>BSWB01000003.1:52218307-53418307 GCA_033239125.1 Fagopyrum homotropicum | reverse complement strand
CTGAAAGAAGATTCGGAATCACAACGACGCATGCTACACATGGACAACATCAAATTCACCGGAATATGAGCGACGGAACCGTTCTGGTGACATATATGCTCGAGCAGGTCTTCATCTACTTGGAAATGCAAAAACTTGGTACCGATATGAAGAGAATAAAGAGAGGAATCCAGAAACTCAAAAGGAATTGAAATCGGATTAGAAATGGACTGTAGATCTTATTTTGAAGTTTGAGAGAAATCATAGCTTTTACGAGGAAACGTGAAAGGAAATGAACTAATAAACGATTTTCCGCTATTTATAGTGAAGACGATAATTATCCTTTAGCGAAGTAGATAATTATCCTTTAACCGATTCAAAGGTGGGTTGAACCCCCTTCTCCAAACTTCTCAAAATTGGAATAATAAATCTTGAATATTGTAGGGATAATTATTCCGCAATTGCCTCGGAAAATGTGTATTCCTAATCCGTCTTTCTTAGCGGTTAAGAAACGAAATAGCGACTCTTTTGGCCATTTTGCCTTTCCATGTTATTTCATATCTAGCACATGTCCGATGTCCTGATCATTTCTCTCAACTGCATTATTATTAGTTGGAGATCCAAATGCTCCAAATAATACCGGAGGATAATATTAATTACCCGGGGGAAAAGTGAAAATTTCTCCATAAGTCCAAAATTACGCCAGGAACATAACGGTGGGACTCATACTCATCACTTACGCAATCATCGCGAGTTATATGTCAACTACTATCAATGATTAAGTTAATCAACATTAACTAAAATTCGGAAATCCTAGCTATTACAGCTTTAGCCAATAATCATCGTATTCAAATCAACAATCATATATGAAATCAAGAATGGAATGAAACCAATAGAAGCAAAAGAATTTCTAAAAAATGAATCCTCAAATATCATAAACTCAATCAATCAAATAACAAACTTTGTTCTTGTGTTCTAAAGAAAAGAAAATCAAAAACTAGAAAATCTCAGAAAAATCTCTCCTTCTCCAATGTAATCCAAGTACGGGTTGTCAGTCCGTTTTTGAGTGCGAATCCAATGCTCACAAATGCCCTCTATGTGCGTCCGGGGTTGTGTATTTTATCTCCTTATCGTTGCCCTCTTTTATAGAATAAAAGTAGGGTTTAAAAGATCTTGTTTTGAGTTGATGATGTAACAATTACGGTTCGGCCCGATCCGAGGAAAATCTCGGTTACCCTTAGAAAATCTCGCTCGAGATTTGTGTCGATGTGACTCTCCACATAAGTTTCCTCGGGTAAAATAGCAAAATCTCGGCCGAGATAAGTTGTACTTATCCGAGATTTCTCCTTTTGAGGCATGTTTTCTCTTTTTTCTTCCTCGTAACTTCTGAAACCTGAATTTATACTCCTTCTTAAGTTCTCCAATGCTTCCATTTAGGTCCACCTTTATCAACTATACAAGAATGCTCCATTTCCGGTCCAAATCGGCGCCAATTCACCTATAATCATCATAAAGCTTGTGTAGATCTCAATTCCAACATAATAGGTGAATATGATCATAAATGCAATGAAAGCATGTCTATGTACACAAAAGGAGGGGTAAAACTACCTATATGCACATCTATACTAACACCATATTTCATGTCATCAACAATTGGAGGAACAAATGATTTTGTGGTTTACAACGATGCATCCAAGCTAGGATTGGGATGTGTTCTGATGCTTAGGCGTAGAGTGATTGTCTATGCGTCTAGACAGTTGAATACGTATGAGGAGAACTACCAGACTCATGACTTGAAGTTGGTTGCGGTAGTTCATGCTTTGAAGATCTTGAGGCATTACATGTACGGAGTTACATGTCAAATCTTCACATACCATAATAGTCTGAAGTATATTTTCACAACGGGAATTGAATAACCGCCAAAGAAGGTGGCTTGAGCTGATCAAGGACTTTAACCTTGAGATTTTGTAACATCCAAGAAAGGAGAATGTTGTCGCCATTGCCCTGAGCAAGAAGACGCCTTGTGAGAAGGCGATTGCACGACTAACAATTCAGCCTCAGTTGCGGAGAGATCTAGCGTGGCTAGAGATGGACATTCAGTTCCATGATGAGGATGGTCATTTGTTTACTTTAGAGGTTCTACCTGATCTGTTGGGCGAGATCCAACAGAAATAGGAGACCTGCCTGATTTTGAGACGGATCCGAGATAGCATGTCTCGAGGTGAGGCTCCACAGTTCACCATTGGTGCTGATGGATTGATAAGACGTTGCGAGCGTGTCAGTGTACCTTCTCATAGAGAGTTGAGGCTGAGGATTCTTGAGGAGGCTCACTCCACACCTTACTCAATGCACCTGTAAGACACCAGTTTTTCCTTCACCGCCCCGTGGTGAAGAAGGCCGTCCCTGCAGCAGAGATAATCCGCCCCTGCGAATTTGCGACAAATCGCGCCCGGTCTGTTTTCGTTCGTTTTATCTTCTTTCCATAGATAGATGATCTGATCTTCTATCTATGGGCCGACTTCCTTATCTTATTCTTAACCCTAGACGTCCTTCCTTCTATCTTTCCAGCCTGTCTCTATATATTCCCGCCTTTTCCTCCTTTTTCCCGTTTCTTGCATTCGTCTTCAACCCTAAGAGCTGCAGCCGTCCCCTTGCTTTCCTGTGATCTTGTTGAACGTGTAAGTTCATCATTACCTGTTCTTCCTTACGTTCTTGTACTGCAGCATGCTTCATTCTTTCTTTTTGTTTTCTCCTTCTTTCTCTTCTTTTCTTCTCGTCCAAGAATCAAGTTTGAACGTTGATTCTCGTTGGCTTCTTGACAGAAGGTATTTCTATGGTCGTCTATACCCTATCAAAAAAATATAATCCCAACTTAGCAATAAAACAAGTATAGTGGTTAAGTAAGGGTCAAACCCAAGAGAGTTAAGGTGTTTTGTTAGATATAATTATTGACTATAGAAACGAGTAACAAAAAGGGGGTTTTGATTGAATTGATGCACACAAAAACTTATGAAAATGAACAACGCGACAAGTAAGACAATGATGGGTGAATCTACACTAGGTTGATTTTAAACATGCGATTGCTACTTTGGGGAGTTCCTTTTACAAGTTTTCAAGTAATCTCCCGTCTCGATCATATATATGTGTTGAGCCAACCGGCATCAACACAACTTAACAGGTTAGTGTTCCGTAAACCTACAAGAATAAATAACAAGTTAGCTTTCAAACAAAGACTAACAGATATAAAGAAAAGTTTAAAACCGTTAAACTTATCTTTATATTTGTGTTCCTTTTCTTTAAGCAATTACAACCCGTTATTACTTAAAGTTTACTACTAGATTAAAGACCCGAACCCGGAACCTATTAATCCTAGTTCTTTGCATGCACTTTAGAACCTAAGAACATCAATCTCAAGTAATAGTAAAACATGCAATTAGACAATGAAGATCAAGGAGACACAAAGAGTTACTGAATGAAAACTTATATTAAAAAGAACTTACAACCAAGGTAACAATGCAGCTTCAAACCAACTCAATGTAGCAAGGGAGTTAGCAACCCATTACAATAGAAATGATGAGAAAAATGGATTCTAAATGGATAATGATGGATAATAAGTTGATGATTCTAGTAATCAACCAAGGACTATTTATACTACAAAAGACACTAAATAGGAGTAAATGGCCGGCCCAAAACATTCACCTTTAATGCTATAAAGGTGGTGTAAACAGCCGGAGTAAAGCTTTTGTCGTTGAACCGCAGGGGCGGCCTTCAGCTCCGCAGGGGCGGTGAAGGCAAAAATGCTTGATCTTCTTCATGGCCGCAGGGGCGGCTAGGTAATTCCGCAGGGGCGGATCTTTAATGCTCTTCAAACGTTTAACTCTTCAACTTCCTGCCGTTTCTGATGCCAAGCCGCCGGGGCATCCCAATGTCAACGCAGGGGCGGTGACACAGACTCTTCGTCTTCCAGCTCCCAGGTTGAGGCGTAGGCAGAGGCGCAGGGGCGCTGGCCTTCACTTCTTCAGGTCAAGTCACCGCAGGGGCGCCAAGGGTTGACGCGGGTGCGGTGACAGTCTTCGTGGTTGGCGATGGCGAAGGCGCAAGGAGTGCTCCGGAGTATGGTGTCACCCGCAGGGGCGGTGACAAGGCTCCGCGGGGCGGTGAAGCCACGGAAGCTTTGCTTCGTGAACAAACTTCACTCCTAAGTGCTTATAATTCCTTCCTTAGCTTCTTTTAGTCTTCTTCTTCTGGACCAAGGGGTTAGTAGCATAAACCGACACAAATGCAATAAAAAAGACTCTAAAAACTATCCTAAATGATAGTGATTCCATCACCTATCAAAATCCCCCATACTTAGACCTTTTACTCGTCCCGAGTAGAACAAATGACAGCAACTAGACTCAAAGGCCTCAGGAAGCATGGGTAAGTAGAAAAGACAATGAAAACAAAAGAAAAGCCAAGAAAGAAAGAAGGAAAAGAGAGAAAATGTGAGAAAATGGTGAGAAACTACCATCCTTATTGCTCCAAGAGTGACCTACCCGGACAACCTCCTTATGACTCCCCTTCTTATGTCGCCAAACTCCGGAAGGTTGGTCGGACTACCTTCGAACTCACATCCCTCAAGTCCAATTTTGCACCAACCTAAGGTTGGTCGGACTACCTTCTTTTTTGCCTAAACCGCCCTTTTGGGTTTTTGGTTTATACAAGGATTTTTCATGCCTTTTTTCATTTTCTTTGGCTTTTTCTTCTTTTTTTTTCTATGAATTTCAATTGGAATTACAATTCATAAGACTCGATGAAAAACAACTCAAAACAAATCAAAACAAACTGTACATGCAATGATATGTCCCTCCCCCATACTTGAAGATCACATTGCCCTCAAAGTGGAAATAAAGCAAAGATAAATGTGGAAAAGGGAAGAGAATGATACCACTAGTGGGATGGTCCGGATGAACCACCCGGACCCTCCTCCGGTGGGTATGGAAAGTGGCTGAAGAAGTGTTCCTGCCGGCGGTAGATGTCATCGATGCGGTTCTCCTGAGCATCCAACCTCTCTCTAAATGAAGTCTCGTAGCTAGCTTTCCAAGCCAGCTGTTGAGTCTCTAATTGCTGTTGATGAGCCGCCTGCCAAGCATCCTGCCGGCGGTCAAAATGGGTTATCATGGAGGATGCAAAGCTGGATTGCCACGCCTGCTGTTGCTCAAGCATGGACCGCTGGTACTCGGCCTGCCATGCCTGATGCTGGGTGGTTAGGGCGGCCATCTGAGCCTGAAGGCTCTCCATGGCCGGACTGTCGTCCGGTGCTGCAATAGGCATCTCCTCATCAGCAACAGGAACCCGGCTGGAGCCCGCACCATATGTCTCAACAATGTCCCCTTGAGGCCGTCTCGGAGCAAAGGGGTCAGCGGGTACGTACAACTCGGAGAGCTCGTCTCCAAGTGGAAGTGGTCGGGGAGGTATGTGATCTGACTCTCATCTGCCAATGAGAGCCAAAAGAGGTTCTCCCCGTCTCTCCTGAGGAACCTGCACCTTCTCAGCATCCCTTCCATATACAGTGGGGCCTCTAGACCTTCCTCCAAGTCAGGGAGATCCATCACCTGTGCAGCTAACAAGGAGATCACCCCACCTCGTACAATATCTTGTGGCTCATTCTTCCTAATTCGCTTCAAAACGGTAAGGAAGAGGTATGGCCAATCTGGTACCCAGTCGTTTGTGGGGAGGCAGGCGTATAACAGTGGAAGGTCCTTGAGGGCGACCTTGTTCTCCTCCTTGTGTCCACAGAAGACACTGATGAAGATCTTCGAGATGAGCCTCAAACAGGGGTGAGTGAATTTGTTGGAATTCTCACCCCTGCATGAAACTCAGATCTGGTGGCGGCCTGCCAAAACTCCATCAAGTCGGGTGTCGGGATGGGTTCCCACCAGTCTTCGAAGGCGGAAATAGTCACCCCTAATGCCTCTTGCAGTTGGGTGTAGTCCAATGTATACTTTCTTTTGTTGAACTTGAATGAAAGTCCAACACACATGTGGTCCACTGTTTCTATTTTGAATGTGGCGATGAATTGACGGTTGAGCTCGGGGTCTGTTGGAGCACTCATTATCAGAAAATCACCGAGCCCAACATTGTTGAGGAATTCATGCATGCTCTCTAGCATGCCCAAATTTTCCAAAGTAGGAATGTCTAAAAATCGAGTTGCATGCACATCCCGACCTTCCACAATCCTATACCGCTCCTTCTCAGCTTCCGACAACTTGTATTTCTTCTGGTTTTCCATCTCTTGCAGTTGAACGAGCAAAGGAATTAGAAAGTTCAGAAATTAGAGTAAAAGACGAACCCTCTGTTGTGTTTTCCGCAAGGGCGGCTGTAGCTTGCGCAGGGGTGGCTTGGCACAAGGGCGGCAACTTGCAGGCGCGGAGGCGAGAGAAGAGTAGAGGGTGATTCAGGGAGTCTACAAAGGTGGTGGTGGTGGGGCTGTTCCGGCGACTTCTTTGTTGGTGTAAATGTCGCCGGTGGTGATGAGCGAGAGTGTGAGGGGCGAGGGCGTTGTAGAGTGAGAGGTTTGAGAGTATGTAGGGTGTGTGTGGTGGTGGTGAGGGCCGGTGTCGCAAGGGCGGTTGTGGCTAGGTCACCGAAGGTGGCGCGGGAGCATTTGCACAAGGCGGCGTGTGAGAGCTTCCGGAGGGCGCAGGGGTGTGGGAGGCGAGGTGGTGTAGGGTTCGAAGAGTGAATGGAGAGGGAGGGGAAGGGCGGTAGTTGTAGGTTATTTTTGGGAAGTGTTTTTTTTTTCTTTCCTTAATAAGACCGCAGGGGCGGTGTTTGTCACCGCGGGGGCGGTGACAAGGAAGAGGGGGCACGCTGCCTCAACGTCGGGGGTGGCGTTGAGGATGTGTGTCAAGGATGGCCGCCGCAGGGGCGTGGGGTGTCACCGCGGAGGCGGTGTCCAGTATGTTGCGGACGCTGGCCCAGCGCCGGGGGCGGCGCTGGCCATGGGTGTCACCACGTGGGCAGGGTCATTAAGCCGCAGGGGCGGTTTTCTTGACATAGGCTCCTCTTCTTATTCCCTCGGGTTGCCTCCCGAGCAGCGCCTTTGTTTTACGTTGTTGGCTCGACAAAAGGACTCTTCCTCTATGATTGAGCCTCCTCCAGCATCACCTTGGGGTTTATAATTGTCTGTGAAGGTAATCCTACGGAGGACCTAGTCTTAATCCTTGTAAACCCGACAGAGGGTTTGCTTTGTGATTCTTTTGCTGGTTTCTGTTGGATTTGATTCTCACTCCTTAGTGTTAGGGCACTAAAGTTCTCCTTGGGGCTTATAATCGTCTGGGGAGGCAATCCTCCGGAAAATCTAGCTTCGGTCCTTGAAATGGCTTCTGCCATTTGCCCAACCTGTTTTTCAAGGTTCTTGATGCTGGACTCTGTTGTTTGGACATGAGTAGCAAAGTGTTTAGTCAAAACCTGCAACATATCTTCAGTTGATTGATACTTACCTTGACGGGGCTGTTGTTGGTTTTGTTGATCCCTCCAACGAAAGTTTTGTTGATCACGCCAGTTTGGCATGAAATTTTGTGCATAGGGATCGTTCCTAGGCCTTTGCTGATGTGGCTTTCCATATCCCATTGCGTTCACCTCGGCATCATTATCCTGGACTTGGGGACACATGTTCATTGGATGGTATGGGCCAGCACACACTCCACATGCTTTGAGCTGCTGTGGAGTTCCCATAAGTGTTAGTCTCTTCACCATCTCCTTCAGCTCCGTAAGCTCGGTCGAGATCTCACTCTTCCCAAAATTCACAGCATGAACACCTCTTTTGGAAGGAGTCCTTTCAAAGTTCCGGGTCCCTTCAGCCAGTTCCTGTATTTTTTCAAAAGCAAGGTTAGGGGTAGAGTTAAGAATGTTACCTCCACAAGCCGCATCGATAATCCTCCTTTCATTGCCTAGCAAGCCATTGTACAAGTACAAGACTAGATCTTGAGTCGAATATCCGTGGAAAGGACAGCTGGATCGGAGGCGTGCGAATCTTTTGAAGTACTCATAGAGTGTTTCGTCCGCCTCTTGCTCGATGTTGCTTATAGCTTTCTTCAAGCTATTCGCCTTCTTGGCTAGAAAGTATTTCTCCAGAAACGCCTTGTAGAGGTTCTCCCAAGTGTTGATACTCCCGGATAGAAGGTGGTAATATGAATCATCCGCTGAATCTTTGAGTGTGAAGCCGAATGCCCTCATCTTGATTTGCTCTTCGGTAATATTGGCCGGCTTCATGCTTATACACACGGTATGGAACTTCCCAAGGTGTTTGATAGGGTCTTCACCACTTAGCCCATGGAAAGACGGAAGCAAGTGGATGAGACCCGGCTTGAGCTCAAAGTTGATACCTTCCCCTAATGCCGGTATGGTAACCGCAAGAGAGTTTTGAGCCAAAGTGGGCTGAGTAAGTTGACGAAGAGTACGATCAACCATTTCTTGGTGGAGTTGTTGTTGTCTTTGTTGCCGGATGTGCGTCCTCTCAATTTCTGGATCAAAAGAAGCAAAACCGGAGTTAGTAGCACGGGTTTAAACCATAAAAATGGTTCAAGCCAATAATCAATAATAATAATAGAATAAAAACACTAACCTCCCCGGCAACGGCGCCAAAATTGGACTGAAGGTATTTCAATGGTCGTCTATACCCTATCAAAAAAATATAATCCCAACTTAGCACTAAAACAAGTATAGTGGTTAAGTAAGGGTCGAACCCAAGAGAGTTAAGGTGTTTTATTACATATAATTATTGACTATAGAAACGAGTAACAAAAAGGGGGTTTTGATTGAATTGATGCACACAAAAACTTATGAAAAAGAATAACGCGACAAGTAAGACAATGATGGGTGAATCTACACTAGGTTGATTTTAAACATGCGATTGTTACTTTGGGGAGTTCCTTTTACAAGTTTTCAAGTAATCTCCCGTCTCGATCATATATATGTGTTGAGCCAACCGGCATCAACACAACTTAACAGGTTAGTGTTCCGTAAACCTACAAGAATAAATAACAAGTTAGCTTTCAAACAAAGACTAACAGATATAAAGAAAAGTTTAAAACCGTTAAACTTATCTTTATATTTGTGTTCCTTTCCTTTAAGCAATTACAACTGTTCGCCCAAAAGTGTGTGTGTCAAAGTCTTAAATTTATATCTAGAACTCAAAAGCAAAGCGAACCCGCAGTGTACGGATCAACTGTAGTAAGGTAAGAATTCCAGAGTCAAACTCAGGGATTTGGTGAGAATAAATTCAAAATCAATTATCTAGCGAAAGTGTAAAAGCTTTTGTGATTTGATAAAGAGAGAAATGATTCCAAGGGTTCAAGTATCCGATTTCGGCTTTCGATTCAAGACACTTCTATAGATATAGGACAGAGTTTATATTGCCGAGATTAAATGTTCAAAGGTAGGATTCGTACGATGAAGTTCCGAAACCTATATGACTAATCTAAAGGTTCTCTCTATAAGGGTTGTTGAGGCTGCAATATAGAAATATCTAAAGACAAGAATTATGTTCAAACTAACTATCTAAAACTCCAGGATATGACTCTCCAAAGTAAAGATTAGAAAGCACATTTAATATCTTAATAAAGGATGTTGAATCTCTTTATTACCCAAATCTTATAACCTTAATCTATTAAATGTAGAATCAAGTTTGAAGTCTCTTCATACACTCTATTAGAGGTCAATAAGGTTAATCAATGTTGGGATTTAGACAAGGATTAGTTTTGATTAAAGATTAATTCAATTGAAGTTCGTCAAAAGAATAAATCGTGCTGTTCATAAGAAAATTGGCCGATTTTCCTCAAGAACAGTCCGATTTTCCTGTTTGTCGCAAAACTAAAATCTAAACTCTCAGGGTCTTAATGTTTGAATGAGTTCAGTCTATCATCATCTAAGCCTTAATCATCAACTATTCTCCCCAGAATCACAAGGTTTTTAGCCAACCATTTTCAAAATCGAATCAAATTAATTATTGAAAGAGATATCGCAAAGAAACCAAATCTTGAATGAAAAATCCAATAACCTTCAAATCTGTAAACGATTGTCAAAACAAATCAACGTATCTCTTAAGTTACTCAAATTCGTGCCTAAAAACAGTAAACACTTCAATGAACAAAGAAATCTCACAACTAGAATCAAGATTAGCTTTCCGGCAAAGAGTCCTTCAATCTTCTTTCAAGAATCTTCAATTCCTCTCAAACGTGTAAAGATTTCCCGCTGTCGCCTTCTCGTTTTCGTTCGTAGGGTTCTCTTCTATAGTTTCTTGCAAATGGGCCGTTTGGCAAAACTCCCCTCTAGCCCAAAATAATTAGGCTTTGTTTCGTCTTTCCATTTGGCCGAAAAACACAATAAATCGACCCAGGCGATTTATGCACAAAATCGTTCGAATTCTGAAGAGGAAAATCGTCCGATTTTGCTTGCATATTGGCACGATTTTCTTCAACAGAAAGTGCTCTTCTCTTAGCTCGTTTTCTATGCTTCTTCTTTGCAATTCCTTAGTTCTTTGTGATCCCTTTTTGACTCCTTTAGCTTCCTTAACATCCTTAGATACTCCTTGCTTTGCTTTAGCTTCCAATTCCACTCCATTTACCTACAATTCATCCAAAACTCGTGTAGACCTCTATTTCCGACAATTAATTGAATAGAATATAAAAGGCATACAAAATCTCTCTAAATGCAAGGTAAATTGAGATAATCTTCTGTAATATGCATGAATATGATGATACATAATTCATGTCATCAAAATACCCCATACTTGCCTCTTGCTTGTCCCTAAGCAAGACTCAAATTCAGAATATAAGATGTCATGGATTATATATGTATGAAAACTCAAAACTCTTCTTTTGGTAGTGCTTCTTCTTATTGGATCACCCTCAAAGTGATATTTCAAGGCATAAAAAGGCGAAGCATGTATCAATGGTAATTATAAGATGAACTAACCTCCTTTTCTTTCATGAAAACACAAATAAAGAACATGATAAAGGTGTAGAGGTAATCAAAGTCAAACAAATCTAAGCCATTAAGTCTTAAACACATGCATAAAAGTCTCAAGGTCTTCTAATCAAAGGAAAGGTTCAAGAAACGTATTAAGGGAAGGAGTTCTTTTTGGCAATTGTGGTGCTAATCCGGGAAAGAGGAACACATAATACCTTCAAGATTTTCTTCACCGCACATGCTTCACATGTAGAAAGCTTTGCTTTCATTATACTTTACTTTTTGAGAGTATGGACAGCGGTGCACAAAAACCAAAGCCTAGGAGATCGGCGTTTCTCAATTTCGAGATGCCTCAAACCCTTGATGCACATACCATATCCCGTTAGGACTTGTCGTTCAATCGGACTTTGGCAAGACACAAACACCCGGCTATGTGAATGGTGCCGAGTTACTCATCCTCATGTTCAACGTCCCCAAACTCATGAATTTCTACACTTTCTTTTTAATACTTTTTCCTTGGCCCTCCCACATCAAACATGCCTTTTTCAATCACCTATCCTAATTCCCGGATGGTAAAAGGAGGGTTACATATTTCATTGAGGGGCTAGCATGATCAAGATATGAGAAAAGAAAAGAAGTGAATTGCCTTAGTCATCCTTATATGATGTAAAAGAACTTGCAATATAGCTTCGACTATTATTTCATTCTCTTATCAAAACAACTAGATCATATAACTTATTCATGCGTTCAAGTAACAAAAGTAGATTCATTCATGCTATGATTAACATCTCAACACAACTAAGCATCTTTTTGCCTATCCATATACACAATTCTCATCATAGAGGTCATTTCCATATAAGAAGCACTAAAAAATTATTGAAAATTCATAGGATTTGAAAAAGATCATGCAAATGCAAGTGTCATAATGGAAAGCAAGTAGTGCAAGAGTTATTACAAGCCAAATTTGTCAAGAGTAGTGGAAAGTACATAAAGTGCTAAAATGAAACATAAGGTATTGTAAGTACCCCCACCCCATACTTGACATCCACATTGTCCCCAATGTGAAAATCAAGCATAGAAAGGAGAAAAATACTTACAATGTAAAAGAAGTGGAAGCTCAATCCTCTGTCGGCGGTGGAGGTGGTGGATAGGGATACATCGGTGCGCTAGGATCGTAGAAGTGGCCGAACTGGTGGTAGTACAAGTCTCTCATCTGGTCGTCATAGGATGAGTGCCTAGCGTCTGTCTCCTGTTTGTAGTTCCTGAACTGAGTGTTCAGGGTCTCGTAGTCGGTGTGGAGAGCATGATAGTCGGTGTTGAGGCTCTGGAAGCTAGAGACTAGCTCCCTAAAGTGGCGGGGAGGGCGACGTCCTCGTCCTCCTGGAGCACGTGCAAATGAGCGGCGAGGTGGCTGCATGTCATCCTCCGTCTCCTCCTCGCCTCTACTAGTCCGGCTGGGTCCTGCACCATGAGTGTCGGTGTCCATGGCATCCGTAGCATGGTCGCTATGGGTGTCACTCTCAAACTCAAGCATGGTCCCCTGTTCTCTATCCTCATCCTCTTCCTCGGAGTCACCTGCATCATCATCATAATAAGTAGGGGGAAAGAACTCCTCAAGCATCGACTCGAACGTCTCCTTCCAGTTTCTCTTGTTCCGAATAGTGTATTCGGACTTCCATATAATCTCGGATGGCTTCTTCTTCGGATCCCTGTGCCATGGCATGGGCACATGAAGTGTTCCTCTCCCTCGAGGAATTAAGACCTGTCGAACAACCAACCGCTGGGAGCCTAATGGAAGGGCACTCTCAGCTAGAGTGCATCCGGAGAAGTCCAATCCCATGGTCTTAGCCACATGAGTGACAAGACCTCCTGCACAAATATCGCCCTTAGCTTTGTTGGCTATCTTTCCTAGATAGTCGGCAAGCATGGTGGCAATGTCGGGAGCGGTGGTGGATGTCATGAAGTATAGAATGAAAAGCTCATCAGCCTTGAGCTTCTGTGGAGTCTCTGTCCGTGCAAATAAGCTCTCACTGAGAATCCTATGCACTACCTTGAAGGAGAGGTTGTACATACTAGTTTCCTTGGAATTTCCGGGTCGCCACTTGTCTCCACCATATTCACCCACTGAAATAGCCTCCCAAAAGTCACTAGCGCTGACACCTCTAGCAAATGTGCTTGCATCTGAATAGGAGAAGCCAAACAAGTCTCCAAAAGTGTCAATGGACATAGTGTGGTTTTGGCTCATAAGGCGGAAGGTGACTATCCTTTCCCTAGGATCATGCTCAAATGTACTAAGGAATTCTAGGGTGATCTCGGTATAAGCATCCTCCCTAATCATAGCAAACTGGGTCAGTCCAGCCCTGTCAAGCATCATGTCAACATCCTCTCGAACAAACAATGAATCTAAGTCATCTAGCACTATGTAGCGAGGAGGGGTGAATGGGCGATCTACGATACGTTCATAACGTTTCTTGTGCTTGGATAGGGGAGGGGGAAGCTTAGGGATGTTTTGAGATGGTGGTGGAGGTGGGGGAGGGGCTTTGGAAGAAGATCCCTTCTTCTTCCCCGTGTTTCTAGTTATCCTCTTAACAAGATCCATTCTGAGTCAAAAAATCGGCCTGTTCTTGACAAAAATCGGACGATTTTTCTGGCTGGGTCGATTTTTCTCTCGATTTCAACGATTCTCTCAATTCTGTAAAGTTATGTTCAAGCAATCACCACATACAGTCTCCTATAATGATTCCTAAGCAGATTCCTCAATCAATTCCAGCAAACAAACACTTCCTAAGCAAACTTCAATTTGAGTTAGAAACTTAGATTTTTGGAAAGAAAAACCTGAATTCCTTGTGGAGGAGTCGATTGCCGTGCTTGTTGTTGCTAGATCCTTGTTCCTTGTTGAAAATGCTTCAGTTTGGAGCCAAGAATCACTCAAAATGATGAAGGAATGAGGATTGTAGGTTGAGGGCGATTTTCGGCGTTCTTGAGAAGGGGGAAATCGAGAGTTGTAAGTTGTGGAATGAGGAAGATCGAGTGTTGAGTCTTTATATAGAGTCGAGAAACTGTGAAGAAAATTGGACGATTTATAGGGTCGATTTAATCGTCGGGGCGATTTTTCTCTGGATCCAAAGAAAATCGGACGATTTAATTCGATGGGTCAATCTTCAGGTCGATTTTTCTTCCTGTTGTCAAAAATCGTCTTGCTCTGCTTCTGAATCGGACGATTTATTTTGGGTAACTCGATTTTTCTCTGAACACATGGGAAATCGAACGATTTAATTGGGCAGGTCGATCTCCATGTCGATTTTTCTTCCTGTTGTCAAAAATCGCCTTGCTCTGCTCTTGAATCGGACGATTTACTTAGTGTATCTCGATTTCCTTCCTTATTCTTCATGGATCTTGAAGATTTAACTGATTTGTGCTCCCTTTTTCCATGGATCTCTCGAGTTGAACCTAATTTCCAACGATTAATGACACGACAAACCAAGAGTGCATCGAGGAACAAATAAAAACGAAAACAAAGAAGCAAAACAATTAATCTACTCTAACTAAGTGATAAAAAGGTGAAAAACTATACTATCATGGGTTGCCTCCCAAGAAGCGCTTAATTTATCGTCTTTAGCTAGACGGTGTATGGTATGTGTTCAATGGAGGAGGATAGGAGCTATCTCCTCGACCGGAGCTTCCGGTGTATATTTCTTCAACCGTTGGCCATTGACCTTGAAACTTCCGCTTTGTTCACCCCATACTTCAACTGCACCATGGGGGAAAACTCGTTTAATTAAATAAGGTCCTGTCCAACGGGATTTGAGCTTACCTGGAAATAGACGCAGCCTTGAGTTGAATAGGAGGACTTGGTCTCCCTCCTTCAAGTCTTTTGGAATGATGTGCTTATCATGCCAACGCTTTGTCCGTTCCTTGTATATCTTTGCGTTCTCATACGCATTTAGCCGGATCTCATCTAGCTCATTGATGTCTAAGAGCTGCTTCTCTCCGACTTCTTTCATGTCAAAATTGAGCCACTTGATGGCCCAATAGGCTTTATGCTCTAGCTCTACAGGAAGATGACAGGATTTACCATAGACAAGGTTATAGGGAGTAGTACATATTGGTGTCTTGAAGGCCGTCCTGTATGCCCATAGTGCATCGTCAAGCTTCATTGACCAATCTTTTCTTGTTTTAGAGACGGTTTTCTCTAAAATTCCCTTGATCTCTCTATTGGATATTTTGACTTGTCCGCTGGTTTGCGGATGGTAAGGTGTAGCTATCTTATGGGTCACCCCATACTTAGCCAATAGAGTCTCAAATCGATGGGCCGTGAAATGCGTTCCTCCGTCACTAATGATGGTTCGGGGAGTTCCGAACCTTGGGAAGATCGTTCTATTGAGGAACTTCACCACTACCATTGCATCATTAGTAGAAGAAGCGATTGCCTCTACCCATCTTGAGACATAGTCTACGGCAAGAAGTATATATTGGTTACCGCATGAAGATGGGAAAGGTCCCATAAAATCGATGCCCCATACGTCAAAGATCTCTACTTCTTGTATGTTGTTGAGAGGCATCTCATTCCTCCTGGATATATTACTTGTCCTTTGACAAGCATCACAAGAAACAACAAACTTTTGCACATCTTTGAAAAGTGTAGGCCAATAAAAGCCGGAACGAAGTACCTTAGCGCATGTCTTGTGGGAACTAGCATGTCCGCCACATGGTAGAGAATGGCAATGGCGGATGACACTATCTATCTCATCTTCGGGGATGCATCTCCTGTAAATGCCATCGGGACCTCTTTTGAATAGAAGAGGTTCGTTCCAATAGAATTGCCGGACGTCACTAAAGAATTTCTTCTTTTGAGCATACGAAAGTCCGGGTGGGATCTCCTGACAAACAAGGTAATTCACAATGTCAGCAAACCATGGATCATTACCTTGGGAGATGTGTTGAAGACATTCTTCAATCTCGTGCAGCTGCTCGTCAGGGAATGAGTCGTCTATAGGAAGTTCATCCGTTTCGCCGGTGAGTTGCGGTAGACGACTAAGATGATCGGCAACGGAGTTCTCCAAATCTTTCTTATCACGAATTTCTAAATCAAACTCCTGTAAGAGTAAGATCCATCTTAGAAGCCTTGGCTTCGCATCCTTCTTCGTGAATAAGTATCGAATTGCGGAGTGGTCCGTGTAAACTATCACCTTCGCACCTACAAGATAGGAACGAAATTTCTCAAAAGCGTATACTACGGCTAAAAGTTCCTTCTCTGTAGTTGCATAATTATATTGAGCCTCATCTAGCGTTTTGCTAGCGTAGTAGATGGCATGAGTGCGACCATCTTTTTTCTGTCCAAGAACGGCTCCTATAGCGACGTCGCTTGCGTCGCACATGACCTCGAAAGGAAGAGTCCAATCGGGTGGTTGAATGATTGGTGCTGAAATCAAAGCTTCTTTGATCCTGCAAAAAGCATATAAACAATCCTTCGAAAATTCGAAAGTTGCGTCTTTCATCAAAAGATTAGTCAAGGGTTTTGAAATCTTAGAAAAATCTTTTATGAATCTCCTATAGAAGCCTGCATGTCCTAAGAAACTTCTAATTCCTTTTACCGAAGAAGGGGGAGGTAACTTCTCAATGGTTTCTATTTTCGCTCTATCAACTTCTATTCCCCTTTGTGATACTAGATGACCTAACACAATCCCTTCGGTTACCATGAAATGACACTTTTCCCAGTTTAAGACTAAGTTAGTGTCCTCACATCTCTTAAGAACTAGTGAAAGGTTATAGAGACAGTTATCAAAGGAAGAACCATATACCGAAAAGTCGTCCATGAAGACTTCCATGATATTCTCTACATATTCGGAGAAGATTGCCATCATACACCTTTGGAAGGTGACTGGAGCGTTGCATAAGCCGAATGGCATTCTTCTGTAAGCGAACGTACCCCATGGGCACGTAAAAGTTGTCTTCTCTTGGTCGTCCGGATGAATTGGAATCTGAAAGAAACCGCTATATCCATCTAGATAACAAAAGTAAGAATGTTGGGCTAACCTTTCCAACATTTGATCGATGAAAGGAAGGGGAAAGTGATCCTTCCTTGTGGCCACGTTCAGTTTGCGGTAGTCGATGCACATTCGCCACCCTGTAACTGTCCGTGTAGGGATAAGTTCGTTGTTCTTGTTGGCAACAACGGTAATGCCTCCTTTCTTGGGTACTACTTGTACCGGACTCACCCATTTGCTATCAGAAATAGGGAAGATGATACCTGCATCAAGTAGCTTAAGGATTTCTTTCTTCACGACCTCTTTCATTGCCGGGTTTAACCGTCTTTGAGGTTGGCGTGAAGGTTTATAATCCTCTTCCATTAAAATTTTGTGCATACATAGAGAAGGCTTTATTCCTACTAAATCATCAATGGTGTAACCTAATGCTCTCCTATGTTGCTTCAAAACATGCATAAGTTTCTCTAATTCAGTTTCATTTAAATTCGCATTGACAATGACCGGATATGTGGAATTAGTGCCAAGAAATACGTACCTTAAATGCGTGGGAAGTGGCTTCAATTCAAACGATGGGGGTACCTTGATTGATGATGAATCTTGGCCTTCAAATGTTGTAGGAGAGGCCTCTACAGATGGGGGTACGGCATCATTAGATTCGAGTGTGGCTGCGGAGACGTTTGGAGAGTCCAGAAATTTTCCCTCTGGATCGAGCTCCCCTGAAATAAATCGGTCGATTTGAGGTACGATTTTTCTTTCTGTCGAAAAAAATCGGGTTGCCTCTTCATAAATTGGACGATTTAGTTCAGTAGGGTCGATTTTTGTTTCTGTTGTAAAAAATCAGATTGCCTTTTCATGAATCGGTCGATTTATTTCAGGCAGGTCGATTATCTTCACAGTTTCCGGAGTCCACTCTAGTTCTTCAATTCTTGCTCCTAGTTCTTCCTCCACATCATTTAATGCTTTCACATCCTCATTGCAGTCATGTTCCACTCCTTCCTCCATGATGCTCATGCTAAGAACCTTTTGAAGAGGGTCTTTCATCAAGATCGAACTTACTACCTCTCTAGACTCTTCTTCATCAATAATTTCAAAAGCATCGTCTTTCAAGGCTGGCTCCTTGATTAAGGAAGAGAGTATGAATTCTATCTTTTCTTCACCAATATGGAAGGATAGCTGGCCGTTCTTGCAATCTACCATGCATCCGGATGTGGCAAGGAATGGTCTCCCAAGAATGATGGGAACCGGATAATCTGCAGGTATGTCAAGAACAACAAAGTCTATGGGGATATAAAACTTACCGAGCTTTACCGGAATGTCTTCTAATATCCCCACCGGCTTAGTGGTGGAACGATCAGCCATGTAGAGTGTGATCTTCACCGGTCTAGGCTCTCCTAGACCGACTGCTTTGCATAGAGCAAGGGGTATGATACTCACACTCGCTCCAAGGTCACAAAGAGCATCATAGGTAGCTTCTCCCAAAGTGATGGGTATGCAAAAGGATCCTGGATCACGGAGCTTGGGTGGCATATTCTCCGTCATAGTCTTGATGAGTTCGGATGACTCCATACTCATCTTGACTTCTCCTATGTCTTCAAATTTCCTCTTGTTAGAGAGGATCTCCTTGAGGAATTTCCCGTAAGCCGGCATACCTAAAATTGCATCCATAAAAGGTATGTTAATATGTAGCTTACTCATAAGTTCAACAAACTTACCAAAATGTTTATCTAGGCGTGCACGCGCTCTAGATTGAGGGAAAGGTAGAGGTGGTTTGTAAGCGGGAGGAGGAATATAGACTTCTTTCTTCTCTTTCGCCTCTCCTTCTTTTGTGGTGGTTTCGACTACTTTGGGTTGAGGATCGGTGGTTGTCTTGCCGCTCCTAGTAGTTATTTCCATAACCCTTCCCTTTGGGTTATCTTCTGTCTTCCCGGGAAGTTTCCCTTGATCTCTTGGAACTTCTCCGGCTTTGTTGAATACTTGGTTTTCTAAAGCTTTGTGAGTTTTGTCAACCGAAGTTATGTAACTCTCCAATCCTTGTAGCTTGCCTAGGATCGTCTCTAGCATGGGATCAGGTTTGTTTGATCCGCTTGATTGTCCCTGGCTTGTTGAAGCAGTAGAAGAAGATGGAGGTGTTAGAGCCTTTTCAGCATGAGAGTAAGGATTACCTGGATTTTGCTGATTTGACCTCCAATTGTTGTTATTGGAGTTTCTATTGTTGTTGTTGTTCCAATTGAAATTCCGGTTGCTATTGTTGTTGTTGTTCCAATTGGAATTCCAGTTTTCATTCCTTTGATTGTTGTCCCGCCCCATGTAGTTGACTTCTTGCTCCTTAGTCTTTTGAAGACTCGTTTTGAGCACTTCCCTCAATTCTTTGATGTCATCTTTGAGGGAGAATATTTGTGTTTGAGCGGCTTGATTCAACTTGGCTCCCGGATCGCCTTGATTCCGGCTATTTGAGTCCACCTTCCGGTGGGAATACTTCTCAATCACTTGGGCTTGCTTCTCAATGAAGTCTCAAGCATCATCCTCTCTCATGTCCATGAATGTGCCACAAGAGAGAGATTGAAGGTTGAATTGTGTTTCCACATCCAATCATTTGTAGTAGATCTCCAATAGTTCCAGCTTGGAAATGCCATGGTGTGGGCAATCCAACAATAGATCGTGAAACCTTTCCCAAGATTGAAACAAGCTTTCATTAGGTTTCATAGAAAAAGCATTTATTTTACCTCTCAATTCCTCCGTTTTGGATGGCGGAAAGAATTTGGTGAGGAATTCCGAAGACAATTCCTCCCATGTAGCTAACTTCGCAGCTGGAAGTGTTTGGTACCAAGCTAGAGCTTTGTCCTTCAAAGAGAAGAAGAACGGCTTGATCTTGTAATTGCTTGTAATTGCCTTCTTCGGCTTCATAGTCTCCATGAGAATCTCGAAATTTTGCAAGTGTTGATGTGGAGATTCAGTACTTGCTCCGCCATATTGATTTTGGCGAACCATGGTGATGACTTGTGGTGAGAAGCTAAACTCTTGGATGTCTTCAGCTCCGAAATCCACACCTAGACGGCGTGGTTGCTGAATTGGGTCCATCCGTTGCCCCAAAGTTCGGGGTCTATCACCGTCATTAACAGCTCTTACGTTCCTAGTTGGAAGGCGAGGAACAACCCGTGGTTTTGGGGTGTTCCGAATATGACGAAGTGATGGATCAATCTCTTCAAGTTCCGGCATGTCCGGATCAATCTCCTCATCATCGGATGAGTCATTCCTAATGGATTTAGTTGGTGTTTTGACCTTCTTCTTCTTCCTAGATTCGTTCAACTCCATCTTCATGTCCAACATCACAGCTCTTAGTTCATCAATCTGAAATTGATGACTCGTTTCAGCATCTTTTCGTGCTTTCTCACTAAACTGGAGTTGGCGTTGAGCTTCATTCAGTTCAGCCTGGTAGTTTCTCTCGTCGTTTTCAGCCATTTTCTTTTCTTTCAACTTTCTTCTCAAAGTTCTCTCCAATTCGGGATCGAAAGGAACTAGATCTTTAGTGGATCTAGTCTTTCGCATATACCTAAAGAACCTGCAAAGATCACTCAAGTAGACAAATCAAATCACAAGAGCAAGAGCTCTCAAGCTAGACAACCGAAAACCGAATTTGGTCTAGACCAAATCCCCGGCAACGGCGCCAAAAACTTGTTCGCCCAAAAGTGTGTGCGTCAAAGTCTTAAATTTATATCTAGAACTCAAAAGCAAAGCGAACCCGCAGTGTACGGATCAACTGTAGTAAGGTAAGAATTCCAAAGTCGAACTCAGGGATTTGGTGAGAATAAATTCAAAATCAATTATCTAGCGAAAGTGTAAAAGCTTTTGTGATTTGATAAAGAGAGAAATGATTCCAAGGGTTCAAGTATCCGATTTCGGCTTTCGATTCAAGACACTTCTATAGATATAGGACAGAGTTTATATTGCCGAGATTAAATGTTCAAAGGTAGGATTCGTACGATGAAGTTCCGAAACCTATATGACTAATCTAAAGGTTCTCTCTATAAGGGTTGTTGAGGCTGCAATATAGAAAGATCTAAAGACAAGAATTATGTTCAAACTAACTATCTAAAACTCCAGGATATGACTCTCCAAAGTAAAGATTAGAAAGCACATTTAATATCTTAATAAAGGATGTTGAATCTCTTTATTACCCAAATCTTATAACCTTAATCTATTAAATGTAGAATCAAGTTTGAAGTCTCTTCATACACTCTATTAGAGGTCAATAAGGTTAATCAATGTTGGGATTTAGACAAGGATTAGTTTTGATTAAAGATTAATTCAATTGAAGTTCGTCAGAAGAATAAATCGTGCTGTTCATAAGAAAATCGGCCGATTTTCCTCAAGAACAGTCCGATTTTCCTGTTTGTCGCAAAACTAAAATCTAAACTCTCAGGGTCTTAATGTTTGAATGAGTTCAGTCTATCATCATCTAAGCCTTAATCATCAACTATTCTCCCCAGAATCACAAGGTTTTTAGCCAACCATTTTCGAAATCGAATCAAATTAATTATTGAAAGAGATATCGCAAAGAAACCAAATCTTGAATGAAAAATCCAATAACCTTCAAATCTGTAAACGATTGTCAAAACAAATCAACGTATCTCTTAAGTTACTCGAATTCGTGCCTAAAAATAGTAAACACTTCAATGAACAAAGAAATCTCACAACTAGAATCAAGATTAGCTTTCCGGCAAAGAGTCCTTCAATCTTTTTCCAAGAATCTTCAATTCCTCTCAAACGTGTAAAGATTTCCCGCTGCCGCCTTCTCGTTTTCGTTCGTAGGGTTCTCTTCTATAGTTTCTTGCAAATGGGCCGTTTGGCAAAACTCCCCTCTAGCCCAAAATAATTAGGCTTTGTGTCGTCTTTCCATTTGGCCGAAAAACACAATAAATCGACCCAGGCGATTTATGCACAAAATCGTTCGAATTCTGAAGAGGAAAATCGTCCGATTTTGCTTGCATATTGGCACGATTTTCTTCAGCAGAAAGTGCTCTTCTCTTAGCTCGTTTTCTATGCTTCTTCTTTGCAATTCCTTAGTTCTTTGTGATCCCTTTTTGACTCCTTTAGCTTCCTTAACATCCTTAGATACTCCTTGCTTTGCTTTAGCTTCCAATTCCACTCCATTTACCTACAATTCATCCAAAACTCGTGTAGACCTCTAATTCCGACAATTAATTGAATAGAATATAAAAGACATACAAAATCTCTCTAAATGCAAGGTAAATTGAGATAATCTTCTGTAATATGCATGAATATGATGATACATAATTCATGTCATCAACAACCCGTTATTACTTAAAGTTTACTACTAGATTAAAGACCCGAACCCGGAACCTATTAATCCTAGTTCTTTGCATGCACTTTAGAACCTAAGAACATCAATCTCAAGTAATAGTAACACATGCAATTAGACAATGAAGATCAAGGAGACACAAAGAGTTACTGAATGAAAACTTATATTAAAAAGAACTTACAACCAAGGTAACAATGATGGATAATAAGTTGATGATTCTAGCAATCAACCAAGGACTATTTATACTACAAAAGACACTAAATAGGAGTAAATGGCCGGCCCAAAACATTCACCTTTAATGCTATAAAGGTGGTGTAAACAGCCGGAGTAAAGCTTTTATCGTTGAACCGCAGGGGCGGCCTTCAGCTCCGCAGGGGCGGTGAAGGTAAAAATGCTTGATCTTCTTCATGGCCGCAGGGGCGGCTAGGTAATTCCGCAGGGGCGGATCTTTAATGCTCTTCAAACATCTAACTCTTCAACTTCCTGCCGTTTCTGATGCCAACCCGCCGGGGCGTCCTAGTATCAACGCAGGGGCGGTGACACAGACTCTTCGTCTTCTAGCTCCCAGGTTGAGGCACAGGCAGAGGCACAGGGAAAGGCGCAAGGGCACTGGTCTTCACTTCTTCAGGGAAAATCACCGCAGGGGCGCTAGAGGTTGACGCATGTGCGGTGATAGTCTTCGTGGTTGGCGTTGGCGAAGGCGCAGGGAGCGCTCCGGAGTATGGTGTCACCCGCAGGGCCGGTGACAAGGCTCCGCGGGGGCGGTGAAGCCACAAAAGCTTTGCTTCATGAACAAACTTCACTCCTAAGTGCTTATAACTCCTTCCTTAGCTTTTTTTAGTCTTCTTCTTCTGGACCAAGGAGTTAGTATCATAAACCGACACAAATGCAATAAAAAGACTCTAAAAACTATCCTAAATGATAGTGATTCCATCACCTATCACTTCTCGTTGTTGATGTATCGTTGTTCTTAGGCTCTATGGAGTTGAGTCTTGACGTGTTGGAATCAAAGGTTCGAGCTTTGGTGTCCCATGCTTTGAGTTTTGTCGAAGAGAAAGCCGACAGCGCTTTTTGTCACGCAGTCGCCCCCGCGCCTGCACATCCCCGCCCCCGCGGCCATCCGCCCCTGCGCCTCGTCCAGTCGCCCCTGCGGTTTCCTCTGCAGTAACTCCCGTTCTTGTGAGTTGCTTTCTTCCTTGCTTTCCTCGTTCCTTTCCTTGATCCTTATGGAGGTTCCTTGTTCCTGAGTAAACTGTAAGGCTAGGGTTGAGCCCTTAGCATGTGTAGATCTCTTAGGGATCATTGAGACTAGAAGTTATAAACTTATAGCAACCGTTTCGTTCCTGATTCGTGATGCTTGTGTGAAAAGGCTTTCCTTGCTCCTTTCCTGAGGAAAATTGAGCTTTTTCCTAAGTGTCCCCTGAGTTGTTGCTGAGCTTTTGAGTTATCTTCGTGTGAGGTAAGTCCATTGGACTTACTTAGCTTCATTCCGCATACTAGTTGGATTGGATTGGCTTGTTTGTGTTGTTTATTGTTGTTTATAACGGATAACTAGAATAGGATTCACCCTTTATTACCCTTAACTGGCCCAAGTGTATTATAACCGGGCGGTGACAACTTTTCTAGTTCTTCAGGAGACTAGAATGTGCTCTTGCAACCCAGGCCCGTAGGTAACAAATAGTACTAATCTATTCCTATTGGTAGATGGAAGCGGAGGCGAGTTTCGGGAGATTCTCGTGTGAAAAAAGAAGTTGAATTACTAATGGATAACTTTATGAAAAATAATAACCCGTTGTGTGCAAGCATGCTATGTGTTTTCTTTTACCTTATGTGTGTTTGTTCCTTTACGCTCTTGCTAGTATCTAGAATGTTAGCTAACGGTTTATACCGTCGTTATAGATGTTCCGCAAGTTCAGGATGTTGCTGAGTGATCCGGATGGTGTGGTCAGCCGGGATTCCCGTACATTATAGGACGGGATCGGTTTTATGTTTATGTTGTTGCTTTCCCTTTTGTTTTGATCTCGGCTGCGAGTCTTTTACGCTTTCTTTTGTTTTAAACTTTGGTTTTTATTGAGTTTTGGTTTCATTCGTTTGTGCCTTGTTGTAAGATCCGTTTGTTGTTGCTACTCTGAGGGTCGGGACCCATTGTGCGGTCCTATCCCGTAGCGCTTCGAGTTCCTAGAACTTGGATGTTACAATATGGTATCAGAGGCCATGTTGGCAATAATGGCACTCGAAATCTTCTAAAGGTCGGTTGGATAAATAAATAGAACACGTAAGGGGTCTAACATTTTCAAAAAGGGGTTTTTGTTTTAAACTTGTCGGTCTGGGATAGATGTACGGGCGACCACCACTACCTCCGCGGATCTCAGCAGTGTAGTTTCTTACATGAAGGCCTTTATATGTGCTTTTTCTTGGATTTTTACTTCAGCTGTAGCGTGGCCTTATATCTATATAGTCTTATATATCTATCCTTATAGCAGATGGCACGCACTAGAGCTACCGCTGCTATAGGGCGAGGAAGGGTTCGACCACCACTTCCATCTACCGTCCGTGGACAAGGGCGTGCAGGAAGACCTCCACTAGCTAGAGGTCGGGGCCAAGCCCCAGTTGATGATCCGCCTATCATTGAGGCGTTTTCTGAAGAGGTTACTGAGAGTGTTGTTCCTGAGGCTAGGAACGAGACCGCTACTAGGTCTCGAGCACAGGGAGCGCCATCGACGGAGTCCACACGAGTGTCTATCGGGGATTATGCATATCGTGACTATGAGCAGAGAGTTGAGGAGGCTATCAGGACTGGAGGACCAGCACAAGTGCCACCAGTTCTCGCGAGATCAGTTGAGGTTTTGCAAAAAGTTTCACAGGTTGTTGCCCCGCCTGTTGGAGTTGTTGAGGATGTCAAAGCGCCGGCTGAGGCGAAGGAGCCGAAGCCCGACAATTGGTTGAAGGCTTTCGATCAGCTGAAGGTTCCCACTTTCATGGGAAAGACTAGATTGGAGGTGGAGCAGTGGCTAGGATAGCTGGATACTGCTATGGAGGCTATCAGTTGCCTAGAGGGACGTCTAGTCAACATAGCACAAACGATGCTGAAGGATCAGACTCATTCTTGGTGGAGGACCGTCCGTAGTAAGGTCGCCATATATGAGCAAATGAAGACGGTGATCGGGGATCGCTACTACCTTGCAGCCATGAGGAGAGACCGTTTTCAAGATTTCCTTGAGGCTGGATTCGAGGATTTGCCTATAGCCGAGATCATCAACAAGTTTCAAGATGAGTTGCCTTTGTTGGGTCCGTCTGCACCACTTGAGGATCAGCATGTTTACCTTTTCTCTCGGAGGTTGAGAGAGTCGGCACGCTCTTATCTTGTTGGTTTCTGTTGTGATTCTCTGACGGACTATCAAGATAGAGCTTCTACTTATGAGACATACCGACCGGGTTAGAGGAGAGTTTCTCAGACAAGAGGTCCTGAGAAGAGACAAAAGACTGGATCATCTAGTGTTGGGGCTGGAGTAGCTGGTTTTGGGCATAGTCAAATGCCGGGACGTTCTGGTTTCCAACAGAGTTCTGACAAAGGACGGTGATAACACGATTTATGAGCTAGTTTTAGGTAGTCATTTAGATAGATTTCTCACTCATTCATGCACGGTTTAGCACTAGTTCATGACGTTTTGCACTCAATTCACGTATTTTGTCGAGATAGACGTCTACTAGGACTTTTGCTTGCTTTGTAGGTAATTTGGGAGATTTAAGAGCCTAATCGATACATCCGAGGATCATTCCTCGAGATGACACACTTCCGGACTCATTGGAATGCAAGCTAAGGGCTAAGGAGGACTCATGGAACCTTGCCAACACAAACCATGCACCAAATCATGGCTTAACGAGCCTAGGAGAAGCTTCTGTCAGAAACCACGGTCTAGGCCCTTTCCACGGCCGTGGTTATGCCCGTAATTCTTGCCAGGACCACGTTGACAGCTGGCCACGATTCTCTTCCATTGCTCTTGCATCATAGTGGGTATTTAAAGGATTTTTGCAGCTGTAATTGGGGATCTCTCTCCTCTCTTTTGACCTACCTTTCTTCCCCAAAACATTTCTCCATTGTTGCCTCTCTTCCAAGCACCCATTAGGGGTGTTCTTGGAAGAGATTAGTGTAGATTCTCGTTTTAGAGTGAGATTAGATTGGATTCGAGTGAAGCTTCGATTGTTGTCAAGTTGGATTAGCTCTTGGAGCCTTGTAAGGATTTGGTAATTTCTATTCTATGCTTTTAATGTCTTTTCTTTGGATTGTTCTTCATCATTTGACCATGACTTGCAAGCATGTTTTATTTGTGGAGATTGATCTTGAAATGAATGTTGTTGGCTAGATAGATTGCGATTCTAGGGTAAGGAAAGAAGGGCTATGGCTAGAAGCATGATAGGATGAATCTAGATTTTTACTCTTGGATGACTTGTGTTGTTGAAATCCTAGTGTTTGTTGAGCTTAATTTAGCTTAGGATCGCCTAATGCTATCAACCTAAGTGAGGGAAGAGATCT
This sequence comes from Fagopyrum homotropicum, assembly GCA_033239125.1. Classification (NCBI taxonomy): domain Eukaryota; kingdom Viridiplantae; phylum Streptophyta; class Magnoliopsida; order Caryophyllales; family Polygonaceae; genus Fagopyrum; species Fagopyrum homotropicum. Next base: position 53,391,534 of record BSWB01000003.1, on the reverse strand, counting down.
ACCCGATGATTTCCGATCTTAGATACCTAAGATGACAAACCCTAGGTAGTGGTGAGCCTCACAAGCCGCCATTGGACTAAGTGTGCTAGGATAGTTGATTAGGACTTCCCTTTCCGAGACTTACCCGGTAAGGATAGGTTAGACCCCTAGGTAACAATCCGGTTTGTGTAGAATTCCTATCCTTAGGTTCTTAGAGACTTACCCGGTGATGAGACCTTAGGAATGGACTAGTGGACCATGAGACCTACCCGGTAATTGATCCCAATCTAGAAACGCTAAATCCCGACATATCATAGTTAATCCGAGAAATGAATAGATAGCTTGAGTCTATGCCATACCCGGACTTCCAAACTCTAGAATCCGCTTTGTTATTTCCATTCCCCTATCTTTAGTGTTAGTGTGCGATTGTGTTGCTTGATTGTGTCCACATATTTGTGATCTTTGTTTGATCACCCAAAACCCTCCAAAAACATTGTGTTTTCCATTTTCTTTATTCCTCACCTTATCTTAGTCTAGATTCACACTATTTTCGATCATTGAATGACTTAGTTTCACCTCAGTCCTTGAGTTCGACCTCGGAATACTTTCCTTTCTACAAAACGACCCGTACACTGCGGGTTTCGCTAGGTAGTTTAGGATTTAGTTCGAGTTTATAAATGTAAAGCTTTTTGTGCTACCTTTTTAGCGTAACAAGTTTTTGGCGCCGTTGCCGGGGACTAGGTTAAGATTAAGTCATTTGCCTTTGATTGTTTTTAGTGTTTATCTTTCTTGTTACTTTTGATCTTGTGTGTTTTTGTCTTTGCCTTTTCATGTTTGCCATGGACGGATTGTACCTCCAAGACGACTTTGACAACATGGAGTATGAGCGATGGATGGGAAGCCAAGATCTAGGACATCTACATGATGAGTTTGAGTATTGGGAGGAGTTTAATGCCTATCATGAGTCCCATAATCAAGCTCACATGACTATATTGCCTCATGAGGAACCTCACCAACAACCTCACAATGATAAGGTAGAATCAATGCTAGAAGCAATGTTGAGGAAGATGGATGATCTAGAAAGCAACCTTGCTTCCATTTCTAGTTCCCACATGGAGCTTGAAGCGGAAGTAAGTCATCAAGAGGAGGTTCACTATGAGGAGATCCAAGAATTGCCCGATTCAACCATAACCAATAGAAGCCTTGAGGAAGAGTTGAAAGAAGCTCGAGAGCAATTGTGGCTAAGGGATTTGGCCCTGAAGGAAGAAAGGAGATTGAATACCGAGAGAGAAGAGCAAATGAGGAGGGAGATTGAGGAGATTAGGAATGCTCTTATGCTAGGAGATCCTACCATCCTTCAAGATTCACCTCCATCTCCTTCACCTTTAGAGGAGTGCAATGAAGTATTCTCATCCCCGGACATCCTTGCCATCAACCCCGGAACCATACATGAAGAGCTCACTTGGAACGGATGTAGCAGAGTGAACCACGGCCGTGGAGGACAAACCATGCCCGTGGGAGCCAACAGAGAGAACCACGGCCGTGGAGTACAAACCACGACCGTGGAAGGGTCTGTGGTGGTCCATCCTAAGCCAATCTCAGCTCCTTCCGGTCCTTTCTTGCTTGCTCGGAGTACACACGAAGATTGGAGCCCTTTCCCTAAGGATTCTCCATTATTGAATGAAGAAAGCAAGCATGATGGATCCATGATGGTTATGAAGTACTTCAATGAAGGATTCTTTCCAAGAATCGGCTTTCCTCGGATCATAGAGGATGAGGATGACAAACGCTTCACCGGTGTGACCGCGGAGTATAAATTGCCTAAGTATGGGGTGGCATCTATGGTTGCAACTCCATACTATCATCAAGGAAGCGGTGATGAAGGAGTCTACTACTCACCGGTGAAGAGAGAACTTAAAGTTTATTTGGGCATCAAGTGGCCTTTGCTTGTCATCATGGATTCCGGCAAAAGATGGTTGCTTGGACTCCTCAAGCAAACCATGGTATTCGAGGTGGATTGACATATCCACGGGGTTTGGTCAAGCTAATGACCTAAAAGAAGCGCTTAATGGGAGGCAACCCATTGGTACAACTCTTTCCCTTTTCTTTTTCATTTTTGCTTTTGTTTTTGCTTTTTTGTGTTTTTGTGTTTTGTGTTTGTGTGGAAGATCATAGGTAATAAAGAAGCCTTGCAAAAGAAGTCGATGATGATGATTCCGTTTTCAAACATGGGTGGAGCGGACGTGAGGCTTGGACGGCTTGAGGTGTCTTGTTAGATGGAAGAGCTCCCATCTCACATATACCTTGGCGCGGGTCTCGATACCGGAATGATTATGAAGAGCTCTCTACCATGCTTGATCGATCATCCATCACCACTATTCCACACGAGTTCATCCCAAATACCGAAAGCAAACCATTTTACATTGTGAGAACCTTCTTACACTCTTCTTTACTTGAATACCACATTGGGGACAATGTGCTTCTAAGTATGGGGTGGGGTTTGCATGATCCTTTGCATGACTAGCATCTAGGATAGTTTCGTTTTAATTGTCACATGTTTCTTTTCATGTTTGCATTGTACATATATTATCTCAAAATCCAAAAAAAAAAAAAAAAAAAATCAGAAAATTTAAAAAATTTTGTGCTTTCTAGGCTTGGATATGACCCTAATGATGAACTTTGTCTTGTGGATTGGCTATGGATGGCCTTGTTTGTTTAATTGATGATGCATATGTGGACTTGAAATACTTATCTTGAATTCCATGAATGACTTGTGATTATGATGTTTGCCTTGATTTGATTGAGATTTGAAAGTCGAAATTGCATGCTAGTTCTTGCACATCAATTAGGAGTGATTAAGGCAATTCATCTTCCTCTACTTCTCATCTTGATCATGTTGCTTGAGCACCTCAATTGAGATAAATTTGACCTCTTTTGACCCATCCGGGAATAGGAGCATGTTAGTGTGTTGATGTGTGTGAAAAGCAAGTATGGGGTGAAGTTGTTGATGAAAGGAATGTCATGAATGAAGTGCTGAAATTGTTGTGAAAGTGTAGCCAAAAATATAGGTTTGGGGACATCGGTTTAAATGACAAGTAACTCGGTACACTTCACATAATCGGGTGTTGGTGCCTTGCCAAAGTCAAATAAACCGATAGTCCTAACGAGCTTTGGTATGTGTGCCCGGTGTGGATGCACCTCGAAAAATAGAAAAAGTCCGAGGAATGCTAATCACCAAGGTTTCGGCTTTTGTACACCAATGCCATTGTCTCAAAAATAAAAGAAAAGAAAGAAAAGAAAATGAAGAAAAACATACACTTGAGGGAAGTTGATAAGAAATGTGAAGTTGTGGTTGTTTAGTTCCTTTCCCGGATTAGCATCACATAGCCTAGAAAATTCCCACCTAATCACAACGTTTCTTGGCCTTCTATTTTTCAAGTCCTTTTGACCTACTTGCATGTGGGTAAGGCTAAGTAATTTAGATTGGATATGCTCATGATTATCTTGACTTCTTCATCCTTACATTTCATTGCATGCTATCAAGTTAAGTGTAATTGTCTTTCCATGCTTTCATTTATTTGATACATGAATGCTTATCCATGACCATGAAACATGACTATGAAGGTGATCCAATAGTAGAAGCACAAACCAAAAAGATTTTGCCATTTTTCTGCATGCATAAATCATGTCATCTCTTAGTCTATAGTTGGGAATTTGCTCGGGGACGAGCAAACCTTAAGTATGGGGTATTTTGATAACACGATTTATGAGCTAGTTTTAGGTAGTCATTTAGATAGATTTCTCACTCATTCATGCACGGTTTAGCACTAGTTCATGACGTTTTGCACTCAATTCACGTATTTTGTCGAGATAGACGTCTACTCGGACTTTTGCTTGCTTTGTAGGTAATTTGGGAGATTTAAGAGCCTAATCGATACATCCGAGGATCATTCCTCGAGATGACACACTTCCGGACTCATTGGAATGCAAGCTAAGGGCTAAGGAGGACTCATGGAACCTTGCCAACACAAACCATGCACCAAATCATGGCTTAACGAGCCTAGGAGAAGCTTCTGTCAGAAACCACGGTCTAGGCCCTTTCCACGGCCGTGGTTATGCCCGTAATTCTTGCCAGGACCACGTTGACAGCTGGCCACGATTCTCTTCCATTGCTCTTGCATCATAGTGGGTATTTAAAGGATTTTTGCAGCTGTAATTGGGGATCTCTCTCCTCTCTTTTGACCTACCTTTCTTCCCCAAAACATTTCTCCATTGTTGCCTCTCTTCCAAGCACCCATTAGGGGTGTTCTTGGAAGAGATTAGTGTAGATTCTCGTTTTAGAGTGAGATTAGATTGGATTCGAGTGAAGCTTCGATTGTTGTCAAGTTGGATTAGCTCTTGGAGCCTTGTAAGGATTTGGTAATTTCTATTCTATGCTTTTAATGTCTTTTCTTTGGATTGTTCTTCATCATTTGACCATGACTTGCAAGCATGTTTTATTTGTGGAGATTGATCTTGAAATGAATGTTGTTGGCTAGATAGATTGCGATTCTAGGGTAAGGAAAGAAGGGCTATGGCTAGAAGCATGATAGGATGAATCTAGATTTTTACTCTTGGATGACTTGTGTTGTTGAAATCCTAGTGTTTGTTGAGCTTAATTTAGCTTAGGATCGCCTAATGCTATCAACCTAAGTGAGGGAAGAGATCTACCCGATGATTTCCGATCTTAGATACCTAAGATGACAAACCCTAGGTAGTGGTGAGCCTCACAAGCCGCCATTGGACTAAGTGTGCTAGAATTGTTGATTAGGACTTCCCTTTCCGAGACTTACCCGGTAAGGATAGGTTAGACCCCTAGGTAACAATCCGGTTTGTGTAGAATTCCTATCCTTAGGTTCTTAGAGACTTACCCGGTGATGAGACCTTAGGAATGGACTAGTGGACCATGAGACCTACCCGGTAATTGATCCCAATCTAGAAACGCTAAATCCCGACATATCATAGTTAATCCGAGAAATGAATAGATAGCTTGAGTCTATGCCATACCCGGACTTCCAAACTCTAGAATCCGCTTTGTTATTTCCATTCCCCTATCTTTAGTGTTAGTGTGCGATTGTGTTGCTTGATTGTGTCCACATATTTGTGATCTTTGTTTGATCACCCAAAACCCTCCAAAAACATTGTGTTTTCCATTTTCTTTATTCCTCACCTTATCTTAGTCTAGATTCACACTATTTTCGATCATTGAATGACTTAGTTTCACCTCAGTCCTTGAGTTCGACCTCGGAATACTTTCCTTTCTACAAAACGACCCGTACACTGCGGGTTTCGCTAGGTAGTTTAGGATTTAGTTCGAGTTTATAAATGTAAAGCTTTTTGTGCTACCTTTTTAGCGTGACAGACGGCAGTGTCATAATTGCGGAGGTGCAGGATACATCCGAGCTAATTGCAAGAAGCCATTAGTGACTTGCTTTTCTTGTGGCAAGCCCGGACAAAGAGCTGTCTTTTGCCATCAAGGCAAGGCACTATCTCAGCAGGGTTCTTCACCTACCAGTGTTGCTGGAGGAGAACAGAGATCTCAGTATCAGCAGCCGTAATAGAGAGTTTCTGGTTCTACCGCTCCTCAAGGTTCCACTCCGGGACAAGGGAGAGGTAGAGGACGTGTTGGTGGATCTGCAGACACCAGAGATGCATCAGCTAGAGTGTATGAGTTGAGGAGTGTTATAAAACCGACAGCGCCAACATCCACAAGTACCATTCATATTAATGGTTTTCATGTCAGAGTTCTTTTCGGTACCGGTGCTACACATTCTTTTATATCCGATGCATGTGTAGATAGTTTGGCCTTAGTTACTATAGAAGGTAGACCCTTCTTTATAGGATTACCCGATGGGGGTAAGATTCGAGGTACATGAGAGGTTCGCGATTGCCCTATTAGATTGGGAGGTCGCGATTGGCCAGTTGACTTCTTCGTCATGTACTTAGTACATGAAGAAGTTATTCTGGGCATGGATTGGATGGATCAACATCGAGCAGTTTTGGACATCGGCATGAGGACAGTGACAGTAACTACAGATGGAGGCCACGTTGAGATCTTTCAAGGATGGGATCTCGGGAAGACTGGTATATTCATCAGTGAAGTGTGAGCTGCGAGACTTATCAGTCAGGGTTGTGAGGCCTTTTGGTGCTATGTCATGAAGGATAGTACGAGTCCGGCTTTGGACGAGATTTCAGTAGCTTGCGAGTTTACTGACGTCTTTGGACAGCCATCAGGTTTACCTCCTCAAAGGAGTGTAGACTTTAGCATTGAGCTAGAGCCCGGTACGAGACCGATCTCTAAGGATCCTTATCGTATGGCGCCTATTGAGATGTTTGAGTTGAAGAATCAGCTCGAGGAGTTAGCAGATAAGGGCTTCATCCGCCCTAGTGTATCTCCTTGGAGCGCACCAGTTCTCTTCGTCAGGAAGAAAGACGGGTCAATGAGGTTATGTATCGACTACCGAGAGTTGAACAAGGTGACGATCAAGAACAAGTACCCATTGCCCCGTATCGATGATCTTTTGGATCATCTGCATGGAGGTTCAGTGTTGTCGAGGATCGATCTGAGATTCGGATATCACCAACTGAGTGTGAGAGAGCAGGACATATCCAAGACGGCATTTCGGACCAAATATGGATACTACGAGTTGTAGTGATGCCATTTGGGTTCACGAATGCGCCCACAGTCTTCATGGAGTTGATGAACAACATCTTCATCGACTTTCTAGACCAATTTGTAGTTGTCTTCATAGACGACATTCTGGATTACTCTCGTAGTAGAGAAGAGCATGCAGGACATTTGAGGATTGTTCTATAGGTCTTACAGTATAGAGAGCTCTATGTCAAGCTCTCTAAGTGCGAGTTTTGGATGTCCGAGGTAGCATTCCTTGGTCACATAGTTTCAGCTGAAGGAATCAAGGTAGATCCGGCGAAGATTGAGTTAGCAGCATCTTGGCCGCCACCTAAGAACGTCAAGGAGGTTCGCAGCTTTTTAGGATTGGCAAGCTACTACTGGCGTTTTGTTGAGGGCTTTTCAATTATCGCCCGACTGCTCACTTCCTTAATACGGAAGTCTACGAGGTTCGTATGGTCCGAGCAGTGCCTGTAGAGCTTCGAGGAGCTGAAGAAGAGGTTGACCTCTGCTCCTATCCTAGCTCAGCCAAAGGGCATTGAGGATTTTTGGTTTACAGTGACGCATCCAAGCTGGGCTTGGGATGTGTTTTGATGCAGAGGGGTAAGGTGATTGCTTATGCGTCTAGACAGCTGAAGACGTACGAGGAGAATTACCCTACCCATGACCTTGAGTTGGCTGCGGTGGTTCACACTTTGAAGATTTGGAGGCATTATCTGTACGGGGCTACGTGTCAGATATTCACAGACCATAAGAGTTTGAAGTACATATTCACTCAGCGGAAGTTGAATAATTGCCAATGCGGATGGTTAGAATTGATCAAGGACTTTGATCTTGAGATCTTATACCACCCGGGGAAGGCTAATGTGGTAGCAGATGCCCTTAGTAGGAAGACTCACCGGGAGATTTAGCATGGCTAGAGATGGATATCCACTTCCCGGATTCCGACAGTCAGTTATCCACCTTGGAGATAGTACCTGACCTGTTGGCTGAAATCCGACAAAAGTAGGAAAGTTGTCCATCTTTGACACAGATCCGAAACCGGATGTCTCGAGGAGAGGTGCCACAGTTTGCAGTTGGTGCTGATGGAGTTTTGAGACATCTGGAGCATGTTTGTGTGCCTTTAGATCGAGAGTTGAGACAGAGGATCCTTCAAGAGGCTCATTCTTCACCTTACTTAGTGCACCCTGGCGCGAGTAAGATGTATCATGATATCAGATGCTCTTTCTAGTGGGGAGGTCTTAAGCCAAATGTCACGAGATATGTAGCTCAGTATGCAACCTGTCACCAGGTCAAGATCGAGCATCATAGACCAGGAGAAGAGCTACCCCCACTTCCCGTTCCTCAGTGGAAGTGGGAGGATATCTCTATGGATTTTGTTACCGGTTTGAGACAGAGTCGAGGCTTTGATGCTATCTGGGTCATAATAGATCGACTAACAAAGACCGCACGTTTCATTCCGATCAATGAAACGTGGTCGGTGAGTCGATTGGCAGAGGAGTTCACGAAACAGATAGTGAGACTTCATGGAGTACCTAGGACTATAGTCTTTGATAGAGACGGACGGTTCACATCCAGGTTCTGGCAGCAGGTTCATGCTGCCCTAGGTACGAGTCTGCAACTCACGATTGCTTATCATCCTCAGACCGATGGTCAGTCTGAGCGCACCATCCAGACTTTGGAGGACATGTTGAGAGCATGCGTGTTAGATTAGGGACAGGTATGGCCAGATCACCTTCCCTTGGTGGAGCTTTTGTACAACAACAGTTGGTACGCATCGATCAGGATGGCTCCTTATGAGGCTTTATACGGATAGAGATGCCGCACACCATTGTGTTGGGATGAGCCGAGTAGTGCTAGCGGAGTAGCACCTAAGTAGATACAAGATGACATGGCTCGAGTAATAGTGATCCGAGAGTGGATGTTAGCAGCACAAAGTCGACAGAAGTCTAATGCAGATAAGAGGCACAAAACTCTGGAGTTCAGAGTTGGAGCTCAGGTTTGGTTGAGAGTATCCCCGACACGAGGCGTCACACGTTTCGGTGTCAAGGGGAAGCTGAGCCCTAGATATGTTGGACCGTTTGAGATTTTTGAGCGAGTTGGAGAGGCAACATACAGACTTGCTTTGCCACCGAGACTCGAGGGTGTTCACCCAGTCTTCCATGTGTCTGAGCTATGGGAGTACATACTAGACCCAAGACACATCGTCAGTCACGAGGATTTAGTGATCGAGCCAGACCACACGTTCGTAGAGCACCCGGTGGGTGTGTTGGAGCGTAGTACAAGACGCTTGCATTCGAAGGACATACCGATGATGAAGATTCAGTGGTCGATGCAAGGAGGTGATGAGGTAACTTGGGAGATGTTAGCATGAAATATTGTGATATTTTAGGCACGTTTTCTAAGTGTATTTGATTCATATTGATAGTCATTGATTGAGCATTGATGCATATGTGAGCTAGTTTATCTATAATGTCGATATAGAGATCTACACAAGCTTTATGTTGATTATAGGTAATTGAGAGCTATTTCCGAATGAAATTGAGCAAGGATGAGTTGATTGAGTATGTCCATGAATTGAGGACATTTCTAGGAGCCAAAGGAGAGCTAACTTGAGGAATGCACGAGGCTAGGGAAGAATCACGTTCTTGCCCTAAACCACGCTCTAAAATACGGCCGTACCACTTTCCACGTTCAGTTCCACGGCCGTGGAACCATGGCTAGGGAAGCGTGGTTCATTCCAGTAACTTCTACGGTCGTGGAGAAGATGGTTCAAACCGTGTTGATTTCCACGCTCTAAATTACGGTCGTGGAACCTTCCACGACCGTGATCTTGGCGATCTTTTTTGCCACACTTTAAGCCACGATCTTTTAAAAGATTGGGCCGGGCCGAAAGTTTATCTCACACTATAAAAGGACGGACGAAGAGAGATTCCGTCACCTCTTCTTAGACGCATTTTCACCTTCGCTTACGCATAGACGCATCTTACGCTTGCGTTTGGAATTTGCCCTAATCTCGCATTTGGCGGAGATTGTGTTCGAGAGATTTTTGCGCTTTGTCATTGGGATTTCCGGATTGACGGAAGATCGAAGATTCGGAAGATTGTTTGCAAGAAGATTTCGCTTCTTGCTTAGGTTTGATTTAGAAGACGGATTGACATCCCGTTCTTCCTTCTTATCTAAGATTGTGTTTGTTTGTTCTATTCCGAATCTAGTGACGATATTTGTTCTTGATTTTGACCTTGAAACTGATTTGATAGTTATTGAAGGTTTTCGGAAGTTTTCATCTTTCAATCTTTTAATTCTTGAATTTGATATCAATAGGACTGTTATTGGCTAAAAACCATTAACAATTCTAAGGTGAAGGGTTGATAGTTGTGGCTTAGATGATGATAGATCGATCGTAAACAGATTAGACCCTGAGAGTTAGAGAGAATCGCCGACGAACCCTAAATTACGGCCTGTTCTTGAGTCCATGGCCGTGGAACCTCAAGAACTAACCATGATTTCCCTTAAGTTTACGAACTTGCTTTTACTTTAATCCAAAGTTAAAGATTAGCTTTAATTTAGTCTTGGCTTGCCTTTTCTAGGTGGTAGTGAAGCCACAACAACCTCTACCTCGATTGTGAGTGTCACAACCTTAATCGGTTAAGTTAGTCTCGATCCTTGGATTACAAGTTTGGGTATTTGACATTAATTCTTGCCTTTAGAACCTTTCTATATTGAAGCCTCAACAACCTGTATAGAGAGTGTCTTATAGGTGAGTCATATAAGGTTTTTGGAACTTCACCGTACGATTACCTTACATTAGCATACCTTTGCATATCTCAACTCTGTCTTTATATCATTAAGTATATCTTGAATCGACTGCCACAGCTGGATACTTGGATCTTTAGGATTGTTGTTTTCCCAATATATTGCAAAGCTCTTACATTCACTTGCTTGATAATCTACGATTGAATTTGTTCCCCCCAAATCCCTGTGTTCGATACTCTGGAATTCTTGCTTAACTACGTCGATCCGTACACTGCGGGTTCGCTTGCTTGATTCTAGTTTTATAAATTTAAAGCTTATTTGCACGCACGCTAAGTGGCGAACAGGAGACAGAGGATAGTATCTAGAGGAACAATCCGGAGTTTTGCGATGGGCTGGATGCACCGTTAGCGTATTCAGTTGTTTGGTTTTTCCTTTTTTGCGTTGCGTACGCTTTTGTGTGACGTTTTGAGTTACGTTCCCCGAGTGGGAATATATGAGTTCTGTTTTGTTCTGTGTGTTGTTATGTGATAGTTCGGCTTTTGCAAGTTTCAGGACAAAACTTCTTTTTAGGGGGATTTGATGTAAGACTCCAGTTTTGCCTTCACCGCCCCCGTAGTGAAGAAGGCCGCCCCTGCGGTTGAGATGATCCGCCCCTGTGGATTTGTGACAAATCGCGCCCGATTTGTTTTCATTCGTTTTATCTTCTTTCCATAGATAGATGATCCGATCTTCTATCTATGGGCCGGCTTCCTTATCTTATTCTTAGCCCTAGACGTTCTTCCTTCTATCTTTCCATCCCGTCTCTATATATTCCCGCCTTTTCCTCCTTTTTCCTGTTTCTTGCATTCGTCTTCAACCCTAAGAGTTGCAGCCGTCCCCTTGCTTCGAACGTGTAAGTTCATCATTCTCTGTTCTTCCTTACGTTCTTGTACTGCAGCATGCTTCCTTCTTTCTTTTCGTTTTCTCCTTCTTTCTCTTCTTTTCTTCTCCTCCAAGAATCAAGTTTGAACCTTGATTCCCGTTGGATTCTCGTTGTTGATGTATCGTTGTTCTCAAGATCTATGGAGTTGAGTCTTGATATGTTGGAATCAAAGGTTCGAGCTTTGGTGTCCCTTGATGTGAGTTCTGTCGAAGAGAAAGCCGACAGCGCTTTCTGTCACGCAGCCGCCCCTGCGCCTGCACATCCTCGCCCCCGCGGCCATCCGATACTGCGCCTCGTCTAGCCGCCCCTGCGGTTTCCTCTGCAGTAACTCCCGTTTTTATGAGTTGCTTCCTTCCTTGCTTTCCTCGTTCCTTTCCTTGATCCTTATGGAGGTTCCTTGTTCCTGATTAAGTTGTAAGACTAGGGTTGAACCCTTAGCATGTGTAGATCTCTTAGAGATCATTGAGACTAGAAGTTATAAACTTCTAGCAACCATTTCGTTCCTGATTCGTGATGCTTGTGTGAAAAGGCTTTCCTTGCTCCTTTCTTGAGGGAAACTTAGCTTTTCCTGAGTGTCCCCTGACTTGTTGCTGAGCTTTTGAGTTACCTTCGAGTGAGGTAAGTCCCTTGGACTTACTTAGCTTCATTCCGCGTACTAGTTGGATTGTATTGACTTGTTTGTGTTATTTATTGTTCTTTATAACGGATAATCGGAATAGGATTCACCCTTTATTACCCTTAACTGGCCGAAGTGTATTATAACCGGGCGGTGACCACTTGTCTAGTTCTTCAGGAGACTAGAATGTACTCTTGCAACCCAGGCCCGTAGGTAACGGATAATACTGATCTATTCCTATTGGTAGACGGAAGCGGAGGCGAGTTTCGGGAGATTCTCGTGTGATAAAAGAAGTTGAATTAGTAATGGATAATTGTAAGAAAGATAATAACCGGTTGTGCAAGCATGCCATGTGTTTTCTTTTACCTTATGTGTGTTTGTGTCTTTATGCTCTTGCTAGTGTCTAGAATGTTAGCTAACAATTTATACCGTCGTTGTAGATATTCCGCAGGTTCAGGATGTTGCTGAGTGATCCGGATGGTGTGGTCAGACGGGGTTCCCGTACATTATAGGACAGGATCGGGTTTATGTTTTTGTTGTTGCTTTCCCTTTTGTTTTGAACTCGGCTGCGAGTCTTCTACGCTTTCTTTTATTTTAACCTTTGGTTTTTATTGAGTTTTGGTTTTCATTCGTCTGTGCCTTGTTGTAAGATCCGTTTGCTGTTGCTACGCTGAGGGTCGGGACCCATTGTGCGGTCCTAGCCCGTAACGCTTTGAGTTCCCAAAACTTGGGGTGTTACAGCACCCAGGTGCGAGTAAGATGTATCTAGATGTGAGAAGCTCATTCTGGTGGGGCAGGATGAAGCGTGATGTGACCCGGTTTGTGGCCCAGTGTGCGACGTGTCAGCAAGTCAAGATAAAACATTGTTGAACAGGAGGAGAGCTCTATCGACTGCCAGTGTTGTAGTGGAAGTGGGAGGATATCTCCATGGATTTTGTTACCGGCCTGAGGTCGAGCAGAAGTTTTGATGCCATTTGGGTTATAGTTGATAGACTAACGAAGATGGCACGTTTCATCCCTATTCAAGAAACGTGGCCGATGAGTCGGTTAGCGAAGGAGTTCACTAGACATATAGTTAGACTCCATGGAGTACCGAGGACCATTGTGTCTGATCGAGATGGAAGTTTTACCTCACGAATTTTGCAGTAGGTGCATACTGCCTTGGGTACGAGCCTTTATTTTACGACGGCTTTTCATCCTTAATCAGATGGTCAGTCAGAGACGATCATTCAGACCTTGGAGGATATCTTAAGAGCTTGCGTGTTAGACTAGGACATGTGTGGTCAAATCACCTCCCGTTGGTTGAGTTTTTGTACAAAAACAACTAGCATGCATCGATCACGATGGCCCCTTATGAGGCATTGCATGGACGGAGGTGTCGTACACCTTTATGTTGGGATGAGTCGAGCAGTACTAGCGGTATAGCTCCTGAGCAGATTCAGGATGATATTGCCTGATTGGCATTGACTAGAGAGAAGATGTTGGCTGCACAGAGTCGGCATAAGTCGTATGCAGACAAGAGGCGTCGACCTCTAGAGTTCAGAGTTGGAGCTCATGTCTGGCTGAGAGTATCACCGACACGAGGCGTCAGGCATTTTGGCATAAAAGGGAAGTTGAGTCCCCGATATGTTGGCCTATTTGAGATTCAGGAGCAAGTCGGTGAGGTGACATACCATCATGTGTTGTCACCTAGATTAGAGGGTGTTCACCCCGTATTTCATGTATCTCAACTGAGGGAGTATATACCAAATTCGAGACACATTATCAGTTTTGAGGATTTAGTGTTTGAGTCGGACCACACGTTTGTTGAGCATCCTGTTGCAGTCCTAGAGACGCTTGCGCTCTAAGGACATTCCGATTATGATGATATAGTGGTCTAGACGAGGACCTGAGGAGGCCACATGGGAGACTGAGGATAGTATCCAGATGAACTATCCCGAGTTTTATGCAGAGATAGTTGTACCTGTAGACTTGCCGAGCGAGTCTTAGTTATAATTTTGGGTGAGTTATATGATGATGTGATTACTTGATTATGTGATATTGTTTTCGTGCTAGATTGTGATGTGTGATCTTAGTAGATCGTGTATGCTAGCATGAGTTATGACATAGCTAGAGATGGTTCTTCCTCCACGCTATTGTGATACAAGCGAGATTTATAGGGCTGGAGAGATTATACCTCCATGCCCTTGAGCGATGTTTTTTTATTGGAGATGTTCTGCCTCTATACCTTCGAGTTATGAGTTAGATGGAGATGTTCTTCCTCCATGCTGTTGTAGTAATTTTAGTGTTGGAGATGTCCTTCCTCCACCTTATTGTTGTGATTATAGTTGATGGAGATGTTCTTCCTTCATGCTTTTGTAATAATTGTGGTTTGCTAGAGATGTTTTACCTTCGTGGCTTTGTGATGGGTTTAGATTACCGGAGATGTTCTACCTCCATGCTTTTGGGATGATTTAGGTTTTGGAGACGTTATGCCTCCAATAGAGTGAGTCTTTATACCTCGGCTCATGGGTTTGAGAGAATTTGGATTTGTTCAAGTTTCGGGACGAAACTTGTTTTTAGGGGGATCTGAGATTGAGGTAAATCCGTGATACTTACTTAAATGCATTCCTATATTGGATGTATGCATGAGTGGTGATTGTTACGTGCTTTATAGCATTCAATATTGCTTTTCTACCGAGATTATTGGTCCCCTTGAAGAGGGCGGTGATAACCTTTCTCTTTCTTCTTGTAAGGAGTTTGAGAGGTTCTTTGAGGGCAAGCCAAAACTGGTATACGAATAGGGTACGTCACCACTCCATATGGTATATGGGGCGTGCGTCTGATTCCACTTCAGATGGTTATAGGACTCAGATGCGAGAAGAATATATTTCTCGTGTCACAACCATAAATATGGTTTTGAGTGTATAACGTTATAAAGATAATTAAACGGGTAAATGTGTGATAGCATGTTTGGTGTTTATCATGATTCCGACGTGTGTATGTGCTTGTCCATTATCTTATATATGAATCGTTAGCTAACGGTTTCATATCATGTTGTAGATCCTTTGAAAGGAAGACTGCTGGGTGATCAGCCGAGGACTTCCGTACATCTAGGATGTTGGGCTTTTGGGTTGTGCTATGTATATGTTGTTGATGTTTTATACTCGGCTGTGTGATTTCGTATGTATTATAATACTCGATGTTTATGTTTTATAAAGGTTGTTTTATATTTATTTGTGTCTTGTCGTAAGATCTAGTGAACTTGTTGTCAAGCTAGAGGCATGACCCATTGTGAGGCCCTAACCCAGTAGCATTCCGAGTCATGCGGATTTGGGGTGTTACAGTTGTCGCCTATAGCTGTCAAAAGGTAACCCAGTCCGTGAACCGACCCGATAAACCCGAACCCGAATTGAACCCAAAAATTTTGAAAAAGGAGAATAACCGGAAGTGACCCACTTGAAACCGATTTAACCCAAAGTAATAAATGACCCGAAGTAACCCGATCCGAATGACCAGATTGCCCGAATAACCCGACCTGAAGTAACCCGATAGCCCGATGTAACCCCGTGCAAAGTAACCCGACCGAAGTAGCCTGACCCGAAGTAACTTGATGCGTCCCTGGATGCGTTCAAGGACAAACTCCGAATCTTGATCGAGCTTGAACTTCAACTACTCCGTTTTGTTATGTGCGGATGGATTCGATGTTGAAAATAAGTTGGCTGAAGCTTGAGAATGGTTGCAGAAGCGTATGATTGATTCGATCTAGAGAGATCGAACATTTCGTGAAGTGGAGTGAGCAAGTGATTCTTGAAGAATCCTCGAAGTGGAGACTTGGATCAAAGACCCAAAAGATAAACTTTATAAGAGAGGAAGAGGTGATGCCCAGTAACCAAGGATGAGGAAATGTTTCTCAATTGTACTTGATTAATATTGAACATGCTTTTACAATGAGGTGAACCATCATTTATATAGTGGAGGATGGTGGCAAATGACAAATCCTTAAGACATCACTGAGAAGATGCTAGCCTTAAATAAGAGATATGGTTGGAATATTCTAAGAATTATTCCAAGCCATAAATATTTTCTTAATGAAAGAAATTTACAAGAATATTCCTTTAATTATTTAAATATCTAATAAATAAAATAGATAATAGATGACGGAAATTAATATGCAGGAAATGACTTCCGTCGTTAGCCAAGAGTGTATCAAGCCGGAGGTACGGATGACATTGCTATCTAGGGGAGTATCATAACCCAATAAGTCTATAATGACATAATCCATACTATAAGTTTATATTATAAGTCTATAATGACATATTACATAATACAGATTACATAATCTATACTATAAGTCGGATATCTTGATCCGGTTAAAGATTATTTTGATCACCCAAATATTCGCTGATAATTATCCAATCCGACTAAAGTTATTTTCACATAAATACATAATTCATACTATAATTTTTAAGAATAAACATTTTAAAGATAAGTTTTTGATTTACTATATTGTCTATATATACATAAATACATATTACACATTACATAATCCATACTATAACTATAAGTCTATAATGACATTCTTCAACTCTGACACGATAAATGCAAAGTAACGATGATTTTAACCCATTAAAATAACTTTTGATTTTAACTCATGGTTTACTAATTACTTATTAAATATATTTTCCAACTTTAATTTTTAATTTCCTATACAAGTATTGAAGTATATATAATACATAGTATAACTATAAAAGTATATATAATGACGTTTTTTAAGCATTAACTTTTTACCGTGTTAAAGATAATTTATGTGTTAAAGTCTTAAAAATAAGTTTCTTTAAAAAAACTTGTATCAATTATACATTTTTCACTTTTATTTGGATTAAGTTATGTGACTAATGACTATGATATATTTTATTTTACATTTGATAACAAAAAAAGAAGAAGAAAAAACATATATGAATCAACTGAATCAATTACATTAAATATTTGGATCAAACGGATCAGTCGGATATTCTGATCCGGCTAAAGTCATTTTCAATCAAATAGATCAAGCTAAAATCATTCCGATCAAACAAATCACCCAAATATTCACGGATAATTATCTTGTCCGACTAAAATTGTTTTCACATAACATATTTTAGATTTTGGATCAAACAAATCAACCAAATATCCACGGATTATTATCCGCTTTGGTGAAAAGTGATGAATAGTTACATTCAAATAAAGTGTCAAATAATTTATTTTTGTGTTTTTTACTAGTTTAAAAAAGTAATAGTTGATTAATCTAAAATTAAATTAACGATATGATGGGTTATTGATCACATCATCACAATCAAATTAATTAACCGAAAATAAGGATTTGTTAGTGACGTTCAAAGATTCAAAAGGAATTTATAGGACCCCGTTTATTAATCCGTATCACAAAGTAAATAATTACTTTTTGGTGGACCCATTAAATTTGGATTGAAAACTGGATAATATATTAGTCTAGATGGAATATTAATAATGTGGTTAATTGTTAACATATTATAAATATTGTGTTGTTAAATGAAAATAAAAATATAAGATGTGATTACGTGAAAAAAAATAAATAAGGTAAGTCGCATATTAAGTTTGAAATTAAACAACAAAATCTATAAATTAAATAAATAAATAAAAGTTTACTTAAGTTTTGTACTATAAATTAGAGCTTCTAATTTGATTTTTTACTTAGATAAATTTTAAATTATTTTATATATTTAATTTATTTTATAAATATACTGTCAAATAAATTAATAGTGGTCGATGAGTTATTGTATTAAAACTTATAATAACTTTATTATATTAGTTAATATTTAAATGAAATAATAAACATCACTTAACATAATTTGTTCCCTTCCTGTTACTTACCTTATAAATCGGACTGACGTCGCAAGTAGAACAATATATAACATAATTCGTTTTAAGGAGGATATTTTTATTTTATTTTTTTCCTAAAGCAAAATAACATCGCAAGTCAGGACACTATACCTCCATTACCCCCACTGCCCAATCATGTTGTGTCCCGACACGATTACCCCGTTTACACATCTACGGCCACTGACCAGTGACCACTGACCCTTCGATCATCCATTTTAATTTTTTTTTTTCAAAAACGGACGTGGTCGGATGAGGTTTTTCCGGTGGTTAGTAAGTATATAACTTTTTCGAAGAATTATAGGGACGGAAAGGGACGCGTGTCCAGTAACAGTTTAGATTAGGGCTGCAACCAATGGCTTATACGACGCCGTTCGGTCTCTTCCAAACCGTAAATTCTCCGAAAAGAAAACAAAAATAAGAATCCGAGCCTTTAAACACAGACCTTTGGGTCTTCCCCAGCCTCCCACCGAGAGAAGATATACAGCAGAAGATGGCTTTGGTTAAAGGCACTGGGCCTCTTTTCGCCCTATCGACTAAAACCTAGATCAACAACCCTAAAATCTCAACATTTGGAAAAGGGGAAACAATGGCTGAATCTACACACGATTCGCCTGAAAACGAACACCACCAACGTCCTCCATTTTCATTTGACGACTCACTTTACTGTCGAGAGGAAGGCGATTGCTTTTCCGATGACACCGGCAGATTAAGCGGTTGCGACGCTCCCCGTATTATACCCGACACGGAGCTGTGCTGGGAGGAGCACGAGCAGCTCACTTCTCTTCTCTCAAAGGAAGAGGGGAACAAGCTCTCCTGTCTTCTTCACACAGACCCTTGTTTGGCTAATGCGAGGCGCGACGCTGTCATTTGGATGCTTAGGGTTCATACCCATTACTCATTTTCTATCGTTACTGCTCTGCTCGCTGTCAATTACTTGGACAGGTTCTTCTCTTCTTTTGAGTTTCACAAAGGTAAACCATGGCTCACCCAGCTTGTAGCTGTGGCTTGTCTCTCTTTAGCTGCCAAGGTGGAAGAGACCCAAGTCCCCCTTCTCTTGGATCTCCAAGTAAGATTTCAACTCCAAAATGATGGTTTTTCAACATGTCTATTGAAGTTTTGATTGATTATAAAAAGTTTTTAAGATATTTTTTTATTTGAAATTTTTACTGAAATTTTGATTGATTATAATTTTGAGAATAATTCTTCAAATATTTTGATTTTGTTTTTGTTAGAAGTGTTTATTGGAATTTTGATAATTATTTTTATGGATTCTTCCTAAATGTTTTAATGATGTTTTTTCGGTTGGAGGTGATTACAATTTAAGGGATGCTTCTTAAAATTTTTATGTTAGAGAAGTCTATTGAAATTTTTATTGATTATAATCTTAGAGATATTTTCTAAATGTTTTAATCATGATTTTTTTTTGTTGGAGGTATTTTTATGATAGAGGAGTCTATTGAAATTTTGATTGATTATAATCTTAGAGATATTTTCTAAATGTTTTAATGATGATTTTTTTTGTTGGAGGTGATTATAATATTAGGGATGCTTCTTAAGTTATTTAATGACCTCTTTTTATGTTAGAGGGATCTATTGAAATTTTGATTGATTATAATCTTACAGATATTTTTAAGTTATTTAATGACCTCTTTTTATGTTAGAGGGATCTATTGAAATTTTGATTGATTATAATCTTACAGATATTTTCTAAATGTTTTAATGATGTTTTTTTTGGTTGGACGTGATTATAATCTTACTAATAATCTTACAGATATTTAATGACCTCTTTTTATGCTTCTTAAATCATTTAATCTTTTTATGTTAGAGGAATTTATTGAAATTTTGATTGATTATAATCTTACTAATATTCTCTGAATGTTTTAATGATGTTTTTTTTGTTGGAGGTGATTATAATTTTAGGGATGCTTCTTAAATTATTTAATGAAGTCTTTTTATGTTATAGGAGTCTATTTGAAGTTTTGATTGATTATAATCTTAAGGATATTTTCAAAATTATTTAACAATGCCTTTTGTTGTTGAAGGAACTTATTGAAAATTTGATTGATTATGAATTTAAGGATGCTTCTAAAATTATTAAATGATGTTTTATTTATCAAAGTTGTCTATTGAAATTTTGATTGATTATAATTTAGAGAGGTGACTGTTGAAATTTTTATTGATTATCATTTTGAAGGATGCTTGCGAAATGATTTTGTGTTCAGGTTGAGGATTCAAAGTATTTGTTTGAGGCTAAGACAATACAAAAGATGGAGATGTTGGTACTCTCTACACTCGAATGGAAGATGAATCCGGTTACCCCGCATTCTTTTCTTCATTACACGACTAGAATACTTGGATTAAAACACCGAATTTGTTGGGAATATCTCAGCAGATGTGAAATGATACTTTTAACTACTATCTCCGGTAAGCCGAATCCGCAAGGATATCGATAAAGTTGCCCATGTAAATATTTTTCTCTCAAATTGTGATGTTGAATTGCGCAGATGTTAGGGTTTTGAGTTATCTACCTTCAGTGGTGGCTGCCGCGACAATGCTACATGTTATCAATAGAGTTACGCCCTCCATTGAAGAGGAGTATCAAATCCAACTGTTGAGTGTTCTTGGAGTTGATAGGGTATGCAATTTTAACCCACATCATACTTACTAATTATCTAGGACTGTATTTTACCAGTGTTCTTGGAGCTTGCTTGATTATTGAATTGCCACCCTGTATTGTAATCTGATGGGTCTATTAGGCATTTTGTTTTGTTGGAGGACAAAGGTTGATTGCTTGATGGTATGTACTAAAGGATCCAAGTATCTGAATGCAGGCTAAAGTAGAGGAGTGCGGGGAAGTTATCCGTGAATTGGCTGTGGGAAACAACATACATGTCCGGTGGAGGAAGAGGAAAGCAGTGTGTATGCCGGGGAGTCCAAATGGAGTGATTGATGTGTCGTTCAGCTCCGATAGCTCAAACGAGTCTTGGGTAGTCTCTCGTCTGGATTCTAATAATGATGAAGATGAGCATGCTCTTTGATTTCCTTTTATATCCCTGCATTTGAGCTGAGGCAAGTAAGCCAAACATATGGACATAGGTTGAAAATTTATATCAGTAATCTGTGTAAATTTATAGTTTATGGTATTTGGGTATTGTCTTCCAACTCTTCAGCAATCTAACACAAAACATAGAATTATGTCGATGAAAATTTATATCAGTAATTATTATTTATTTATTGGAAATCTGGAAACGAAGATAAAAAAATGTAGAGATTCAGCGCTGACTATGACAAATTGACAATCACTGTCCTCGCATTTTATGTTCGTCTTATATCCATTTCAGTGACAAAAATTGGACATACGAGTTTGCATTTTGGGCCCTCAGTGGTCCAAATCTTCATATCCAAACGATAAGACTGTTGGATCCAAAACAGCTTTTTAGAGGAACTCTCGACTCATTGCTCTGCATTCAAATGCATTCTTGTCATCTTCTTTTCTGCAAAATTTCTTACACTCCTGGATTTATATGCATTCATTTTTACCTCTCTGCTACCCGTAGTACACACCAAACACCGTTTGATAAAATTAACCGATTGTACAACATTAATAGTAATTTAGTGAAAAAGGGGTTTGTATCAAATAATTCAATATCAGCAAGAAAACAACACCACATAACAGCGTAACGCTCGCATCTTGTAGGGCAATGAAAAATACGCGCATCTTGCAATTAACCCCTTGAAGCACAAATAAAATAAAAGTAGGTCTATACGCAACTTGGCATCTTGGATAGACAAATAGACTACCATAACACATTAAAACGTATGATTAAAGAGATAAATACCATCATCAACATCATATATTATCCATGCAAAATCGAGCTCTCAAAACCCTTGAACAAGATGAATCAGCAAGACACAAACTTATAAAACTTCATTTTTATTATGTCGATGAATAGTGTCGATCGACCCGATAGATGGGGAATGAATCGGCCGATTGCTACAACAACTTCGCTGAAGTTCTCGAATGAAAATTGATATAAAAACCTAATAGCTAAAACACCTTATTTATGGGGAGGAAATTTGAGCTAAGCCTCCTAGGGTTAAGGGGTAATCCTACTAAACCCTATCCTTATGAAAATAAAAGATAAAAACGTCTAAGTGGGCATGCTAATAGATAGCCTAAAATAAAAGGGGAAAAAGGAGAAAAATAGATCTGCCGAAGCAACGTTGATGTGGAAAAGTTGGGCCGACAACTATAGTGAAATGGCTCGACTAGTAGTGAAATGTAGTGTCATGGAAGATAAGGTCAAATGCTCAAATAGTGAATTGATCGGTACGACCGGTGGGGAAAGTCATGCCGATCGATGATGTTGCGTTGAACGTTCTTCAATTCTTCACTCTCAAATCTTAATCAGTTCAAACTTGACATCGACTTCCTTGACCTTAAGGAGAACCTTAGTGTATTGTAAACATTCTTTCGATAACAATTCCATTTTAGCTCTTGCAAGACCTAGATTGTCTGCAACATTATGAGCGCACAAGTAGATCTTCAAAACATAAAAGAGAAGGAAATTTATCATAATATGATGCAAATCTACATTATATGCTCAAAGGATGGATAAGAGTGATGGTGGAAAAAGACCCTAAAATGGATATTATCAAATAAGTCATACTTGAACCTTACTTGTCCTCAAGATCCGAAGATACCTCTGTATGAAGCACTTGTACACCTATATCTCAAAATAAAGCTCTTCAAAACCAAAGTCTTCATCACACATGTCATAGTTATATGGACAAGTTAAAGCACACAAATTCCACGACCTCTCAAAGGGATGTATAACTTTGGATTAGTAAGTTCGTTTACTCTATTTTTCTTCCTACGTTTCTTATTTTCAATCTAGTTTGTCACCATGGTATCCATTTCAGCTGTTTATGCTATTGAATTTTTGCTCATGAGTGAGTAGTCACCTTACTAGGATTAAGGGTGAAAACTCCACATGTTAGGCTTGTCTTGATCTATGTTATGTTTATAAAAATATGAAGAGTCAAATTCATTTTTAGTAGCATATATGAGCTCTCGAATCCATTTGAATGTTCATTCATGTTTGATCTTATTTTAAATGTCGGATGCTAGAAGTCCTAATCTAGATTGTTCTCATAACACATTGTATGTTTTCAAGCATGCATGAGTGTTTCTATGGATTAATCATCTTGGATGATATCTATAAGTAATTATAAGGTGATTGTGCAATGCTTGATGTCTATGATGATTGAATGATGCTAGCTAGGGCCATGAGGATGGCGAAGTACATTTGTCATGTGAATATCCAACTATGGGTATGTCGAATTGTGTAAGCACATTTGTCATGTGAATGATGCTAGCTAGGGCCGTGAGGATAGAAAACACCATGTGATGCTTGCATAGATCAATAGTTATAAGTTGTAGAAAATCTTAACAACTAATGAGTGAATAGCAAACACAATGTGATATTAATTAGTTGAAGCAAGCCCAATGCCTTCACAAAGCATACCTATACCATGCTACATTAGTATTTGTGACTTGAGCTCGTTTGTTTTATCAAGAACAACATGATGATGTATGTACCTAGTTATGGTTTGGAGGAATATCCCCAATTCCTAGTATTTTCTCCCATTGATATTCGATAGTTGCTACTTGTTACTTCAAATCCAAAGCATCTTGATAACTTGATCAACCCTTTTTTCCTTTCATTTTACACACTCTTACTTTACTAGTTAGATTTGAGACAAAGTTGAGATATACACAGTCTTTTGAGATTTCGTCCTTGATGTTACATCATATGCTTACATTGATAATGTTGTTCACTTGTGGTACTATGTGATTTAAGGTGTATCATTACACTCGCATCATTTGTGCACCACCCAAATTTTTTATGGGACTAGGATCTCGTTAAAGTCGCTCACTATAAGAACTGGTATGTTGCATCAGTTAATTGCCGAGGTTAGTCGGTTCCAAAAAGCTTCCTTTAGGCTTTGAGGATTATCATTGAGAATTTGGTTTCTACATTCATGTGTCTAATTGTGATGAATCTAGGTGGTTGGGTATAGAGTTTGACTCTCTCATCTATAAGCCGATTATCCTTCCAGAGAAGACATAAACCTCCCGCAAAACCATTTGTTAGAATGAAGCAAATAGAGTCAAAATCCGCTCCTTTCCAACATGCTACACTTGATTCAATGTCTCAATTTCACTTCCAATTTTCAAAGAAATAAAAGCATGTGAATTTAATATCCTTATTCAAAGGCCAATTTATATTCTTATTGTTGAAAGGCACAACAAATAAGGAATAATTGGAAAAGTTCAACAACAAATGATCTTCATAGCTCTCTTTGTCCAGTTTTAAAGTGATATATATATATATATATATATATATATATATATATATATATATATATATATATATATATATATATATATATATATATATATATAGAGAGAGAGAGAGAGAGAGAGAGAGAGAGAGATCCTGACTCATATGTAAACAAATCTTACCATGTGAATGTAACACCTGAATCCGTGGAACTCGGGATGCCACATTGGGCTAGGATCTCACAGTGGATCTTGACCCTAGCCTGACAACAAGTTCACTGGACCTTACAACATGGCACTGACAGATATAAAACAAATACATGAAAACTGTGTAAATTGTACAACCAAAAGTAAACAACATCATAGCCGAGTATATAAAACAACATCCTCACACAGGAGGCTCAAAAGATCATCCTCACGCAGGAGGGAACATAAACAACCCCAAACCAACCACCTAATGTACGAGAGTCCTCGGCCTGTCACCTTGTCAGATCACCCAGCAGCGCCTAACCTGTAAACATCTACAACACGGTATGAAACCGTTAGCTAATCATACATATATGAGGTAATGCATAAGCACAAGCACAAACATGAAAAATAAACATATCAACATGCTATCACACATTTACCCACTTATTATCTTTATATAATAACCATTCACTCAAAAACCGTATATTTATATATATATATATATATATATAGATGAGAGTATGTGACACGAGGACCGATACATCCCCGCCTCTGTGTGCAATGTCCAGCTGTACGAGTATCGGTCACACAATCCGTGTACCCTATGGGAGTGGATTACGCCCTTCTTGTAAACCAGTCTGGCCCGACATCAGAGAACCTCCCAGACTCCACGGCGGGATGAAAGGGAGAGGTTATCAAAGCCACGCAATGGGGCAGTCAATAGAACATAGGTCAATAAAAACGACAACTCATGCTATCATAGCAAGCATATAAAGCACACACCATTCATGCAAACACCCAATATAGGGATGGTAGTTAAGTAAATCCTACGGACTTACCTCAACCTCGTACACAACTCAAACATGATCAACCTCCAATCCTGAGAGAGGGGCACTGCCTAATAACAAGGCATAGAAAGATATCAACCTCTATTCATCAAAGGGGGTCACACCTAGACCCAAAGGGATCCATAGGGATCATACTCAACCTCAAAACCTTAACCAACATCAACTAAGTCCTTAAAGACATACAAGGCATAAACCAATCATAACCTCAACCAAACACATCCTCACACCTCTAGCATGATCCTATACACTCACACTAGGAAAGGAGGGAACAAAGGCATCCTAAGATAAGCCTAGAAGCAACACACACCTGCAGAACCAAGTGCAACACCAAGTTGGTGCAGGTGGCCGCAAGGGCGGCTAGGTGATGGCGCAGGGGAGGCTCGTTGCTGGCACTGGGGCGGTCTAGATGTGGCGCAGGGGCGGCTGGTGTGCATCAAGTGTACCACCGGCTGTCCTTTGCTTCCTCACTCGATCTTCTTCACTCCTTCTTCTTCCATCAACCATACATATACATAAACATATATATATATATATATATATATATATATATATATATATATATATATATATATATATATATATATATATAGAGTATGGATCCTATGAGAACACCCCCTAACGTGAGAACATGAGAACAAATTCGTAATTATTATTAGTTTTGTTACGAATGTGCCATATCGTTTAATGTATTATTCGTAGTTATTATTGGTTGAGTGGATTATTCGTAGTTATTGTTGGATTCCTAATTATTATTATTCGTAATTATTATTATTTTTGATATCTCCTCTAAATCTCAACCCTTAAAACTCACATCCAACGGTGTACGATTGTTCTCATGTTCTCACGTTAGGGGTGTTCTCATGGGAACCACACCCTATATATATATATATATATATATATATATATATATATATATATATATATATATATATATATATCAAAGGAAGCCAATCAAGGCTGTCACAAGATCAATCTTGTGGATCCTAGGTTAAGAAGGAAGAAAAGAGCATAGAAAGGAAGGAAAGAAGAAAGAAAGGGAAGGAGAAGAGAGATCTCAGCAAGCTGAACCTATGCAGCTGCAAAACTCTCACCAAGAACTCCAAGCTGGCTCCATCACAAGCACAACAACAACCACAAGCATCAACCTCAAGCAAAGCCAAGCTTATAAGCTTCCAAACTCATACAAACTCAAGCAAGGATCAAGAAGAGATCCAAAGGAAGAAGAGATGAGAAGATGAACGTGAAAGAGATGGAGCAGGAGAGAGAATGGGGTAAACCCTCATCTGAAGGAGAAGAAGAGATTATAAAGGAAAGAGGGGTCAAAAAGAAAAGATCGGGTCAAAGAAGACGGCTGCAGCCCACCACAAACCGCAGGGGCGGCTCACAACAGCTCCAAAGGTGAAAGGCAACCGCGTCTCATATGAGGCGCATGTGCGGGATCTCTCAAAGACTAAGGCTCTTACAGTGAACATGTAAACACCGAATATATGTGACTATACCGCGGAATATATGAATTAGGTCCGGCGAATATTTCTTCCACTAATCACACGATTTTTTTCCCTTTAATATTGCCTAATCTCAGCCATCTATTTAATGATCTAACGAATACAATTTATTCTCATTTTACATGGTACGAGATGTTTACATGGGAGCCAACTATACAAGACAAAAACATAGTATGAAATTAAAAACTAGTAGACACATCGTACATTAAATTCATTTCATTTTTAATAAAGGGCAAAACATTGCACATACTAGTTAAATAAACTAAAAGGCCTTAAATCCTCATATTTGTGTTACAACATATCTATTTGGGTTACAATTAGGATAACCTATAGAAAAGTGAGTAAGTGGAGTATAAGAGAGCAAGCTCCTTAACTTTGGCCTTGATTTCGTCATGCCCAAGCTCAAGGCGAAGGGAGGTTTGTGATAACAATCTCAAGTCCTATATTTGCATAATCAGGGATGAGCCCCTAGGTTTCTTATCATAGGGGTGTGTGTCAACAACACCAAAGTTAGATTCAATGGTTGTTTTAAGTTGTATTGGTGGTAAGGCTCTCATTAAAGATGTCGGAGGAGGTTTGAATAGTGTAGATTTGCACTCCTTTCTTTGATTTAATCTAAGGCCTAAAGCCAAGGTTATTAGCCTTTTTCATCCTTTTTCATCACTGCCTCTTTAGGTGATTGATCATTGGAGGGTTTAATAGGGTTAGCTAGATCATGATTAAGGTTTGACTACCTAATATTCATCATGAAGTGTTTAGTTTTAACAAAGAGGTTATGAGAATCCACCTCTACCCTTTTCTAAGGCATGATCCAACTTAAGGAACTTGCCAACATCATTTCTTGCAATAATGACTCTTATAACCTCTTTGTTAACAAACTCAGACACTTAAAGGATTCTGATCCATAGATCAACAACTGTGATATTTTCAGTGAGAGTGTTGAAGTTGTGTTTAATTGCCTAAGAATAAGCAATTGCCCAAAAAAGTCGTATAACCTATTTTCCCACACGGTTTTCTTATCTAGAACGTTAGAGTAGACAACTTTAAACCAATAGTTTGGTCTAACTACTATTTTGACCTCTCTTTTAGTATTCTTCCACTTATTGATTAAATTAACCTAGGTTCTAGCCAGGTTGATAGATTCACCATAGATACATCTCATCATGGATGTATCTTGCCGTTTTCTAAAGTCACTTTTTAACTTTAGATAGTTAAGTTATATATTCTTCTAGAGAAGAAAATTTGTGGTTGGTACCTTTAGAGTTATGATCAATCTCATTGTGTCTACCATTAGCTTTCCCGCCATCATAGGCATCTATTTGTTTTGTTGGCTTAGAGCTCTCACCACAAATAGCTTCTTTAAGCAAAGGTTTTTAAACATCATGATGCATGAGCATCTTTAGACATCACTCGATCTGGGACTATGATTATGGAAGCTAAGGAGAACCATTTCAGAAGGATGAATTGGATCAATCAAGATGGATCGGAGCAGATATCAAGGATCAAGTGTGCATGGAAGCTCACATCCCCACACATGCTCACGTATTGAACAAATAGCTTCTTTAAGTGGCTGTTTTGGATCATAATAGATCTTATTTTCCAACTCATAATTATTACCTATAATGATGTTATTTAAAATCTGATGAAAGAAGACTTAACGAATGATTTATCTTAGATCTTATCTTATCTTAAGATAGATATTTTCTCTATATTAAGCCCGCTTAGAGAAGGCTAGCTCAAAGATAGATTTTATGTTAGTTTTTAGCCCACATTTTATTTGAAGTCTTATGTTATTTTTGTAATACCGGAATTTTTATTCCGTTTAATTCTGAATCAATTCGGACTTCGAGCCGTTGACGGTTTTCCATTCTATCTAGTATTTCTTTCTTCACAAATTTTATCATTTTATGTAGAATTTAAGTCACATAAAATGATAGAATTATATCAAGCCCTAATTCTTATAATTATTTATCATTTTATGTAGAATTTAATTCACATAAAATGATAGAATTATATCAAACCCTAATTCTTATAATTAATTCTTAACGTCGACTTTAGACGAGATCATGACAAGGCTGAGACGAGACTCTGACAAAGTTGTGACGAGACCATGACAAAGCTGAGACGAGACCATGACAAGGCCATGACGAAGCCCGACAATCCTATGACAAGCCCAAACAAGCTGTTGACAGCCCATATTCCTACCTATTGCTGCTGAGCTCTTCAAACCAGCCCAAGACGCACATCCTATGGAGCAGCGGACTGCTTGTGCCAGCCAGAAGCCCAGCGGATGCAGCCCAA
Source organism: Fagopyrum homotropicum (assembly GCA_033239125.1). NCBI lineage: Eukaryota > Viridiplantae > Streptophyta > Magnoliopsida > Caryophyllales > Polygonaceae > Fagopyrum > Fagopyrum homotropicum. Next base: position 53,362,522 of record BSWB01000003.1, on the reverse strand, counting down.
CAGACAGTAAACCTACTTCCCTTCTACGTGTGCTAAGCTGGAGATTTTTTTGTAACAGCTCCCGTGAGTAACGTAACACACTCTTCCCATGTTCAACCTCACATTCCCCTCCTTCCGTCTACATTCAGAACGTATCAACTGTAACACACCAATTTTAGGCGCGTTTACGATAATTATTTTTCCGGGTTTATCGATATTTTAATAGCTTAAATATTTTTTTTACGAGTATAATTATATATTTGACGTATACACATATGTTCCTTATTTTATTTCCCCGGAAATTATTTCTAATTTAGAAGTTTCATTCCGGTTCGTTTTGATCGAGTCTATTTTTTTATTTATTTATTCCCACTTTTTTTTATATATATTATTTATTCTTATTATTTTGTTGTTATCCTTTCCCAACCAATCTAAGGGGCAACCGTCTCCTCCTTCATCCTGCTGCAACCACTGCTCCTACCCATCTGCAGTGATCTAGCGTGTAGGCGCTCTGCACTAGTGAACTAGGCCGACCCCTCGACCCCTCTCGTGACCTGGTAGCCCTTGCCCTCCTTTTGTCCCTTCTGTTTTCACGTTGTATCAACACAGAACCTCAATCTTAACCCTTGAGCCTGCCCTGTTTCTTCTTCAGCTCCTTGACCCCGGCTACTCCTCAGTCTTCACCTGATACGCACCATCCCGCTCTCTTCTCGAGCCTCGCCGGACTCGTTGTCGCCGGGGACTGCCGTGCACTCCTTTGTTTCTTCTCTCAATCTCGAACTCCCCTCTGTTTCCTCCATCTCTACAAAAATAACAGCTTCACTTCTTCTGCTCCACTCTTCCGTCGACAACCACCGGAGACCTAGAGTGCCGCCTCGCCACGCTTCCAAGAAACCAGTGAGCCGCCTTCCCCAGAGAATCAGGGCTGCCTCCCTCTACTGCCGCTGCCGGAAGAGCAACCCTGCTGCCTTTAATCCGCCACTCCTCTCCACTTTTCTTCCTCCGTCTCCCCAGGAACGGAGAAGGTCTGGCCGCCAGGGATCTATCAACCTCCGGAACCGCCGCCTCCATACTGTGCCGCCAGGAACAACACCGGAGAGGAGCCTGCTTGGAGCCCGCCTGTGCCGCCGCCCTCTGAGCCCCTTCTCCTTCTACCGTGTTAAGAGGTTCGGAAGCACCCGTTTAAGGCCAACAAATCCATATCGACATCCATAGATCGTCTTCCGTCTTTTGACATCACGTGAGTACCCTCTCTCTCGAGATTATGATCTTACTCGATTTAGTTATGTTTAGTATTAGTATCATGCTAGGTTGGATCTATCATAACTTAGAGTGAATGCCAAGTAGTGGCCTTGAACCTTAGGTGAGTTTTGAGGATTTATGATTGTGCTAAGACTTGAGGTGTTTGGTTATCTTGTGAGGTTGTTATAAGGATTTAAGTTATATGGTTGATCTTGTGAGAGTTTTGAGGCTCGAGGTTAGGGTTGTATGATCTTGTGGGATTTTGGAGTTTAGGTTCGGCTTATCCTAGTTGCGTTGGGTTATGATCTTGCGAGATCATAGAGTCTAGAAGTCTAAGGACTTCTAGCTTGTGTTGAGTGTGATATGAGCATGAGAGATTCTAGGATGCGGTCCTAGAATGAGAGTGAAATGATCTTGCGTAGGTCATTTGTGTAGAAGTTTTAGACTTCTTGAGTTGAGCGAGTTGTTGATATAGTTCTCGTCTTGTGAGCACGTTGTGGACTCCTTCCCAAGGGAAGCGAGAGTGTTGTGAGTTGAGTGTGGCGATAAGGTAAGTCTTCGGACTTACTTAGCTTGTATTCCTTGTATTAGCATTGATGTGTGTTTGGTGGTGTGTGTTTATTCTTTATTATTTATAACAACTAAACCGGAAATAGGACTACCGACCTTTATATTATTTGGCCCAAGTGTATGATAACGGGCGGTGACATCACTGCCTAGCTCTTGCGTAGAGCTAGGAGGTTCTTGGCGACTAGCCCGTGTGGTTAGACGGTCGGAGTCATCCGTACCGTTCTATGCGGTAAGTGGGGACCGAGGCGAGTTTCGGGAGATTCCCGTGTCACAAAAGAAGTTGAATTAGAACGGGATACGACTTAATAATAAAAAGATAATAAACCGGACTTGTGTGATTTAGTGTACATTGTGTGTTATGTTGATTTACTTGTGTTTGTGCATTTCCCATTGATTCTAATGCTTTGAATATGAGCTAACGGTTTTATACCGACTGTTGTAGATTGCATTGCAGGTTAGGATTGCGGCCGAGAGATCCGGAAGAGTGGGCAGCCGGGGTTCCGTACATTTTAGGATTGGGTTTTCGGTGGAGTCGAGTTTGAGTATTGTATTTATCGTATGTTGTATGGCATTTAGTCTTTGGATTTGTATTTTCGGCTGAAGTCCTTTGTTGTATTCTTTCAGGTTTTTCTTTTCATTGCATTAAAATGTATTTCGGTTTTGGCCTTTATTTGTGCCTTGTTGCAAGATCCAGTGAAATTGTTGTCAAGCTAAGGGTCGGGACCCATTGTGAGGTTCTAACCCATAGCATCCCAAGTCCCGCGGATTTGGGGTGTTACAAAAGTGGTATCAGAGCCCTAGATTGACAACAATGGCACTCGCAATCTTCTAAAGGCCGAATAAGGAACAAACAGAACCCCACGGGTTCTGAGTTTTCGTTTTCAAAATCACATGCATGAGTCGGGGTAGAATGTACGGACCACCACTCCTTTCGCGGATCTCGGCAGCTTAGTTTATTGGATTATGATATTTATATGTATATATATATATATTATACGTGGATATGTATTTATGGAATGTAGTTGCATGACGGACTTGATATATATGTATAGTTATATATGTGGACTATAGTGTGATTTGGACCTTGTTTGTTGTATTGGATTTCTGGATGTGTTATATTGGTAGTGATGTAGACACAGGACTATATAGTCTTATATATGGATACTTATTATATATAGTAGCATATGGAGATATAAGACCTAATAGAAAAGACAATAGTATGATAATATCTCCCGTGGACGACGTTGTTGGCTTAGGATAGCGTTCATACGTGGAGAATTATGCTCAAGTATCTAGTTGAGCATTTCGTGCTAACGAACACCATGACAGTTCTCGGATTTCTTTAAAAGGATGTCGAAGAGGAAGATTAGAGATGACGTAACCGAAGGACGAACAAGTGGAAGAGAACTTCGAGTTAGTTTAATAAAAATTGAGAAGCGGGAAGGAAAGGAGTGCATACTAGCAAGGGCAGAAGTGGTATTTCCTTGAGACGTGAAGTTTTTCCTAGATGCTCCTAAGCATGGGAGTCAGGGTGTGAAGTGCGGTCGAAATAATACGAAGATTCAGGAGATGCGTAAGTTAAGCTTACAGAAGAACTAGAAAGTGAAAGTGACGGTTTTTGCGAGAGCTTAAGCGAGAGACTTCTTCAAAAATACGAGAGTTACGAGGAGGATTACATGGCGGAAGTTCACATAGTAGAATTACCTTGTGGAGCCAATCGTTTTCCGTCATGGTGATGAGACTGAGCAATGCTAAGAAGGAGAATGTGTGGGTGGGTGTTGATCTTCAGAAGATGAAAGATAAAACAAGGAGTTTGGATTGAAAGACTCAAGTTACCAACCAAGAGAAGAGAGAGTAGTTACTAACGCTAGAGATGTGGGGAAGATGCACTTACAAGATATTGTGAAGAATGGTTAAGCCATGGAGTTGGGTCATATGACATGGAGTTGGGTCAGAAAATACTTTGGCGCGTCAAACGGTATCAGAAGATACTTTGGCGCGTCCTAAATTCCTTTTATGCTCCTTTTTGTCCCGCTTCAAGGCTTAATCCTTAAATGTGCCTTTTTTGCTCCATAATTCGCCAAATTACCTACAAATGCAATAAAACTCTGTGTAGACCTCTATTCTTGCAAAGTAGGTGAATATAACCATAAATGCCATGAATGTATGTCTATGCATGCAAACTAAAGGGAAAATCTATATAAATACATGCCAAAAAATAGGTCATAATTCATGACATCAATTTCTAAGCCTCTTACTAACCTACTAATGAAAGATGTTGAGTTTGTTTTCTCCAAGGATTGCCTTGAGGCTTTTTGTAGGTTGAAAAATGCTTTGATCTCCGCACCCATCATGCAACCTCCGGATTGGAGTTTACCGTTTGAGATCATGTGTGACGCAAGTGATGTAGCCGTTGGGGCTGTTTTGGGGCAATGGAAAGATGGGCTTACACATACCATCTATTATGCTAGCAAGACGCTAGATGATGCCCAACTCAATTATGCTACCACCGAGAAGGAGTTGCTAGCGGTTGTGTATGCATTTGAGAAGTTCCGCTCGTATCTTGTTGGAGCGAAGGTCATTGTGTATACGGATCATGCTGCGATCCGTTATCTCCTTACAAAGAAGGATGCCAAGCCTCGGTTGATTCGGTGGATCCTTCTTCTTCAAGAGTTTGACATGGAAATCCGGGATAAGAAAGGGTCCGAAAATTCTTTGGCGGATCACCTTAGTAGACTCCCACCATTGGAGATGGGAAGAGATGACATCCCGATTGATGACTCATTCCGGGATGAGCAATTGCAAATGGTGGAGGAATGCTTGTTTCAAGTGTCTAGAGGGAGTGAGCCATGGTATGCCGACATTGTGAACTATCTTGTGTGCGAGGAAGTGCCTCCCGGTTTGTCATATGCCCAACAGAAAAAGTTCTTCAAGGATGTGAGGCATTACTATTGGAGTGAGCCGCTTTTGTTCAAAAGAGGGCCGGACGGAGTTTTTAGAAGATGCATACCGGAGGATGAGGTGGAGAGTGTGATCCGCCATTGTCACTCCTTGCCATGTGGAGGCCATGCTAGCTCACACAAGACATGTGCTAAGGTGTTACAATCGGGTTTCTTTTGGCCAAGTTTGCTCAAGGATGTGCAGAATTTTGTGGTAGCTTGTGATGCTTGCCAGAGAACGGGCAACATCTCAAGGAGGAATGAGATGCCCTTGAATAACATACAAGAGGTGGAGATGTTTGATGTGTGGGGTGTGGACTTCATGGGACCATTCCCCTCTTCATGTGGCAACCTCTACATCCTATTGGCGGTGGACTATGTTTCGAGATGGGTGGAGGCAATCGCCTCTCCCACAAATGACGCCAAGGTTGTGGTGCGGTTCTTCAACCGAGTGATCTTCCCTAGGTTTGGAACACCAAGGGTGATCATAAGTGATGGAGGGAAGCACTTCACCAATAGGAACTTCGGGACACTTTTGGCTAAGTATGGGGTGACTCATAAGGTGGCAACACCTTACCATCCCCAAACTAGTGGCCAAGTGGAGATCTCCAACCGGGAGATAAAGGGAATTCTTGAGAAGACGGTCTCTAGGACGAGAAAGGATTGGGCTATGAAGCTCGATGATGCTTTGTGGGCTTATAGAACCGCTTTCAAGACACCGATTGGCACCACTCCTTACAAGCTAGTTTATGGCAAGTCTTGCCACCTTCCGGTAGAGATGGAGCATAGAGCATATTGGGCTATAAGGTGGTTGAATTTTGACCTCAAGGAGGCCGGTGAGAAGAGATTGCTTGATATGAACGCCCTTGAGGAGATCCGGTTGGATGCCTATGAAAACGCCCGGATCTACAAGGAAAGGACCAAACGTTGGCATGATAAGTGTCTCATCCCGAAAGAGTTGAGTGAAGGCGACCTTGTACTTCTCTTCAACTCAAGGCTGCGGCTCTTCCCCGGAAAGCGAAAGTCAAGATGGACGGGTCCTTATGTGGTGAAGAAGATCTTTCCCCATGGAGCGGTTGAGATAGGAGGGGAGCATTGCAGAAATTTTAAGGTGAATGGGCACCGGTTGAAGAAGTATATCCCGGAAGCTCCGGTGGATATGATTGCCCCACTTCACCTAGAGTGAGACGCCCCCGAGTTTGGTCAAGCTAATGACCTTAAAGAAGCTCTTGATGGGAGGCAACCCATTGGTAGACATCTTTCCCTTTTTCGTTTTTGTTTTTGTTTTGATTTTTCTGTTTTTGTGTGTTTGGTGTGCTTTGTGTGTGTGCTAGAGTCTTGGTAGCATGGAAGCCTTGCATGGCATGTGGATGATGATGATGAGTCCCTCATCAATTATGGGTAGAGCGGACGTGGGATTTGGACGGCTAGCGGCGCCTAGCGCGGATCCCGACTCCATTATTGACATTTAGAGCTCTCTACCATCATTGATAGGATCATCCAACATCACTCCATTTGAGTAATCCCAAATACCAAAGCAAACCATTTTTACATTGTGAGAACCCTTTTTCACTCTTCTTTACTTCATTTACACATTGGGGACAATGTGTTTCTAAGTATGGGGTGGGGTTTGCATGATCTTTTGCATGATTAGCATCTAGGATAGTTTCTTTTAGTCACATGCTTCATTATATCTTGCATTGTACATAGATATTTCGAAAAATCCAAAAAAATCAGAAAATTTTAAAAATTTTAGTGCTTCTAAGCTTGGGAATGACCCTTATGATGAAATTGTTGTGTGGATTGGCTATAGATAGCCTTATGTGTCGAATAGATGAATGCATATGTGGACTTGAAGTACTTATCTTGAATCCCATGAATGGATTGTGATCATGATGTTTGTCTTGATTAGATTGAGTATTGAAAGTCGAAATTACATGCTAGTTCTTGCACATCATCTAGGAGTGATTAAGGCAATTCATCTTTCTCCACTTCTCATCTTGATCATGTTGCTTGAGCACCTCAATTGATGAAAAATTTGACCTCTTTTGACCCATCCGGGAATAGGAGCATGCTAGTGTGGTGATGTGTGTGAAAAGCAAGTGTGGGGTGAAGTTGTTGATGGATGAATGTTATGAATGAAGTGTTGAATTTGTTATGAAAGTGTAGACAAAAATAGGTTTGGGGACGTTGGTTTAAATGACGAGTAACTCGGCACCATTCACATAATCGGGTGTTTATGCCTTGCCAAAGTCAAATAAACCGATAGTCCTAACGAGCTTTGGTATGTGTGCCCGGTCTGGATGCACCTCGAAAAATAAAAAAGCCCGAGGATCGCTAATCACCAAGGTTTCGGCTTTTGTACACCAATGCCATCATCTCAAAAATAAGTGAATGAAAAAGAAAAGAAAAGAAAGAAAAGATGGAGATAATATACACTTGTGGGAAGTTGATAAAAAATGTGAAGTTGTGAAGTTAGTTCCATTCCCGGATTAGCATCACATAACCTAGAAAAATTCCCACCTAATCACAACGTTTCTAAGCCTCTTATTTCCTAAGCCCTTGTGCCCTATTTGCATGTGTGTAAGACTTAGTGATCTAGATTGGATATGCTCATGATCATCTTGACTTCTTCATTTTTACATTTCATGCATGCCTTCGAGTTAAGTACAATTGTCTTTCCGTGCCTTCATTTATTTGATGCATGATCGCTTGTCCATTGCCATGAAACATGACTATGAAGGTGATCCAATATTAGAAGCACAACTCCAAATAGATTTTGTTGTTTTTCTGCATGCATAAATCATGTCATCTCTTAGTCTATAGTCGAGGACTTGCTCGGGGACGAGCAAACCTTAAGTATGGGGTATTTTTGATAACACGATTTATGACTTAGGTTTAGACACTCATTTAGATAGTTTTTCCGCTCATTCATGCATGGTTTAGCACTAGTTCGCGACGTTTGCACCCAATTCATGTATTTTGTCGAGATAGACGTCTACACGGACTTTTGCATGCTTTGTAGGTATTTTGGGAGATTTAGGAGCTTAATCGATACATTCGAGGATCGTTCCTCGAGATGACACACCTTCGGACTCATTTAGATGCAAGCTAGGGGCTAAGGAGGACACTTGGGACCTTGTTGATGCATGACATGCACCAAATCGTGACTTAATGATCCAAAACAAGCTGAGACACCAAAACCACGGCCACTGGGACTTCCACGGGCGTTGAAATGGGCCGTGGTTTTTTCCAGACAGTTGTGACAGCTGTCCCACGATCTTCATTGCCGACTCTTGCAAATTTGGAGGATAAAAGGTGGTCTTGCAAGGCTGTTAGGGACAGACCCCTCACTCCCATTCTCTCCCACACTCTCAACAACAAAGATTCTCTCATTGGAAGATTGGATTGGAGCAACCATTGGAGAAGAAGAAAGGCTTCCATTGGAGAAGAAGAAGAAGCACACTAGTTCATAGTTCCATAGTCTTTTTGAGTGATTTTTAGTAAGCTTTGTGAAACGTTTTGCAAGGGTTTGTAAGAAACGATTCGAACCTTCTTTTGAAGGGTTGTAAGTCCTTCTTGAACCTTGATTTAGCTTGTTTTACTTGTTTCATTTGCTTAATCCATCTCTCATTTCATCTTCTTCACATGGATTCTATGATTTTATGCTTGTTGAGTTTGATCTTTAAGATGCATGTTGATGGCTAAATAGATGCGATTCTAGGGTAAGGAAAAGATGGTTATGGCTTGGACTATGATAGAATGGACTTAGATGTACCTTTGGATGAATTATTTGCTCGAGCCTAGCCTTTGTTGAAAACCACGGTTTGTTTTATACATTCCACGGCCGTGGTTCTTGATGAACAACCCGTGATTTTGACTGACTTGCTTGTTTTGATGAATCTAAGTGCTATGGTGTTAGATTGGTGAAATCCTAGTGTTTGTTGAGTTAAACCTATCCTAGGGTGACCTAGTGTTAGCAACTAAGTGTTAGAAGAGACTTACCCGGTAATTCTTACTCTTAGATACCGAAGATGACGAACTCTAGGTAGTAGTGAGCCTCACAAGCTGCTATTGGACTGAGTGTGCTAGGATAGGTGTTTAGGACTTGCCTTCCCGAGACTTACCCGGTAAGGAGAGGTTAGATCCCTAGAATACCATCCGGTTTGTGTAGAATTCCTATCCTTAGGCTCTTTGAGACTTACCCGGTGATGAGACCTTAGGAATGGACTAGTGGACCATGAGACCTACCCGGTGATTGATCCCAATCTAGAAACGCTCACTCCCAACATACTATAGTTAATCCAAGGAATGAGGAGATAGCTTGAGTCCTATGCCATAGCCGGAATTTCCAACCACTAGAATCCGCTTTTCTCCCTTTGATTACATATTTCGTATTTGCTTGTTTACTTGTGGTGTTAGCTTAGTTGATTGTTTATTTCGCATGATTTGTGATCTTTGATTGATCACCTAAAAATCAACCCAAATACATTGAGATTTTCATTTCTTTATTCCTTTCTCTTTTCTTAGCCTAGATCTTCACTATCCTTAGTCATTAATCGATTCAATCTCACCTCAGTCTTTGTGTTCGACCTCGGAATACTATCCCTACTACAAAACGTCCCGTACACTGCGGGTTCGCTAGGAGTTAGGAGAAATATAATGAGTATAAATTTAAGGCTTTTTGCGTAACACATTCTTAGCGTATCAGAAGTCTTAGACTTCTTGAGTTGAGCGAGTTGTTGATATAGTTCTCGTCTTGTGAGCAGGTTGTGGACTCCTTCCCAAGGGAAGCGAGAGTGTTGTGAGTTGAGTGTGGCGATAAGGTAAGTCTTCGGACTTACTTAGCTTGTATTCCTTGTATTAGCATTGATGTGTGTTTGGTGGTGTGTGTTTATTCTTTATTATTTATAAAAACTAAACCGGAAATAGGACTACCGACCTTTATATTATTTGGCCCAAGTGTATGATAACGGGCGGTGACATCACTGCCTAGCTCTTGCGTAGAGCTAGGAGGTTCTTGGCGACTAGCCCGTGTAGTTAGACGGTCGGAGTCATCCGTACCGTTCTATGCGGTAAGTGGGGACCGAGGCGAGTTTCGGGAGATTCTCGTGTCACAAAAGAAGTTGAATTAGAACGGGATACGACTTAATAATAAAAAGATAATAAACCGGACTTGTGTGATTTGGTGTACATTGTGTGTTATGTTAATTTACTTGTGTTTGTGCCTTTCCCATTGATTTTAATGCTTTGAATATGAGCTAACGGTTATATACCGACTGTTGTAGATTGCATTGCAGGTTAGGATTGCAGCCGAGAGATCCGGAAGAGTGGGCAGCCGGGGTTCCGTACATTTTAGGATTGGGTTTTGGGTGGAGTCGAGTTTGAGTATTGTATTTATCGTATGTTGTATGGCAATTAGTCTTTGGAGTTGTATTTTCGGCTGAAGTCCTTTGTTGTATTCTTTCGGGTTTTTCTTTTCATTGCATTAAAATGTATTTCGTTTTTGGCCTTTATTTGTGCCTTGTTGCAAGATCCAGTGAAATTGTTGTCAAGCTAAGGGTCGGGACCCATTGTGAGGTTCCAACCCGTAGCATCCCGAGTCCCGCGGATTTGGGGTGTTACATCAACTGGCCTTCCTTCTGCTATAGACTACTCTCTCGGCCGATCAACAACACCACCCTAGACCTAGCCGTCTCCTGCAATACCACAGATCACGCCATCCTCGTCCGTCTCACTGGCTGGGTGAAGCAGCACAACTCAGCCTTGCCTCCTCGTCCGGACGAACATCACGCCACCCAGTTGACTCCTTGGCCTCTCGACAGAACCAGCGGCTTGCCCACGCTCTGCACAGTCCGAAACCACTACGCACCAACACCCTGCACCACCACCGAAACTGCTGCTCACCAATGTTCTGCACAGCCGGAACTTCTGCACCACCGGCCTGCTACTGTGTGCCCTTCGAACAGACGCCAAAAGAGGGGAGGGTCTCCTTCCATTCGTTGTAGAGAGTGATCGGTAAGTAGTCTCTTCCTGTCCCACCTTTCTTCGCTTCCGAATCTAGTAATAAACCCTTATCCCGTAATCTCTAACAGTGTGCCTTACCAAGGTTGAGTGCGGACTCCTCGTGTGGTGATGGACACAACCTTTAACCCATTGAGGCGGGTGAGTTGATCTAATCTTTAATCATAATACCTTGATGCTGTATAAGAAAGTGGGCTGTAGTTCTGAGTAATAATTGAGAGCAATGTAGAGGCTTGCATAGGCTGGAATTAGAAAAAATTAAAGCAGTCCAGTAGGATGAGAATCGAAGTTAGAACCTTCTGCACACCCATCCGGCGCTCCTCTCCTTCCTCCTTGTCGAGATTCTTGGTGAGTATGACCATGCTCTTCCTTCCCTTCATTTATATATATGCTTAGTTGTTGCTAAGCCATCATAGAACCCATACATTGCAGCCAAAGGAACCGATATAAGGAGTTGTTACATCTTTTCCAGCTTTCCAACAGTTACGAGCAGTCAACTTCAGGTCCAAATTTAAGTAAGCTAGACTCTCCCTTTTTGGATGGTTTTCGGATATGTCATAGACGATATTGGATAGTAAATCATACTAAAATTTTAGAGGAATCCATGTTACAGTTTGAGAGTTATGGTGTTTCAAAGTTGACTCCTCACACATTTTTTAGAACTGTGCTGAGTGTTGGGAAAAACAGCATGTGATGCTGTTTTGTGAGATAGTTTTGAATAGGCTTTTGATATCTGTTGGACTTGAATTTTGGATATGATATATTTGTCATATTATAGTAGAACATATCAAAATTTGGGATAAATCCAGCGAGTGGTTTAGGAGTTATGATTTTTCAAAGTGGACTTGTTGTACAATTAGAAAACATACTCAGATTTTGGCTAAGTATAGGAAATTTCAAGTGTTGTAACCAACTTTGAAAATTTTTGTAGAAGTGAAGGGTGAACAGTTTTAAGAAATTCTTGCTCCTAGGAGTAGATGAGATATCATAGATGATCTAGAGAAGTATTTCGGAATTTTTTTAAGTTTATTCGAATTTCATATTTGAAGCCGAAGTTGGACCTTAACAATCTTCCGGAAAATAGGAAAATGGGTAAATTGCCGGTTTGTAACCAAACTCATCTTTAGGAGTTAGAATATAACTTTTTAGTCTCAAATAAGGGTTTAGGTATAAATTATGGAATTTTAGAAGTTTTGGGACCAAGGGTAAAATAGTCATTTTACCATAAATTAGTACTGTATTAAATTCTGTTATAATAGGATCTACTATCTTAGAAGTCTTAGACTTCTAATTACCTAGAAAGTGTGCTGACACACTTGCCTCCTTTGACAGGCAACTGAGTTATACAGTTATAGATTGAGTTGTGATTAAGAGAGTCGAGATCTGATTCAGGTAAGTCCACGGACTTACTTAGCTGGCTTCTTGCATGTGTGTGATGTGTATGAGTGGTGTTTGTTAGTTAAGATATATAACGAAACCGGAATAGGCCAACTTTAGTATATTGTGTAATTGACCCAAGAGTATGATAACGGTTTGTGACATCATCTGCATAGCTCTTGCGAGAGTCTAGGAGGTTCCATGCGACCAGCCCAGTCAGGTAGACAGTCAAATGCATTAGTACCATTCCGCGTTGGTAAACGGGGACAGGGGTGAGGTTTGGAAATCCCTCGTGTCACAAAATAAATATCATTAGTAATGGCATATCACCTAATTAAAGATAATAAAAGGATGGATTGTTGCATGTTGATTGTGTATGTTGTGTGTTTGTGCTTTTATCTTTATACTTATGCATAGATGTTAGCTAATGGTTTTATACCGCTTGTAGATGCCTTGCAGGTTAAGGCAGTTGTAGAGAGATCCGGAGGAAATGATCAGCCGGTTCCACGTACTCTTTTAGTTGGGGGCGAGGTTGTCTTATATTCTTTATATGCATCGTTTTAGTACCGTTGCTTTGTAAGGCTGATACATATCCTTCATGTATATATTGTTTAAAGTTTTCAAATGTTTTAATATTTTTGTGCCTTGTTTTAAGATCCTAGTAAAATTGTTGTCAAACTAAGGTCGGGACCCATTGTGAGGTCCTAACCAGTAGCTCCCCGAGTTCTGAGAATTTGGGGTTTTAGAATTTGGTATCAGAGCTCTAGGTTGACAACAATGGCACTTGAAATCTTCTGAAAGGCGATGTTACCACCAACACCAGTGAAGAAATCTGTATGAGAGAACGGCCTTGCTAGACTCGAGAGTCTAGGGTAACCCGAATTATCACGGGACCTAAGCCATCAACACAGATGATCCATGTAAAAGGAACTGCAAGTGGATGATCATTACGGCCATAAGAATTTCAAAGACGCTTGCAAGCTATCGTGGAAACTTGAAATGACTACTTGTGCCAGATGAATGACACAATCGGACTAGAGAAAATGGAGTTAGCCTATAAGAAGCGGAAGGGTGTGGAAGGTAGAACGAACTAAAGAAGTATAAAAGGATTGTTGTGAGCAACTGTTTACCTACTAGCTAAGGAAATTTTGACAGATCACAATTTACACGAAATGGAGACTTACAACTTAATGTAAGAGCGAAGGGTAGACTTCACAAGCCTGGAGACATTTTGTCTTCTTTAAAGATAAGAATTATAAGAGGAATCACAACGCCAGTATCGAAAGGATCGAAGCCCGTAACATAGTCAACAGAGATTTGGAAGAAAATATTACAAACAACGCCGATTAAGGAACCTGTGCTTGTGAGAATCGTGTGGTGGACTCAAGAGTCCAGGGTAACCCCCATTTATAACAGAACATAGGTCATCAACACAGACGGTCCCTATAAAAGGACTACAATTGGGAGGTAATTAAAAGTCATCGGAACTACAATACACTTACCATCTATCGTGGAGTGTTAGGAACGACTTTTGACGTCAGGCGAATGGCACAGTGAGACTTGAGAAAGAGAGTTGTCCCAAAGGAGGCAGAAGAGTGAAAGATAAGACGAACTAAAGAAGGATAAAAGGATTAATCTAGTAGGTGATGTGCACCAAAAGTTAATACCAGTAGAGGTATAAAATTGAGATAAGTCAATTATAGACTGACCGATGTCAACCAAGGATGTGCAAGTATTGGTTGGTATTGACGAGTTATGTGCCGTTAAGAAGAGATATTTGTGACGGTGGATCTACGGAGTAGATTTACCGACGCCTTAGAGGATTTCCTTAAGTAGGCAACGCCAACCTTCTTGGATGAATTAAAAGTATAAAGAGAAACGTTTTAAGGGTTACTTCTTGGCTAGTTAAGATCAAACTCCGGTCAAGTCAGGGAGTTTGTATCCGTGGTAGAAGAATTAAGAAAGTAAGCGGAAGAAGTTGTCTTTCAATCGTTTTTTTATTTTCTTAATGAGTGACAACAAGATAAGCAGAGTAGCGCAGCGGAAGCGTGGTGGGTCCTAACCCACAAAGCAAGAAGCTCAAGGATACTGATGGATGTCGTGTCGAGTTTAAGATGGCGATAGTTGGTAAAATGCATTATAGTTGGAAGAAACGTGAGATAGACTATGTGAGTGACTGAAAATGTTGTACGAAAACTTATGTGCATGTAGAGGTAATAGAAGGAGATTGATACCCTATTATGGATCCGAGTGAAGAGTAATGGCTTTGTTACATGTTGCCAGACAAGTAGTTTTGTAATTCTATACTAATGGAATACTCTAGAGTGAGTTTTCCGGATGGATTAGGAAAGAATTAATGATATGATAAAAGTATTGTGCATGTCCTGCACTCGGAAGCTCAAAGTGAGTAACTACCGTCCTGAGTCGAAGATACATAAGAAAGAGAAGTGACAGGAGCATATTTGCAACCTAGTAACCGTGCTTAAAGAAAGCATAATCTCGGATTTGATTTTATGTGTAATGTTATGTCGGAACAGAGCCTAGTTGCGTTTTGAGTTAGAGGGATATTACTAGTCCGATAAAAGTGGAGGATACAAGAGTTCAATGTTGACGGTGTGTTAGCATTTATCGAGTATTTATGATCAAATAACTGTGATATAAGATCACTTTGTGTCTAATACCGTCATTCTGGACATACTCTATGGCACTTAAGATCTTGGGAAATATGTGGGAAGCCTAGGTTAGAGCTAACGATATATTAGAGATCTATAAATAGTATAATAATGCCAAGTGAACAAAGAGGATGACCACTAGATTTGATCTTAGTTGTCTCGAGTGTTAGACCTAAAAAGGGTAAAGGTGACGATTCCTTACCTGAGAGATAAGAGGACTGAGTAATATTAAAAGACAAGATCAAGTGGGTCGTGATACAAAGAGCATTGAGCACTTGGTAAGTGTTGGTGGATGTCCAAGACCTTTGACCTGATTGTGTAGTCAGAACCTTTTCAGAAGGCCGGAAACAAGTGGCATAACGAAGTAAAGAAAGTGGAATAGATCATTTTCCGTAGGGTCACCAAAGGATCGAGAAGTGAGTTGTGTAAGACAACCATTGAAAGTTTTAGAGCGGGTTAAAAGTGACCGAGGGACTAGTATTCCTCACCCTATTGGAGAGTTCAGCTTCAGTTTTCCACGGAGACTAAGTTTAGGAACTGAGCTTGAGAATTTCGGTTGGAGAGATACCTACCAGACACGAGTTAGGTCATCAGATTAGAGGATCATACAGTTGAGGTAGATAATACCAGTGAGATATCCGGTAACCACTATAGAACGTGGTAGCAGACGCTTGTGATCTAAGTACCTAAAAAGATTTAAGATTCAGTGGTTTTATGAAAAGCCGATAAGGCTACCTAAGATACGGGGGATAGTAAGAGACGTAACCTTTCAAAGACCTATGTAGCAATAGTTGTAACCTCGGGAGTGACTAGTTAGGGCTTGACCTTGTATGTGTGATATTGTTTGACTGCTTGTTTATTTCATGATTGAGTGTTTAGTCAGTGATGTATTCTTTTGGTAACCTTGATGTGCTGGATAACTAGATGTGGAAACGACGAGACTTTTGTGTAGTGTTCACGCTAAGATGTGTAGCACAAAAAGCTTTAAATTTATAAACTCGATATATTTCTCCTAACTCCTAGCAAACCCGCAGTGTACGGGACGTTTTGTAGTAGGGATAGTATTCCGAGGTCGAACACAAAGACTAAGGTGAAATCAAGTCAAACAATGGTCATAGATAGTGTGGATCTAGTCTAAGAAAAGAGAAAGGAACAAAGAAATGAAAATCTCGATATTTTTGGTTGGTTTTTGTGGTGATCAAGCAAAGATCACAAATCAAGCCAGATAATAAAACAAACTAACAACTCAAGCTTGCAAGGCAACAAGTAACACAAACGCAAAATATGTGATCAAAGAGAGAAAAGTGAATTCTAGAGGTCAAGATTTCCGGTTATGGCATTGGACTCAAGGTTCTAAAGATTCTAAGGATAAGGCTGCGGTGTTGGGAAGGGGTGTTTCACTAATGGAAGTAATTACCGGGTAGGTCTCTCACTTCACTAATCCCGCATCAAACCCCTATTACCGGGTAAGTCTCAAGGAGGTAAAGTAGGGAATTCTACACAAACCGGACACTACTTAAGTGGCAAACCTCTCCTTACCGGGTAAGTCTCGGAAAAGGTAAGTCTCAAGCAATAATCATAGCACACTCGATCCAATAGCGGCTTGTGAGGCTCACTACTACCTAGAATTCATCATCTTAAGTATCTAAGATCGGAAATCATCGGGTAGATCTCTTCCCTCACTTAGGTTGATAGCATTAGGTGATCCTAAAATTAAGCTTAATAAACACTAGGATTTCAACAACCTAACACCCTAACATACAGATTCATCAATTAAAGAGCAATAGAGAGGAAAATCGTGTGGATCATGGAAAAATCGGCCGATTTGACTGAAGAACAGCCCGATTTTTCCTTCTGGAATGGGTTTCGTGCATACAAATCATCCTAAACTAACATATAAGTCCATCCTATCATTACCCAAGCCATAACCATCAATCCATCACTCCAGAATCACAATAAACTAGCCAATAATATGCATATCAAGATCCAAAATCATCACACAAGTATACATGGTTTTCATAGATGGATGATGAAAGATAAGCAAGTAAAAACAATAAATCTCAGCTGAATCTAAGTTTTAGCAAGACTTACAACCCTTCAAATGAAGTTCCAAAATGTTTCTAACAATCCTTGCAATAGTTCCTCAATCAAAGACTCCAAAAATCACTCAAAATCACTCAAGAACTCACTATTACTCTAAGTTTGGTGTTCTTCTTCTTCCTTCAATTTGAGAGAGTTTTTCTTCTGCTCCAAGTCTATCCTCCAATGAATGAGTTGTGTATGAGAGAATGTGGGAGAGGAGAATGCTCAGCAACAGCTTGCAGGCCCACTTATATTCTCCACAAAGAGCAAGGCCGGACCAAGAGATCGTGGGACACGTGGCTTAAGCTGTTGAGGGCCAAAAAATCGACCCAGTCAGGAAAATCGGCCGATTTTCCTGAGTGATGGTCCGATTTTCTTCAACAGAAACATGTTATGATCGTCTAGCCATGAGTTGCTCCATTGCTTGCACCAATAGTGGTCTTTGTGTCCTTTGTTGTTCCAATTATGCTCCTTCAAAGCTTTGGATGTGTACCACCATGAGGCTTGACCCTCGAATGTATCGATTAATGTCCAAAAGATCCCCGAAATACCTACAAAACCGACAAAAGCTCGTGTAGACGTCTTTTCTAGAAATATGCACGAAATGAGTGTAAACGTCGTGAGCTAGTGCCAAACCGTGCATGAATAACGGGAAAAACTATCTAAATGTATGCCTATACTAACGTCATAAATCACATTATCAAAATGCCCCACACTCAAGATTTGCTCGTCCCCGAGCAAGACCCAACTATAGACCAAGAGATGACATGATTTATGCATGCAGAAAAACAACAAAATCTTTTTGGAATTGTGCTTCTAACATTGGATCACCTTCAAAGTCATGTTTCATAGCAATGGACAAGCAATCATGCATAAAATAAATGAAGGCATGGAAAGACAATTATACTTAATTAGAAAGCATGCATGAGAGGTGAAAATGAAGAAGTCAAGATGATCATGAGCATATCAAATCTAGATCACTAAGTCTTACACACATGCAATTAGGTCACAAGGACTTTAGGAAAGAAAAGGCTAAGAAACGTTGTGATTTGGTGGGAATTTTTAGGTCATGTGATGCTAATCCGGAAAAGGAACTAACTCCACAATCTCGTTTTTGCTCAACTTCCCAACAAGTGTATAATTTTTCTTCGTCTTTTCTTTGTTTCTTTTCTTTTTCACTTATTTTTGTGACAATGACATTGGTGTACAAAAGCCGAAACTTTGGTGATTATCCGTCCTTGGGTTTTTTTATTTTTCGAGGTGCATCCACACCGGGCACACATACCAAAACTCGTTAGGACTATCGGTTTATTTGACTTTGGCAAGGCACAAACACCCGATTATGTGAATGGTGCCGAGTTACTCGTCATTTAAACCAACGTCCCCAAACCTATATTTTTGTCTACACTTTCACAATAAATTCAGCACTTCATTCACATCATTCTTTCATCAACAACTTCACTCCACACTTGCTTTTCACACACATCAACACACTAACATGCTCCTATTCCCGGATGGGTCAAAAGAGGTTAAATTTTTCATAAATTGAGGTGCTCAAACAACATGATCAAGATGAGAAGTAGAGAAAGATGAATTGCCTTAATCACTCCTAAATGATGTGCAAGAACTAGCATGTAATTTCGACTTTCAATCCTCAATCCAATCAAGACAAACATTCATGATCACAATTTACGCATGGGATTCAAGATAAGTACTTCAAGTCCACATATGCATTCATATATTCAACACATAAGGCCATCCATAGCCAATTCACAAGACAATTTTCATCATAAGGGTCATTCCCAAGCTTTAGAAGCACTAAAATTTTTTAAATTTTCTGATTTTTTTTGGATTTTTCGAAATATGTATGTACAATGCAAGACATAATGAAACATGTGACAAAATTAAACTATCCTAGATGCTAATCATGCAAGTGATCATGAAAACCCCACCCCATACTTAGAAACACATTGTCCCTAATGTGTAAACTAAATAAAGAAGTGAAAGAGAGTCCTCACAATGTAAAATTGGTGATGCTTTGGTATTTCGGTTCACATCGAATGATGATGGTGGATGATCGATCAAGGATGGTAGAGAGCTCTTGATGTTCATTATGGTGTCAGAACCCGCGCTTGGCACCGCAAGCCGTCCAAGTTCCACGTCCGCTCCACCCATGCTTGATTGGAGATCATCACTTTCCTTTACAGAAGGAAAAATCGGTCCACCAACCCAGGAAAATCGGCCGATTTTGTGCATGAACAGTCCGATTTTCCTGGGTGCTTTCTTCCTTGTCCATGTGCTCGGATCTTGCACCTTCAACCATTCCATGAGGTTCTCACATGACCTCCAACATCTCACTACACATGACAATCAATAAGATCTAGCACCCAAAAACACAAAAGAAAAACAAAGCACACCAAGAGTAAGATCAAACAAAAACAAGAGAAACAAAAGGAAAAAATATGTACCAATGGGTTGCCTCCCATTAAGCGCTTCTTTAAGGTCATTAGCTTGACCAAATTCAGGAGCGTTTCACTCAAGGTGAAGTGGAGCAATCACTTCCACCGGGGCTTCCGGGATGTACTTTTTCAAACGGTGCCCATTCACCTTGAAGTTACCACAATGATCTCCTCCTATCTCCACCACACCATGAGGAAAGACCTTCTTCACAACATAAGGACCCGTCCATCTTGATTTGAGCTTTCCGGGGAAAAGCCGCAGCCTCAAGTTGAAGAGAAGCACTAAGTCGCCCTCATTCAACTCCTTTGGGATGAGGCGCTTGTCATGCCAACGCTTGGTCCTCTCCTTGTAGATCCGGGCATTCTCATAAGCATCCAACCGGATCTTCTCAAGGGCGTTCATGTCTAGCAACCGCTTCTCACTGGCCTCCTTGAGGTCAAAATTCAGCCACCTTATGGCCCAATATGCTCTATGCTCCATCTCCACCGGAAGGTGGCAAGACTTGCCATAAACTAGCTTGTAGGGAGTGATGCCAATTGGTGTCTTGAAAGCGGTCCTATAAGCCCACAAGGCATCATCGAGCTTCATAGCCCAATCCTTTCTTGTTCTAGAAACCGTCTTCTCAAGGATTCCTTTTATCTCCCGGTTGGAGATCTCCACTTGGCCACTAGTTTGGGGATGGTAAGGTGTTGCCACCTTATGAGTCACCCCATACTTAGCCAAAAGTGCTCCAAAGTTCCTATTAGTGAAGTGCTTTCCTCCATCACTTATGATCACCCTTGGTGTTCCAAACCTAGGAAAGATCACTCGGTTGAAGAACCGCACCACCACCTTGGCATCATTTGTGGGAGAGGCGATTGCCTCCACCCATCTCGAAACATAATCTACCGCCAATAGGATGTAGAGGTTGCCACATGAAGAAGGGAATGGTCCCATGAAGTCCAAACCCCACACATCAAATATCTCCACCTCTTGTATGTTGTTCAAGGGCATTTCATTCCTCCTTGAGATGTTGCCCGTCCTTTGGCAAGCATCACAAGTTACCACAAAGTTTTGCACATCCTTGAACAAACTTGGCCAAAAGAAGCCCGATTGCAACACCTTAGCACATGTCTTGTGTGAGCTAGCATGCCCTCCACATGGCAAAGAATGACAATGGCGGATCACACTCTCCACCTCATCCTCCGGTATGCATCTTCTAAAGAATCCATCCGGCCCTCTCTTGAACAAAAGCGGTTCACTCCAATAGTAGTGCCTCACATCTTTGAAAAACTTCTTCCTTTGGACATATGACAAACCGGGAGGCACTTCCTCACACACTAGGTAGTTCACAATGTCGGAATACCATGACTCACTTCCTCTAGACACTTAAAATAGACACTCCTCCATCATTTGCAATTGCTCATCCCGGAATGATTCATCAATCGGGATGTCATCTCTCTCAATCTCTAATGGAGGTAGTCTACTAAGGTGATCCGCCACCGAATTTTCGGATCCCTTCTTGTCCCGGATCTCCAAATCAAACTCTTGAAGAAGAAGGATCCACCGAATCAACCTAGGCTTGGCATCCTTCTTCGTAAGGAGATAACGGATCGCAGCATGATCCGTATACACTATGACCTTCGCTCCAACAAGATATGAGCGAAACTTCTCAAAGGCATACACTACCGCTAGCAACTCTTTCTCGGTTGTGGCATAGTTGAGTTGGGCATCATCTAGCGTCTTGCTAGCATAATAGATGGCATGTGTACGCCCATCCTTCCTTTGTCCTAAAACAGCCCCAACGGCTACATCACTTGCATCACACATCACTTCAAATGGTAAGCTCCAATCCGGAGGTTGCATGATAGGTGCGGAGATCAAAGCATTCTTCAACCTACAAAATGCTTCAAGGCAATCTTTGGAGAAAACAAATTCAACGTCTTTCATTAGTAGGTTAGTAAGAGGCTTTGAAATCTTAGAGAAATCTTTAATAAACCTCCGGTAAAACCGGCATGCCCTAGAAAGCTCCTTACCCCCTTCACCGAGGTAGGTGGTGGCAACTTCTCTATCATTTCAATCTTGGCCCTATCAACCTCAATGCCACGGTTGGACACTAAGTGTCCCAACACAATACCTTCACTTACCATGAAGTGGCACTTTTCCCAATTCAAGACAAGATTTGTCTCCTCACATCTCTTAAGTACCAAAGACAAGTTAACTAGGCAATCATCAAAAGAAGATCCATAAACGGAAAAATCATCCATAAACACCTCCATGATATTCTCAATATATTCAGAAAATATGGCCATCATACACCTTTGGAAGGTGGCGGGTGCATTACACAACCCAAATGGCATTCTCCTATATGCAAATGTTCCCCAAGGACATGTAAATGTGGTTTTCTCTTGGTCATCGGGGTGGATAGGGATTTGGAAGAATCCACTATAGCCATCTAGGTAACAAAAATGAGAGTGTTGAGCTAATCTCTCTAGCATTTGGTCAATGAAAGGAAGAGGGAAATGATCTTTCCTAGAGGCCACATTTAGTTTCCTATAGTCAATACACATCCTCCATCCCGTAACCGTCCTAGTTGGGATTAGTTCATTGTTCTCATTAGTTACTACGGTCATCCCACCCTTCTTAGGAACCACATGTACTGGACTAACCCATTTACTATCCGAAATAGGGTAGATAATTCCCGCATCTAGCAACTTTATCTCTTTCATTATAGGATTCAATCTTCTTTGATGTTCAATAGAGGGTTTATGGTTATCTTCCATCATTATCTTATGCATGCACAAAGAGGGCTTAATGCCAACAAGGTCATCAATGGTGTATCCTATTGCCTTTCTATGCAATTTCAATTCATTCAACAATCTATTAAGCTCATCATCATTCAAAGATGCATTCACAATCACCGGATAAGTAGAATTTGAACCAAGGAAAACATACTTTAAATGAGAAGGAAGAGGTTTAAGATCAAGTTGAGGAGGACCTTTTTCGGTTGGAGACGATCCATACAATGTAGGTTGAGATGATTGCAAAGCCATGGAAGCCTCCCTTAAGTCCCTTGATGATAGCTCACAAACACTTGGATGTTGCTCAAAAGACTCAGGAAAATCGGCCCAGTCAGAAAAATCGGCCGATTTTCCTGAGGGTAGGTCGATCTCAGTTTCTGCATTTGTAAAACTGGATGAAACTTCAGGATAAGTCCAAAAATCGGCTGATTTTGCCCTCTCTGGCCGATTTTTCTGCCTGCTTCTCTCTTCTTCTAGGACTTCAAATCCAACACTTGGTAGCTCGTCCAATGCATTCAAGGCCTTGATTACTTCATTGCTACTCTCCTCAACTCCTTCCTCCATCAAACTTGAGCTAAGAACCCTCTCAAGTGGATCTTTGAGCAAGATTGAGCTCACAACCTCTCTAGACTCCTCTTCCTCAACAATGTTGAAGACATCTTCACCTAGGGCTGGCCCCTTCACCATTGTGGACAAATTAAACTTGATGTTCTCTTCTCCAATGTTGAAAGATAGAACCCCATTCTTGCAATCCACCAAACATCCGGAAGTAGCTAGGAAAGGTCTCCCCAAGATGATAGGAACCGGATAGTCCGCCGGGATATCCAAAACAACGAAGTCTATGGGCACATAGAACTTCCCTAGTTGCACCGGAATGTCTTCCAAGATTCCAACCGGATGAGTGATTGAACGGTCCGCCATGTAAAGGGTCATCTTGACCGGCTTTGGCTCTCCTAGCCCAACCTTGTTGCAAAGTGCAAGCGGGATGATGCTTACACTTGCCCCAAGATCACATAGGGCGTCATACTTCACTTCTCCCACTCCGATTGGCACACAAAAGGATCCCGGATCCCTTAGCTTAGGAGGCATCTCCTCCTTCATCGTTTGAATCAACTCCGAGGACCTCTTTGTCGTTCTTACTTCCCCATACTCCTCCAACTTCCTCTTGTTGGAGAGTATTTCCTTCAAGAACTTGCCATATGCCGGCATACCTAGAATAGCATCCATGAACGGAATGTTAATATGCAATTTAGACATAAGTTCAAGGAATTTACCAAAGTGCTTGTCCAAACGAGCTCTTGCTCGTGATTGTGGGAATGGTAGTGGTGGCTTGTATGGAGGTGGTGCCACATATGATGGCTCATCTTCCTTTCTCTTCCCTCCATCTTCTTGCAATGGCTCTTCTTCATTCACCACTTGCTTCCCTTTGTCATTTCCCTTAGGTAAGGGATCCTTCATGCTTAACCCACTCCTTGTTGTGATGGCCAACACTTGGCCTCTTGGGTTATCTTCGGTTCTTCCGGGAAGCTTACCCGGATCTCTATGCGCTTCACCCGCCTTTTGGAACACTTGTGCTTCCAAAACCTTTTGAGCCTTAGAAATTTAAGTTACCGTGCTCTCAAGACCACTCAACCTTCCAAGCAATTGCTCAAACATCATTTCGGTTCTATCCTTTGGAGGTTGAGTAAATCCGGGTGGAGGTTCTTGTGAAGCCCTTGGTGGTGGAGTTGTGCTTGTGGAAGCGGGAGGGTTCAAGGCTCCATCCGGGTTAGAATAGGAAAACCCGGGATGGTTGTGGTTAGGCCGGTAATTGTTGAATTGCCGGTTGTTGTTGAAGTTCCTTGGGCCTTGATAGTTGTTGTAGTTTCCCCTTCCCATGTAATTTACATCTTCCTCCTTGGAAGACAAGTTTGCTTGCACTTGCACTTGAGGGGTTGCTTGGTTCTTCAAAGTTGTAGCACACAACTCCCTCAAAGACTTTAACTCGTTGTTGATGGCGTCAAGCTTGAAATTGCTCATGGTGACTTCACTCACCTCATATGCTCCCGCCTTTCTCCCATCACTCTTCCTATGGGAATATTTCTCAATCACTAGAGCTTGTTTCTCTACAAACTCCCAAGCTTCATCTACATTCTTCTCCATGAAAGTCCCACCGGAAAGAGATTGGAGCTTGAATTGGCTATCTTCATCAAGTCCTTTGAAGTAGATCTCTAATAGCTCAATTTTTGGTATACCATGGTGTGGGCAATCTAGGAGAAGGTCTTTGAACCTCTCCCAAGACTTGAATAGACTCTCTCTATCCTTCATCACGAAGGCGTTGATCTTCCCTCTTAACTCGGTAGTCTTGAAAGGTGGGAAGAACTTAGTCAAAAACTCGGTTGTCATCTCCTCCCAAGTACTTACTCGCCCTTGTGGAATAGATTGATACCAAGCCAAGGCTTTATCCTTAAGAGAAAAGGAGCAAGCCCTAAGCTTATGGTTGTTGCTCTCCAATCTAGGCGGTCTAAGAATCTCCATCAAGATCTCATAGTTCATCAAGTGATGATGAGGAAACTCTCCTTCCATCCCTCCAAATTGATTATGCCGGATCATTTGTAGAACTTGAGGGCGGAGCTTGTAATCATGGGCTGCGGGATCTCCTAAGTTCACACCCGGACGGTGTGCTCTTTGTGCCGGATCTATACGTTGCCCTAACATTTGTGGCTCTTCAATAGCAATGGGCACAACCCGAATATTAACCACCGGCTGCGGTTGTGGTGGAGGTGGAGGTTGTTGACGATTAAGCTCTCTTTGCACAAGAGCTTGCCTAATCTCTTCAATCTCCCTCCTAGTTGCCTCTTGCCTCTCATTGGCAAGTCTCCTTTCATTCTCCAAGGCTTCATCACTTATCCTAATTTGCTCTAAAGCCTCATCCAACTCAGCTTGGAGATCTCTTCCGGCCATCTCTTTTCCCTTTCTAATGCTCTTGGATCTAGATCTAAGGGTTTTCTCCGGTTCGGGATCGAATGGAGCTAAATCCTTGCCACGAAATCTTCGCATACACCTAAAGAGTGAGAGATGTCCTGAAAAGCAAAGACACAAACCAAAAAGAGATCAAAAGCAACAAGAAAGATCTACACTATAAACAATCACAAAAATGACTCGATCTAGACCTAGTCCCCGGCAACGGCGCCAAAAACTTGTTCACGCTAGGATGTGTAGCACAAAAAGCTTTAAATTTATAAACTCGATATATTTCTCCTAACTCCTAGCAAACCCGCAGTGTACGGGACGTTTTGTAGTAGGGATAGTATTCCGAGGTCGAACACAAAGACTAAGGTGAAATCAAGTCAAACAATGGTCATAGATAGTGTGGATCTAGTCTAAGAAAAGAGAAAGAACAAAGAAATGAAAATCTCGATATTTTTGGTTGGTTTTTGTGGTGATCAAGCAAAGATCACAAATCAAGCAAGATAATAAAACAAACTAACAACTCAAGCTTGCAAGGCAACAAGTAACACAAACGCAAAATATGTGATCAAAGAGAGAAAAGTGAATTCTAGAGGTCAAGATTTCCGGTTATGGCATTGGACTCAAGGTTCTAAAGATTCTAAGGATAAGGCTGCGGTGTTGGGAAGGGGTGTTTCACTAATGGAAGAAATTACCGGGTAGGTCTCTCACTTCACTAATCCCGCATCAAACCCCTATTACCGGGTAAGTCTCAAGGAGGTAAAGTAGGGAATTTTACACAAACCGGACACTACTTAAGTGGCAAACCTCTCCTTACCGGGTAAGTCTCGGAAAAGGTAAGTCTCAAGCAAAAATCCTAGCACACTCGATCCAATAGCGGCTTGTGAGTCTCACTACTACCTAGAATTCATCATCTTAAGTATCTAAGATCGGAAATCATCGGGTAGATCTCTTCCCTCACTTAGGTTGATAGCATTAGGTGATCCTAAAATTAAGCTTAATAAACACTAGGATTTCAACAACCTAACACCCTAACATACAGATTCATCAATTAAAGAGCAACAACGAGGAAAATCGTGTGGATCATGGAAAAATCGGCCGATTTGACTGAAGAACAGCCCGATTTTTCCTTCTGGAATGGGTTTCGTGCATACAAATCATCCTAAACTAACATATAAGTCCATCCTATCATTACCCAAGCCATAACCATCAATCTATCACTCCAGAATCACAATAAACTAGCCAATAATATGCATATCAAGATCCAAAATCATCACACAAGTATACATGGTTTTCATAGATGGATGATGAAAGATAAGCAAGTAAAAACAATAAATCTCAGCTGAATCTAAGTTTTAGCAAGACTTACAACCCTTCAAATGAAGTTCCAAAACGTTCCTAACAATCCTTGCAATAGTTCCTCAATCAAAGACTCCAAAAATCACTCAAAATCACTCAAGAACTCACTATTACTCTAAGTTTGGTGTTCTTCTTCTTCCTTCAATTTGAGAGAGTTTTTCTTCTTCTCCAAGTCTATCCTCCAATGAATGAGTTGTGTATGAGAGAATGTGGGAGAGGATAATGCTCAGCAACATCTTGTAGGCCCACTTATATTCTCCACCAAGAGTAAGGCCGGACCAAGAGATCGTGGGACACGTGGCTTAAGCTGTTGAGGGCCAAAAAATCGACCCAGTCAGGAAAATTGGCCGATTTTCCTGAGTGATGGTCCGATTTTCTTCAGCAGAAACATGTTATGATCGTCTAGCCATGAGTTGCTCCATTGCTTGCACCAATAGTGGTCTTTGTGTCCTTTGTTTCTCCAATTATGCTCCTTCAAAGCTTTGGATGTGTACCACCATGAGGCTTGACCCTCGAATGTATCGATTAATGTCCAAAAGATCCCCGAAATACCTACAAAACCGACAAAAGCTCGTGTAGACGTCTTTTCTAGAAATATGCACGAAATGAGTGTAAACGTCGTGAGCTAGTGCCAAACCGTGCATGAATAACGGGAAAAACTCTCTAAATGTATGCCTATACTAACGTCATAAATCACGTTATCATGTACTGATCAAACACACCCATTTGGTGCCTTAAAGGCCGATCAGGATTGTCTTACCCTATGTTACGGGACGAAACTTATTTTGAGGGGGATCTGATGTAACGACCGAATTTTTCGTTACGGTTCGATAGGGTTACAGGAGTTTAGAAAACGAAATTAAAATTTAATGAGATTTGGATATACAAGTTAATTTTGGAAGCCGTTTAATTAAGTAACTTGTTTTAAGTTTCGGGACGAAACTTATTTTAATGGGGTACTGATGTAATATCCGGAATTTTTATTCCGTTTAATTCCGAATCAATTCGGAATTCGAGCCGTTGACGGTTTCCCATTCTATCTAGTATTTCTTAATTCACAAATTTTATCATTTTATGTTGAATTTAATTCACATAAAATGATAGAATTATATCAAACCCTAATTCTTTTAATTATTTATCATTTTATGTAGAATTTAATTCACATAAAATGATAGAATTATATCAAACCCTAATTCTTATAATTAATTCTTAACGACGACTTTAGACGAGATCATGACAAGGTTGAGACGAGACTGTGACAAAGTTGTGACGAGACCATGACAAAGGTGAGACGAGACCATGACAAGGCCATGACGAAGCCCGACAATCCTATGACAAGCCCATACAAGTTGGTGATAGCCCACATTCCTACCTATTGCTGCTGAGCTCTTCAAACTAGCCCAAGACACACAACCTATGGAGCAGTGGACTACTTGTGCCAGCCAGAAGCCCAGCGGATGCGGCCCATCGGACAGTAAACCTACTTCCCTTCTACGTGTGCTGAGCTGGAGCTTTTTTTTTGTAACAACTCCCGTGAGTAACGTAATACACTCCTCCCATGTTCAACCTCACATTCCCCTCCTTCCGTCTACATTCAGAACGTATCAACTGGCCTTCCTTCTGTTGTAGACTACTCTCTCGGCCGATCAACAGCACCACCCTAGACCTAGCCGTCTCATGCAATACCACAGATCACGCCATCCTCATCCCTCTCACTGGCCGGGTGAAGCAGCACAACGCAGCCTTGCCTCCTCGTCCGGACGAACATCACGCCACCCAGTCGACTCCTTGGCCTCTCGACAGAACCAGCGGCTCGCCCACGCTCTGCACAGTCCGAAACCACTGCACACCAACACCCTGCACCACCACCGAAACTGCTGCTCGCCAATGTTCTACACAGCCGGAACTTTTGCACCACCGGCCTACTACTGTGTGCCCTTCAAACAGACGCCAGAAGAGGGGAGGGTCTCCTTCCATTCGTTGCAGAGAGTGATCGGTAAGCAATCCCTTCCTGTCCCACCTTTCTTCCCTTCTGAATCCAATAATAAACCCTTATCCCGTAATCTGTAACAATGTGCCTTACCAAGGTTGAGTGCGGACTCCTCGTGTGGTGATGGACACAACCTTTAACCCATTGAGGCGGGTGAGTTGATCTAATCTTTAATCGTAATACCTTGATGCTGTATAAGAAAGTGGGATGTAGTTCTGAGTAATAATAGAGAGCCTTCTGCATACCCAGCCGGCGCTCCTCTCCTTCCTCCTTGTCGAGATTCTTGGTGAGTATGACCATTCTCTTCCTTCCCTTCATTTATATATATGCTTAGTTGCTGCTAAGCCATCATAGAACCCATACATTGCAGCCAAAGGAACCAATACAAGGAGCTGTTACACATCTTTTCCAGCTTTCCAACAGTTACGAGCAGTCAACTTCGGGTCCAAATTTGAGTAAGCTAGACTCTCCCTTTTTGGCTGGTTTTTGGATATGTCATATACGATATTGCATAGTAAATCATACTAAAATTTTAGAGGAATCCATGTTACATTTTGAGAGTTATGGTGTTTCAAAGTTGACTCCTCACACAGTTTTTATAACTGTGCTGAGTGTTGGGAAAAACAACATGTGATGCTGTTTTGTGAGATAGTTTTGAATAGGCTTTTGATCTCTGTTGGACTCGAATTTTGGATATGATATAGTTGACATATTATAGTAGAACATATCAAAATTTGGGATAAATCCAGCGAGTGGTTTAGGAGTTATGATTTTTTAAAGTGGACTTGTTGTACAGTTAGAAAACATACTCAGATTTTGGCTAAGTATAGGAAATTTCAAGTGTTGTAACCAACTTTAAAAATTTTTGTAGAAGTGAAGGGTGAACAGTTTTAAGAAATTCTTGCTCCTAGGAGTAGATGAGATATCATAGATGATCTAGAGAAGTATTTCGGAATTTTTATAAGTTTATTCGAATTTCATATTTGAAGCCGAAGTTGGACCTTAACGATCTTTCGGAAAATAGGAAAATGGGTAAATTGCCAGTTTGTAACCAAACTCATCTTTAGGAGTTAGAATATGACTTTTTAGTCTCAAATAAGGGTTTAGGTATGAATTATGGAATTTTTAGAAGTTTCGGGACCAAGGGTAAAATAGTCATTTTACCATAAATTGGTACTGAATAAAATTTTGTTCTAATAGGATCTACTATCTTAGAAGTCTTAGACTTGTAATTACCTAGAAAGTGTGCTGACACACTTGCCTCCTTTGACAGGAAACCGAGTTATACAGTTATAGATTGAGTTGTGATTAAGAGAGTCGAGATCTGATTCAGGTAAGTCCATGGACTTACTTAGTTGGCTTCTTGCATGTGTGTGATGTGTATGAGTGGTGTTTGTTAGTTAAGATATATAACGAAACCGGAATAGGCCGACTTTAGTATATTGTGTAATTGACCCAAGTGTATGATAACGGTTCGTGACATCATCTGCCTAGCTCTTGCGAGAGTCTAGGAGGTTCCCTACGACCAGCCCAGTCAGGTAGACGGTCAAATGCATTAGTACCATTCCGTGTTGGTAAACAGGGACAGGGGCGAGGTTTGGGAATCCCTCGTGTCACAAAATAAGTATCATTAGTAATGACATATCACCTAATTAAAGATAATAAAAGGATGGATTGTTGCATGTTGATTGTGTATGTTGTGTGTTTGTGCTTTTACCTTTATACTTATGCATAGAATGTTAGATAACGGTTTTATACCGCTTGTAGATGCCTTGCAGGTTAAGACAGTTGTAGAGAGATCCGGAGGAAATGGTCAGCCGGGTCCACGTACTCTTTTAGTTGGGGGCGAGGTTGTCTTATGTACTTTATATGCGTCGTTTTAGTACTGTTGCTTTGTAAGGCTGATACATATCCTTCATGTATATATTGTTTAAAGTTTTCAAATGTTTTAATACTTTTGTGCCTTGTTGTAAGATCCTATTAAAATTGTTGTCAAACTAAGGTCGGGACCCATTGTGAGGTCCTAACCAGTAGCTCCCCGAGTTCTGAGAATTTGGGGCGTTACAATTTTAAGTCTCAATAGAGAAGACTTAAAGGTAGATTTCTTTTTACACGAGTTCGAGTGTTTCTTCCGACGTGGAGAGAGAGCGAGTGACGCCTCATTCAAGCTTATAGCTAGGATCATTTTTTTTTACTTGTATCTACAAGTTGGTGCTTTCAAGTCATTCACAAGCCTCTTTCTTGTACTCTAAGGACATCATTTCTTCTTTTTTTTTTGTGTAAGCTTGTTGTGAAAGGGTTCTACGATCATTCTTGATTTGTGTTAGGGCCTTAGTTTCCCTATTGTGCTCCAAGTTTTTTCATAGGGTTTGACATTTATCTATCCATCTACCGATCCATGTCATTCATCGGAGCATTCATTTGTTTACCATCCCTCAACCACCGCTCATTATTATCCCTTAATCTATCCAAAAAACTAATCCATCGGGTTTCATCATCAACATCCATTTCCCTACATTTGACTAATGAACTGAAATTGAGTCATCCTTATTGGCGTTGAAAGATTTGTACTTCTTAAATAAATTATCCTTGTATCGCGTCAAAATGTTCATCCATTCGGGTTGACATGATGGAGAAACCAAAAAGGAGGAGTATAGGAATAAAAATTGGAATGGGTTATAGAACATTATACGATCCTAGGTTTAAATAGGAAAAGTTTGAAGGGAGTAGCAATTTCAAATTTAAAACGAAATACAAAGAGGATTTGTGGAATTAGTTTTCAAGCACTTATATGATATGATAAATTGTCTAGGAACTAACCTATAATTGTGTTTGTTGGCTAATGGGTTCTTTTTTCTAAATTTCTTGGACGCTTTTCCCGGTCTGTTCATCATAGGATCGTCATTATCGATCAACTTGACCAAAACTTCTACAAATATAACAAGGCAATGTGATTCCTAGGGGGAGCCTTGGGAACAACAACAAAAGGGGTACTTGGGCTTGGATCTGACTGACAAAGCTTAACAAGATGGTTCTTCTTCCATCGAAAATCCCTTTTGGACGTTTTCCGAACTAGGAAGTATACTTTCTTATGTCTTTATCTTCCCCTAACTCGAGGTAGAGGCAAGGTATTCTTCCTTCTTCTTCTTGAGGTTGTTCTATGGGGAGGAGTACTTCACATATTTTTGATATGAGAATCAATCACCAAAGAAAGGAATTTTTGAGATTGATTGAGGGGAAGGATTGAAATTGGATTAAGCCGAGAAGCAAGAGCATGCCCATGTCTAGCTTGACGACTACTAGGGTTTTTATGGGTTCTTGCTTTCCTTTGATCTTTTGGGAGGCTTCACAGGATCGTTAGCATGTTCATTTGGGGATATTTTGATTTTTACTTACACTAGTTGGAGCTTATTAATTAAAGTCATTGTTTATGGTGTGAAAAGAGATCTTAATTTGCATTTTGAAATGAAAGATTTAGGGGATGCCAAGAAAATCTTTGGGATATGTATCACTAGTGTGGTTATCTCAAAGTGACTAACTTCAAACCTACTTCTATCCCATTAGGAGGGCACTTAGACCTAATCAAAAAGCATTGTCTTGTTGATACCATTGAAAGGAGAAATTGTCATCTACATCCTATAATATTAATGACGTAGGATCATTACCAACACCTCCCAAAGGACCTATCACTAGAGCTAGAGCAAAGACATTGAAGGAGAAGGAGTTTCTATCTTCAAAGGCCATTCAAGAAGATGTTGCTAGCTTATTGGCAACATGTACACCTAAAGAGACTTCATTCATGACTAAGTCTTCTTAGTGACATTGTTGTCAATTGTGGAAGGACCTTTCAAGAGTAAAGATGACCGAGGAAGCAAGGAAAGTGGCTAGAACGAGATTGAAGAGAACTAGTGCAGAAATCTCAGCCCTGAGACCAAAATCTCTCCCGAGATTTTGCCCGAGATTTCGTGTCCGTCGAGATCAATAAGATCCGTCGAGATCTTATTAGATAGACTTATATTTTAGTTATTTTTAATACCATTAAAACTCTCAAAACTTTCTGAAGGTATCTTTTGGTTTTGATCCTATCTTTTAGGATTATTTTTAGTATTTATCTTTTAAAGGATTATCTTCTATAAATAACCTTAGAGGACGAGATTCATAAGTAGATTTGATTTTATTTTATTTCCACAATATTGTGAGTTACTCACTGCTTCGCTTATGATGTTTTTGCTTTATTCATTTCATTTAACCAAAAAGAGAGCCTTCGATTGAATCATTGTGAGTCCTTGCTAGATTGTTCTTATGTGTGTTGATCTTATTGAAGATTGGTGCTACTAGTCAATTATGGTCCCTCCTTGTACTTGTCTTATTTATAAGGTTTGTGTACGGTTAAATAAGGGAGGGCTAAGGTAAGCTCTTTGTTAAGGGGTTTTGATCTAATTGATCAAGGTCCTTTGCAAATTTACCTTGATTCGTAAGTTACTATATTTCCATCAATTTCATTTCATATTATCATCTTCTTATCTATCCATTATCATTTCATCAAACTCACATTCTTTTGTTCGAGTTTTTAAAAATCTCGGCCCCGTAACCAGAATCTTGCCCGAGATTCTAGACTGAGATTTGTTCTTTGAGACTGTTCGTGGACTTTCAATCTAGATCAAGAACTGCAACATCAACCCCGCATCAAAGTGGTATCAGAGCTCAGTCGATTAAAGTCCAAACTCAGCCTCACTTGAGGTTTGAGTAACTTTTAATTGAGTCTTCATTGAGTTACATAAAAATTGAGCCTTTTTTTGTTGCAATTATTTTGTGAGATTACTTGAGTTTAACGTGTGTTGACTTTTGTCTATTAGAGAAGAGAGAGACACCATTTCCAAACACAAAGCCATCCATAAACCTCAAACAAACCTTGCCCGCCCTTACCAAGAACCTAGATCGAGATTAAGTGCATAAAGTCAAGATTTTGCGTTAATTGTTTCCCAAGTTTCGTAAATTTTGTCTATCCAGTTAAAGACCATATATTTATTGGATTTGAGTGAAATCTAATAATATACAGCTGCATATTTAAGGAGGAAGGATATTTACAAGATATTATTGTTGAGATCTTATCTAGTAGGTGAGATCTTATCATATCTACACAATCCTAACCAAATATCTATCCCAACAACTATATATTTGGCCCCTCCCCACCTGCATCAGTATTAATTTTGCCCCCCCTACTCCCTCAACTCCGCAAAAAGACTCTAAAACACATAACCCTAAGTTTCCAAATCGTTTTATCAACAACTATATCATATCAGAAAACTTTTGGGCACAAGTTGTTGCGATCCAACTGCGAAGGGATTATCAAGGAAAAAATGGAGGAGTATTTCCCAGAGCATAGCCAGTGATTGTCGCCGATAGTTTCCGAAACAAAAATCTCGACCCTGAGACAGAAATCTCGCCCGAGATTTACTTAATTTACCCGATATTTATTTTTGTTGAGATTAAACCTACCCGACTATCTCTTTTCTTCAACTACATAGGTTCAAGGTACATAAAACTCTCTTTCTAATCTCTTGTGTGCCCTTTCTACTCTAAACACATTGAGTCACATTCTTTGGGCGTGTTAGTTAGTATATATACTTTCTATCACACTAGTTGTGTCTACTTGCAATATTCTTTCTACTTTATATCAATTGTGTGAAGAGACCTACAACAGGAGTTTCTTGACTATCTTCCAACACAAGAAACTTTCTTCCGAGCCAAGCCAACTATCTAAGTGATTCAAGGAGTTCTAGTTGAAGCTAGTCACCAGTTGGTAAAAAAATATTAATACATCCAAGACAATTACATCAATTAGCTTGAGATTCACAACAAAGTGTGAGTGTGAGGGAAAACAAGTAAGAAACTTTTGTTTTTCACTAACTTCACAAGTTTGTTGTTACTTTGCGTGTCTGTGTAGATGTCGAAGCATGGTAGCCCTCGAAGTTCACATAAAAATGAATCCTCATGCCCAGAAGCCATAGATATAATAAGGCAAGTAATGCCTATAGTTTCAACGTTGATTGAACGAATAGTGAAACTGGAAAATCATTCTAGCGAAGAAATCTCAATCTAAAATCTCAACCCCACCGAGATTTCAGCCTAGATTTGCCACTAAGATTGGCGAAAGCTCATGTAGTCCACAACCGCCTCCAACTCATGATCCGCCTGCAAGGCCCTATCAAGGGACAAATATAAGACTTCCGAATCCTAATTTCAGTACACCTAACATTCCGGAATTTGTTAATAAATTTCAGGAATTCGAGGAGGAGGATGACGAAGGTATGTGGAGATACTATCTTACACATAATCATCATCCTAGGAGAGATCGAGACTTGTAACCTTTTGGACTCATTGTTCGCTCGAAGGTGTGCGTCACTAAGTCTTAAATTTATAAAAACTGAAATCAAGCAAAGTGAGCCCGTAGTGTACGGATCGGTATAGTAAAACAAGAATTCCAGAGTATGGAACTCAAGGATTTGGGGGCTAAAATTCAGTTCGTAAATTATCCGGCAAGATAAAAAGCTTTTGTAAAGAAAATTGGGGAAAAAACGATTCTAAAGATTCAGGTATTCAATTGTGGCAATTGATTCAAGATGTTCTAAAGATATAAGGACAGAGTTAGGATTGCAAATTTATAGATCTTAGGTAGGGTGTTGTACGGTGAAGTTCCAAACCCATAAGTCACACCCAAAGGCTCTCTCAATAAAGTATGTTGAGTCTCGTTATAAAGAGGTTCAAAGGATAAGATTAAACTCTCAAATACCCATGTCCAAACCCGAAGGAATCAAAGATAAGCCAAAAAGGTTAAGGTTGTGACACTCGAAACCAAAGTAGAGGATGTTGAATCTCACTAATACCTAGAAAAGGTAAGCCAATGCTAGGTTAAAGCGAATCTTTAACTTTGGATCAAAGCAAAAGCAAAGAACGTACGACAGAGGAAAACTACGGTCAGATCTTGAAGAACCACGGCCGTGGAACTCAAAAACAGGTTGTGGAAAGCCTCGACGACGAGGTTTCTCGCAACTCTCAAGGTCCAATCTGTTTTGATTCAATCTATCATCATCTATGCCACAACTATCAACCCTATAATCGCTTAAGGGTTTTAGCCAACCATCATTGTCATCAAATCAATTATCAAGATTAAAAGAAAGAAAAGATAGAACCTTGAAAACTCAATAGCAAACACAAAACCAATCTCAATCAAACTCAAAATCCGTACTTGTGTTCAAAGAATATAAAATAGAGTAAGAAATCTCTCACAAATCTTAAATAACAAAGAAGAACGGGATGTCAATCCGCCTTCAAAGTGAGTCCCTAAGATCTTCCAACTACGCAATCTCAAAGTGCGTACTTCTCCAAATCTTCCTTCCAAAATCTTCTCACAATAAGATCTTCCAAAGGTATGCAGCCAATTTGTTGTGCGGGATAACGGCGATAGCAAGGGATCCATTTTCTCTCATCCATCAGACTTCTTATAGGAGAAAGTAGGGTTACGAAAAGCCCATAACCGCTACTGACGTGGCAAATATGACACGTGGAAGTCGTTAGAAGAATCAAGGCCAAGAGTAATTTTCCACGCCCATTGAAGCCACCCTGGAATGGGGAATTTGCTCTCGACATACATTCCCATGGACATAACTAATTTAATTCCCAAAATCACGGCCGTGGTTCCTTGTACTTGACCGTGGAATGCCTGAAACGTGGATAAAATCTCTTGTTTCCAAAAGCTTTCCACTCATACTCCTTCCTTAGCTTAAACAATGCATCCTCTTGTTGTCTAGCAAGATCAATCACTCCTACATACTCCATTTATGCTCCAATCCAAGCCTTTATTCACCTAAAAACACAACAAAACTTGTGTAGATCTCTATACCAACATAATAGGTGAATGTGCTCATAAATGCTTCAAACTTTTATCTATATACACAAAAGAAGGGGAAAAACAACCAAAACATGTGCCTAAAATATCGTCATATTTCATTCTATCAAAATACCCCATACTTGTCTCTTGCGTGTCCCCAATCAAGGTTTTCAAAAGCTAGAACATAAGGTAGAATGAAATATGAATGCAAAACAAGGGAAAACAAATCTTTTTGGTATTGCGCTTCTAATCAATAGATCACTCTCAAATCTTGCTTCATGTTTCCTTGAAAACTTCTATGTACACGAAACGAACCATGTCAAGCAAGAGAAACATCATAAATTGCAAAATCTTCAAGAGAAACATCATAACCCAAAGTAATGTCAAAATCAATCATGTGGAAATCTAATTTAGATCACTAAGCCAAACAACAACCATAAGATCTTAAGGACTTTCAAGTAAAGGTCAAGAAACGTGAATGGGTAGGACTTTTCATATGGTGATGTGGTGCGATATCCGGGCAAAAGGAACTACACAACACAAACTTCTTTAAGCAAATTTGAATCAACCACCATTGAGAGCTTTGCTCTTCTTTTTCAGCACAAATTTCTTTTTCGACTTTACTTTTTGAGATCAAAGACAGAGGTGCACAATAACCGAAGCCTAGGAAATCAACATTAACTCAATTTTTTCGAGTGGCCTCAAACCGTGATGCACATACAATGACTCGTTAGGAATATCGCTCAATCCGACTTTGGCAAGACACAAACACCCGGATATGTGAATGGTGCCGAGTTACTCATCATCATGATTGACTTCCCCAAACCTATTTTCTATACTTTGAATGCACAATTTCTTTCATGGCCCTCCCACATCAATCATGCCACAAATTACACTCTTCCTAATTCCCGGATAAGGGAGGCAAAATTTTCATTGAAGAGCTAAATGAATAAAGAAGAAGCAAGAAAAATGAAAGCCCCTTAATCATTTCCAAAAAAAGAAGCACAAGAACTTGTAATGTGATTTTAACTTTCATTCCTCAACATGATTTAGACAAGAATTTTTATATTATGAAACTTGCAAGAGTATCAACTAATATATTCAATTTCTCCACAATTCACAATTCAAATCAAGCACATAAATGTCATAAAAAAATTCAATCCACAAGTAAATTTATCATTGAGATCGTTTTCAATCCTAGAAGTACAATATCTTTTTCAAAATGTTTCGAATTTTTATGGGTTTTTCAAGGCTTAAAAGATGCATGCAAATAAGAAACTTGTGACAATGAAAATAAAGATGCAAGTGTTCATGGATAAATCGAAGCAAATATGTCAAGTTATTACATCTCATGAGAATCAAACTCCACCCCATACTTAAGATAAACATTGTCTTTAATGTGCAAAATATGGAAAAAGAAAAGAAAAAGAAACTCACAAAGGTGGTGGATCAACTCAAACCGATCAAGCTATCACATAGGAGGCGGTGGTGGTGGGAACGGGTAGAAGTTTGGGTCATATGGACGCCAAAACTGTTGCCGATAAACGTCTTGGAGGATCCTTGAGTTGTCACGACGCTCTTCCTCATGTTTATCAAAGCGGGTCTCAAGAGCATTCATCCTCTGTGTAAGTCCGGTGACCCATGCCGGCTGCTCTTCCATCCATGCGGGCCATGCGCCATCCACTCCGGCGGTGCTCCCATCCAAGCTGGTGGAGCATCCATCCATGACGGGGGTGCATCCATCGAAGTAGGGTGTTCACTCACGCTGGCACGCCGGGCAGAAGAAGAGGCGGAAGGCCGCTGCTGGTAGGTAGATCTCCTAGGCGGCTCTTGGAAATCCGCCGGCTGATTCGGAAAATCTCCAAAAGCCTACACAACACCTCCAATATCCGGGAACTCATCACCACCCATCTCCTCATCAACGACAGCTGCCACATCTTCGGGATAATAAGTTGTAGCTTGTAGTTGGTTGGCATGTATTGGAACAAATGTCGCTTTCCAGTTTTGCCGGTTCCGGATGGAGTAATCAGCGCTCCATGGAATGCCTCGTCTTCCCTTGTCTTCCCAAGGCTTGGAGACAAACGGTGGACTTTGGTGGCGGGGAATCAAGAGCCCCCTAGTCATGAAGCCTTGAAGCCCTAGAGGCCTCGTGGATGCCACCAACTCACAACCTAAAAAATCAATCCCTAAATGCTTTGCAATGTATGTAACCATCCCTCCATAACCAATATTCCCCTTAGCTTTGTTCTTGATCTTGCTTAGAGTGGAAGCAAGCATAGTGGCACAATTCGGGCTGACACCGGCCACCATGCAATAAAGGGTATAAAGCTCATCAGCCTTGAGCTTCTGGGGACTCTCGGTCCTAGGGAAAAGGCACTCGGAGAGGATCCTATGGGCAATATTAAAGGAGAGGTTATAGATGAGCTTGGCTTTCGAGTCGACTGGTTGCCAACGATCCTCATTACCCACTACCATAGCAATCTCCTCCCAAAACTCTCTAGCTCGAGAACTCCTAGGAAACGTCCCATTGTATGTTTCCTCAAAGCCAAACAATGCTCCCAACTGAGTTATGGACATATGGTGAGTGTGGTCCATCAACCGGAAGGAGACTGTTCGGTTAACGACACTATGGTCAAACGAGCTTATGAACTCCATTGTGATTTCCTCATAAGCATCCTCTCTAATGCTAGAAAATGTTGTCATCCCAGCCCTATCAAGCATCCATCTAAGATCATTCACCACATGCAAATCCTCAAACTCTTCAAGCACAATGTACCTAGCAACAATAACGTTGCGTTTTTGGATCTTATCAAAAGCTCTCTTGTGGTTCTCATGGATTGTAGGGATCCTAGGGATGGGTTGAGGAGCGGGAGGGGGTTGGGAAGAGGAGCCTTTGCCTCTTTGCTTTTTGTTTCGGTTAAATTTGCCAGTCCCAAACATTTTCTTAAAACCACGGCCTGTTCTTGGTGAAACCACACCAGTGGTTTTGTACGGCTACCCGTGGAACTGTATGATTTTGCTAAAAAATACAGAAACTCCCCAACAATCTCAACAACAACAGTCCTAAACTATTTCTAAGTTCAATTCCGTTCAGTTCTCCTAAAAATCTTCAAAGAAAATGAAGGAAATCACCCAAGGAAATAGTTGAGAGAAAACCTAGGTTTTCGATTTGAAGAAACCCAAAATCTCGCCCGATCGCTGAATGTTTGTGTTGTTTGTTGTCACAATCCGCAATAGAATCAATTTTGCTTCAGTTTGGAGCAAAGAATCGTGCAAAACGATCACCGAACGAAGAATTGCGGGATAAGGAGGTGAGGCGTGGAATAGGGCGTGGAAGGGAGGTTGATGTTGTGTGGGTTTTGTGAAGAAGAAGGCTTATATAGCCCCGTCAAGTTTTCAAAACTACGGCCTCACTGTTACTTCCACGGCCGTGGAACCGCACGACCGACCGTGGTTTTGCGTCCTTTCTTTGGTTGCTCTCGACATACTTTTCCACGGTCTAAATT
This sequence comes from Fagopyrum homotropicum, assembly GCA_033239125.1. Taxonomy (NCBI): domain Eukaryota; kingdom Viridiplantae; phylum Streptophyta; class Magnoliopsida; order Caryophyllales; family Polygonaceae; genus Fagopyrum; species Fagopyrum homotropicum. The sequence continues at coordinate 53,322,702 of BSWB01000003.1, read as the reverse complement.
ATCAAAACCACGGCCGTGGAATCGTAATTAAACCCGTGATTTTCCCTTTTTCTGCCAAAAATCCAAATTTCGTTGTTCCTTTTGTTTTTTCACTTCTATTGGTCGTTCTTCAACCCTAACATCCAAAGGCACAAGACATACCGGAAGATATCGACGAAAAACAAACAAGAATAACCTACACTAATCTAATCTAAGAAAAAACAAAAAGAAAAACAAGAATTCATTATCATGGGTTGCCTCCTAAGTAGCGCTTTGTTTTAGGTCCGTAGCTAGACCAATCCTTTGTACTTAAGTGAGGAAAATCGGTGCAACTTCCTCAGTTTGGAGTTCCGGTGAGTACTTCTTGAGTCGTTGGCCATTCACTTTGAAACTTATGCACTTCTCACCCCATACTTCAACTGCATCATGGGGGAAATCGTGTTTAATAACATAAGGTCTTGTCCAACGAGATTTAAGCTTACCGGGAAAGAGTCGAAGTCTCGAATTGAAGAGGAGAACAAGGTCTCCTTCTTTGAAGTCTTTCGGAATGATGTGCTTATCATCCCAACACTTCACTCTCTCCTTGTAGATCTTGGCGTTCTCATAGGCGTTCAAGCGGAGTTCTTCTAGCTCATTAAGATCCAAGAGACGTTTCTCTCCCGCTTCTTTCATGCCAAAGTTCAACCACTTAACAACCCAATATGCCTTGTGTTCCAACTGCACCGGAAGATGACAAGACTTCCCATACACAAGATTGTATGGTGTTGTGCCAATGGGAGTCTTGTATGCCATTCTTTATGTACATAATGTGTCATCAAGCTTTAACGCTCAATCTTTCCTTGTCCTAGACACCGTTTTCTCTAGAATTCCTTTAATCTCTCTATTAGAAATCTCCACTTGTCCACTTGTTTGCGGATTGTAAGGTGTGGCTATCTTGTGAGTCACCCCATACTTAGCTAGTAGAGCTTCAAATCGACGGGCTATGAAGTGTGATCCTCCGTCACTAATGATGTTTCGGGGTGTCCCAAACCTTGAGAAAATAGTTCGATTAAAGAACTTAACAACAACTATCGCATCATTAGTTGGAGAAGCAATAACTTCAACCCATCTTGAAACATAATCTACAACTAGAAGTATGTATTGGTTACCGCAAGATGATGAGAATGGTCCCATGAAGTCAACTCCCCAAACGTCAAAGATTTCCACCTCTTGGATGTTGTTGAGAGGCATTTCATTCTTCCTAGATATATTCCTTGTTCTTTGACAAGCATCGCAACAAGCAACAAATGTTTGCACATCCTTATATAATGTAGGCCAAAAGAATAAGGATTGTAATACCTTATCGCTAGTCTTGTGAGAGCTAGCGTGTCCTCTACAAGGAAGAGAATGGAAATGATGAATGACACTTTGCAGTTCGTCTTCAGGCACATATCTTCTAATGATGCCATCTGGACCTCTCTTGAGGAGTAGAGGTTCATTCCAATAGTATTGGCAGACATCCTTAAAGAACTTCTTTCTTTGAGCGTAGGATAGTCCGGGAGGTATTTCTTGACAAACCAAATAATTCACAAAATCAGAAAACCAAGTTTCGTTACCTCTAGAAATATAATCAATGCACTCTTCCATTATATGAAATTGTTTGTCCGGGAAAGAGTCATCAATAGGTAAGTTGTCATTTGTGATGTGTGGTAGACGACTCAAGTGATCCGCAACAGAATTTTCGGATCCTTTCTTGTTACGAATCTCAAGATCGAACTCTTGAAGGAGGAGAATCCATCTAATAAATCTTGGTTTTGCATCTTTCTTGGCAAGCAAATACTGAATTGCTGAATGATTCGTGTATACAATCACCTTCGCTCCTACAATATAAGAACGAAACTTTTCAAATGCATATACAACAACAAGAAATTCCTTTTCCGTTGTGGCGTAGTTGAGCTGAGCTTCATCTAGCATTTTTCTAGCATAATAGATGACATGAGTGCGTCCATCTTTCTTTTCTCCATGCACCGCTCCCACCGCTATGTCACTTGCATCGCACATGACCTCAAATGGAAGACTCCAATCCGGGGGCAGAATTACTGAGGCTGAGATTAGAGCTTCTCGAATCCTGTAAAAAGCATCTAAACATTCTTTCGAAAATTCAAAAACAACATCCTTCATCAATAGATTAGTCAACGGTTTAGAGATTTTTGAAAAGTCCTTAATGAATCTCCTATAGAATCCAGCATCCTACAAAACTTCTAATCCCCTTCACCGAAGATGGAGGAGAAAGCTTTTCTAATGTCTCAATCTTAGCCTTATCAACTTCAATCCCTCTATTAGAGATCAAGTGTCCTAAAACAATGTCTTCCCTAACCATAAAGTGACACTTATCCCAATTTAGAACTAGATTAGTGTCTTCACATCTTTGTAGAATAAGAGATAGGTTAGCAAGACAATTATCAAATGAGGAACCATAAGCAGAAAAGTCATCCATAAAAACCTCCATTATTTCCTCAATGTAATCCGAGAAGATGACCATCATACACCTTTGAAAGGTGGTTGGAGCGTTGCACAATCCAAATGACATCCTTCTATAAGCAAACGTCTCCCATGGGCACGTGAATGTGGTCTTTTCTTGATCGTCCAGATGAATCGGAATCTGAAAGAAACCACTATAACCATCAAGATAGCAAAAAATAAGAATGCTTCGCTAACCTCTCAAGCATTTGATCAATGAAGGGCAGCGGGAAGTGGTCCTTCCTCATCGCATTATTCAGCTTGCGATAGTCTATGCACATCCTCCATCCCGTCACTGTTCTCATTGGAATGAGTTCGTTGTTCTTGTTAGCCACAACGGTCATTCCTCCTTTATTTGGGACAACTTGAACTGGACTCACCCACTTGCTATCGGAAATCGGGAATATGATATCTGCATCAAGAAATTTAAGGATCTCCTTCTTCATGACCTCTTTCATGATCGGGTTTAACCGTCGTTGAGGTTGACGTGAAGGCTTATAATCTTCTTCCATTAGTATCTTGTGCATACATAAAGATGGTTTGATTCCTACAAGATCCTCTATGGTGTAGCCTAAAGCTTTCCTATGTTTCTTCAAAACAATCAAAAGCCTATCATGTTCATCTTCACTTAAACTAGAACTAACTATAACAGGAAACGTAGAGTTAGATCCAAGAAAAGCATACCTTAGATATGCGGGAAGTGGCTTCAATTCCAAAGTTGTAGATACCTTTGGTGTGTTGTGAGGACTGTCCGAAGTCTCCTTGGATGTCTCCAAGGGTGTGAAAGTAGTAGAAGAAGAAGCAAGAACGTTTGTAGAAAAAACGGAGCCTTCCTCAGAATTTTCAAGTTCCACGGTGTCACTATTACTTCCACGGCCGTAGAAAGTGTATTTTTGGCCGTGATTTTGTGTGTCATTTGAATGGTTGCTCTCAACATACTTTTCCACGGGTGGAATTAGTGAAACCACGCCCGTGGAAAACACCGACTGACCGTGGTTTCTGGTGTTTTCCGAACCATCGTACAATTTTTCGAATTCTTCAATTTGCACTTCTTCTAACACTTCCATAGCATCAATCTCATCGTTACAGTCCTCTTCCGCTCTCTTTTCCATGATGCTCATAGTTATAACCTTTTGTAACGATCTTTGAACAAGATCAAACTCACTTCCTCTCTAGAATCCTCTTCATCATATATATTGAACATATCCTCTCCCATTATTGGTTCTTTTGTCAAAGCTGTGAGAACAAATTCAACTTTCTCTTCTCTAATATCAAAAGCCAATCTAACGTTCTTGCAATCAACCATAGAGCCGGAAGTTACAAGAAAAGGTCTCCCAAGTATGATAAGGACCGGACAATTTGCAGGAATGTCAAGCACAACAAAGTCTATAGGAATATAGAATTTACCAAGCTTAACCGAGACGTCTTCAATGATTCCAATGGGTCGAGTAATGGATCGATCCGCCATATAAAACGTCATCTTCACCGGTTTAGGTTCACCTAAACCGACTTTCTCACACAAAGCAAGTGGAATGATGCTCACACTTGCTCCCAAGTCACAAAGTGCATCATATGTGACTTCTCCTACTCCTATTGGTATGCAAAATGACCCCGGATCTCGCAACTTTGGGGGCATCTTTTCCGTCATCGTTTTAATGAGTTCCGAAGACTCCGAACTCATCTTAACTTCACCAAAATCTTCAAGCTTCCTCTTGTTAGAGAGGATCTCTTTCAAGAACTTCCCATAAGCGGGCATACCTAAAATCGCATCAAGAAAAGGTATGTTAATGTGCAGTTTACTCATGAGATCAACAAACTTACCGAAATGCTTGTCTAGACGCGCTCTCGCTCTAGATTGCGGGAATGGCAAAGGAGGTTTATAAGCTGGAGGAGGAACATAGACATCTTCCTTCTACTTTTTCTTCTCCTTCTCAACGGGAACCTCAACGAATGTGGGCTGCGGGTCGGTAGTTGTTACACCACTTCTTGTTGTAATTGTCATCACCCTCCCTTTCGGATTGTCCTCCGTTTTCCCGGGAAGCTTCCCTTGATCTCTAGGAACTTCTCCGGCCTTGCTAAACACTTGATTTTTTAAAGGTTTTTGTGCTTTAGAAATTGAAGTAATGTGATTCTCCATTTCTTGTATCTTCCCCAAGCTCGTTTCCATCATCGCATCAAACTTGTCCTTCTCCGGCCGGTTTGAACTATTTGAAGTTTGTCCTACACTTTTCAAAGGTGTAGAAGAAGATGGAGATGTTAGTGCATTTTCAGCATGGGAATAAGGATTACCGGAATTTTGTTGGTTGGATCTCCAATTGTTGTTATTGTTGTTGTTGTTGTTGTTGTTGTTGTTGTTCGCTCCAAACGGTGTGTGCAAGCTTTAAATTTATAACCCTAAATGTAAGCTTAAAACAAGGATGCGAACCCGCAGTGTACGGGTCAATCATAGTAAAAAGCAAGAAATTCCAGGGGTCGATCACAGGGACTTAATGAAACAAAGCAGGAATAGGTAAGCTATGTAATTACTAACCACAAAATCAATTAAAACAATCAAAGATGATAAAAAGTCAATAAAGGAAATATGCAATTCTAGGGATTAAAGCATCTAGTTGTGGTTCCAACTCAAGATCTAAAGATAAGAGGACAAAGCTGAGATTTTGCATAGGGAAGGTGTTACTAAAGTGGAATAGATCACCGGGTAAGTCTCACTAATCACTAATTCCAAACCGTAACTCCTATTACCGGGTAAGTCTCAAGGAATTAAGGAAAAGAACTATAAGCTCAAACTAACACACCACCTAAGGGAATAGAATCAACCTTTACCGGGTAAGTCTCAGGCTAACTCACAAAGATGGGATGAAAGCACACTCAACCCCAATAAAGGATAAACCTTTATTACCTATACTTATGATCTTAGGTAAACAAACAAACGAATCACCGGGTAAGTCTCATCCTAGGCTTGCATTGAACCAGGAAAGGTGTAATAAGAATAGGATTTGGCCAACTCTAACACTTAACTCTCAGTTTCGGATCGGATAAGTCACCTCGGTTAGAAGAATTCCACCCCGGCCGAGATGTTCATCGACTGAGCGAGATGCTTAGGGTTAAGGGTAAAGACTCGAGCTTTCAGGGTCCTACTGTGATTTAAGATCATTATATCATTGTTTTTCCCACAACCTTCAACCTTCAGTTCTCCGTGTTTGATCCACATTACTGGCAGACTGCGTGGATCCCATTTATGGAGGATGCTAGAGAGGTAGCAGCTGTAGCAGCTCAGAGACCAGCTGAGGAGGATGAGGCTGAGGAGGATGATGATGATGATGGTGCTGAGGATGGTGGTATTCCTATGGATACGGGCACTGATACTGCTGGGACGAGTGCGCCGGTCATCGATTTAGATGATGATGAGGCTGAGGAGGAGCCAGCCGCAGCACCAACACGTCCCGCTAGGCGTAGAGTACGCCGGCAGAGGGATCCACTTGCTCACAGTCGGATCGGCGATCTGACATATCAGATGATAGACTCCTATGCTGCCCTGACTGTAGACATCCAGGAGATATTTGACGACCAGCGCTGAGAGATCGAGAGCTGGACTCATCAGATGCTAGAGGGTCAGCACTATCAGCGACGGATGGCTGAGATTCAGTTTCAGCATGTTATGGGCTATCCATTTGACCCATCCCAGCACCCGTATGTGCCACCACCACCACCACCGGATTGAGATTATTGAGAGCTTGCAGGATTTTCTTTCTTTATTTATTATGCAGCTCAGCTATGTCCGGTGAGTTTTTTTTATTTCCCTAGACTTATTTTGACCCATTGGGACAATGTGTCCCAAGTATGGGGTATTGGATGTATTATTTGACTATGGATGTATCACTTGACTCTATTTGGATATTTATGTTTTATTTTGCTCTATATGCTTATCTGAGATTACATGCATGCATACAGGTTATTTGATTTAAAAAAACGTCAAAATCTAAAGATAAGCGCACAGAGCTGAGATTTTGCATAGGGAAGGTGTTACTAAAGTGGAATAGATCACCGGGTAAGTCTCACTAATCACTAATTCCAAACCGTAACTCCTATTACCGGGTAAGTCTCAAGGAATTAAGGAAAAGAACTATAACCTCAAACTAACACACCACCTAAGAGAATAGAATCAACCTTTACCGGGTAAGTCTCAGGCTAACTCATAAAGATGGGATGAAAGCACACTCAATCCCAATAAAGGATAGACCTTTATTACCTATACTTATGATCTTAGGTAAACAAACAAAGGAATCACCGGGTAAGTCTCATCCTAGGCTTGCATTGAACCAGGAAAGGTGTAATAAGAATAGGATTTGGCAAACTCTAACACTTAACTCTCAGTTTCGGATCGGATAAGTCACCTCGGTCAGAAGAATTCCACCCCGGCCGAGATGTTCATCGACTGAGCGAGATGCTTAGGGTTAAGGGTAAAGACTCGAGCTTTTAGGGTCCTACTGTGATTAAGATAATTCTATCATTGTTTTTCCCACAACCTTCAGCCAATCACCCTAGAATCACACAAGGAAATTAGCCACTCATCATCATGAAGGTAATAATCAAATATATGGGAAGAAAGAGAATTATTGAATAAGAAAACCTTAAGAGAAAGGCTTCAATAACTAAATCAATTATCAAACAACAAACGTTCCTTGGATTAAAATCCAATAAGACAAACAACAATGAAGGGAATCTAAAGGAATCTTACAAAACCCTTCACAAAGCTATAAAAGCTATAAACTTCCTTCTTCAACCTTCAAAAAGGTTCTTCAAATCTCCCAACTGGAGTGTATGCGGGGTGTTCTTCCAGGAAAGACCAAGGCAATTCATTATTTTCTCTTCTTCTTCTTGATCATGCTTAGCCCCTCATATACATATTTGCCTCCCTTTACCTATCCGGGAATTTGGAAGCAAGAAAGTGAAAAGCAGGTGAAAGAAAAGTTGAGAAGTTGGCTGGAAGTGAAAGTGTTAGAAAGTAATAAATAGGTTTGGGGGAGTCGATCATGATGATGAGTAACTCGGCACTATTCACATAGCCGGGTGTTTGTGTCTTGCCAAAGTCGGATTGAGCGATATTCCTAACGGGTCATGGTATGTGCATCAAGGGTTTGATGCACTCAAGAAATTGATGATTGCTGATTTCCTAGGCTTCGGTTATTGTGCACCTCTGTCCATGCATCCCAAAAAGTAAAGTAAAAAAGGAAAAGTGTGAAATAAGCAAAGCTTATTGGTGGATGATGTTGAAAGTCAAGTGAAAGTGAAGTGATATCCTTTTCGCGGATTCTGGCACCACATTACCTTCTATACATCCCTACCCTACACGTTTCTTGACCTATCTTTTGGGAAGCCCTTGAGACCTCGAGCTTGTTGATTGACTTAGTGGTTTAAACTGGATTATACATGATTAATTTCGATAAATTATGAATTATTATGCATTCTATGATTGTATGCAAAGATGAACAACTTTCTTATATTTATAAAATGTTTTAAGGATATTCCGATTTTAAATTCCATGAAGTATTCTCTTAGAGTGATCAATGATTGTAGCACACCATTAAAATGTTTTGAAAGACTTTTTCATTGATCTTCATCTTGTATTTTATATTCGGAACTTGCTTGGGGACAAGCAAGGGCTAAGTATGGGGTATTTTGATAGCATGAATTATTGTCTATATTTTGGGGCCTGTTTAGACGTTTTATCTTCAATAATCTGCATGCTTGTATATATATTATGTGATTTTTCATCTACCTTTGCGGGAATCGAGGTCTACACCAAGTTTCGTTGTAATCGTAGGTAAAATGGCACGTTTTGCATCAAAAAGGAGCAAAAGGAGCTAAGGAGTCATTGGAGCTACTTTTAGTAGCTTAAGGAAGAATCCAGGAATCATGGAATTGGATTATAGATTCACTTTGGACCAGATTTGAGAGATTTCACATTCAGTTGTGATTCACCTCGGTTGACTACAGAGTCACCTCGACCGAGGTGATCCAGAGGAGCCGACTCGACCGAGGCGAACACCTTGGACGCGGCAAGGATATTTTATTCTTGGCTGAGATCTTTTATTTTTGGAAGGAGGATCTTATCTTTTTAGGCTGGATTCCTGGAAGGAAGAAGATAAGTTGGCCCATATATTTTATCTATTTTTATGGGAAAAGATCTTTCTAAGATATCTTATCTTTGGAGGGTAATTTTCCTATAAAAAGGGTGGGATTTTCCACAAATCCGATCGTGCTATACCACCGCAGATCCTGCTTACACCGAAGAACACCCCGCATACACTCCAGTTGGGAGATTTGAAGAACCTTTTTGAAGGTTGAAGAAGGAAGTTTATAGCTTTTATAGCTTTGTGAAGGGTTTTGTAAGATTCCTTTAGATTCCCTTCATTGTTGTTTGTCTTATTGGATTTTAATCCAAGGAACACTTGTTGTTTGATAATTGATTCAGTTATTGAAGCCTTTGTTTTAAGGTTTTCTTGTTCAATTTTTCTCTTTCTTCCCATATATTTGATTATTACCTTCATGATGATGAGTGGCTAATTTCCTTGTGTGATTCTAGGGTGATTGGCTGAAGGTTGTGGGAAAAACAATGATAGAATGATCTTAAATCACAGTAGGACCCTAAAAGCTCGAGTCTTTACCCTTAACCCTAAGCATCTCGCTCAGTCGATGAACATCTCGGCCGGGGTGGAATTCTTCTGACCGAGGTGATTTATCCGATCCGAAACTGAGAGTTAAGTGTTAGAGTTTGCCAAATCCTATTCTTATTACACCTTTCCTGGTTCAATGCAAGCCTAGGATGAGACTTACCCGGTGATTCCTTTGTTTGTTTACCTAAGATCATAAGTATAGGTAATAAAGGTCTATCCTTTATTGGGATTGAGTGTGCTTTCATCCCATCTTTGTGAGTTAGCCTGAGACTTACCCGGTAAAGGTTGATTCTATTCCCTTAGGTGGTGTGTTAGTTTGAGGTTATAGTTCTTTTCCTTAATTCCTTGAGACTTACCCGGTAATAGGAGTTACAATTTGGAATTAGTGATTAGTGAGACTTACCCGGTGATCTATTCCACTTTAGTAACACCTTCCCTATGCAAAATCTCAGCTTTGTCCGCTTATATTTAGATTTTGACGTTTTTCTAAATCAAATAACCTGTATGCATGCATGTAATCTCAGATAAGCATATAGAGCAAAATAAAACATAAATATCCAAATAGAGTCAAGTGATACATCCATAGTCAGATAATACATCCAATACCCCATACTTGGGACACATTGTCCCAATGGGTCAAAATAAGTCTAGGGAAATAAAAAAAACTCCCCGGACATAGCTGAGCTCCATAATAAATAAAGAAAGAAAATCCTGCAAGCTCTCAATAATCTCGATCCGGTGGTGGTGGTGGTGGCACATACGTGTGCTGGGATGGGTCAAATGGATAGCCCATGACATGCTGAAACTGAATCTCAGCCATCCGTCGCTGATAGTGCTGACCCTCTAGCATCTGATGAGTCCAGCTCTCGATCTCTCGGCGTTGGTCGTCAAATCTCTCATGGATGTATACAGGGAAGGCAACATAGGAGTCTATCATCTGATCTGTCAGATCGTCGATCCGACGGTGAGCAAGTGGATCCCTCTGCCGGCGTACTCTACGCCTAGCGGGACGTGCTGGTGCTGCGGCTGGCTCCTCCTCAGTCTCGTCATCATCCAAATCGATGACCGGCGCACTCGTCCCAGCAGTATCAGTGCCCGTATCCATAGGAACATCACCATCCTCAGCAACATCATCATCATCATCCTCCTCAGCCTCATCCTCCTCAGCTGGTCCCTGAGCTGCTGCAGCTGCTGCCTCTATAGCATCCTCCATAATTGGGATCCACGCAGTCTGCCAGTAATGTGGATCAAACACGGAAAACTGAGCTGACCATCTGATCCCCTGCGGTGTAGTCGGCTCCCATGGCATCGCCACATATGGCGTAGTAAGTCCTCGGGGAACCAGTATCCTCCGAGTGATCATCTCCTAAAGTCCAAGCGGCTTGGCAGCCGCCACCATGGTACAAGCACTGAGGTCCATATCCATGTAACTCGCTATATGAGTCACAATACCTCCACAGCAAATGTCGCCCTTCCCCTTCGCCTTGATCTTATGCAGATCCTCTGCCAGCATCAACCCAAAATCTGGGACTCCTCTAGTCACCATGCAGTATAAACTCAGAAGCTCGCCCTGTCTGACCTTTTAGGGTGTCTCAGTACGCGCCAGAAGAGTCTCACTGAAAATCCTGTGGGCCAGTCGAAAAGCAAGATGGAATATAATCCTCTCCTTGGAATCTCCAGGTCTCCATCTATCAGCATGCTCAACCACGTGAGGTATCTGTCCCCATAACTCCCTAGCTACAGCTCGGGAGGGAAAATCAGCAATAGTCGGAATCGGGAAGCCAAAGATATCCCGTCAGTAAACTAAAGGAACCAAATAGTTCCGGTTCATCAACCGGTACTTCACGGCCCGCTCGGTAGGCAAGTAGGTAAAGGAGCTGACAAACTCCAGTGTAGGCTCTAGATAGGCTGGAGCTCTAATCTTTGTGAACTGCTCCGGCCCAACAGCAGAGATCATACGCCTCAAATCATCATCAATGTGGAGGCAGTCAAAAGATGAGATGTCCAAGAAGCAAGGTTCAATCACTGGACGGGCCGCTATGCGGTCATAATCGACATGGTGTCTCTCGTGGATCACCGGTCTAGTACGTCGAGAAGAAGAAGAAGGAGAAGGGGAAGATCTGTCCCTCAGGACCAACTGTCTCTCAGAACTCATCTTTCTGTAATCTGTCAGGTCACCTCGGTTGCTCTGACAACCCTGTAGAACACCTCGGTCGAGGCGCAGGCCGATTGGACCGAGGCAAAGAGCTGTTCGATCGATTCCCTCAAAAATCCAGTTCTTTTCCCCCAAAATCACTACCACAGGTTCCTATGGGGTACTTAATTTGTTTCTCAGCAAATGTAGGGGCAACCAAAGCCCAGAACGAGAGAAATCAGTAGAGAAAGACGAAGTTAGGGTTTTTTTGATAATTACCTAGATTCGGTCGATTCGATTCGTTCTTTCTGCAGATTGGTGCTTGCAATGTGATCCTCTACCCTTTCCTTGCAGTTTGGAAGCGAGAATCGTCAAAAATGAGAGAAGAATGGAGGACCGAGGTGAGATATGCGCCGCGGTCGAGAAGAGGGTAAAGGGAGGAGAGAGAAATCTCAGCCCCCTTTTATACCCTTTTTTGGAACTGTTGTCACCTCGGTCGAGATGGCCTCGACTGGACCGAGGTGGTACGGACCGAGGTGGATCTTCAGAAACCTTAATCGCCTCGGTTGCTCAAGAATCATCTCGGTCGAGGTGCTGTGACAGCAACCGAGATGTGTCTCAGTTAAACTCCGTCTTCTCAAATTCTCGAACTTCTGTCCTTCCATTTGTGCTCATGGGTTGTATTCCTTCCTTATATGTCACCTGTTGTCTGTCTAGGACGCCAAAAGCAAAACAAAGCAAAGCAAAAGCAAACTATCTAAGCTACACTAGAAAAAGGGAAAAGAAAGCAATACCTTGGGTTGCCTCCCAAGAAGCGCTTCATTTAAGGTCGCTAGCTGGACCATACGGCATCTCTATGCGTGATGGGAGGTGCCCTCACTTCATACTACACCTTCATCATGGGGTGAGATAAGTAAGTCTATCAAACACTCCAATAAGTGCAAGTGCTCGTCGGAGAATGAATCGTCTATGGGTGGGTCGTCCTTCTCGCGTGAAGATGGAGGTAGCTGGCTGAGGTGATCCGCAACAGAATTTTTGGATCCCTTCTTATCGCGGATCTCAAGGTCAAACTCTTGAAGCAAGAGAATCCATCGAATAAGGCGTGGCTTGGCATCTTTCTTAGCAAGCAAGTAACGAATGGTTGCATGGTCGGTGTAGACAATGACTTTCGCTCCTACTAAGTAAGAACGAAACTTCTCGAAAGCATATACAACCGCCAATAGCTCCTTCTCGGTGGTAGCGTAGTTACGCTGGGCTTCATCTAGCGTCTTGCTAGCATAGTAAATGGCGGTGGTCCGGCCATTCTTCTTTTGTCCAAGCACCGCTCCTACTGCTACATCACTAGCATCACACATGATCTCAAAGGGCAAGGTCCAATCCGGAGGTTGGATAATGGGAGCGGAGATCAACGCTTCCTTAATCCTGTAAAATGCATCAAGACATTCCTGCGAAAACTCGAAAACAACATCTTTATTCAAGAGGTTAGTTAGAGGTTTAGAAATCTTCGAGAAGTCCTTGATGAATCTCCTGTAGAAACCTGCATGCCCGAGAAAACTCCTCACACCTTTAACAGAACAAGGGGGAGGGAGTTTCTCAATAGTCTCGATCTTAGCGCGATCGACCTCAATACCTCGATTAGAAACGAGGTGTCCTAGCACAATGCCTTCATTAACCATAAAATGACACTTCTCCCAATTCAAGACGAGATTAGTGTCTTCACATCTTTGTAGCACTAGAGAAAGGTTAGATAGGCAATCATCAAAAGAGGAACCATATACTGAAAAATCATCCATAAATACCTCCATGATTTCCTCTATATACTCGGAAAAGATTGCCATCATGCATCGCTGGAAGGTAGCGGGTGCATTGCATAATCCAAATGGCATCCTCCTATAAGCAAATGTCCCCCATGGACAAGTAAAAGTGGTCTTCTCCTGATCATCCGGATGGATAGGAATCTAGAAGAAATCACTATAGCCGTCTAAATAGTAGAAGTCTGAATGTTGGGCCAACCGTTCGAGCATTTGATCAATGAAGGGAAGTGGAAAATGGTCCTTCCAAGTGGCCGTGTTCAGCTTCCTATAATCAATGCAAACCCTCCAGCCCGTGACGGTCCTAGTCGGGATTAACTCGTTGTTCTTATTCGTCACAACGGTCATCCCTCCTTTCTTCGGAACTACATGTACTGGGCTAACCCATTTGCTATCCGAGATAGGATATAATATATCTGCATCCAACAACTTAAGAATTTCTTTCTTCACAACCTCTTTCATGATCGGATTTAACCGTCTTTGAGGTTCCCGTGAAGTCTTATGATCGTCCTCTATTAGAATTCTATGCATGCAGAAAGAAGGCTTAATGCCAATAAGATCATCTATAGTATAACCCAAAGCCTTTTGATGCTTTCTCAGGACATGCATTAGTTTAGACAATTCAGATTCGGAGAGGAAAGCACTAACAATAACGGGATAAGTAGAATCCGGTCCAAGAAAGACATACCTCAAGTGATTTGGGAGTTGTTTCAGCTCCACAACTGGGGGTACTTTCTGAGGGGGATCCTTGCTTCCTCCTTCTAGTGGAGTATATTGAAAAACTGGACTTTCAGAAGTCTCAGTTGACATTATCTCGCTTTTGACCTCGGTCGAGGTCCAGAGAGGTTGACCGAGATGTTCTTCAGCCACCTCGCTTGGTCCAGAAAGTGCCTCGGTCGAGGTACTGCAACTGGAACCGAAACTGGAGATCTTCTTCTCCTGGATTAGTCTTTCAGTTTTAGCTCCTGGATCTTCTTCCAGTGCCTTTAAGCTCCGTATATCTGCATCACAAGAGGCATCTATACCTTCCTCCATTAAACTAAAACTAATAACTTTCTCAAGTGGATCGTTAATAAGGATAGAGCTCACCTACTCTCTTGATTCTTCTTCATCATAGATGTTGAAGATATCATCTCCTAGCTGCTCTCCTTTTATAGCCGCAAGTAATGCGAATTCCACTTCATCTCCGCCAATATTTAATTTCAGCTTGGCGTTCTTACAATCCACGTTGCAACCCAAAGTTTCTAGAAATGGCCTCCCGAGAATGATAGGAACAGGATAATCTGCGGGAATATCAAGCACAACAAAGTCTATAGGTAAATAGAAGTTACCTAACTTAACCGGAACGTCTTCCAGAATGCCCATGGGATGGGTAATGGAGAGGTCCGCCATGTATAACCTTATCTTAACCGGCGTGGGCTCTCCAAGTCCGATCTTAACACATAGCTCCAGCGGAATGATGCTCACGCTGGCTCCTAGATCACATAAGGCTTCACAAGTGACATCCTCAACTTGAATGGGAATGCAAAATGAGCCGGGATCTCTTAATTTGGGTGGCATCTTCTCCTTCATGATTTGAATAAGCTCCGAGGATTTAGATGTCATCCTTACTTCACCAAAGTCTTCCAACTTCCTCTTCCTTGATAGGATCTCTTTCAAGAACTTCCCATAGGCGGGCATCCCTAGAATAGCATCAAGGAAAGGGATATTAATGTGTAGTTTATTCATCAAGTCAAGGAACTTACCAAAATGCTTGTCCAGATGTGCTTTGGCCCTTGACTGGGGGAATGTAAGTGGTGGTTTATATGCAGGAGGTGGAATATAAACTTCGGTTTTCTCCTCCGCTTTCTGTGGCTCCACCTCGGTTGGCATCTCGGCCGAAGTGTTCTTCGACTGCACCTGGACCGAGGTGGTCTTCGTCTGTACTGGCACCGACCGAGGCACTGGATATGCAGTCTTCAGTCCACTCCTCGTCGTTATGGCCATAATCTGGCCCTTAGGGTTGCTTTCCGTTCTTGCTGGAAGCTTCCCTGGATCTCTTGGTGTTTCATTTGCCTTACTAGCAAGTTGTTGTTCAAAGGCTTTTTGTGCCTTCGAAAATGACGTCATAGATGTCTCCATAGCGCTAAGCTTGATCAAGATGGCCTCCAGCACTGCGACTTTCTTTTCCGGCTGGGACGAACTCGATCCTTGCTCTTGGCTCTTTAATGGAGTAGAAGAAGAAGGGGAAGAGAGGAAAGGATTAGAGGAATTGTTCGAATTGGAGTTAGAATGATTGTTACCCGAATTTTGGTTGTTTGCCCTCCAATTATTGTTGTTGGATCCTCTATTGTTGTTGTAGTTGTTGTTCCGGGAACCGTTGTTGTTGTTACGGTATCCATTGTTGTTCCTTGATCCTTGATCTTCCTTCTTGGTTTGAGAAACTAAGAGTTCCTTCAATTGTTTCACGTCATTCTTCAAAGACGTGAGTTGATTGTTGTTAGGCAGAGCATCTTGAAAGTTGACTCTTTTAACTCCACCTTCAGCTCCTTGGTGGGAGTATTTTTCCATGTGCAAAGCTTGCTTCTCTATGAACTCCCAAGCTTTGTCAATCGGCATGTCCATGAACGTGCCGGCAGATAGTAGTTGAAGGTTGAACTGGGTGCTTCCGTCCAGTCCCTTGAAGTATATCTCCAACAACTCTATCTTTGGAATCCCATGATATGGGCAATCCAAAGAATGTCTTTAAACCTCTCCCATGACTTGGACAAGCTCTCCTTGTCCTTCATGACGAATGCATTAATCTTCCCTCTCATTTCAGCGGTTTTAGAGGGGGGAAAGAATGTAGTCAAGAATTCCGCTGTCATCTCCTCCCAAGTAGTAATTTTTCATGGAGAAAGAGATTGATACCAAGTAAGAGCTCTATCTTTCAAAGAGAAGTAGAAAGGTCTTAGCTTGTACTTGTTGTTTTCCACCCTTGAAGGTCTCAAGGACTCCATCAAGATCTCATAGTTTTGTAGATGTTGATGCAGAGATTCCCTCTCTAGCCCTCCAAACTGGCATTGGCGAATCATGGAAAGAACTTGCAGTCGAAGCTCATAATCATGGTCTGCTGGATCACCTAGGTCGACTCCTGGACGCCTCAATTGTTGATTGGGGTACATCCTCTGTCCTAGGGTTTGTGGAATACTTGCAAAAAGAACATCTCGGACTGACATCCGAGGTGGAAGTATCTCGGCCTGGGCGACAGGTACTGGATTCTGCCTCGGTCGAGGATCTAGAGTTGGAACCTGCCTCGGTCGAGGATCTAGAGAAGGGTCCTGCCTCGGTCGAGGATCTGAAGCAGGGTCTTGCCTCGGTCGAGGATCTGGGTTCGGTCGAGGTAGATACTGGTCTTGTAAAGCTTCCATATCTGCTTCGATCGCTTCAGTCCTTGCGTGAGTTTCCTCCCTCTCCAGTCTCAGTTCTTCCTTGCTGAGACGTAGCTGTTCTAACGCCTCCTTCAATTCGGCCTCAAGATCGCGATTGTCTTGGTCGGCCATCTTTGCTTCTCTTAAGCGTCGTTTGTATGTATTTTCTGGTTCGGGATCGTAAGGAACGATTTCCTTCCCAGCGCGGGTTCTTCGCATAAACCTAAGAAAAAGAACCTGCGAAAGTCACTCAAGTAGAGTGGTTAGTAGAAACAGGGGCAAGTGCGCCGAAAGCAAACCGCAACCGGCTCGGTCTAGACCAAGTCCCCGGCAACGGAGCCAAAAACTTGTTCGCTCCAAACGGTGTGTGCAAGCTTTAAATTTATAACCCTAGATGTAAGCTTAAAACAAGGATGCGAACCCGCATTGTACGGGTCAATCGTAGTAAAAAGCAAGAAATTCCAGGGGTCGATCACAGGGACTTAGTGAAACAAAGCAGGAATAGGTAAGCTATGTAATTACTAACCACAAAAGCAATTAAAACAATCAAAGATGATAAAAAGTCAATAAAGGAAATATGCAATTCTAGGGATTAAAGCATCTAGTTGTGGTTCCAACTCAAGATCTAAAGATAAGCGGACAAAGCTGAGATTTTGCATAGGGAAGGTGTTACTAAAGTGGAATAGATCACCGGGTAAGTCTCACTAATCACTAATTCCAAACCGTAACTCCTATTACCGGGTAAGTCTCAAGGAATTAAGGAAAAGAACTATAACCTCAAACTAACACACCACCTAAGGGAATAGAATCAACCTTTGCCGGGTAAGTCTCATGGCTAACTCACAAAGATGGGATGAAAGCACACTCAACCCCAATAAAGGATAGACCTTTATTACCTATACTTATGATCTTAGGTAAACAAACAAAGGAATTACCGGGTAAGTCTTATCCTAGGCTTGCATTGAACCAAGAAAAGTGTAATAAGAATAGGATTTGGCAAACTCTAACACTTAACTCTCAGTTTCAGATCGGATAAGTCACCTCGGTCAGAAGAATTCCACCCCGGCCGAGATGTTCATCGACTGAGCGAGATGCTTAGGGTTAAGGGTAAAGACTCGAGCTTTCAGGGTCCTACTATGATTTAAGATCATTTTAACATTGTTTTTCCCACAACCTTCAGCCAATCACCCTAGAATCAAACAAGGAAATTAGCCACTCATCATCATGAAGGTAATAATCAAATATATGGGAAGAAATAGAATAATTGAACATGAAAACCTTAAGAGAAAGGCTTCAATAACTGAATCAATTATCAAACAACAAGCGTTCCTTGGATTAAAATCCAATAAGACAAACAACAATGAAGGGAATCTAAAGGAATCTTACAAAACCCTTCACAAAGCTATAAAAGCTATAAACTTACGTCTTCAACCTTCAAAAAGGTTCTTCAAATATCCCAACTGGAGTGTATGTGGGGTGTTCTTCGGTGTAAGCAGGATCTGCGGTGGTATAGCACGATCGGATTTGTGGAAAATCCCACCCTTTTTATAGGAAAATTACCCTCCAAAGATAAGATATCTTAGAAAGATCTTTTCCCATAAAAATAGGTAAAATATATGGGCCAACTTATCTTCTTCCTTCCAGGAATCCAGCCTAAAAAGATAAGATCCTCCTTCCAAAAATAAAAGATCTCAGCCAAGAATAAAATATCCTTGCCGCGTCCAAGGTGTTCGCCTCGGTCGAGTCGGCTCCTCTAGATCACCTCGGTCGAGGTGACTCTGTAGTCAACCGAGGTGAATCACAACTGAATGTGAAATCTCTCAAATCTGGTCCAAAGTGAATCTATAATCCAATTCCATGATTCCTGGATTCTTCCTTAAGCTCCTAAAAGTAGCTCCAATGACTCCTTAGCTCCTTTTGCTCCTTTTTGATGCAAAACGTGCCATTTTACCTACGATTACAACGAAACTTGGTGTAGACCTCGATTCCTGCAAAGGTAGATGAAAAATCACATAATATATATACAAGCATGCAGATTATTGAAGATAAAACGTCTAAACAAGCCCCAAAATATAGACAATAATTCATGATATCAAAATACCCCATACTTAGCCCTTGCTTGTCCCCAAGCAAGTTCCGAATATAAACAGGCCCCAAAATATAGACAATAGTTCATGCTATCAGTTTTTGTTGTTGTTGTTGTTGTTGTTGTTGTTGCTGTTGTTGTTGTTGTTGTTGTTGTTGTTGTTGCTGTTGTTGTTGCTGTTGTTGTTGTTGTTGTTGTTGTTGTTTTTGTTGTTGTTATTGTTCTAATGGTTGTTCCGGTTGTTATTCCTATTTCCTTGATTATTCTCCCTTCATAGATAGCCAACATCCTGCTCCTTTTTTGATTGAGCGTTGGACTTCAAAAATTCTTTCAGCTCCTTAATCTCATTGTTGAGAGAGAAAATTTGAGCTTGGGTTGTGGGATTCAATCTTGCTACTGGCTCTCCGGAATCTCGATTCCCACTCTCAACCTTCTTATGTGAATACTTCTCAATCACTAGAGCTTGCTTCTCAATAAAGTCTCAAGCATCATCTTCTCTCATATCCATAAAAGTTCCACAAGAAAGGGATTGAAGTATGAATTGTGTTTCCACATCCAATCCCTTGTAGTAAATCTCCAATAATTCCAACTTTGAAATGCCATGGTGTGAGCAATCCAATAGAAGATCTTGAAACCTTTCCCAAGATTTAAACAAACTTTCATTAGGTTTCATAGAAAAGGCATTTATTTTAACTCTCAAATCCGCTATTTTGGATGGCGGAAAGAACATGGTGAGGAATTCCGAAATCATCTCCTCCCATGTGTTAACTCTTCCAGCTGGAAGAGCTTGATACCAAACTAAGGTTTTGTCCTTCAAAGAGAAGAAGAATGGTCTCAACTTATAGTTATTGTTGGTTGTTCTTGGAGGCTTCAAATTCTCCATAAGAATCTCATAATTCTGCAAATGTTGATGTGGAGATTCAGCTTCCATTCCACCAAACTGACTTTGGCGGATCATAGTAATGACTTGAGGGCGAAACCCATAGTCATGCTCATCCGGATCTCCAAGGTTCACACCCAAACGACACGGCTGCTGAGTTGGATCCATTCGTTGTCCAAGAGTTCACGGTTCAGCCACGACATGAGCAGCTCTCGCATCTTTAACATGAATTCTAGGATCGACATAGACATGAGGATTAGATGGTGGTATATCCTCCAACTCAGGCATATCATCATCATCATCGGATGATTCATCTTTCTTATCCTTGGCGCTTTTATCCAATTTTGATTGTAATACAATCACCTTAATTTCATCCATTTGAATTTGCATTCGCTCCCTATCAGCACGAGCTACAGCTTGTTCTTCAATACGTCTTCTTTCACTTGTATTAAGAAGAGCTCGAGTTTCATCCAACTCCTCTTGAAGACTCTTTTCATTATGTTCGGATATCTTTTTCTCCCTTAACCGTTTCTTGAGAGTTTTCTCCGGTTCAGGATAAAAAGGGACGAGGTCTTTCTCAGTTCGAGACCTTCGCATATACCTAAAGAGAAATCCGCAAAATCACTAAGGTAGATAGATCAAATAACAAGAGCAAAAGCTCCCAAGCCCGACAACCGAAAACCGAATTTGGTCTAGACCAAATCCCCGGCAACGGCGCCAAAAACTTGTTCGCTCGAAAGTGTGCGTCACTAAGTCTTAAATTAAAAAAAACTGAAGTCAAGCAACGCAAACCCGCAATGTACGGATCGGTATAGTAAAGCAAGAATTCCAGAGTATCGAACTCAGTAATTTGGGGGATCAAATTCAGTTCGTAAATTGTCCAGAAAGATAAAAAGCTTTTGTAAAGATAATTGGGGAAAAATGATTCTAAAGATTCAGGTATCCAATTGTGGCAATCGATTCAAGATGTTCTAAAGATATAAGGACAGAGTTAGGATTACAAAGGTATAGATCTAAGGTAGGGTATTGTACGGTGAAGTTCCAAACCCATAAGTCTCACCCAAAGGCTCTCTCAATAAAGGATGTTGAGTCTCGTTATAAAGAGGTTCAAAGTATAAGATTAAACTCTCAAATACCCATGCCCAAACCCAAAGGAATCAAAGATAATCCAAAAAGGGTAAGGTTGTGACACTCGAAACAAGTAGAAGATGTTGAGTCTCACTACTACCTAGAAAAGGTAAGCCAAGGCTAGGTTAAAGCAAGTTTTTAACTTTGGATCAAAGCAAAAGCAAAGAATGTGCCCATAATTAATTTAATTCCCAAAACCACGGCCGTGGTTCCATGTACTTGACCGTGGAATGCCTGAAACGTGCATAAAATCTCTTGTTTCTCAAAGCTTTCCACTCATACTCCTTCCTTAGCTAATCCAAAGCATCCTCTTGATGTCTAGCATGATCAATCACTCCTACATATTATGCTCCAATCCAAGCCTTTATTCACCTAAAAACACAACAAAGCTTGTGTAGATCTGTATACCAACATAATAGGTGAATGTGCTCATAAATGTTTCAAACTCATATCCATATACACAAAAGAAGAGGAAAACAACCAAAACATGTGCCTAAAATATCGTCATATTTCATGCTATCACTCATCAAGAGAATGATGGAATTGGCAAAGTGAAGGTCAAAATTTCTGAGTTTTGAAGGCTAATGCGATCCGGACGCTTACGTGGAATGGGAGACTATAATTGAACAAATTTGGTCTTGCCATAACTTTAGTGAGCAAAGGAGATCCAACTTGTTGTGTTAGAATTCCAAGGATATGCCCTAGTGTGGTGGGATCATCTTATCAAGGAAAGGATAAGAACGTTAGATCCGGACATCAACATTTCAGAACAAATGAAGGCATTAATGAAAGCAAGATTTGTGCCTCACATTATGCTAGGAAAGTACGGCAAATGCTAGAGAACCTCAAGCAAGGTTCCATGAGCATATAACAGGTCTATAAAACCATGCAAATCGTGACGGTGAAAACCAATATTATAGAAGACGAGAAGTCCATTATGGATTGGCTTTTACGAATTTTGCATCC
This sequence comes from Fagopyrum homotropicum, assembly GCA_033239125.1. Taxonomy (NCBI): domain Eukaryota; kingdom Viridiplantae; phylum Streptophyta; class Magnoliopsida; order Caryophyllales; family Polygonaceae; genus Fagopyrum; species Fagopyrum homotropicum. The sequence continues at coordinate 53,301,153 of BSWB01000003.1, read as the reverse complement.
ATCCTTAGCTAATGAAATTGATCTACATCCCTATGCTAATATGAATAATTTTTTTCATTTGGATATTAAGGTAGAAAAGAAGTTCAAAGGAAGGATACAAGAAACGAGTTTGTGGAAACCAGAGAACAAATCTTGGCCCCGCAGAGAAAATCTCGCCCGAGATTCTCAAAAAGACAAAAATAAAGCCCGCAATCTAGATCCAATAGACCAGAAAACCTCGTCTCAGTCGATACCATCTCACCCTTTGAATGAGCCTTTGAATGATAATAAAAGGAGCACTTCTAACTCTACTTTACGTTCTAGAGATATTATATGCTTTAAATGTAAAGGTAGATGTCATTATATGAGGGATTCTCTTAATAAAAGATTTTTATTTCTAAATCAACAAGGATAATATGAAAGTGAAGAAGAACATGAAAAAAATCATACCCATCTCAATGCATTGCATGAACATGATGGTGCTAGTGATAGTGAGGACGATTGTGAATATGAACATGGAGAATCTTTAATAGCCCCATGTGACGATAATCAACGAGAAAATTTTTTCATTCTAGATGTCTTTTTTAAGAAAAGGTGTGTAATATGACATTGATGGTAGTAGTTGTTGCAACATTGCTAGTGATGAGTTCATCAATAAATTGAATATCACGATTTTTGACCATCCTAGACCATATGAGTTGCATTTCATAAATGATTGTGGTGAATTAAAGGTGAATAGGCAGGCTAGAATTGCTTTTACTCTAGGAAAGTTTAAGGATACCATTGTGTATGATGTTGTGCCCATGCAAGCATGTCATATACTATTAGGACATCCATGGCAATTTGATAGAAAGGTCAAGCATACTGGATTTACTAATAAACATTCATTTGAGTGTAATCGACACACAATTACCCTTAAGCCTATGACTCCTTTGCAGATTGCATAACATTATGACAAAAAGAAGTATCAATAGAAGGAACGAGAGCGAGAAGCGCACTCTTGAGAAGAAATCTAGGCAAAAGACACGAAATCTCGCCCGAGATTATCAAAATCTTGTCCCATTAAACAAGATTCTCACCCCAGTTCCAGATCCCATTGCAGTTCATCAAAATCTTGGTCTAGTGACCAAATCTCACCGGAGATTCTTTCTTTTGAGACCAATCGAGTTCTTTTAGCATCCAAAAGGAAGTTTATTGATGATTATATTCCTTTGGATATTGTTCTTATGAGTCTTTGGAAAATCCTTGTGACTTTGAGTGACAAAGTCAAGGCTACCTTACCCAAAATGTTCTTAACCTTTTAGACGAGTTTTGTGATGTATTTCCTGATGAGATTCTTGCAGGTCTCCTACCGTTGCGAGGCATTGAACATCAAATTGACTTTATTCCAAAAGCCTCACTTCCTAATCGACCCGCTTATAGGATGAGTCCTCAAGAAAGTCAGGAAATTCAAGATCAAGTTAAAGAGCTTTTGAATTAAGGCTATGTACGGGAAAGTTCAAGTCTATGTGCAGTTCCCGTCCTTTGGTTTCCCAAAAAGGACAACACTTGGAGGATGTGTGTTGATTGTCAAGTAATTAACAATATCACTATCAAGTATAGACATCTCATTCACTGTTTGGATGATATGCTAGATGAACTTAGTGGATCCATCATATTTTAAAGATTGATCTTAAGAGTGGATATCATTAAATCCGGATGCGGGAAGGAGGCAAATGAAAGATGGTGTTCAAGACTAAGCTATATGAGTGGTTGGTTATGCCTTTTGGTTTGACTAACGCTCCTAGCACTTTTATAAGGTTAATGAATCATGTCTTATGTCATTTCATTGGGAAGTTTGTGGTCGTCTACTTTGATGACATCCTCATCTACAACAAATCACTTGAGGAACATGATGAGCACTTAAAGGAAGTACTAGGAACTCTTAGAAATGAGTCCCTATATGCTATATGAAGAGATGTGAGTTTAGTACTAATCATTTATATTCCTTGGATTTGTAGTAAGCACAAGAGGTTTAGAAAGTGGATGAAGAGAAGATCAAAGAAATCCAAGAATGGCCTACACCAACAACGATCGGACATGTTCGATCATTTCATGGATTAACTACCTTCTATAGACGTTTTGTATGAGATTTCAATATCATTGCAGCCCCCCTCATGTCTCTCACGAAGAAGCAAGTACAGTTCAAGTGGGGAGATGTGATGACATGAATTATGTATCATCATATTCATGCATATTACAGAAGATTATCTCTATTTACCTTGCATTTAGAGAGATTTTGTATGCCTTTTATGTTCTATTCAATTAATTATCGGAAATAGAGGTCTACACGAGTTTTGGATGAATTGTAGGTAAATGGAGTGGAATTGGAAGCTAAAGCAAAGCAAGGAGTATCTAAGGATGTTAAGGAAGCTAAAGGAGTCAAAAAGGGATCACAAAGAACTAAGGAATTGCAAAGAAGAAGCATAGAAAACGAGCTAAGAGAAGAGCACTTTCTGTTGAAGAAAATCGTGCCAATATGCAAGCAAAATCGGACGATTTTCCTCTTCGGAATTCGAACGATTTTGTGCATAAATCGCCTAGGTCGATTTATTATGTTTTTCGGCCAAATGGAAAGACGACACAAAGCCTAATTATTTTGGGCTAGAGGAGAGTTTTGCCAAACGGCCCATTTGCAAGAAACTATAGAAGAGAACCCTACGAACAAAAACGAGAAGGCCGCAGCGGGAAATCTTTACACGTTTGAGAGGAATTGAAGATTCTTGGAAGGAGATTGAAGGACTCTTTGCCGGAAAGCTAATCTTGATTCTAGTTGTGAGATTTATTTGTTCATTGAAGTGTTTACTGTTTTTAGGCACGAATTTGAGTAACTTAAGAGATACGTTGATTTGTTTTGAAAATCGTTTACAGATTTGAAGGTTATTGGATTTTTCATTCAAGATTTGGTTTCTTTGCGATATCTCTTTCAATAATTAATTTGATTCGATTTTGAAAATGGTTGGTTAAAAACCTTGTCATTCTGGGGAGAATAGTTGATGATTAAGGCTTAGATGATGATAGACTGAACTCATTCAAACATTAAGACCCTGAGAGTTTAGATTTTAGTTTTGCGACAAACAGGAAAATCGGACTGTTCTTGAGGAAAATCGGCCGATTTTCTTATGAACAACACGATTTATTCTTCTGACGAACTTCAATTGAATTAATCTTTAATCAAAACTAATCTTTGTCTAAATCCCAACATTGATTAACCTTATTGACCTCTAATAGAGTGTATGAAGAGACTTCAAACTTGATTCTATATTTAATAGATTAAGGTTATAAGATTTGGGTAATAAAGAGGTTCAACATCCTTTATTAAGATTTTAAATGTGCTTTCTAATCTTTACTTTGGAGAGTCATATCCTGGAGTTTTAGATAGTTAGTTTGAACATAATTCTTGTCTTTAGATCTTTCTATATTGCAGCCTCAACAACCCTTATAGAGAGAACCTTTAGATTAGTCATATAGGTTTCGGAACTTCATCGTACGAATCCTACCTTTGAACATTTAATCTTGGCAATATAAACTCTGTCCTATATCTATAGAAGTGTCTTGAATCGAAAGCCGAAATCGGATACTTGAACCCTTGGAATCATTTCTCTCTTTATCAAATCACAAAAGCTTTCATATTTTTCGCTAGATAATTGAAATCGGAATTATTCTCACCAAATCCCTGAGTTCGACTCTGGAATTCTTCCCTTACTACAGTCGATCCGTACACTGCGGGTTCGCTTTGCTTTTGAGTTCTAGATATAAATTTAAGACTTATTTGCACACACTTTTTGGGCGAACAAGTTTTTGGCGCCGTTGCCGGGGATTTGGTCTAGACCAAATTCGGTTTTCGGTTGTCTAGCTTGAGAGCTCTTGCTCTTGTGATTTGATTTGTCTACTTGAGTGATCTTTGCAGGTTCCTTAGGTATATGCGAAAGACTAGATCCACTAAAGATCTAGTTCCTTTCGATCCCGAATTGGAGAGAACTTTGAGAAGAAAGTTGAAAGAAAAGAAAATGGCTGAAAACGATGAGAAAAACTACCAGGCTGAGCTGCATGAAGCTCAACGCCAACTCCAGTTGAGTAAGAAAGCACGAAAAGATGCTGAAACGAGTCATCAATTTCAGATTGATGAACTAAGAGCTATGATGTTGGACATGAAGATGGAGTTGAACGAATCTAGGAAGAAGAAGAAGGTCAAAACACCAACTAAATCCATTAGGAATGACTCATCCGATGATGAGGAGATTGATCCGGACATGCCGGAACTTGAAGAGATTGATCCATCACTTCGTCATATTCGGAATACCACAAAACCACGGGTTGTTCCTCGCCTTCCAACTAGGAACGTAAGAGCTGTTAATGAAGGTGATAGACCCCGAACTTTGGGGCAACGGATGGACCCAATTCAGCAACCACGCCATCTAGGTGTAGATTTCGGAGCTGAAGACATCCAAGAGTTTAGCTTCTCACCACAAGTCATCACCATGGTTCGCCAAAATCAATATGGCGGAGCAAGTACTTAATCTCCACATCAACACTTGCAGAATTTCGAGATTCTCATGGAGACTATGAAGCCGAAGAAGGCAATTACAAGCAATTACAAGATCAAGCCGTTCTTCTTCTCTTTGAAGGACAAAGCTCTAGCTTGGTACCAAACACTTCCAGCTGCGAAGTTAGCTACATGGGAGGAATTGTCTTCGGAATTCCTCACCAAATTCTTTCCGCCATCCAAAACGGCGGAATTGAGAGGTAAAATAAATGCTTTTTCTATGAAACCTAATGAAAGCTTGTTTCAATCTTGGGAAAGGTTTCAAGATCTATTGTTGGATTGCCCACACCATGGCATTTCCAAGCTGGAACTATTGGAGATCTACTACAAAGGATTGGATGTGGAAACACAATTCAACCTTCAATCTCTCTCTTGTGGCACATTCATGGACATGAGAGAGGATGATGCTTGGGACTTCATTGAGAAGCAAGCCCAAGTGATTGAGAAGTATTCCCACCGGAAGGTGGACTCAAATAGCCGGAATCAAGGCGATCCGGGAGCCAAGTTGAATCAAGCCGCTCAAACACAAATATTCTCCCTCAAAGATGACATCAAAGAATTGAGGGAAGTGCTCAAAACGAGTCTTCAAAAGACTAAGGAGCAAGAAGTCAACTACATGGGGCGGGATAACAATCAAAGGAATGAAAACTGGAATTCCAATTGGAACAACAACAACAATAGCAACCGGAATTCCAATTGGAACAACAACAACAATAGAAACTCCAATAACAACAATTGGAGGTCAAATCAGCAAAATCCAGGTAATCCTTACTCCAATGCTGAAAAGGCTCTAACACCTCCATCTTCTTCTACTCCTTCAACAAGCCAGGGACAATCAAGCGGATCAAACAAACCTGATCCCATGCTAGAGACGATCCTAGGCAAGCTACAAGGATTGGAGAGTTACATAACTTCGGTTGACAAAGCTCACAAAGCTTTAGAAAACCAAGTATTCAACAAAGCCGGAGAAGTTCCAAGAGATCAAGGGAAACTTCCCGGGAAGACAGAAGATAACCCAAAGGGAAGGGTTATGGCAATAACTACTAGGAGCGGCAAGACAACCACCGATCCTCAACCCAAAGTAGTCGAAACCACCACAAAGGAAGGAGAGGCGAAAGAGAAGGAATAAGTCTATATTCCTCCTCCCGCTTACAAACCACCTCTACCTTTCCCTCAATCTAGAGCGCGTGCACGCCTAGATAAATATTTTGGTAAGTTTGTTGAACTTATGAGTAAGCTACATACTAACATACCTTTTATGGATGCAATTTTAGGTATGCCGGCTTACGGGAAATTCCTCAAGGAGATCCTCTCTAACAAGAGGAAATTGGAAGACATAGGAGAAGTCAAGATGAGTATGGAGTCATCCGAACTCATCAAGACTATGACGGAGAATATGCCATTCAAACTCCGTGATCCAGGATCGTTTTGCATACCCATCACTTTGGGAGAAGCTACCTATGATGCTCTATGTGACCTTGGAGCGAGTGTGAGTATCATACCCCTTGCTCTATGCAAAGCAGTTGGTCTAGGAGAGCCTAGACCGGTGAAGATCACACTCTACATGACTGATCGTTCCACCACTAAGCCGGTGGGGATATTAGAAGACATTCCGGTAAAGCTCGGTAAGTTTTACATCCCCATAGACTTTGTCGTTCTTGACATACCTGCAGATTATCCGGTTCCCATCATTCTTGGGAGACCATTCCCTGCCACATCCGGATGCATGGTAGATTGCAAGAACGGCCAGCTATCCTTCCATATTGGTGAAGAAAAGATAGAATTCATACTCTCCTCCTTAATCAAGGAGCCAGCCTTGAAAGATGATGCTTTTGAAATTATTGATGAAGAAGAGTCTAGAGAGGTAGTAAGTTCGATCTTGATGAAAGACCCTCTTCAAAAGGTTCTTAGCATGAGCATCATGGAGGAAGGGGTGGAACATGACTGCAATGAGGATGTGAAAGCATTAAATGATGTGGAGGAAGAACTAGGAGCAAAAATTGAAGAACTAGAGTGGACTCCGGAAACTGTGAAGAAAATCGACCTGCCTGAAATAAATCGACCGATTCATGAAAAGGCAATCCGATTTTTTACAACAGAAACAAAATTCGACCCGACTGAACAAAATCGTCCGATTTATGAAGAGGCAACCCGATTTTTTTTCGACAGAAAGAAAAATCGTACCTCAAATCGACCGATTTATTTCAGGGGAGCTCGATCCAGAGGGAAATTTTCTGGACTCTCCAAACGTCTCCGCAACCACACTCGAATCTAATGATGCCGTACCCCCATCTCTAGAGGCCTCTCCTACAACATCCGAAGGCCAAAAATCATCATCAATCAAGGTACCCCCATCGTTAGAATTGAAGCCACTTCCCACGCATTTAAGGTACGCATTTCTTGGCACTAATTCCACATATCCGGTCATTGTCAATGCGAGTTTGAATGAAACTGAAGTAGAGAAACTTATGCATGTTTTAAAGCAACATAGGAGAGCATTAGGTTACACCATCGATGATTTAGTAGGAATAAAGCCTTCTCTATGTATGCACAAAATTTTAATGGAAGAGGATTACAAACCTTCACGCCAACCTCAAAGACGGTTAAACCCGGCAATGAAAGAGGTCGTGAAGAAAGAAATCCTTAAGCTACTTGATGCAGGTATCATCTTCCCTATTTCTGATAGCAAATGGGTGAGTCCGGTACAAGTAGTACCCAAGAAAGGAGGCATTACCGTTATTGCCAACAAGAACAACGAACTTATCCCTACACGGACAGTTACAGGGTGGCGAATGTGCATCGACTACCGCAAACTGAACGTGGCCACAAGGAAGGATCACTTTCCCCTTCCTTTCATCGATCAAATGTTGGAAAGGTTAGCTCAACATTCTTACTTTTGTTATCTAGATGGATATAGCGGTTTCTTTCAGATTCCAATTCATCCGGACGACCAAGAGAAGACAACTTTTACGTGCCCATATACCGAAAATAGAAACCATTGAGAAGTTACCTCCCCCTTCTTCGGTAAAAGGAATTAGAAATTTCTTAGGACATGCAGGCTTCTATAGGAGATTCATAAAAGATTTTTCTAAGATTTCAAAACCCTTGACTAATCTTTTGATGAAGGACGCAACTTTCGAATTTTCGAAGGATAGTTTAGATGCTTTTTGCAGGATCAAAGAAGCTTTGATTTCAGCACCGATCATTCAACCACCCGATTGGACTCTTCCATTCGAGGTCATGTGCGACGCAAGCGACGTCGCCATAGGAGCAGTTCTTGGGCAGAAGAAAGATGGACGCACTCATGCCATCTACTACGCTAGCAAAACGCTAGATGAGGCTCAAAATAATTATGCAACTACGGAAAAGGAACTTTTAGCCGTAGTATACGCTTTTGAGAAATTTCGTTCCTATCTTGTAGGTGCGAAGGTGATAGTCTATACGGACCATTCCGCAATCCGATACCTCTTCACGAAGAAGGATGCGAAGCCAAGGCTTCTAAGATGGATCCTACTCTTACAAGAGTTCGATTTAGAGATTAGAGATAAGAAAGGATCGGAGAACTCCGTTGCCGATCATCTTAGCCGTCTACCGCAACTCACCGGTGAAACGGATGAACTTCCTATAAACGACTCATTCCATGACGAGCAGCTGCACGAGATTGAAGAGTGTCTTCAACACATCTCCCAAGGTAATGATCCATGGTTTGCTGACATTGTGAATTACCTTGTTTGTAAGGAGATCCCACCCGGACTTTCGTATGCTCAAAAGAAGAAATTCTTTAGTGACGTCCGGCAATTCTATTGGAACGAACCTCTTCTATTCAAAAGAGGTCCCGATGGCATTTACAGGAGATCCATCCCCAAAGATGAGATAGATAGCGTCATCCGCCATTGCCATTCTCTACCATGTGGCGGACATGCTAGTTCCCACAAGACTTGCGCTAAGGTACTTCGTTCCGGCTTCTATTGGCCTACACTTTTCAAAGATGTGCAAAAGTTTGTTGTTTCTTGTGATGCTTGTCAAAGGACAGGTAATATATCCAGGAGGAATGAGATGCCTCTCAACAACATACAAGAAGTAGAGATCTTTGATGTATGGGGCATCGATTTCATGGGACCTTTCCCATCTTCATGCGGCAACCAATATATACTTCTTGCCGTAGACTATGTCTCAAGATGGGTGGAGGCAATCGCTTCTCCTACTAATGATGCAATGGTAGTGGTGAAGTTCCTCCATAGAACGATCTTCCCAAGGTTCGGAACTCCTCGAACCATCATTAGTGACGGAGGAACGCATTTCACGGCCCGTCGATTTGAGACTCTATTGGCTAAGTATGGGGTGACCCATAAGATAGCTACACCTTACCATCCGCAAACCAGCGGACAAGTCGAAATATCCAATAGAGAGATCAAGGGAATTTTAGAGAAAACCGTCTCTAAAACAAGAAAAGATTGGTCAATGAAGCTTGACGATGCACTATGGGCATACAGGACGGCCTTCAAGACACCAATAGGTACTACTCCCTATAACCTTGTCTATGGTAAATCATGTCATCTTCCTGTAGAGCTAGAGCACAAAGCCTATTGGGCAATCAAGTGGCTCAATTTTGACATGAAAGAAGCCGGAGAGAAGCGGCTCTTAGACATCAATGAGCTAGATGAGATCCGGCTAAATGCGTATGAGAACGCAAAGATATACAAGGAACGGACAAAGCGTTGGCATGATAAGCACATCATTCCAAAAGACTTGAAGGAGGGAGACCAAGTCCTCCTATTCAACTCAAGGCTACGTCTATTTCCAGGTAAGCTCAAATCCCGTTGGACAGGACCTTATTTAATTAAACGAGTTTTCCCCCATGGTGCAGTTGAAGTATGGGGTGAACAAAGCGGAAGTTTCAAGGTCAATGGCCAACGATTGAAGAAATATACACCGGAAGTTCCGGTCGAGGAGATAGCTCCTATCCTCCTCCATTGAACACATATCATACACCGTCTAGCTAAAGACGATAAATTAAGCGCTTCTTGGGAGGCAACCCATGATAGTATAGTTTTTCACCCTTTTATCACTTAGTTAGAGTAGATTAATTGTTTTGCTTCTTTGTTTTCGTTTTTATTTGTTCCTCGATGCACTCTTGGTTTGTCGTGTCATTAATCGCAGGAAATTAGGTTCAACTCGAGAAATCCATGGAAAAAGGGAGCATAAATCAGTTAAATCTTCAAGATTCATGAAGAATAAGGAAGGAAATCGAGATACACTAAGTAAATCGTCCGATTCAAGAGCAGAGCAAGGCGATTTTTGACAACAGGAAGAAAAATCGACCTGGAGATCGACCTGCCCAATTAAATCGTTCGATTTCCCATGTGTTCAGAGAAAAATCGAGCTACCCAAAATAAATCGTCCGATTCAGAAGCAGAGCAAGGCGATTTTTGACAACAAGAAGAAAAATCGACCTGGAGATCGACCTGCCCAATTAAATCGTCCGATTTTCTTTGGATTCAGAGAAAAATCACCCCGACGATTAAATCGACCTTATAAATCGTCCGACTTTCTTCACAGTTTCTCGACTCTATATAAAGACTCAACACTCGATCTTCCTCATTCCACAACTTACAACTCTCGATTTCCCCCTTCTCAAGAACGCCGAAAATCGCCCTCAACCTACAATCCTCATTTCTTCATCATTTTGAGTGATTCTTGGCTCCAAACTGAAGCATTTTCAACAAGGAACAAGGATCTAGCAACAACAAGCACGGCAATCGACTCCTCCACAAGGAATTCAGGTTTTTCTTTCCAAAAACCTAAGTTTCTAATTCAAATTGAAGTTTGCTTAGGAAGTGTTTGTTTGCTGGAATTGATTGAGGAATATGCTTAGGAATCATTATAGGAGACTGTGTGTGGTGATTGCTTGAACAGAACTTTACAGAATTGAGAGAATCATTGAAATCGAGAGAAAAATCGACCCAGCCCAGAAAAATCGTCCGATTTTTGTCAAGAACAGGCCGATTTTTTGACTCAGAATGGATCTTGTTAAGAGGATAACTAGAAACACGGGGAAGAAGAAGGGATCTTCTTCCAAAGCCCCTCCCCCGCCTCCACCACCATCTCAAAACATCCCTAAGCTTCCCCCTCCCCTATCCAAGCACAAGAAACGTTATGAATGCATCGTAGATCGCCCATTCACCCCTCCTCGCTACATAGTGCTTGATGACTTAGATTCGTTGTTTGTTCGGGAGCATGTTGATATGATGCTTGACAGGGCTGGACTGAGCCAGTTTGCTACGATTAGGGAGGATGCTTATACCGAGATTACCTTAGAATTCCTTAGTACATTTGAGCATGATCCTAGGGAAAGGATGGTCACCTTCCGCCTTATGAGCCAAAACCACACTATGTCCATTGACACCTTTGGAGAATTGTTTGGTTTCTCTTATTCAGATGCAGGCACATTTGCTAGAGGTACCAACGCTAGTGACTTTTGGGAGGCTATTTTGAGTGGGTGAATATGGTGGAGACAAGTGGCGACCCGGAAATTCCAAGGAAACTAGTATGTACAACCTCTCCTTCAAGGTAGTGCATAGGATTCTCAGTGAGAGCTTATTTGCACGGACAGAGACTCCACAGAAGCTCAAGGCTGATGAGCTCTTCATCCTCTACTGCATGACATCCACCACCATTCCCGACATTGCCACCATGCTTGCTGACTATCTAGGAAAGATAGCCAACAAAGCTAAGGGCAATATTTGTGCAGGAGGTCTTGTCACTCATGTGGCTAAGACCATGGGATTGGACTTCTCCGGATGCACTCTAGCTGAGAGTGCCCTTCCATTAGGCTCCCAACGGTTGGTTGTTCGACAGGTCTTGATTCCTCGAGGGAGAGGAACACTTCATGTGCCCATGCCATGGCACAGGGATCCGAAGAAGAAGCCATCCGAGATTATATGGAAGTCCGAATACACTATTCGGAACAAGAGAAACTGGAAGGAGACGTTCGAGTCGATGCTTGAGGAGTTCTCTCCTCCTACTTACTATGATGATGATGCAGGTGACTCCGAGGAGGAGGATGAGGATAGAGAACAGGGGACCATGCTCGAGTTTCAGAGTGACACCCATAGCGGCCATGCTACGGATGCCATGGACACCGACACTCATGGTGCAGAACCCAGCCGGACTAGTAGAGGCGAGGAGGAGACGGAGGATGACATGCAGCCACCTCGCCGCTCATTTGCACGTGCTCCAGGAGGACGAGGACGTCGCCCTCCCCGCCACTTTAGGGAGCTACTCTCTAGCTTCCAGAGCCTCAGCACCGACTATCATGCTCTCCACACCGACTACGAGACCCTGAACACTCAGTTCAGGAACTACAGATAGGAGACAGACGCTAGGCACTCATCCTATGACGGCATATGAGAGACTTGTACTACCACCAGTTCGGCCATTTCTACGATCCTAGCGCACCGATGTATCCCTATCCACCACCTCCACCGCCGACAGAGGATTGAGCTTCCACTTCTTTTACATTGTAAGTATTTTTCTCCTTTCTATGCTTGATTTTCACATTGGGGACAATGTGGATGTCAAGTATGGGGTGGGGGTACTTACAATACCTTATGTTTCATTTTAGCACTTTATGTACTTTCCACTACTCTTGACAAATTTGGCTTGTAATAACTCTTGCACTACTTGCTTTCCATTATGACACTTGCATTTGCATGATCTTTTTCAAATCCTATGAATTTTCAAAAAACTTTTAGTGCTTCTTATATGGAAATGACCTCTATGATGAGAATTGTGTATATGGATAGGCAAAAAGATGCTTAGTTGTGTTGAGATATTGATTATAGCATGAATGAGTTTGCTTTTGTTACTTGAACACATGAATAAGTTATATGATCTAGTTGTTTTGATAAGAGAATGAAATAATAGTCGAAGCTATATTGCAAGTTCTTTTACATCATTTAAGGATGACTAAGGCAATTCACTTCTTTTCTTTTCTCATACCTTGATCATGCTAGCTCCTTAATGAAATATGTAACCCTCCTTTTACCATCCGGGAATTAGGATAGGTGGTTGAAAAAGGCATGTTTGATGTGGGAGGGCCAAGGAAAAAGTATTAAAAAGAAAGTGTAGAAATTCATGAGTTTGGGGACGTTGAACATGAGGATGAGTAACTCGGCACCATTCACATAGCCGGGTGTTTGTGTCTTGCCAAAGTCCGATTGAACGACAAGTCCTAACGGGATATGGTATGTGCATCAAGGGTTTGAGGCATCTCGAAATTGAGAAACGCCGATCTCCTAGGCTTCGGTTTTTGTGCACCGCTGTCCATACTCTCAAAAAGTAAAGTATAATGAAAGCAAAGCTTTCTACATGCGAAGCATGTGCGGTGAAGAAAATCTTGAAGGTATTATGTGTTCCTCTTTCCCGGATTAGCACCACAATTGCCAAAAAGAACTCCTTCCCTTAATACGTTTCTTGAACCTTTCCTTTGATTAGAAGACCTTGAGACTTTTATGCATGTGTTTAAGACTTAATGGCTTAGATTTGTTTGACTTTGATTACCTCTACACCTTTATCATGTTCTTTATTTGTGTTTTCATGAAGGAAAAGGAGGTTAGTTCATCTTATAATTACCATTGATACATGCTTTGCCTTTTTATGCCTTGAAATATCACTTTGAGGGTGATCCAATAAGAAGAAGCACTACCAAAAGAAAAGTTTTGAGTTTTCATACATATATAATCCATGACATCTTATATTCTGAATTTGAGTCTTGCTTAGGGACAAGCAAGAGGCAAGTATGGGGTATTTTGATGACACGAATTATGTATCATCATATTCATGCATATTACAGAAGATTATCTCTATTTACCTTGCATTTAGAGAGATTTTGTATGCCTTTTATGTTCTATTCAATTAATTGTCGGAAATAGAGGTCTACACGAGTTTTGGATGAATTGTAGGTAAATAGAGTGGAATTGGAAGCTAAAGCAAAGCAAGGAGTATCTAAGGATGTTAAGGAAGCTAAAGGAGTCAAAAAGGGATCACAAAGAACTAAGGAATTGCAAAGAAGAAGCATAGAAAACGAGCTAAGAGAAGAGCACTTTCTGTTGAAGAAAATCATGCCAATATGCAAGCAAAATCGGACGATTTTCCTCTTCAGAATTCGAACGATTTTGTGCATAAATCGCCTAGGTCGATTTATTATGTTTTTCGGCCAAATGGAAAGACGACACAAAGCCTAATTATTTTGGGCTAGAGGAGAGTTTTGCCAAACGGCCCATTTGCAAGAAACTATAGAAGAGAACCCTACGAACGAAAACTAGAAGGCCGCAGCGGGAAATCTTTACACGTTTGAGAGGAATTGAAGATTCTTGGAAGGAGATTGAAGGACTCTTTGCCGGAAAGCTAATCTTGATTCTAGTTGTGAGATTTCTTTGTTCATTGAAGTGTTTACTGTTTTTAGGCACGAATTTGAGTAACTTAAGAGATACGTTGATTTGTTTTGACAATCGTTTACCGATTTGAAGGTTATTGGATTTTTCATTCAAGATTTGGTTTCTTTGCGATATCTCTTTCAATAATTAATTTGATTCGATTTTGAAAATGGTTGGTTAAAAACCTTGTGATTCTGGGGAGAATAGTTGATGATTAAGGCTTAGATGATGATAGACTGAACTCATTCAAACATTAAGACCCTGAGAGTTTAGATTTTAGTTTTGCGACAAAAAGGAAAATCGGATTGTTCTTGAGGAAAATCGGCCGATTTTCTTATGAACAGCACGATTTATTCTTCTGACGAACTTCAATTGAATTAATCTTTAATCAAAACTAATCTTTGTCTAAATCCCAACATTGATTAACCTTATTGACCTCTAATAGAGTGTATGAAGAGACTTCAAACTTGATTCTACATTTAATAGATTAAGGTTATAAGATTTGGGTAATAAAGAGATTCAACATCCTTTATTAAGATTTTAAATGTGCTTTCTAATCTTTACTTTGGAGAGTCATATCCTGGAGTTTTAGATAGTTAGTTTGAACATAATTCTTGTCTTTAGATCTTTCTATATTGCAGCCTCAACAACCCTTATAGAGAGAACCTTTAGATTAGTCATATAGGTTTCGGAACTTCATCGTACGAATCCTACCTTTGAACATTTAATCTTGGCAATATAAACTATGTCCTATATCTATAGAAGTGTCTTGAAGCGAAAGCCGAAATCGGATACTTGAACCCATGGAATCATTTCTCTCTTTATCAAATCACAAAAGCTTTCATATTTTTCGCTAGATAATTAAAATCGGAATTATTCTCACCAAATCCCTGAGTTCGACTCTGGAATTCTTACCTTACTACAGCCGATCCGTACACTGCGGGTTCGCTTTGCTTTTGAGTTCTAGATATAAATTTAAGACTTATTTGCACACACTTTTTGGGCGAACAAGATGCACAAAATAAGGCATTTAAGGAATTGAAGTGTCAACTATCACATGCACCGCTACTAGCACTTCCCGATTTCACTAAACCATTTGAAGTTGAGTGTGACACACTAGGAATTGGTATTGGAGGAGTGCTCATGCAAGAAGGTAAGCCACTTGCATTCTTTAGTGAGAAATTGAAAGGAGCATGCTTGAATTATTCGACATATGATAAGGAACTATATGCATTATTTCAAGTTTTCAAGACATGGAAAGGCCTAATGAAATTATCCTTATAACTGCTCATGAGTCCTTAAAACGTTTTAGGAGTCAAGATAAGTTGGATAGGAGACATGGTAGATGGATGAACTTTATAGAAACTTTTCCATATATCACTAAGTATAAAAAGGGAAAAGATAATGTTGTTGTTGATGCTCTTTTAGGAGACATTCTTTGATCACTGCTATGGATTCTAAGGTTTTAGGTTTCCATTATATTAAGGATCTATATGTAGATGAAATTGATTTTGGTGATATATTTATGCAGTGTAAATCTCGGCCTCACGCCATAAATCTCGCCCGAGATTCTAACCGAGATTTACCACAACATGATAAATTCTACGTTTTTGAAGGCTTATTTTTTCGTGAGGATAAAGTGTGTATTCTTAGATGTTCTCTTATACTGTTACTTGTTGATGAAGCTCATATGGGTGGTTTAATGGGACATTTTGGTAGAGATAAGACATTTTATATGCTGCATGCACACTTTTATTGGCCTCATATGTTTAAAGATGTTGAGAACATGATTAAGAGATGTCTTGTGTGTTTGAAAGCTAAGGCTAGATTAAAACCACATGGTTTGTAATGTTGCTAACTTGTTCTTTAGGGAAGTTGTCAGATTACATGGAGTACCTATGACTATTGTGAGTGATAGAGATGTTAAGTTCCTTAGTTTCTTTTGGAAGACTCTTTGGGGAAAGCTATGAACTAGGTTTTTATTTTAAACCTCTAGTCATCCTCAAACGGATGGTCAAACAAAGGTTACTAATAGGACCTTAACTACTATTTTATGGGCTATTTTGAAAGATAATTTGAGTGCTTGGGAGAATATGTTACTACATGTTAAGTATGCATATAAGCGTCCCATTCATTCATTTACTAATAGGACCTCAAACAAAGGTTTTTATTTTGAAAGATAACGGTTTTTGAGTGTGTCTATGGGTTGAATCATTTGACTCCTTTTGATCTTATATCGTTACCTATGGAGGAGCGAGTAGATTTTTATACAAGAAATCAGGTGGAATTGATCAAGAATCTGCATGAGATGACGCAGATAAGGCTGGAGGAGAAAGGAAAAGTCGTAGCTACCAACGCAAATAAATCAGAATCGTAAGGAGATGTTATTCCAACCGGGAGATCAAGTTTGGTTGCATCTAAGGAAAGAGCGATTTCCAGAGAAGAGGAAGTCTAAGTTATTGAAGAACCGAATAGGTTAATAATAAGGATATAAATACTCTAGAAGGGGGTTGAATAGAGTATGGGAACTTTTCGAAATTTAGTATATCAAGGCTTTGAAACTAAGCTCAAGGCGTTGAAGTCGATTCTTGCGTTTAGTGACAAAACTGCTTCTCAAGGATTTGAAGTGGATTTCAAGGCCTTGACATCGAAACCTGTAGAAAGTGTTAGTCACAAACAAAATGCGGTACAGAATGCGGAATGTAAAAGATCGACGCGGCGATATGTTTACGAAGTTCGGCCCTAACAGCGTACTCTCCACCTAGGGTTTCCGGCCCTAGGATTCTAACTATCTATTATCTGTTTTTTGTGAGTCCTAGATACAACCTAAAATAACTCCCCTTCTTCTCTCAATGTAGCCTCAACGCTAGGATCTAGTCAACTCTATTCTAGCAATAATAGCCTAGTTACTTCGCTGAGTAACACACTCGAGTATAACACTATCTAGATATGCCAATGAAGCTCTTGTAGTCATCTCACTCTAAGAAAGTAAACTAATGTAATCTTAAGTGGAAGATAAAATTTGGGACCGATGAATATGTATGATCACTTGAAGACTTGGTTTCTTTCAGTTGTACGCACTTGTTGTTCTTCTTCACTCGCCATTTTCATTCACAGTCTTTGATGGATATCTTCTTTAGCCGCTGTAACATAGCCGTTGTAACATTTCTATTTCTCTATAGGTTCCGCTGCTTGGTTGAACGAGATCTTCTCACGTAGTTTAAGAAGTAGCCGTTGCAAGATCTTTTCAATGTTGTTGCAAGTTTATTGAAGATCTTCAATCCCTAGATTATTTTCTTCTTCACTTTGATGCCGTTGTAGATCTTAACCGAAATCTCTATCAACCGAGATCTTCTTTGCCTTTGGAGATCTTCTTTTATCTTCAAATTCGTCTAGCAAACATCTTCTCCTAGATCTTTGCGTTGGTTTGGATCGAATCTTCGATTGCCTTCGGCTGAGATCTTCCAAGATGATTAGTTGGCCTATGAAGATCTTCTCCTAGATTCTCTCTTTTGGTTGTTGTAGATGTGCGAGTGTTGTAACGCATCCCTTAACCGATTAGCCGAGTCCTTCCCTTCTAATGCTTTCAAGGCCTACACACATTTTAACAAACAAACCAAGACATGCAATCCATAAATAAAGTGATATTTGTTAGTTTATAAAACCGCATTTATATGTTAAGTCTTCCATCATTTACATAAAACAATTCATAACCAAGGTTGAGTTATTAGTTATCTTTAAGGGGAGACGGACCATTTCGAGTCAAGCGTAAGGTCGGAAACAATGCTTATGTCTTGGAGCTTCCGAAGGAATATGGAATAAGCCCTACCTTCAATGTAGGATGTTTGAGTCCCTGTGAGTCTAGTGATTAGTGTGGTGATGATTCAAGGACGAATCCTTTTCAAGAAGGGGAGTAAGATGTGGGATCATTCCCAACACCTACCAAAGGACCTATCACTAGAGCTAGAAAAAGGCATTGAAGGGGAGTATGAAGGTGAGGGCATCTAACAAAAACATCTGATTTATCTTGGCATGTATCACTGACAGAACCTGATGACTTGAATCCATTTTGTTAAGCATGTCGAACTGAAAATCAGCCATTTTCTTGTTCAACGTGTCCAATTCCAACTCCAGTCTATCCAATCTTGTCTCATATACTGAAGGAGCTTTTGAAGAAGATGTTACAACTACAACCTTCTCTTTCAATTTCCATTCCCCAGCAAGAGCTTTCTCAACTCCTAGACGTTCCAGACATTGTTCATCAATTTTTCCAGCCGACACATGTTGGTCCTTAGTAGAGGTGACGATGGAAAAGTGAGAAAATATTTTATGGAGCAGATTTCCATAGGGTAAAGGTATGGCTCTAGTGGAGTTAATGGTATGAACCATGTGGTTTAAGATAATATTGGGAAGGTCGACATCTAACCTAGATAAAACCTGATAGATCAACTCTAGTGTTTGATCAGTCAACAGTTCTCTCGAATTGGCTCGGGGAATCACACATCTAACCAACACAGTTAAAAAAATTTGGCTTCTAGGGTTAGGGAGGTGTGAGTAAGTTGTCGAGAGGTAGAGATGGGAATCAAAAACCGTTTTTGTCATCCTAATGCTTTCAGATTGAGACGGATGATTGAAGGAGGTATTGGTGGAAAGCCCTAAAATTTCACATAAAAATGTTGGTGTGAGAATGATGGGCGTGCCTTTTACAACTATTTCAAGGGTTAGGGTTCCCCTATCCCTTTTGGTTGAGAGATTGACATAGAACAACCTGGTGAGTCTGGTGAAGGCAACTTCTCCAAGGTTCAGAAACTTCCAGACCGAGCAACGTTAGAGTAGAGAGATGCATGGTAACTGAAGCATCTGCAAGAATTCCATATCGACCAAATCACACATGCACAGAGGTCGATTGTGGAATCCACCCAACCACGTCCCTACAGCTTTGAAATTTCGAAAGTAGATTGTAGGCAACCCGGTGTGATTCGAGTTTTCAACATCGTCCTGAGAGTGTGGCTTTGCTGATGTTGAGGAGATGTGAGCCACATATTTCTGTGAGAGGAAGCAAGACGGATTGATTTCTTGGGAGCCATGGATGAATGTTTGTGTGTGTGAGAGAGTTTTTGAAATATGAAAGAGTAAAGCACAAATGGGTTTTGTAACGCTTTGAACGAAAGAAAAGAGATAAGTGGAAGGGAAGATTGCTTTTAAAGGGGCATGTAAAATCAATTTAAGACATATCAAGATCTTGATAGAATCAAGGTCTTGATAACCGAAATTGATTTGCATGCTTTCTTAATAAATCAAAACCAATTTTCAAAATAAGATTTTGAATTTTGAAAACAAAATCTTGGTGAAAATTTTTGAAATCATTTTAAAAATTCTTCTTTAAAATGATTTAATAATCAATCATCTAAAAAGATGAAAATCATAAATCCGATCCGTGGTCATCACTTAAGTCCTTGAAATCCGTTCAAGACCTTGTATTGGATTTCAAGGCCTTGAAATGGAAAAGTGGACTACATTATAAGGATAAAATAAAACGATTTACTCCCCCTAAGATAATGCTTCCTTGTTCAACATACCAAGATCCAATCTCATAAAATTGAATCGATCTTCAGGCAGAGACTTAGTGAATATATCTGCAAGCTGCAAGTTAGTCGAAATAAAAGATATCGATACGTCACCTTGTTCAACATGATCAGATATGAAGTGATGTCGTACGACGATATGCTTTGTTCTTGAATGTTGCACAGGATTTTTAGTTATCAAAATATCACTAGTATTATCACATCTAATAGGTATACCTTTGAGATCAAAACCAAGATCACGAAGTTGTTGAGCTATCCATACAATTTGTGAACAACAGGCTCCAACAAATATGTATTCGGCTTCAGTTGTGGATAAGGTGACAAAACTTTGCTTCTTGGAGTGTCAACTGATTAGGGATGACCTTAAGAATTGGCAACATCCAGAAGTGCTCTTTCTATGAATCTTATAGCCTGCAAAGTCAGCATGTGAATAGCCAACAAGGTGAAAAGAGTTTTGGCGTGGATACAATAACCCTAAATCCTTAGTGCCATAGAGATACTGAAATATCTTTGTCACAGCTATCAAGTGTGAGTCTTTGGGATCATCTTGAAATCTTGCACACATGCACACGCTAAGCATAATGTCAGGTCGACTAGCAAATAAATATAAAAAAGAACCGATCATACCTCAATAACCCTTTTTGAACGACACTCTTACCATTCTTGTCTTGATCTAATGAAGAGTAGAACTCATAGAAGTTTTTTCTACCTTGGATTGATCCATTTTATAATCCTTGGTATACTTGCTTTGGTTAAGAAAGATTCCTTTCTTAGCTTGAGTAAACTTGTTCTTAATTATAGCCTTGAGCTACAAGTCGTGTTTTTTTTCGAATGACTTTACCATGTTCATCTAACTTGTTTCGAAAAACCCATTTTGTTCCTATGACAGATTGTTGCTTAGGTCTAGATGTTACGCTAAAAAGTGTGCACGCAATAAGCCTTAAATTTATACTCGTTATAATTATCCTAACTCCTAACGCACCCGCAGTGTACGGGACGTATGTAGAAAGATAAGTATTCCGAGGTCGAACACAAAGACTAAGGTGAAATTGATTCAAGTTGTGATTGGATTTAGCAAGATCTAAGTCTAAAGAAAAGGGAGGAAGTAAAGAAAGAAAATCTCAATTGTCTTTGTTGGTTTTAAGTGATCATATCAAAGATCACAATTCATGCAAAGCAATCAATCAAACTAAACCAAAAATCAGCACAAATAAACAAATCAAACAAGATATTGATCAAAGGGAAAGAGAGACGGATTCTAGGGGTCGGAAATTCCGGTTATGGCATAGAACTCAAGTTATCTATTCAATCTTTGGATTGATTTCGATATGTTGGGATTTGGTATTTCTAAATTGGGATCAATTACCGGGTAGGTCTCATGGTCCACTAGTCCATTCCTAAGGTCTCATTACCGGGTAAGTCTCTAAGAACCTAAGGTTAGGAATTCTACACAAACCGGAATTTTCAATTAGGGATCTAACCTATCCTTACCGGGTAAGTCTTGGAAAGGGAAGTCTTAATCAACATTCCTAGCACATCTAATCCAATGGCGACTTGTTAGGTTCACCACTACCTAAGGTTTCGCTATTTTAGATTCTAAGGGAAAGGATTACCGGGTAAGTCTCTCCTAACACTTAGTCACTACACTAGGACACCCTAGGGTAGGTTAAACTCAGCAAAAACTTAGGGTTTCAACAATTTTATGAATCTAAGGTAAGATCCTTCGAACCAGGAAGAATCACGGTTTGTTCTACAGAAACCACGACCGTGGTTCTTCAAGAACTACCCGTGATTTCTAACAGCAGCTACGTTCATAAGCGAAAATCATCCAAAGGTAAATCTAAGTCCGTCCTATCATAGATCTAGCCATAACCATCCTTTCCTTACCCTAGAATCACATCAATTTAGCCTACAACATTCATAATGGAAATCAAAGCAAACAAACATAGAATCATAACCTCCATTGCAAGATAATGAAAGAAAGAAGATGAACAAATGAACTTCAAACACAATCCAAATCTGAAGATGGAATTAGAACGACTTACAACCCTTCCAAAAGAAGGTTCAAGAGTTCATAAATCTCTAGAAATAAATCCGAAATACAAGAAACTAAGTGTGTCTTCTCCTCTCTTCTTCAATGGCTCCTTCCTTCTTCTCTTTGGCACTTTCCTTTCTAGAAAAAATCTTCTTCTTTGAGAATATATTTTGTTAGAGGAATGGATAATGGATGAGCTGCTCCCAAACTACCCCAGCTGCCTCAAACAACCCATCAAGGACCACTTTTATAACAAATTCTTCATGAGCTGGCCATGAGAGTCGTGGCACAACTGTCACGAGAATCTGGCAAAATCCACGGTCATTTCCACGGCCGTGGTTCTTCAAGAACCCGTGATTCTATGCAGAAACTTCGCTTTGGATCATTGAGCTGTGGTTTGGTGCATGGCTAGTGTTGGCAAGGTTCCATGAGTCCTCCTTAGCTCTTTGCTTGTGTTGTAATGAGTCCGAGGACGTGTCATCTAAATGAACGATCCTTTGACGCATCGTTTTAGCTCTAAACTTCCCGAAATACCTACAAAACGCACACAAGTCCGTGTAGACGTCTATCTCGACAAAATACATGTTTTAAGTGCAAAACGTATTGGACTAGTGCTAGATCATGCATGATTGAGCGGGAATTCTATCTAAATGTACCCTAAAACTATGCTATAAATCGTGTTATCAAAATACCCCATACTTAAAGTTTGCTCGTCCCCGAGCAAATTCCCAACTATAGACTAAGAGATGACATGATTTATGTATGCAGAAAAGTGCAAAAATCTTTTTGGGTTTTGTGCTTCTACTATTGGATCACCTTCATAGTCATGATCAATGGCAATTGGATAAGCAATTATGTATCAAACAATAAGGGCATGGAAGGACAATTGTACTTAACTCAAAAGCATGCATGAGATGGGAGGACGAAGATGTCAAGAAGATCAAGAGTCTATCCAATCTAGATTACTAAGTCTTACAAACATGCAAGTAGGTCATAAGGGCTTGTGACATAAAAGGCAAAGAAACGTTTCAATTGGGGAGGGGAATTTTCTAGGTATGTGATGCTAATCCGGGAATGGAACTAACTTCACTTCCTTGTCCTCGATCAACTTCCCCCAAGTGTATATTTTTCCCTATCTTGCTTTCTTTTCTTTTTCTTTAACTCATTTTTGAGACAATGGCATTGGTGTACAATAGCCGAAACCTCGGTGATTAGCCATCCTCGGGCTTTTTCTCTTTTTCGAGGTGCATCCACACCGGGCACACATACCAAAGCTCGTTAGGGCTATTAGTTCATTTGACTTTGGCAAGGCATCAACACCCGATTATGTGAAGTGTACCGAGTTACTTATCATTTAAACCAACGCCCCCAAACCTATTTTGGCTACACTTCCACAATAATTTCAGCATTCCATTCACGACATTCTTTTCATTACATCTTCACCCCGCACTTGCTTTTACACATTCAAACACACTAGCATGCTCCTATTCCCGGATGGGTTTAAAGGAGGTCGATTTTATATCAATTGAGGTGCTCAAGCAATCATGATCAAGATGAGAAGTAGAGAAAGACGAAATGCCTCATTCATTCCTAGATGGTATGCAAGAACTATCATGTAATTTCGACTTTCAATACTCAATCCATTCTAGGCAATCATCATGATCACAAGTCATTCATAGAATTTAAGAAAAGTAGTTCAAGTCCACATATGCATTTATCAATCCAACACATAAGGCCATTCATTGCCAATCACAAGACAAGTTTCATCATTAGGATCACATCCAAGCCTAGAAAGCACAAAAATTTTTAAATTTTCTGATTTTTATGGGATTTTTGTTTTAAATATGTACAATGCAAGACATGTGCAAAATATTAGCCTATCCTAGATGCTCATCATGCAAAGGATCATGCAAACCCCACCCCATACTTAGAAACACATTGTCCCCAATGTGGTATTCAAGTAAAGAGAGTGAAAGAAGGTTCTCACAATGTAAAAGCGTTTGCCATGGTATTTGAGAATTCTCAAGTGACTTGATGTTGGATGATCCTATCAACCATGGTAGAGAGCTCTTAAGCATCCTTCAAAACTTCGGAACCCGCGCTAGGCACCGCTAGCCGTCCAAGTTCCGCGTCCGCTCCACCCATAATTGGTGAGGGGTTCATCATCATCATTCATATGTCAAGAAAGACTTCCAATGCCACTAATGCTTCTAGCACACACACGAAAGTAGACAAAACACACACAAAGCACACAAAAAAAAAAAAAAAATCTAGCAAAAATGAAAAGGGAAAAATGTTACCAATGGGTTGCCTCCCACCAAGCGCTTCTTTAAGGTCATTAGCTTGACCAAACTCGGGAGCGTCTATTCGAGGTGAAGCGGGGCAATCATGTCCACCGGGGCTCCCGGAATATACTTCTTCAAGCGATGCCCATTCACCTTGAAATTTCCACAATGCTCCCCTCCTATCTCAATGGCTCCATGGGGAAAGATCTTCTTCACCACATATGGCCCGGTCCATCTTGACTTGAGCTTTCCGGGAAAGAGCCTTAGCCTCGAGTTGAAGAGAAGGACAAGATCTCCTTCACTCAACTCCTTTGGGACAATCCTCTTGTCATGCCATCTCTTGGTTCTCTCCTTGTAGATCCGGGCATTCTCATAGGCTTCTAACCGGAGCTCCTCAAGGGCATTGATATCAAGCAATCTCTTCTCTCCCGCCTCCTTGAGATCAAAATTTAGCCACTTAATGGCCCAATAAGCTCTATGCTCCATTTCCACCGGAAGATGGCAAGACTTGCCATAGACCAACTTGTAAGGAGTGGTACCAATAGGTGTCTTGAAGGCGGTTCTATATGCCCATAGTGCGTCATTGAGCTTCATTGCCCAATCCTTCCTTGTTCTAGACACCGTCTTCTCGAGGATGGCCTTTATCTCTCGGTTGGAGATCTCCACTTGGCCACTAGTTTGGGGGTGGTAAGGTGTTGCCACCTTATGAGTCACCCCATACTTAGCCAAAAGTGCTCCAAAATTTCTATTTGTGAAGTGCTTCCCTCCATCACTAATGATCACCCTTGCTGTTCCAAACCTAGGGAAGATCACTCGGTTGAAGAACCGCACCACCACCTTGGCATCATTTGTAGGAGAGGCGATGGCCTCTACCCATCTTGGCACATAGTCCACCGCCAATAGGATGTAGAGATTGCCACATGAAGAAGGGAATGGTCCCATGAAGTCTACACCCACACATCAAAAATCTCAACTTCTTGGATGTTATTCAAGGGCATTTCATTCCTCCTTGAAATATTTCCCGTCCTTTGGCAAGCATCACATGCCGCTACAAAACCTTGCACATCTCTAAACAAGTTAGGCCAATAAAAACCGGATTGAAATACCTTGGCACACGTTTTGTGTGAGCTAGCATGGCCTCCACATGGTAAGGAGTGACAATGCCGGATCACACTTTCCATTTCATCTTCCGGTATGCATCTCCTAAGCACCCCATCCGGGCCTCTCTTGAATAGAAGTGGCTCACTCCAATAGTAGTGCCTTACATCGTTGAAGAACTTTTTCCTTTGTGCATATGTTAATCCGGGAGGCACTTCCTCACACACCAAGTAATTCACAATGTCGGCATACCATGGCTCACTTCCTCTAGCCACGTGGAACAAGCATTCTTCCACCATTTGCAATTGTTCGTCCCGGAATGAATCATCTATCGGGATGTTGTCTTTCCCAAGCTCCAAGGGTGGGAGTCTACTAAGGTGATCCGCCACGGAGTTCTCGGATCCCTTCTTATCTCGTATCTCCAAATCAAACTCTTGAAGAAGAAGGATCCACCGAATCAACCTTGGTTTGGCATCCTTCTTTGTAAGTAGATAACGGATCGCCGCATGATCCGTATAAACTATGACCTTCGCTCCAACAAGGTATGAGCGGAATTTCTCAAACGCATACACCACCGCTAACAACTCCTTCTCGGTAGTAGCATAATTGAGTTGGGCATCATCTAGCGTCTTGCTAGCATAGTAAATGGCATGAGTGCGCCCTTCTTTCCTTTGCCCCAAAACGGCCCCAACGGCCACATCACTTGCATCGCACATGATCTCAAATGGTAGACTCCAATCCGGAGGTTGCATGATAGGTGCGGAGATCAAGGCGTTCTTCAACCTACAAAACGCTTCAAGACAATCTTTGGAAAAGACAAAATCAACATCTTTCATTAGTAGGTTAGTGAGAGGCTTAGAAATTTTTGAGAAGTCTTGAATAAATCTCCGGTAAAAACCGGCATGCCCTAAGAAACTCCTTACCCCCTTCACCGAGGTAGGTGGTGGCAACTTCTCTATCGTTTCAATCTTAGCCCTATCAACCTCAATGCCACGGTTAGACACCAAGTGTCCTAACACAATACCTTCACTTACCATGAAGTGGCATTTTTCCCAATTTAAGACAAGATTTGTCTCTTCACATCTTTGCAACACTAATGACAAATTAGCCAAGCAATCATCGAAAGAAGAACCATAAACAGAGAAATCATCCATGAACACTTCCATGATATTTTCTATGTATTCCGAAAAGATGGCCATCATACACCTTTGAAAGGTGGCGGGTGCATTACATAACCCAAATGGCATTCTCCTATATGCAAAAGTACCCCATGGACATGTAAAAGTCGTTTTCTCTTGGTCATCGGGGTGGATAGGGATTTGAAAGAATCCACTATATCCATCTAAATAGCAAAAATGAGAGTGTTGAGCTAACCTTTCTAGCATTTGGTCAATGAAGGGGAGAGGGAAATGGTCTTTCCTAGAGGCCATGTTTAACTTCCTATAATCTATGCACATCCTCCATCCCGTGACCGTCCTAGTTGGTATTAGTTCATTGTTCTCATTGGTTACTACCGTCATTCCACCCTTCTTAGGTACTACATGAACGGGACTAACCCACTTACTATCCGAGATAGGGTAGATAATCCCCGCATCTAGCAACTTAATGATTTCTTTTTTGACCACCTCTTTCATTATAGGATTCAATCTCCTTTGATGTTCTATAGAGGGTTTGTGGTTATCTTCCATCATTATCTTATGCATGCACAAAGATGGCTTAATGCCAACCAAATCATCAATAGTGTATCCAATGGCTTTCCTATGCAATCTTAGTTCATGCAGCAATTTAGCAAGTTCATCATCACTCAAGCATGCATTAACAATCACAGGATATGTAGAATTATCACCAAGAAATGCATACTTTAAATGAGAGGGGAGGGGTTTAAGTTCAAGTGAGGAAGGACCTTTATCGGTTGAAGATGATCCAAATAAGATTGGATGAGATGAATCCAAGGCAAAAGAAGACTCTCCTTGGCTCCTAAAAGCTTGATCATCATTAAGAGTTGATTCAGGAAAAACCACGGTTGGAAACACGGCTTGTTCATCTTCCACGGCCGTGGTTCTTGCCAAGCTTGCTTCTTGGAGTTGTCCAGAGAGTTTGACGGCCGTGGAACCTAAATCTCGACCGTGGAACTTGCAGCTGTTCACAACCTCTTCGTGGCTTTCAAATCCAATTCTTGGCTCTTCTTCCAAGACCTTCAAAGCCTTGATCTCTTCATTGCATTCCTCCTCAATGTCCTCCTCCATCATACTCAAGGTAAGAACCTTCTCCAAGGGGTCCTTGATCAAGATCGAGCTTACAACTTCTCTAGATTCTTCTTGCTCGACTATGTTGAAGATATCTTCATCAAGGGTTGGCCCTTTCATCATTGTGGACAGCTTGAACTTGATGTTCTCCTCTCCAATGTTGAAGGAGAGAGTCCCGTTCTTGCAATCCACTAAGCATCCGGAAGTGGCTAGGAAAGGCCTTCCTAGAATGATAGGAACCGGATAATCCGCCGGAATGTCCAACACTACAAAGTCGATGGGTATATAGAATCCTCCCAATTGCACCGGAATGTCCTCTAGAATCCCAACCGGATGAGTAATAGAGCGGTCCGCCATATAGAGGGTCATCTTGACCGGCTTCGGCTCTCTTAGCCCGACCTTGTTGCTAAGTGCAAGCGGTATGATGCTTACACTTTCCCCAATATCACAAAGGGCCTCGTACTTCACGTCTCCTACTCCAATTGGAATGCAAAAAGAGCCCGGATCTCTTAGCTTGGGAGGCATTTCCTCCTTCATCGTTTGGATCAACTCCGAGGATCTCTTGGTCATCCTTATCTCCCCATACTCCTCCAACTTCCTTTTGTTGGAGAGTATTTCTTTCAAAAACTTCCCATATGCCGGCATTCCTAAGATGGCATCCATAAACGGAATGTTAATATGTAACTTGGACATTAGTTCAAGGAACTTACCAAAGTGATTGTCCAAACGAGCTCTCGCTCTTGATTGTGGGAAAGGTAGTGGTGGCTTGTATGGAGGCGGTGCCACATAAGTTGGCTCTACATCCTTGCTTTTTCCTCCATCATCTTGCTTTCTTCCCTCTTCTACCACTACTTGCTTTCCTTTAGCTTGGTCCTTGGGCAAAGGATCCTTCATGCTCAACCCACTCCTTGTTGTGATAGCCAACACTTGGCCTCTTGGGTTATCTTCGGTCCTCCCGGGAAGCTTCCCCGGATCCCTATGTGCTTCACCCGCTTTTTGAAAGACTTGTGCTTCCAAGACCTTTTGAGCCTTAGAAATTGAAGTGACGGTGCTCTCAAGTCCACTCAATCTTCCTAGCAATTGCTCAAACATGACTTCGGTTCTATCCTTTGAAGGTTGAGAAAAACCGGATGGAGGTTCTTGTGAAGCTCTTTGTGGTGGAGTTGCACTTGTGGAAACGGGAGGGTTCAAGGCTCCCTCCGGGTTAGAGTAAGAAAACCCGGGATGGTTGTGGTTTGGCCGGTAATTGTTGAATTGCCGGTTGTTGTTGAAATTTCTTGGGCCTTGGTAATTGTTGAAATTGCCCCTTCCCATATAATTCACATCTTCCTCCTTGGAAGACAAGTTGGCTTGTGGAGGTGCTTGAGGGGTTGCTTGGCTCTTTAAGGTGGTAGTACACAACTCTCTCAAGGACTTCAACTCGTTCTTGATGGCGTCAAGCTTGAAATTGCTCATGGTGACTTCACTCACCTCATATGCTCCCGCCTTTCTTCCTTCGCTCTTCCTATGAGAGTACTTTTCAATCACTAGAGCTTGCTTCTCCACAAACTCCCAAGCATCATCTACATGTTTCTCCATAAATGTCCCACCGGAAAGAGATTGAAGCTTGAATTGGCTATCTTCATCAAGCCCCTTGAAGTAGATCTCCAATAGCTCAATCTTCGGTATGCCATGGTGCGGACAATCTAGGAGAAGGTCTTTGAATCTCTCCCAAGACTTGAACAAACTTTCTCTATCCCTCATCACAAAGGCATTGATCTTTCCTCTTAATTCGGTGGTCTTGGAAGGTGGGAAGAACTTGGTCAAGAACTCGGTTGTCATCTCCTCCCAAGTACCAACTCGCCCCTGTGGAATAGATTGATACCAAGCCAAGGCTTTGTCCTTAAGAGAGAAGGAAAAAGCCCTTAGCTTATGGTTGTTGCTCTCCAATCTTGGTGGTCTAAGAGTCTCCATCAAAATCTCGTAGTTCATCAAATGTTGGTGAGGAGACTCTCCTTCCATCCCTCCAAATTGATTATGCCGGATCATTTGAAGAACTTGAGGGCGGAGTTCATAGTTGTGGGTAGCGGGATCTCCTAGATTCACACCCGGTCGGTGTGCTCTTTGTGCCGGATCCATACGCCTCCCTAGGGTTTGTGGCTCCTCAATAGCAATAGGAACGACCCTAACATTGGCCGCCGGCTGCGGTTGTGGTGGAGGAGGTGGAGGTTGTCGGCGATTTAGCTCTCCTTGTACAAGGGCTTGCCTAATCTCCTCAATCTCCCTCCTAGTTTCCTCTTGCCTCTCATTGGCAAGTCTCCTTTCTTCCTCCAAGAGCTCATCTCTTAGCCTTATTTGCTCTAAGGCTTCATCCAACTCAGCTTGAAGATTTCTACCGGCCATCTCTTTCTCTTTTCGGATGTTCTTAGATCTAGATCGAAGGGTTTTCTCCGGTTCGGGATCGAATGGAGCTAAATCCTTGCCACGAGATCTTCGCATACACCTAAAGAGTAATAGATGTCCTGAAAAGCAAAGACACAAACCAAAGAGAGATCAAAAGCAACAAGAAAGATCTACACTAGAAACAATCACAAAATAGACTCAATCTAGACCTAGTCCCCGGCAACGGCGCCAAAAACTTGTTACGCTAAAAAGTGTGCACGCAATAAGCCTTAAATTTATACTCGTTATAATTATCCTAACTCCTAGCGCACCCTCAGTGTACGGGACGTATGTAGAAAGATAAGTATTCCGAGGTCGAACACAAAGACTAAGGTGAAATTGATTCAAGTTGTGATTGGATTTAGCAAGATCTAAGTCTAAAGAAAAGGGAGGAAGTAAAGGAAGAAAATCTCAATTTTCTTTGTTGGTTTTAAGTGATCATATCAAAGATCACAATTCATGCAAAGCAATCAATCAAACTAAACCAAAAATCAGCACAAATAAACAAATCAAACAAGATATTGATCAAAGGGAAAGAGAGACGGATTCTAGGGGTCGGAAATTCCGGTTATGGCATAGAACTCAAGTTATCTATTCAATCTTTGGATTGATTTCGATATGTTGGGATTTGGTGTTTCTAAATTGGGATCAATTACCGGGTAGGTCTCATGGTCCACTAGTCCATTCCTAAGGTCTCATTACCGGGTAAGTCTCTAAGAACCTAAGGTTAGGAATTCTACACAAACCGGAATTTTCAATTAGGGATCTAACCTATCCTTACCGGGTAAGTCTTGGAAAGGGAAGTCTTAATCAACATTCCTAGCACATCTAATCCAATGGCGACTTGTTAGGTTCACCACTACCTAAGGTTTCGCTATTTTAGATTCTAAGGGAAAGGATTACCGGGTAAGTCTCTCCTAACACTTAGTCACTACACTAGGACACCCTAGGGTAGGTTAAACTCAGCAAAAACTTAGGGTTTCAACAATTTTATGAATCTAAGGTAAGATCCTTCGAACCAGGAAGAATCACGGTTTGTTCTACAGAAACCACGACCGTGGTTCTTCAAGAACTACCCGTGATTTCTAACAGCAGCTACGTTCATAAGCGAAAATCATCCAAAGGTAAATCTAAGTCCGTTCTATCATAGATCTAGCCATAACCATCCTTTCCTTACCCTAGAATCACATCAATTTAGCCTACAACATTCATAATGGAAATCAAAGCAAACAAACATAGAATCATAACCTCCATTGCAAGATAATGAAAGAAAGAAGATGAACAAATGAACTTCAAACACAATCCAAATCTGAAGATGGAATTAGAACGACTTACAACCCTTCCAAAAGAAGGTTCAAGAGTTCATAAATCTCTAGAAATAAATCCGAAATACAAGAAACTAAGTGTGTCTTCTCCTCTCTTCTTCAATGGCTCCTTCCTTCTTCTCTTTGGCACTTTCCTTTCTAGAAAAAATCTTCTTCTTTGAGAATATATTTTGTTAGAGGAATGGATAATGGATGAGCTGCTCCCAAACTACCCCAGCTGCCTCAAACAACCCATCAAGGACCACTTTTATAACAAATTCTTCATGAGCTGGCCATGAGAGTCGTGGCACAACTGTCATGAGAATCTGGCAAAATCCACGGTCATTTCCACGGCCGTGGTTCTTCAAGAACCCGTGATTCTATGCAGAAACTTCGCTTTTGATCATTGAGCTGTGGTTTGGTGCATGGCTAGTGTTGGCAAGGTTCCATGAGTCCTCCTTAGCTCTTTGCTTGTGTTGTAATGAGTCCGAGGACGTGTCATCTAAATGAACGATCCTTTGACGCATCGTTTTAGCTCTAAACTTCCCGAAATACCTACAAAACGCACACAAGTCCGTGTAGACGTCTATCTCGACAAAATACATGTTTTAAGTGCAAAACGTATTGGACTAGTGCTAGATCATGCATGATTGAGCGGGAATTCTATCTAAATGTACCCTAAAACTATGCTATAAATCGTGTTATCACTAGACGTGAGAGTCCAAACTTTGTTTCTCTCGAATTCATTCAACTCATTTTGCATGGCCATGATCCAATCAAGTTCTTGAAGTGCTTGAACATAGTTCTTCGGCTCTACAAGAGACACATATGCAGAAAAAGCACATAAGTTGTTTACTCTAGATCGGGTTTGCGCACCTGCTTTTTGATTTGAGATCATGTTCTCTTGTGGATGGTATGAAGAATGTTGAAACTTTCTTCTTTTGAAGGTTGGAATAGATCCTAAGGATTGAGGCTCGTTTGCTCGACTAGATTCAAGTACCGTTGGATTATCGCCTTTGGATGCTATGTCAAGGCCTTGAAGTTGGGTTTCAAGGCCTTGAAACTGACTTCCAGCAGTTTTGCTTCGTGTCAAGGTCTTGAAGATGCATTTCAAGGTCTTGAGATTGTTCTCCGGTATCGTGAATTTTTTCTTGCATGTTCTTTTCTTTAGCCTTAGGATCTTCTTCTCCATCAGAATTATGATCTCCATTTTGATTAAGATTCAAATCTGGAAAACTTTCACTCAAAGTACCATCATTGCTTTCATCAAAGATAACATGAATATTTTCCTCAACAATTTTGGTACGTCTATTATAAACACGATAAGCTTTGCTATTTGAAGCATATCCAATAAAGATAGTTTCATCACTACGTGCATCAAACTTATCAAGGTTGTCTTTGCCATTATTATGGACAAAGCACATACAACCAAAGGGTTCAAAATAGGAAATATTAGGTTTTCGTCTCTTAAAGAGTGTAAGAGCCTAGTTGTTGAGTTGCTGAGAGAGTGTGAAGAGGGCCAGGATTATGCCTGAGCCGCCCCTACATAACCCAGAGGGCGCCCTTGCGCCTAGCTTGGCCCGCCCAGGTCCGCCCCTGCGGTTTGTGGTGTGTTGCAGCCGTTTTCTTTAACCCGATCTTTGCTTTTTGACCCATCTTTCCTTTATATTTCCTTCTTCCTTCAGATGAGGGTTTCCTCCATCTCTTTCCTGCTCCATCTCTCTCTCCCTACGCTCTTCTTCTTCTCCTCTCTTCTCCTTTGGATCTCTTCATGATCCATGTGTGAATTGTGTGAGTTTTGAGAGCCTTTTGTGCTTGGCTTGTTGATGAATGTTGATGTGTTGCTGATGTGCTTGTTGTTAGCCAGCCCTGAGGTTGTGATGGTGTTCTGCTCTTATTTAGATTCGGCTTGGTGAGATCTCTCTCCTTCTTCCCTTTCTTTCTTCTTTTCTTCCTTTCTATGTTCTTTCCTTTCTCCTTAGCTTAAGATCCACAAGTGTGATCTTGTGGAAGTCTTGATTGGCTTCTTCTGATGTACATATGTATGTATATATGTGTGTTGGGATGCTGGCTGAAAGAGGAGTGAAGAGACCGATTGAAGAAGCAAAGAGGAGCTGAATTGGTGTGTCTCTACACACCAGCCGCCCCTGCGCCATCTCTAGACGGCCCCTGCGCCAGCAGTGAGCTGCCCCTGTGCCACCTCCTAGCCGCTCTTGCGCCACCTGCACCATCTTGGTGTTGCACTTGGTTCTACTGAGTGATGTTCCAGAGTGACAGGCCGAGGACTCTCGTACATTAGGTGGTTGGTTTGGGTTTGTTGTGTTTCCCTCCTGCGTGAGGATGATCTTTTGTACCTCCTGTGTGAGGATGTCGTTTTATATACTCGGCTATGTTGTGGTTTTACCTTTAGTTGTACAATTTATACCGTTTTATGTATTTGTTTTATATCTGTCAGTGCCATGTGGTAAGGTCCAGTGAACTTGTTGTCAGGTTAGGGTCAGGATCCATTGTGAGATCCTAGCCCAATGTGACATCCCGAGTCCCGCGGATTCGGGGTGTTACAAAGTTGGTATTAGAGCCTAGGTTGACAACAATGACACTTGCTACCTGCAATGAGGTTTGATAGGTAAAATAAACAGAGCCCACATCGGATCTGGTGTTTTAAAACATTTTTGGTTTTAAGTGTGGTTTTGGGTTAGAATGTACGAGAAGTCGTCACCTCTGCCATGGATCTCTACAGCGTAGATATGTATATATATATCTGTGTGTATTATGGATTGTGTGGATGCAATATATATATATATATATATATATATATATATATATATATATATATATCGATACATATGGCATATATATAGCCTTGTAAGTTTAGGTGCGTATATCTTATAGATGGCTCAAACTAGAGTAGTATCTGTAGTGGGACGAGGTAGGGGTACACCCCCTCTTCCTATAGTCACGTCAAGTCAGGGACCAGTTTCCGTTGTTGGTTCACCTATGGCAGAGAACGAGTGTAATAGCTAGGATTTTTGAATTCTAATTAATGTTGATTAACTTAATCAGTGATAGTAATTGACATATAACTTGGGAAGATTGCGTAAGTGTTGAGTATAAGTCCCATTGTTATGTTCCAGGCGTAATTTTGGGCTTATGGTGAAATTTTCACTTTTTCCCCCGGGTAATTATTTTACCCACCGGTATTATTTGGAGCATTTGGGAACTCCAATTAATAAAAATGCAGTTGAGAGAAATGATCCAGACATCAGACAAGTCCTAGATATGAAATAACATGGAAAGGCAAAACGGACAAAAGAGTCGTTATTTCGAGAAGTTTGGAGAAGGGGGTTCAACCCGCCATTGGATCGATAAAAGGATAATTATCGACTTCACTAAAGGATAATTATCGACTTCACTATAAATAGCGGAAAATCATTTATTAATTCATTTACATTCACGTTTCCTCGTAAAAGCTTTGATTTCTCTCAAACTTAAAACTCAGATCTACTCTTCGTTTCTAATCCGATTTCAATTTTGTTTGAGTTTTTGGATTCCTCTCTTCATTCTCTTCATATTGGTACCGAGTTTTTGCATTTCCGAGCAGATGAAGACCTGGTCGAGCAGATATGTCACCAGGACAGTTCAGTCGCTCAGATTCCGGTGAATTTGATGTTGTACATGCGTAGCCTGTGTCGTTATGATTCCGAATCTTCTTTCAGATCGTCAATCGGGTTAGTAATGAATAAGTTATGAATTTATTCGTTTTCCGTACTGCGATTTGGCCTAAATCAACCTTAGGCTTTTCAAAATGGATAATTAGAAATTCCATTATGATCATTATATTATTCTAGTGTTTATGGGTTATTTGTTGATGAAATCTGATGATAGGTGGGTTTAGAAATGGCATGCGGGCAAAACGTTATTCTGGTGAAATTTAATTAATTAATTAAAGGTTAATTAATTAAATTAGGATTAAATTTGAGATTGAGGAATACTGATTAGATGCATGCTAGGTGTCAGAATGATTTAAGGATCATGATGATGTTATGGATATCGGTTATGGCTTTAAGGATTAGTATGTGTACGAGTATGATGAGATGTTATGTTGAGGATATGCCTTAGGCATTTATGAATGTGTTGAGGATCTGAGGTTTAGATTTGAGATATAGGTTGGTGGTGGTTAGTGAGACGAGTCTCCTAACCTTTGCAGTATGTGATTGTGTGTGCCTTTCTATTGCAGGCGTTGATTACTTCCCCAAGGGGAAGCTGTGACGTGGTACAGGTTACGAGTATATCAGGTAAGTCCATAGGACTTACTTAGCGTGCAGTTATGGATTGTATGATTGTGATGGTTGTGTGTGTTCATATGATTGTGCATTTATAACCTAAACCGGACTAGGATGACCATTCATTACATTTATTTGGCCCAAGTATATTATAACGGGCGGTAACCGCCGGTCTCCACCTGCTGGTTAGGAGGAGGGGCCCTGAAGATGATCTCACAGGAGGGGACGAGTGAAGGTCATCCCCATGCAAACTCCTGTGTTACGTTGGATGGGACTGGGTTCTTGAGGCTCCTCGTGTTACAAAAGAAGTTGAATTAGTAATGGAATAACGTGATGAAAGATAATAAATGAATGTGTGTGGCATCGCATGTTTGAGATGTTGATGTGTGGTTGTGCTATTACCTTCATGCTTTTCATTGTTGTAGCTAACGGTTTCATACCGTGTTGTAGTGTTCTGCAGGTTAGGAATACTGCAGAGTGAGCTAGATGGTGTGACAAGCCGAGGACTTCTATACATTAGGATGCGTGGGATCGTTTGTGGTTGTGGTTTATGTTGTTGTTTTGTACTCGGCTATGAGTTTGTAAACTCTTTTAATGTATCATACTCAGCTTTTATGTATTTGATTTTAATCTACATGTGCCTTGTTGTAAGATCTAGTGAACTTGTTGTCAGGCTAGGGTTAGGATCCATTGTGAGATCCTAGCCCAATGTGACACTCCAAGTCCCGCGGATTTGGGGTGTTACAACGAGTTTGAAGAGGCTGATCGTGTCTCCATGAGAAGATCTGAGTTTCAACAATATATGCAGCAAGTATATGAGGTTGTAATAGCGGGAAGACCTACACCGGATTTACCAACGTCGGTAAGACCAATTGAAGCTTCAGGATCAGAGAAGAAGAAATGGATTGGATCAGTTAGTGAAGAAGCAAAGATGATGAATAGCAAACCTAGTCAGATGTCAGGACAATCAAGTGGTCCTATGGCCATGAAGGTGACTGGCAAGGAACTATAGTGTTTTAATTGTGCGAAGTTTGGACACCAGCGAGCTGTGTGCCCAAAGGCGCCCATCATATGCTTTATGTGTGGTAAAGCAAGGCATAGAGCGAAGTTCTGTCGACAGGGCAAGGCGTTGCCTTTACCAGCTCCTTCTTAGTGTAAGATCATGAAAGGTGGACGACGAAGATCAAGATACCCTTTAGCTGCACAGGGTACAAGGATGGGACGATTATGTTTCAACTGTGGTTATCCAAATCATTTGCGTTCTGAGTTCCCTTTGGCACCGATAGCTTGCTTCACCAGTGGTGAACTAGGCCATCTCGCCCCTTTCTGTCAGCAAGGCAATGTTTCTTCTCAACAAGACCTTCCTCTTTCCGGTGCAGAAAGAGTGGAAGTGGAGGCTATGGTAACGACCTCAGTAATACATGAGGAGCATGGATCCGAGATTGAATGATGCTATGCAGTGGAGCTTCTGGTGTTAGCTGCACAGGTACCATTCTTGTTAATGGTTTACCTAGTGGAGTTTTGTTTGTTGTGAGTGCTATGCACTTCTTGTCTTTCGATGCATGCGTTAAT
This sequence comes from Fagopyrum homotropicum, assembly GCA_033239125.1. Taxonomy (NCBI): domain Eukaryota; kingdom Viridiplantae; phylum Streptophyta; class Magnoliopsida; order Caryophyllales; family Polygonaceae; genus Fagopyrum; species Fagopyrum homotropicum. Next base: position 53,264,323 of record BSWB01000003.1, on the reverse strand, counting down.
AGTGGACTGTGGAAACAGTAGGAGATAGATTTTCCTTTACAGGATTACTTGTTAGGGGTTTGAGGTACCCATGAGACATGTGTTTGTCCCATTCATTCAGGGACGTGTGTATGGTTATAGACCTCTTTGTCATGCCGTAGGTGCATGAGGAAGTCACTATGTGTATGATTTGGATGAATAGATATCATGTCATATTGGATATCAATTGGAAGGTTATTACATTTTCTATTGAGATCGATTTGATAGAGGTTTTCCGAGGCTATGACCTTTGGAGAGATGAGTTTTTTTACTAATGCCATATGAGCAGTGAAGATGACAACACAAGAGGTGATGTTTTCTGATGTTATGCCATGAAGAAGAAAGTTTTACGTTGGAAGATGTTCTAGTGGTTTATGAGTTTATAGATGTGTTACTGAATCGTTTAGTTACCATCTCAGCAGAGTGTGGACATGGTTATCGAGTTGAAGTATGATACGAAACTGATTGGGAAGGTCATACTATATGGTGCTTGTTTGGATATCTTAAGTGACAACTTGAAGAGTTGACTGAGACGGGCTTCTTTTGCCCTAGTAGGTTCTATGTTCTGTATTGACGACCTGAGGGGTTAGCTTCAAGAAGCAATTGTGTTTTCAAGATTCCCTTGCACTCAAGATATCACCAATGGAGGGTGAGAGAGCAAGATGTACATAGGACATCCTTCTGTACCATTATGGACACTACGAGCTGTAGTGATGCCATTTGGGGTTGATGGATGCCTTAACAGTCTTCAGGGAGTTAATGAATAGTATCTTCATTGATTTCCTTGATTTGGTTGTAGTAATTTTCATTGATGACATATTGGTATACTCTCATAGCTGAGAGTGGTAGACCGATCGTCTAAGGACTGTTCTGCAGATTTCGAGAGGTAGGGAGTTGTATGCTACGCTTCCTAAGTACGAGTTGGGATGCCAGTGGTAGCCTTCTTAGGCCATGTTGTTCCTGCCAGTGGGATCATGATTGACCTGGTGAGGATTAAGCATGTTATAACCTGGAAGATACTGATGAACATTAAGGAATGCTTAGTTTTCTCGGCTCAGCTAGTTACTACCAATGCTTAAAGGAAGAATTTTATGTGAATGTGTATCTATTTATGAGTCTTTTGAGAAAGACCACGAGATGGGTGTTGTCAAGTCATATACCAGAGCTTTGAAGAGTTGAAGAGGCATTTAAACTCTGCTTCCATTCTATCACAGTCAGAAGATTTTGCGGATCCCGTGATTTACGGTGATACATCCCAGCTAAGTTGAGACGTGTATTACTACAAAGGAATAGAGTTATTGGCATGTGTGTCTACAGTTGAAGGAGTAGGAGGAGAGCTACTTGATGCATGATCAAGAGTAGCCGTGGTACTTCAAGCCTTGAAGATTTGAAGGTAGTGCCTACATGATATCCCGTGTTAGGTTTTCTCAGACCAGAGGAGTCTGAAGTGCATTTTACGCCATGGGAGTTGAATAACCACTAGCGTTGAGGGCTCGAAGTGATCAAGACTTAAACCTGGAGATTTCATATTATTCAATGAAGTTGAAAGTTGTTACTAACCACTTGGACGGGAAGACGTCTCGAGAGAAGACAATTGTGAGATTGACAATTCAGCCTCAGTTCAGGGAGATCTAGTTTGGCTAGAGTTGGATAATCAGTTCCTTAATGAAGATACCCAGTTATCCCTAGAGGTTTCACCTGGTCTGTTGATCTAACAGAAGCAGGGGACCTGCCTGACTTTGATGAGGTTTAGAGAGGAAAAATCTCGTAATGAGGCACCACAGTTCTCCATTGGAGTAGATGAAGTGATGAAGCGTCATGACCACTTTTGTGTACCTACTGATGTAGATTAGAGACCGAGAATCTTACTGTACACTCATTGCACATCTTATTCAGTACATCCAGGTTCGAGTAAGATGTACCCTGAGGTGAGACAATTATATCGATGTTGAAGATTGAAGTCGATGTGACCAGATTTGCGATACAGTGTGTGACTTGTCAGCAGGTCCAGATGGAGCATTACTGACCTAGGGATGAGCTCCATCCATTACCAGTGCAGTAATGGAATTGGGGAGGACATCTCTATGGATTTTGTGATGGAATTGAGGCTCGGTAGGAGTTTTGATGTACCTGAATTGTTGATGACAAATTAATGAAACCGGCAAGTTTCATTCCTATCAGAAAGACATGGCCAGAAAAAGAATTGGTTGAGGAGTACACTAGACTGATAGTGAGACTCCCTAGTATACGAGAACGATCATCTTTGATCGAGATGGATATTTTTATTTGAGATTTTGGGTAGCAGATACTGACTGCCTTGTGGACGAGTCTATACTTTATGACTACGTTTCACCCCCAGACAGATGGTCAGTGAGAGAGGACCATCTAAACCTTGAGGATCTATTATGAGTTGTAAGTTGGATTGGAAGCATGGATGGTTAGATTACCTCCCATTAATGAGTTTATTATATGACAATGATGGATGTGCATTTTTTTTAGGGATGGCCCTATGATGCAATATATAGACATAGATGTCGTATACCTTTATGCTAGAATTAACCTAGCAATATTAGTGGAATAACACCTTATCAGATTTGGGATTTTATGGGTCAAGTAACGTTGGTTAGAGAAAGAATGCTGGATGAATAGAGTCACCAGATATCATATGCAAACGAGAGGCGTTGACCTCTAAAGTTCAAGTGAGGGATTCATGTTCGGCTGAGAGTATCTCCGCTGTGAAATGTTAGATGTGTTGGCATAAAAGGGAAACTAAGTTTCCAATATTTCGGTTTATTTGAGATCTTGATCAATATTGTGAAGGCAGCATGATGTTAGCTTTGCCTCTGAGGTCAAGGGATATCTACCTAGTGGTTCATGTGTCTCAACTGAGGAAGTATATACCAGATTTGAGACACTTTGTGAGTTATGATGATTTGGTGGTTGATTCCAACCACACATTTGTTGGGCATTCGGTTACATTCTTAGAATGAGTTATGAGACGCTTGCATTCAAAAGACATCCCCATATTGAGGTCATCGTGGTCAAGATGAGGACCTGAAGAGGCTCTGTAAGAAACTGAGGATAGTATCCTGAGGAACAATCCAGAGTATATGTTGGGATAGACCCACTTGTGGGAGCACGAGTAGACCTTAGTGCTATCCTGATGTATGTTGTGCTTATGTGCTTATGTGCTTATATGCCTTGATGTGTTTTTGCCATGCTAGCTATGATGTGTTGTACGATCTTAGTAGATCTTGTTGTGCTAGCATGATGTATGTCATAGTTGGAGATGATTACATCCTTCATGCTATCTGAGTATGTTTTATATTATGGCTGGAGATGGTTCTTTCCTCCATGCCATTTGAGTGTGATTAGGATTCAGCCGGAGATGGTTATTTCCTCCATTCTACCTTGATGGACATAGTTTCTGTTTCAGTGGAGATGTGATTCCTCCATGCGATATATATGTTTATGGTTTGGCTAGAGACGTATTTCCTCTATGCCTATGGGATGTTCTGGCTAGAGATGTGCTTCCTCTATGCCTTGTGATGTGGTATGGCAAGAGATGTGATTCCTTTACGCCTTTGGGTAGCGCTATGGCCTTGTTTTCTAGAGTTGATGACTCCTCCGTGTGGATGTTTGAGGTTATAGATTGTTATAGGTTATGACCTTTTGAGCGGAGATGTGATACCTCCGATAGAGAGAGTGAGAGTTGTACCTCGGCTTATGGGTCCGAGAGGCTTTGTGATCTTTGCAAGTTTCGGGACGAAACTTATTTTTAGGGGGGTGAGATGTAAGAGCCTAGTTGCTGAGTTGTTGAGAGAGTGTGCAGAGGGCCAGGATTATGCCTGAGCCACCCCTGCATGACCTAGAGGGCGCCCCTGCGCCTAGCCTGGACCGCCCCTGCGGCTCACAAGGTCCGCCCCTGCGGTTTGTGGTGTGCTGCAGCCGTTTTCTTTGACCCGATCTTTGCTTTTGACCCATCTTTCCTTTATATTTCCTTCTTCCTTTAGATGAGGGTTTCCTCCATCTCTTTCCTGCTCCATCTCTCTCTCCTTACGCTCTTCTTCTTCTTCTCCTCTCTTCTCCTTTGGATCTCTTCATGACCCATGTGTGAGTTTTGTGAGTTTTGAGAGCCTTTTGTGCTTGGCTTGTTGATGAGTGTTGATGTGTTGCTGATGTGCTTGTTGTTAGCTAACCTTGAGGTTGTGATGGTGTTCTGCTCTTGTTTAGATTCGGCTTGCTGAGATCTCTCTCCTTCTTCCCTTTCTTTCTTCTTTTCTTCCTTTCTATGTTCTTTCCTTTCTCCTTAGCTTAAGATCCACAAGAATGATCTTGTCGCAGCCTTGATTGGCTTCTTCTGATGTATATATGTATGTATATATGTGTGTTGGGATGCTGGCTGAAAAAGGAGTGAAGAGACCGATTGAAGAAGCAAAGAGGAGCTGAATTGGTGTGTCTCTACACACTAGCCGCCCCTGCGCCATCTCTGGACGGCCCCTGTGCCAGCAGTGAGCCGCCCCTGCGCCACCTCCTAGCCACTCTTGCGCCACTTGCACCAGCTTGGTGTTGCACTTGGTTCTGCTGAGTGATGTGCCAGGGTGACAAGCCGAGGACTCTCGTACATTAGGTGGTTGGTTTGGGTTTGTTGTGTTTTCCTCCTACGTGAGGATGATCTTTTGTACCTCCTTTGTGAGGATGTCGTTGTATATACTCGGCTATGTTGTGGTTTTACCTTTGGTTGTACAGTATATACCGTTTTATGTATTTGTTTTATATCTGTCAGTGCCATGTTGTAAGGTCCAGTGAACTTGTTGTCAGGCTAGGGTCAGGATCCATTGTGAGATCCTAGCCCAATGTGACATCCCATTTCCCGCGGATTCCGGGTGTTACAAAGAGTTCGTAAGGAGTCTTTTTCAAAATATGGCAAATTAAGTATCTATTCAAGATGTAATTAGCCGTGTTAACAGCTTCAGTCCAAAAACTTTTTGGGAAATTATTTTCTTAAAGCATAGTCCTAGACATGTCCTCTAGGGTGCGGTTGTTACGTTCCACAACCCCGTATTGTTGAGGTGTTTAGGAGATGAAAAGTTGTGGGAATGCCATATTTTGCACAAAACAAATGAAACTTGAGTTGGTCAAATTCTCTACCATGATCGCTTCTAATAGAGACGATAGGCAGGTTTTTCAAAGTTTACAACTCCTTACAAAGTTTTGAAAACTCAAACAAAGCTTCATATTTTTCCGTAAGAATGAGATCCATGTAAAACGGGAAAAATCATCCACAATGACAAGGATGCACTGTTTTCCCTTGGGAGATTTGACACGAATAGGACCACACAGATTCATATGTAAAAGTTCAATGGGTCGAGAAGAACTTATAACCTTCTTTGGTTTGAATAAACGTGTGATTTGTTTTACCTTATGTGCAAGCCTTACATAGTTCATCAACCTTGAAGTTTAGGTTTGGTAAACCACGTACCAAATCCTTTGAAAGAAGTGTATTTATCGTATGCATGCTTACGTGACCAAGTGGTCTATGCCAAAGCCTTGGATCGTCAATCACTGCCTTGAGACACGTTAATCTTGTTTCTGAAACTTGGTTAGTGCTCATTGAATATACATTGTTGAATCTAGGAGTTGTAAGCACGATATCACCAGATAATTTATCTTGAACTTCACATTTTTCTGAATCAAAGATCACTTTGCTACCTTTGTCACATATTTGAGAGATACTAAGCAAATTATATCTTAATCCGTCAACGAGATAAACATCATCATAAAGTTAGATGAATTAAAACCGATTTTATCAATGCCAATGATGTTATACTTCCTTTTATCACCAAGACTAATGGTTCTAGATGATTGCTTCTTTAAATCTGAAAACAGTGAGATTTTTCCATTCATATGTCTTGAGAAACCACTATCTAATATCCATTTATGCTCCTTAACCTTGGTGATATCCTGCAAAACAACAAACTTTTAACCTTTCCGGGTAGACCAAATGACATATTTTGGTCCATATTTAGGTTCAATCATGTTTGGTGGTCTAGTACCTTTGGAAACCTAGATTTTCTTAACTTGTTTCCTTAGACATAGAGGATAAGTGTTTCTAATGATGTAGGGATCATTTCTTCTATATGGGCAAGTTGATTTCACATATCTCCTTTTACAACAATAGAAACATGTTGGCATATGTGAACTTCCTTTAGCTTTAACAAAAGTGGCAATCGTTTTTCTTGGAAAATTCATGTGATAGCCAATACCACTCTTGTTAAGAGAGGATTGTTGTTCACCCATCATCATTTTACCCATCATCCTTTTGAGATTAGCTTTCGAACAAGTGAACTGAATAAGTGCAGCCTTCCGGTCTCTACACGTCACAGTTAAATCAACCTTCTCTTCCTCTAGATTAGTATAATCTTGATGTAGAGAAGAGAGGATGTCCTTAAGAATTGCATTTTCCGATTCCAAGGCCTTGATACCGTCATCATGGTCTAACTTTTTAGTGTTGAGATTTTCAACTTCCAAAGACAATTAACTTACTCTTTTCTCTTGTTTGATAAACTTTTCTCTTAAGGCACTTATCCTTACCCTATGTTCTTTATCACATTTGATGAAATCTTTAAGGAATTGCGTAAGTTCTAGATTAGACTGTGACATAATAGTACTTACCACACCATCAACATAAAGGTTTGAATCTTCTTCTTCATCGGTCATTAAACACAAGTTTGCTTGATCATTTTCGGCATCCGACTCATTCATTGAATCTGAGTCACTCCACGATGCTACCATAGCCTTCTTCTTTCGATCACTCTTCCTAAAGTTGTTCCTCTTCTTTTATGGACAATCCTTTACAAGATTATTTGCTTCACCACATTCAACAAGTCAATACTTTAGTTTTCTTATTAGGGTTACAAAACTTACCTCTAGATCTTGATGATCGTGGATATACTTTGTTTGCGAATTGTTTCTTCATTTGAAGAATCTTTGCAAGACCTCTTGAAATCAAGGCGAACGAATCTTCCTCCTCATCATCACTTTCTTCATCATCCGATGGAATGTTATTCTTCTTGGATCTTAAAGCAAGATTCTTTGTGTTTGATGGTAGTTCTCCATCTTCTTCACAAAGAACCATCTCATGGGTGATTAGCTTTCCAAGAAGGTCGTCGAGAGGTATGTTGTGAGATTTTGAGCTTCTTCAACAACGGTCACTTTTGGTCCCCACTTAGCTTTAGGCAAGCTTCTCAATGCTTTGCTTACTTTTTCTTCATTCGTGAAGACCTTTCCGAGTGAATCAAGATTGTTCACAATCTAGGTGAATCGTGTGAACATCTCTTTGACCGTCTCGTTTGAAGTAACCTTGAATAATTCATAATGCCTGAGGAAGATGATAATCTTAGTCTCCTTGACTTGACTTGTTTCTTCATACGTAACTATTAACTTGTCCCATATTTCCTTTGCACTCTTGCATGATGAGACACAATTGAATTCATAAGCATCTAATCCACAATAGAACAAGTTCATGGCCTTATAGTTTTTAACCACACTATCCAAGTCCGTTTGAGTGAAGTCAACTTCCTTCTTTTAAACTTGGACTCCTTCATGTGGTTGGTATTCTTGGTCCAATTTAAACAATGCTCCATAACTCCATGTCCTGATCAATAAAAATATTTACATTAGTTCTCTCCAATGGGCAAAGTTTTTACCGCTATAGAGGGGTAGTCGAGATGTGGATCTTCTTTGAGCGAATCCTCCATCACCTACAAAGTTCATGATTAGTCTCACTGATGGTTAAATCAATATACGTGAGTCTAGCTCTGATACCAAGTGAAGAACCGAATAGGTGAATAATAAGGATATAAATACTCTAGAAGAGGGGTTGAATAGAGTATGAGAACTTTTTGCAATATCGTATATTAAGGCTTTGAAACAAAGCTCAAGGCCTTGAAGTCGATTCCTGCGTTTAGTGACAAAACTGCTTCTCAAGGCTTTGAAGTGGATTTCAAGGCATGGACTTTGAAACCTGTAGAAAGTGTTAGTCACAAACAAAACACGATAAAGAATGCGGAATGTAAAAGATCAACGCGACGATATGTTTACGAAGTTCAGCCCTAACAGTCTACTCTCCGCCTAGGGTTTCCGACCCTAGGACTCTAACTATCTATTATCTACTTTTGTGAGTCCTAGATACAACCTAGAAGAACTTCCCTTCTTCTCTCAATGTAGCCTCAATGCTACGATCTAGTCAACTTTGTTCTAGGAATAATAGCCTAATTACTTTATAGAGTAACACACTCGAGTATAACACTATCTATATATGCCAATGAAACTCTTGTGGTTATCTCACTCTAAGTAAACTAATGTAAGCTTAAGTGGAAGATAAACTTTTGGACCGATGAAGATGTATGATCGCTTGAAGACTTGGTTTCTTTTAGTTGTACGCACTTGTTGTTCTTCTTCACTCGCCATCTTCATTTATAGTCTTCTATGGATATCTTCTTTAGCCACTGTAACATAGCCCTTGTAACGTTTATATTTCTCTATAGGTCCAAGATGATTAGTTGGCCTTTGAAGATCTTTGCTTTGGTTTGGATCGAATCTTCGATTGCCTTCGGCCGAGATCTTCCAAGATGATTAGTTGGCCTTTGAAGATATTCTCCTAGATTCTCTCTTTTGGTTGTTGTAGATGTGCGGTTGTTGTAACGAATCCCTTAGCCGATTACCCGAGTCTTTCCCTTGTAATGCTTTTCAAGGCCTACACACATTTTAACAAATAAACCAAGACATGCAATCTAAAAAATATAATCGATATTTGTTAGTTTATAAAACCGCATTTATATGTTAAGTCTTCAATCATTTACATAAAACAATTCATAATCAAGGTGGAGTTATCAATTATCTTTAAGGGGAGACGGACCATTTTGAGTCAAGCGTAAGGTCGGAAACAATGCTTATGTCTTGGAGCTTCCGGAAAAATATGGAATAAGCCCTACCTTCAATGAAGGAGATTTGAGTCCCTTTGAGTCTAGTGATGAGCGTGGTGATGATTCGAGGACAAATCCTTTTCAAGAAGGGGAGTATGATGTTGGACCATTCCCAACACCTCCCAAATGACCTATCACTAGAGCTAGAGCAAAGACATTGAAGGAGAAGGAACTGTTATCTTCAAAGGCCATCCAAGAAGAGGTTTCTAGCTAATTTGCAACATGCACATCTAAAGAGACTTCATTCATGATTAAGTCTTCTTTAGTGACATTTTTGTCTATTGTTGAAGGACCTTTCAAGAGTATAGATGACCAAAGAAGCAAAGAAAGTGGCTAGAATGAGATTTAAGAGAACTAGTGAAGAAATCTCAGTCGTGAGACCAAAATCTCGCCCGAGATTTTGTGTCTACCGAGATCAATAAGATCAATCAAGATCTTATTAGATAAAATTATCTTTTAGTTATTTTTAATATTTTTAAAGCTCTCAAAACTTTCAAAAGGTATATTTTGGTTTTGATCCTATCTTTTAAAATTATTTTAGTATTTATCTTTTAGAGGAATCTCTCCTATAGATAGCCTTAGAGACGAGACTCATAAGTAGATTTTATTTGATTTTATTTTATTTCTACAATATCGTGAGATACTCGCTGCTTTGATTACGAAGTTTGTGTTTTATTCATTTCATTCAATCAAAAAGAGAGTCTTTGATTGAATCATTGTGAGCCCTTGCTAGGTTGTTCTTGTGTGTTAATCTTATTGAAGATTTGTGCTACTAGTCAATTATGGTCCCTCCTTCTGTTTGTCTTATTTAGAAGGCTTGTGTAAGGTTAAAGAAGGGAGGGTTAATCTAAGCTCTTTGTTAAGGGGTTTTGATCCAATTGGTCAAGGTTCTTTGCAAGAATACCTTGGTTCGTAACTTTCTATATTTCCATCAATTTCATTCCATATTATTCATCTTCTTATCTATCTATTATCATTCCATCAAACTCACATTCTTTGGTTCGAGTTTTCATAAATCTCGGCCCCGTAACCAAAATCTCGCTCGAGATTCTAAACCGAGATTTGTTCTTCGAGACTGTTCGTGGACTTTCAATCTAGATCGGGAATTGTGGCATCAATCCCGCATCAGTTGTTGTAGGATATGTTATGTATGTTACGTTATGCACTAGACTTTATATTGCTTTTTTCTATTAGTATCCTTAGTATATTCATTTCTAATGATGGTTAAGTGCACTGGAATGTCATGAAACTCTTATTCAAAAAGTTGTGCGGGACAAAAATTATTGCCTTGTTTGTGCTAAACAGGCCTCTCATATTACTTGGTTATGTTGATTCCGATTATGTTAACAACAGAGATAATAGGAAATCATCCATTATTTTTTCTTATACATGGGTTGGTAATTGCATTTCATGGAATCCAATTGGCTTATTGGGCGGTTAAAGGAAATCTTACCTCTATCCTTCTTACTTGTACCTAATATAGAAGTGCCTTATACTTGTGTAAATATTGTGTCTATCATGAGAGAACTAAACAAATTCATGTGAGGCATCACTTTATTAGAACACAGGTTAAACAAAGTTGATTGAGGTGAGGAAAATGAAAGGGGATTTTAATCCTACTGATTTTTGGTACCACGATTGTCATAGGTGACAAGTTCTTATGTTGCAAAGATTTCCTATATACATGGGAAGGAAGTACTTGAACTCCTAGAACTTGTGGATTGATGACAAACGGTTGAACCCCTAGTATCCACTATTAGTGATCAAGCTTTGATTTACAACTTAGATTAGGAGGCCATATGTTATGTTTATACTCCATAGTTGTAGTCAGCCATCTTACAAATTGTTTACCTCATCCATGTGTATATGTTAGGAATATCAATGGCTAGCTTTGGATCATTGGGTGAGCTTATCATTTGCATGATTTCAGGACTTGGTTCTTGGTTTGATGCTTTTATAATGTTATGTTTGAGGATGCTGGACTCTACAAGGTTTTGTCTTTTGTTAATGGGCATGTAAACCCATTTGCATCCATGAGTTATCCGTCCAAGTTTTTGAGAGAAATTATACGAGAGTGAAAGAGAATGAAGGTTCTTTACTTGTCTTATCTTTCTTCTTGTATTTTAAAGCTTATGTGCAGCTTATGTTTTTACTCATACTTTCGTCTGTTATTACACTTGGGTTTGTAACTCTTTGTTTTGTTCCGGCTTGAATACCTAGTGGTTCTGGGCTGGACGAACCCTCTCCAGGCTATCAACAGACAGTTTAGTGTGACAACTCGAAAATGCGTTAGGGCCAGATCCTATAAGATGGAAGAGTGCAACTCTTTTTTTTTACGGGAGTCTGAGGACTAATGAAATCCTACTACATTTTACGTCCAACAGGTATTAAGCATACTGCTATTGAGCTAAGAACAAAAATCCAAGAAACGAACAATCATCTTAACAACACAATCTTCAGGATCACTGATCAAAAACGGGCAAAGGCAGTATGCAAGTTTAGTAGCTCACGAGGGGAGATGAGCCACAGTGAACATCACAGACGTCCGACAACCTTTGCCTTGGGGATAGCATTGCGTTTGCTGCTTCATCAAATTCTTGAGTCTGGATGCTCTTCCTCTTTGTATTTTCAACCACTCTCCTCTCCTCTGTTACAACCATTGCCGCCTGCTTTGTGGCTTGTGATATTATGTCCTGGGCTTCCTCCATCACCGAAGCGTCATCGTCTGTCGCGTAGAGTATCCTCTTCAGAGCCTCAACAATCTGCACACAAATAGCTTTTAGTATATGTATTTTGTGTAGGTGTTGAGAATGAAAATATTTATTGTTTTCCATACATGTGAGTTTTCGATTTCAGGACGTTGGCACAATATCTCAATATCTCTCAATTTTGAGAAGTAAAAGTCCCTCTCTTTCTCAAGGCTATCAACAGACAGTTTTAACTCCGTAAGCTGTCATCAAAAGTCACTTTACTTTGTCAGTTTCATGCATTCATCAATCAAGAACCACATATATTTGATATGAGTATACCTGTTCTTCATATGCAGTCACTGGCCGGTCTGCTCCTTTAGAGGATTTTGGAGGTTGCTGGTGTGTAGTGCTTGCAGATGATGATCCATCATTTCTGCGACTTCCATGAGACGAATGGCTTCTAGAGGCAGTGTGGTTAGGCTTGGTTGAGGCTTGCAATGATGCAGATTTTCTGCTTACATTTCCTCCTTTTCTTAATTCCCTTCTTTCTGTAGGATTGTAGCTGTAACATCCAATATAAATTTCATCAAGTTTTGATTCAGCATTTGTTTATGAGATTTCACTATTCTGTTCAACATACTGACAAAATCAGAAATATCTCATAGTGAATCTAAAATAAGTTTAGTAACAATCTCATCTGGCTTTGCATAAACAGATCATCAGAGATTTCATAATTCTCTCTGAACCAATATAACCATATTTACTCAGATCTCGTCACGAACAAGCTTATAAAGATCTCGATACCAATTCATTCAAACAAATAGGAGAGTTTGCAGAATCCTTACTTGGTAATAGTGCCACCATTAACAGAGTCACAATACTTCTTCATCCACTGAATAAATTCCAGATTGTCCAAAGGCCTCCTCTTAATTAGCTTGTTGACATCGATATGCTGCATTAATTCAAAGCAAATCACAAAAATCAAAATCACCGGTAACTACAGAAATGCTAGCACCGCAAAGACAGAGGATTAGACCTTGGTAATTTTGAGTTTGTTGAAGACATCCTGAAGAACCTTGTAATTCTGGATCATATCGTACTCCGTTTTCGCATCGAAGTTGACCTTGTGCATTGGAACAACTCCAGGGTGCGCTGCATCCATGAGTTGACAGTGGACCGCTCCTGATGCCGCCTGGAAAGCAAAAAAGAAATTTTATTCAGCCATCAGATTCAACAAATCTCGCAATCTTTGAAACATGAAACAAAATTATAGGAACGGAGGAAGTAGAAAAGGAGAGAAACCTCTTCGACTTTGGAGAGATTGAGATGGAGAGTGGAATTGATCCAAGAAAGGATGTCAGATCTGCCAACGAAGTAAGCAGAATCCATCATCCCAATGTTATTCGCCATCTTTCTTTTTACTTCTTTCTTCGACTCTTTTCTTCTATGCTCGAATGAATCTATTTGACAGCGGAGGGCTTTCTTGGCGTTGCGTTTCTTTCTCGGGTTCCGGAATTGCTAATGAGAAATGACGCGGCTGCCTTCTTATTGCTGATTTCAAATTCGAGGTGAGCTGTAATATGACCGTTAGGCCCACGCTCCGGGAGCGGATTGTGAATTAGAACCCAAACATAAACGGGCCTTTTCTACCAAACAGCCCAAAATCCTTTCTATTAAGGCTCTTCGAGAACATTTCTAACTGAGTTGGGACTTGGGAGCTCACTTGTTGACACAGACCAACTCACAACAAGTCAAAGTAATGAAAAGACTAATCCATATCCATAATACATTAACAAAAAAAGTTATATACATGAACTTAAGTTTACTGACCTTAAATTTACTAGAAGATTAAAACTTTGTATTCCGACGTCATATTAAGTTCGAGCGTCAGGTGACGACACCTTTTTTTTAAAAAGAATTAGGGCTCTTGGTGCCGGTGCCTAAAATTTTAAACCCTTTTTTTTTTTTATAGAAATAAACTATAATGTTTAAAAAAAAATGGGCGTCGGCCCCATGTGAATTTCTTCGATACCAAGTAAATTGAAAATCATACTTTCTTTTATATAAATGTAACCCAATTTCTTTTATATAAATTTAAAAATCATATAAATCCACTCTTTTGTAATCGAGTAAAAATAAAAATGAATTCCTCCAATTTTCACATAAGAAAAAAAAACCCAAACCCCTCAAAACTGCGTGTCATATGCGCTCGAAGTTTCCCAAATCTTTTCCCCAACCCTAACCAGAAAAATGTTGACGCAACAAGCCAAAATCAAGCTAATTGGATCTTCAAAAGAAACAGATCTTAGTCATGTAAGGTCTTCTCTTCGTCTCCGACTTCAAGAAGGATGTATTTTTGGCACAATTGATGCCGTAAATGACTGAAACACAAAAAAAGCCACGGTAGATACCGAAACATGGAAAGTGAACGTTTTCTATGTAAATAGTGATGTATGAGAGAACAAAAGAGGTATGAAATGCATGATGCTAAGGCTTAAAATGTTTTATATTTGACACTCATCATCTACCACATCAAGGATGATGATAGGATTGATAGACTTGTTGAAAATATCAAGTCCCTCATGAACGTTGTTGAAACAACCAAGGTAAGCCAATCAATATAGATGTAAAGCTTGATATTGATATTCAATGTCAATTTTGCAAGGGTCTTGGACATGAGATTAAAAATTGTGTCATATGAAGCGGGTGAATTATATGAGAGATTGGAATCAAAGGGAGTATTCCAACGCCAACAACAATCCTAGTGGTTCCCTTCAACTTCACAAGGCTAAAGGTCAACAAGCTAGTCATCCCAAAAACCAACATCAAAAGAACTTCCCTCCATATAAATAGTATCCACCAAGGAAAAATTCCCACCATGCCAACCTACTCCTACACCTACTAAATCTCCTTTGGAATCTATATTTGATCATCCGGCAGCAGGATCACAAGCCTTGCATTCTATAGTTTGTACATGGGTAACCATAATTGATAACCTTGCCAAAAATCTCACGATAGTTGAAAAGTTAGTCCACTAACAGGCGTAGTATACAAAGAGATGTCATGGTAAACTCCTTACTATTGAAAAATAATTCTAGGGGAGTTTGTGTTGTTACCTTGAGGAGTGGAAAAGAGATTTCCACACTAGTGGTGCAAGAACCAGTAAATGATGATGTGCCTGATGAGTTGAAGGTAGATGAGAAGAAAGATTAGGCAGATTCAACTACAAATAATGTACCTTATGTTGCCCTTCCCGCCTAAAAACCTCCTATTCCTTTTCCTCAGGCTAATAACAAGAACAAGCTATATGATCAATTCAGAAAGTTCTTAGAGATGATGTGATGTGGGACCATCCTTAATATCTCCTATTAAACATGAAACCATCACTAGATCAAGAATAAGAGTCACTCAAGGAGAGGTTGCTAGTAAGAGTCATACATTGGAGGATCTCATGGTAATGAAGAATCTCGTGCCTAGACAAATCTCAACCCCAATGAAGAATCTCGCCCAAGATTGTGACCGATATTTGCCTATGTTGCGGAAACACGGGTGGAATCTTGACCTGAGGATTAAATGCCTCTATTATCTTTTATTATTTTAATACTTTTAAAGCTCTAAACATTCTAAAGGTATCTTTTGGTTTTGATCCTCTCTAATAGGATTATCTTTGTTTTATCTTTTTAGACGAATCTCTCCTATAAATAGCCTTAGAGGACGAGATTCATAGACAAGTTTAATTGATTATTATTTCTACAATATTGTGAGATACTCGCTGCTTCATTTATGAAGTTTGTGCTTTATTCATTTCAATTCAATCAAAAAGAGAGCATTTGATTGACTAGTGGTTAGTCCTTACTAGATTGTTCTTGTGTGTGTTAATCTTATTGAAGATTGGTGCTACTAGTCAAACTAGTCTCTCCTTGTGCTTGTCTTATTTAGAAGACTTGTTTAAGGTTGAAGAAGGAAGGGTTAAGGTAATTCTTTGTTGAAGGTTTTGATCCAGTTGATCAAGGTTCTTTGCAAGTCTTAAATTAAGTGCTTGTTTCATTGGAATGGTGCAATGGAAATGGATTGGAATTAGTTAAGGAGAAGGAAAGAAAATGAAAATGATTAGATTACTTTCATGTATTAATATACCTATAAACAAATATAACTTTTGATTGATTCGGATCCGTTACCAAAAATGATTCTTAGCGCTTCAAAATAAGCCATAAGTCTTTTCTTCATATATTTCCATACTTTCATTTTGTTATTCTTATCTTTCCATTATGATTCCATCAAACTCACTTTCTTTGTATTTGAGTTACACAGATATAACTTTTGATTGATTCGGAATCATTCATGTATGGTTCCTCCATAGTAGAGATCAATTTCATTAAGGAATACTTAAGCACGAGTAAGGTCTCCTTAGATGCACGTGGTGTCCACCATAAGACCGACTAATGATTGATATTCAGCTTGTACTCTGAAACATCACCATAGTATATAAAACGTATTAAGAAAATGGTTAGTGTTGCAATTTGATATTCGGAGTTCCGATATGTGCTAATATGGATAATTAAAGTTAATATGGATGCATAAGACCGACTTATGTTTGTCAAATATTCAATTTGTAGATCAAATATTCCGTTTGTACATTTAAGTTATCTTGAGTTGCTATCAACAAATACATTTATAGATGTTGCTTCTTTTAATAACTAAAAATGGCTATCTGTAGTTGTTAATATGGATGTTGTTTCTTCAAATCATGGCAATATTGAGTTGCAACTTGTTTTTTTTTATGATTAATAGATCAAATATCCAACTTCTAGGCTATTTCTTTTGATTCCGATTTCAATTTGACCTTGGAAATGCTTTCTTCATCCACTGAGTATCTTGCATTCTATCTAACCATGATAGTTTTGTAATAGACTTCATCCACTACAGGATTTAAGCCTACCTAGTCCTTCAAGATAGAAGGGCGACTCTAGAATTAAGCAGTAGTCAACATCTCGGTTGGCTAGTGTGGCATACATTGCAATGAACCCTGCATACTCGCAGATACTCTATCAAATCTCTAGTATGGTCAACAAAGGGACCATGAATATAATGAAAGGAAAAAGTATGCTTTAAATGAAGAGGAATATTTGAGAATACCAGAATCGCGACCCATAAGTTTGACAAGACCAATGCCATTCTCAACACTTTAAGCCTGACCATGAGCAACATTAATGGCATGCTGAGCTTCCTCCACAATAGTGTCAAATCCAAAGGATTTGTCAATTACCTACAAAAACGGATATCCAACCCATTGTTTTAGTACCATTAAGAGAGAAGCAATGGTTTAAAGTGTCAACATAGTTGAAAAAAGCTTATGGAGGACTCAAAATGTTGAAACTTCAAAGTAAAATCTTGAACATATTTGTTGGATGATTTAAACTTTAAAAGAACTAGGAATGTGAACAAGACCATGCAAGCACTGTATACCAAGATTGAACAGAGGATGCAAATTCTAAATAGTTAGGTTCTTATTTGAATCTCTTAGCACTGAAGATACAAATCTAAATTGTGTCCAAAGACAAATGCCAGACTTCTGATAGATTTATATCAAACCCGAGTTATTATAATTCTTTCGTATCGATGACTTTAGACGAGATCATGACAAGTTGTGACGAGATCATGACTAAGATGAGACGACGCCATGACAAAGCCCGACAAATCTGTGACAAACTCATTCATGTGCCTGACAAGGCCGTGACGAGTTTTGACAGATTTTGACAAACAACTCAACCCACTCTTATTTTTTTTACCTTGTTTCAGCCCACCTCTTTTACTCATTTTGCTTCAGCCCAAGCACAAACTTCTTCAGCCTTGCAGCATCCCCTCTTCAGCCCAGTTCTGCGTGCCTCTTTGCCAGCTCAAGAGAACATCGATCCTTTTGCAGATCACACGCTCATATGAAAGACGTTACAAAGAAACTATAACTCCCACTTTTTACGCCTTCCATTACCCCTCAGCTGCTACCTTCCATAACCATCAGACCTCTCCTGCGTACATACCATTATTGCAACATATCGCCTCCTCACAACAATGATCTCCATTCCTGCTCCCCTCCTCGCAGCAGTGACAGATTGTTTCAATCGCCCTTCCTCTGTCGCCTCTGGAGTGGAGTATCGAAGCCCTCTGTCGTCACAGATAAAGCACGCTAGAAGACTCAGTGCAGTCGGACGCAGTCGATCCCAGTCTGAAGCTGCATCTCCCTGTCGAACAACCACACAGCAGCACAACCATCTGCGTACACACTGAAACCCGGGAGTCTTCCACCCTGGAGTCGTGCACAGCAGCCTCCCATTGGACCTCTTCAGTTTCCGACAAGGCTATGAACGTGAGAGACATCCTCGTCCTTCATGCTTTTGAGTTTGGAGCCGGGTAAGACCCACATCTACCTCCTTACTTCCCCTCCATGTGTATGTGTCAATGAGTGCCTCTAAACCATCTTTAAACCCATACATTTCAGTCAAGAAAACAACCGCAGAGAGCTGTTACGTTTTTCTCAGTTTTCGGAACTGACGAGCAGTCAACTTCAGGTCCAGATTTGGGTAAGTTAGACTTCTTCTTTTTGGCTGAATTTTGGATATGTTGTAGTCAGTAGTGTATAGTAGATCACAATAAAATTTGGGAAGAATCGGAGCTACGGTTTGAGAGTTATTGTGTTCCAAAGTTGACGCCTCATGCAGTTTTTATATATGTGCTGAGTGTTGGGGAAAACAGCAAGTATTGCTGTTTTGTGAGATGGTTTTGAATAAGCTCTTGATCTCCGTTGGGCTTGAATTTTGGATATGATATAATTGACATATTTTTGTAGAACATATTAAAATTTGAGAGGCATCCAGCGAGTGGTTTGGGATTTATGATTTTTCCAAGATTGAGTCGTAAGCAGTTTTTCTGTTGTGCTGAAATTAGGTTTTGTGAGATAGTTTTAAATAGGATTTTGATCTCCTTTGCCGCTGAATTTTTGATATATTAGAGATAAAATTTTATAGTAGAACATATCAAAATTTGGGATAAGTCCAGCGAGTAGTTTAGGAGTTATGATTTTTCAAAGTTAAGACAGTGTGCTGCTTGTTAATTGTTGTAACCAACTTTAGAAATTTTTGTAGAAGCGATGTTTTAACAGTTTTAAGAAATTCTTTCTCCAATGAGTAGATGGGATATCATAGATGATATAGGGAATTATTTCGAAATTTTTATAAGATTATTCGAATTTTATATTTGAAGCTGTAGTTGGACTTTAGTGACTTTTCGGGAAATAGAAAATGGGTAGTTTTTCTAGTTGTTACCTAAAATCATCCTAGGGAGTAGAATATGGTTAGTTAGCCTCAAATTATAATTTAAGTACATATTCCGAGTTTTTGGAAGTTCCGGGACTAAGGGTAAAATAGTCATTTTACCTTAAATAAACACTATAATAACTTCTGCACATAGAATCGTATATCTTAAGAGTTTTAGACTTATAAGTATCCAGGGAAATGTGTTGACCCACGTACCTCCTCTGACAGGCAACTGAGTTCTGCACTTACGGATTTAGTGGTGGTTAAGAGAGAGTCGAGATTTGATTCTGGTAAGTCCACAGACTTACTTAGCTGGCTTCTTGTATGAGTGTAATGTGTATGAGTGGTGTTTGTTAGTTATGATAAGCAGCGAAACTGGATTAGGCTAACTTTATTATTTATGTAATTGACCCAAGTGTATGATAACGGGTTGTGACATCATCTGCCTAGCTCTTGCGAGAGTCTAGCAGGTTCCCTGCGACCAACCCAGTCGGTAGACGGTCAGATGCATCATCTGCCTAGCTTAACGAAGGAGACTTAGTTCTACTCTTCAACTCCCGCCTCCGCCTCTTTCCAGGTAAGTTAAAATCTAGATGGACCGGACCTTATGTTGTAAAACATGTTTTTCCTCATGGTGCAGTTGAGATATGGAGCGCAACGAGCGGAAGCTTCAAGGTCAACGGTCATAGACTTAAGAAGTACAAACCGGAAACTCCGGTTGAAGAGGTTGCACCAATATACCTCGTTTGAGACGCATCATGGTCCAGCTAGCGACCTTAAACCAAGCGCTTCTTGGGAGGCAACCCAAGGTATTGCTTTCTTTTCCCTCTTTTCTAGTCTAGATTAGATAGTTTTTGCTTTTGCTTTGCTTTGTTTTGTTTTTGGCGTTGTAGACAGATAAAGGAGACATCTAAGGAAGGAGCATAACTGGAAGGACAGAAGATCGAGAATTTGAGAAGACGGAGTTTTGACTGAGGCATCTCGGTTGCTGTCAGAACACCTCGACCGAGATGATTCTTGAGCAACCGAGGCGACTAGGGTTTCTGACGAACCACCTCGGTCCATACCACCTCGGTCCAGTCGAGACCATCTCGACCGAGGTGACAGCAGTTCCAGAAAAGGGTATAAAAAGGCTGAAGATTTCTCTCTCCTCACTTTACCCTCTTCCTCGACTACGGCGACAGTTTCACCTCGCTTCTCCGATTCTTGCTCGTTTTCGAAGATTTCCGCTTCCAAACCGCGATTAAGGCAAAGAGAATCCCAGTGCATCGTCGATCTGCAAGAAAATCGAACCGATTCGGCCGAACGAGGTAAATTAAAACCGAAACCCTACCTCACTGTTTCGCTTCGATTTGGGCTTTGGTCGCCCTTGCATTTGCTGAGAAAAGGCTTAAGTACCCCATAGGAAGCAGTTGTAGTGATTTTGGGGGAAAAGAACTGAATTTTCTGAGGGAATTAGAATCTAGTCTTCCGCCTCGGTCTAGTTGAACTGTGCCTCGGCCGAGGTGATTCTTGAGCGTTGTCAGTCAACCGAGGTGATCTGACAGAGTGAATTTTGAAAATGAGTTCTGAGCGACGACTTGCCCTTAGGGATAGATCCTCACCTTCCCCTTCTTCCTCTTCTTCCCGACCCTATCGACCGGTGATCCATGAGCGACACCAGGTCGATTACGACCGTATTTCCGGCCGTCTAGTGATTGCACCTTGCTTCCTGGACGTGTCTGCTTTTGATTGTCTCCAGGTTGACGGAGACCTTAGGAGGATGATTTCTACAGTTGGGCTGGATCAGTTTATTGAGATCCGAGCCCCAGCCTATTTGGAGCCGACCCTAGAGTTCGTTAGCTCCTTCACTTACCTCCCCACAGAGCGTTCTATGAAGTACCGGTTGATGAACCGGAACTTCATAGTCCCACTAGAGTACTAGCGAGAGATTTTTGGCTTTCCTGGGCCCACAATTGTTGACTTCCCTTCCCGATCTGTAGCTAGGGAGTTTTGGGGGTAGATAGCCCATATTGTTGAGCATGCAGACAGATGGCGCCCTGGAGATTCCAGGGAGAAGGTCATCTTCCACTTAGCCTTTAGGTTAGCTCACCGGATCTTCAGTGAGACACTTCTGGCGCGTACTGAGACGCCCCAAAAGGTCCGACAGGAGGAGCTATTCAGTTTGTACTGCATGGTGACTGGGGGTATCCCGGACTTTGGCTTGATGCTGGCAGAGGATCTGCACAGGATCAAGGCCAAGGCGAAGGGAGACATCTGCTGCGGAGGGCTTGTCACCCACATCACCAGTTATCAGGACATGGATCTCAGCGCGTGCACGATGGTGGTGGCTCCCAAGCCGCTTGGGCTGCAGGAGATGATCACTCGGAGGATTCTAGTTCCCCGAGGTCTGACTACACCATACGTAGCTATGCCGTGGGAGTTGACTGCACCACAAGGGATCAGGTGGTCTGCCCAGTTCACTGTTTATGACCCTCACTATTGGCAGACCGCTTGGGCTCCACTGATGGAGGATTACAGAGAGGCAGCAGCTGCCCCAGTTGAGGAGGAGGCTGATGATGAGGAGACGGCTGATGATAGAGAGGGTGGAGTCCCAATGGATACAGGGACATATACTATAGGGATGAGCGCACCAGTTATAGATCTGGATGATGAGGACACTGAGCCTGCACCTGCTACTTCTCCAGTGAGACCTGCTAGGCGTAGGACGCGCTGACACAAAGATTCAGAGGCTCACAGACGGATCGATGATCTGACGGATCAGGTTATTGATTCCTATGCTGCTTTGTCATTGGATATCCGCGAGATGCAGGAGCGGCAGCATTACCAGCACATGATGGCCCAGATTCAGTTTGAGCACGTCATGGGCTATCATTTCGACCCGTCCCAGTATCCGTATGTGCCACCACCACCACCACCGGATCGTGACTACTGAGAGCTGCAGGATTTTATTTTCTTATTTTTATGCAGTTCAGCTTATTATCTGGTGAGTACTTTATTCCTTAGACTTATTTTGACCAACTGGGACAGTGTGTCCCAAGTATGGGGTGTTTATGTGTTTATGTGAGGTATTATTTGACACCTATGTATGACTCCACTTGATCAGATATTTATATTTACGCTTCAGTTGCTTCTATATGTTTATCTGAGATTGCATGCATACTTATAGGTTATTTGATTGAGAAAAACGTCGAAACTGAAAGAAAACTGGTTTTAAAAAAAAAAATTTTTTGGACCTCGACCGGGGCAGTTCTGGCCGAACGAGGTGTTTCACCTCGGTTGACCTAGGAACACCTCGACCGAGGTGGGTTGACTGAGAATTTTCGAAAACGATTTTTGTGATACTTATCTGGATATGATCTCAGTGAAGATCTTGCTTACTGACTGGTTTTGAAATCTTAATGTGTTTGAAAGGTTTTATAATATGTTTAAGTTGCTAAATGCTTTGTTTGAAATTATTGGCATGTTTAATACTTTGTTTTTATCCAAATTATGTTGAATTTGAAGGTTGACACCACATTATGAGTTCTCTCACTTTCTTCCTGGAAAGACCAAGGCAATTCATTCTTTTCTCTTCTTCTCCTTGATCATGCTTAGCCCCTCATATACATTTTGCCTCCCTTTACCTATCCGGGAATTTGGAAGCAAGCGAAGTGGTGAAAGCAAGTTAAAGTTGAGAAGTGGGCTGGAAGTGAAAGTGTTAGAAAGAAAGAAATAGGTTTGGGGAAGTCAATCATGATGATGAGTAACTCGGCACCATTCACATAGCCGGGTGTTTGTGTCTTGCCAAAGTCGGATTGAGCGATATTCCTAACGGGTCATGATATGTGCATCAAGGGTTTGATGCATCTTAAGAAATTGATGATTGCTGATTTCCAAGGCTTCGGTTATTGTGCACCTCTGTCCATGCATCCCAAAAAGTAAAGTAAAAGAAAAAGTGTGAAATAAGCAAAGCTTATTGGTGGATGATGTTGTAAGTCAAAGTGAAAGTGAAGTTCATCCTTTTCCCGGATTCTAGCACCACATTACCTTACATACATCCCTACCCTACACGTTTCTTGACCTCTCTTTTGGGAAGCCCTTGAGACCTTAAGCTTGTTGATTGACTTAGTGGTTTAAACTGGATTATGCATGATTAATTTCGATAATTATGACTTATTATGCATTCTATGATTTTATGCAAAGATGAACAACTTTTCTATATTTATAAAATGTTTTGAACATGTTTTGATTTTAAATTCCATGAAGTATTCTCTTAGAGTGATCTATGATTGTAGCACACCATAAAAATGTTTTTGAAAGACCTTCCATTGATTTTATTGACTTATAATCCATTCTATCTTGTCTTCTATGTGCGGAACTTGCTTAGGGACAAGCAAGGGCTAAGTATGGGGTATTTTGATAGCATGAATTCTAGTCTATATTTTGGAGTTTGTTTGGACGTTTTATCTTTCATTATCTGCATGTTTGTATGTATATTATGTGATTATATTACCATTTCAGCTACCTTTGCGGGAATCGAGGTCTACACCTAGTTTTGTTGTAATCGTAGGTAAAATGGCACGTTTTGCATCAAAAATGAGCAAAAGGAGTTATGGAGTCATTGGAGCTACATCCAGGAAGCATAACCATGGATTAGAGATTTACCTTGGACCAGATTCGAGAGATTTCACATTCAGTTGTGATTCACCTCGGTTGACAACAGATTCACCTCGACTGAGGTGATCCAGAGAAGTCGACTCGACCGAGGCGAACAACTAGGATGCGGCAAGAATATTTTATTCTTGGCTGAGATCTTTTATCTTTGGAAAGAGATCTTATATTTTTGGGCTTGGCTCCTGGAAGGAAGAAGATATACTAGATCTTATATTTTACCTTTTTTATGGGAAGAGATCTTTCTAAGATATCTTATATTTGGAGAGTTATTTTCCTATAAAAAGGGTCGGATTTCCCACAAATCCGACATCCGCATACAGTTGGAAACCGCGCATACGCAGCAGCCATACTCCAGTTGGGAGATTTGAAGAACCTTTTTGAAGGTTGAAGAAGGAAGATTGTAGCTTTGATAGCTTTTGAAGGTTTTCTTGTAAGATTACCTTAGATTCTCTTCCTTGTTGTCTTGTCTTGTTGGATTTTTATCCAAGGAACGCTTTGTTGTGATATTTGATTCAGTTATTGAAGTCTTTTCATTAAATTCTTCTTGTTCAAATATTCACCTTCTTCCCATATATTTGATTAATACTTTCATGATGATGAGTGGCTAATTTCCTTGTGTGATTCTAGGGTGATTGGCCGAAGGTTGTGGGAAAAACAATGATAGAATAATCTTAGATTCCAGTAGGACCCTGAAAGTTCGAGTCTTTAACCTTAACCCTAAGCATCTCGCTCAGTCGATGAACATCTCGGCCGGGGTGGAATTCTTCTGACCGAGGTGACTTATTTGATCCGAAACTGAGAGTTAAGTGTTAGAGTTTGCCAAATCCTATTCTTATTACACCTTTCCTGGTTCAATGCAAGCCTAGGATGAGACTTACCCGGTAATTCCTTAGTTTGTTTACCTAAGATCATAAGTGTAGGTAATAAAGGTTTATCCTTTATTGGGGTTTGAGTGTGCTTCTGTCCCATCTTTGTGAGTTAGCCCGAGACATACCCGGTAAAGGTTGATTCTATTCCCTTAGATGGTGTGTTAGTTTGAGATTATAGTTCTTTATCTTAATTCCTTGAGACTTACCCGGTAATAGGAGTTACGGTTTAGGATTAGTGAGTAGTGAGGCTTACCCGGTGATCTATTCCACTTTAGTAATACCTTCCCTATGCAAAAAAAAACCTCAGCTTTGTCCGCTTATCTATAGATCTTGAGTTGGAACCACAACTAGATGCTTTAATCCCTAGAATTGCATATTTCCTTTATTGACTTCTATATCATCTTTGATTGTTTTAATTGCTCGTGGTTAGTGATTGCTTAAGCATACCGTAATTGGACTTTGTTTCACTAAGTCCCTGTGATCGACCCCTGGAATTCCTTGCTTTTTACTACGATTGACCCGTACACTGCGGGTTCGCATCCTTGTTTTAAGCTTACGTCTAGGGTTATAAATTTAAAGCTTGCACACACCGTTTGGAGCGAACAAGGGGCGAGGTTTGGGAATCTCTCGTGTCACAAAATAAGTATCATTAGTAATAACCTATCACCTAATTAAAAATAATAAAAGGATTGAGTGTTGCATCTTGATTGTGTATGTTGTGTGTTTGTGCTTTTGCCTTTATACTTATGCATAGAATGTTAGCTAATGGTTTTACACCGCTTGTAGATGCCTTGCAGGTTAAGACAGTTGTAGAGGGATCCAGAGGAAATGGTCAGCCGGGTCCACGTACTCATTTAGTTGGGGACGGGGATTTCTTCTGTTCTTCATAAGCATCATTTTAGATACTTTTGTGCCTTGTTGTAAGGTCCATTTAGTTGGGGACGGGGATTTCTTCTTTTCTTGTAAGGCTGATACATATTCTCCATGTATATATTGTTTACAGTTTTCACATGTTTTAAATACTTTTGTGCCTTGTTGTAAGATCCATGTAAAATTGTTGTCAAACTATGGTCGGGACCCATTGTGAGGTCCTAACCAGTAGCTCCCCGAGTTCTCAGAATTTGGGGTGTTACACACATAAAGGGAGAAGGCTACGGGAACTACAAGAGGCATATTCGGAACAAGCATCTAGAAAAACAAGGATTGACACGAGGGCAAAGACAACTTACCAGGTACGCATCTACCTCTAACCAGCCTCCTTCTTTATTTACATATGATCATGCTTCTTCTATGGATGCATTTTCAGAAATGTTAGCCGTAGATTCTTTGGCATTTAGTTTTGCACTAAATGTTGGTTCTAATGATTGGATGTAAAATCATGCTCAACCCGCATATAAACCGATTTCTCGCCAAACCGCTAAAAGAAAAATGATGCATAAATATAGAATTCGTAAAGAATAATTGATTAAAAATTTTATGGAAAACGGTGATATTCAAGTTTCTATTTGTAGTGATATTTGGACCGTCGGTTTTCAAAAAAATTCATATATGCTTATTACTTGTCATTTTGTTGATAAATTTTGGATTTTAAACAAAAGAGTTTTAGCATTACGAGTTTTCAACGAACAACATACCGCCCAAAACATTGCCCGTTTGATTGCAAATATTCTGGAAGAATATATATATATTAGTTTCACGAGTTTTTTCAATCGGTTTTGACAACTCCCCCGCTAACACGGCTTCCATTGGAGATTTAACCAACTATTGCAAGCCGACAATTGGAGGTAAATTTTTTCACATTAGGTGTGCCGCTCATATTTTTAAACTTTTGTGTTCAAGAAGGTTTAGCATACGTTGGAGATTTAGTACAACCTATTCAAAAAATTCTTAATGAACTTTGGTCTAAAAAAAGTATACGTACTAAATGGTATGCATATTGTAAACAAAATAAAGTTTATCCTAAAAAAAATTCAAAAGATGTTTGTACAAGATGGAACTCTACTTACAAAATGATTTCCAAATCATATGAACATCGAGATCTTTTAAGTAGTTTTGCCGCACAACATATTGACGGTGATTTTGTTTTCGGTGAATCTTGGGTTTTAGCAAGAGATGTAATGGAGGTTTTTAAATATTTTTATGATGCTACTAACACTTTTAGATATGTTTATACACTAACTTCAAACATATTGTTTGATTGCTTGTTTAGGGTTTGACCTTGTATGTGTGATATTGTTTGACTGCTTGTTTATTTCATGATTGAGTATTTAGTCAGTGATGTGTTCTTTTGGTAACCTTGATGTGCGGGATACTTAGATGTGGAAACGACGAGACTTTTGTATAGCGATCAAACAAACCCATTCGGTGCCTTAAAGGCCGATCAGGATTGTCTTACCCTAAGTTTCGGGACGAAACTTATTTTGAGGGGGATCTGATGTAACGACCGAATTTTTTTCGTTACGTTTTGATAGGGTTACAGGAGTTTAGAAAACAAAAATAAAATTTAGTGAGACTAGGATATACAAGTTTATTTATGGAAGTTGCTTAATTAAGTACCTTGTTCTAAGTTTCGGGACGAAACTTATTTTAAGGGGGTACTGATGTAATATCCGGAATTTTTATTCCGTTTAATTCTGAATCAAATCGGACTTCGAACCGTTGACGGTTTCCCATTCTATCTAGTATTTCTTTCTTCATAAATTTTATTATTTTATGTAGAATTTAATTCACATAAAATGATAAAATTATATCAAGCTCTAATTCTTATAATTATTTATTATTTTATGTAGAATTTAATTCACATAAAATGATAGATTTATATCAAACCCTAGATATTATAATTCTTTCGTATCGATGACTTTAGACGAGATCATGACAAGTTGTGACGAGATCATGACTAAGCTGAGACGACGCCATGACAAATCTGTGACAAACTCATTCATGGGCCTGACAAGCCCATGACGAGTTTTGACAGATTTTGACAAACAACTCAGCCCACTCTTATTTTTTTTACCTTGTTTCAGCCAACCTCTTTTACTCATTTTGCTTCAGCCCAAGCACAAACTTCTTCAGCCTTGCAGCAGCCCCTCTTCAGCCCAGTTCTGCGTGCCTCTTTGCCAGCCCAAGAGAACATCAATCCTTCTGCAGATCACACACTCATATGAAAGACGTTACAAAGAAACTGTAACTCCCACTTTTTACGCCTTCCATTACCCCTCAGCTGCTACCTTCCATAACCATCAGACCTCTCCTGTGTACATACCATTATTGCAACAGATCGCCTCCTCACAACAATGATCGCCATTACCGCTCCCATCCTCGCAACAGTGACCGATTGTTTCAGTCGCCCTTCCTCTGTCGCCTCTGGAGTGGAGTATCGAAGCCCTCTGTCGTCATAGATAAAGCACGCTAGAAGACTCAGTGCAGTCGGACGCAGCCGATCCCAGTCTGAAGCTGCATCTCCCTGTCGAACAACCACACAGCAGCACAACCATCTGGGTACACACTGAAACCCGGGAGTCTTCCACCCTGGAGTCGTGCACAGCAGCCTCCCATTGGACCTCTTCAGTTTCCGACAAGGCTATGAACGTGAGAGCCATCCTCGTCCTTCATGCTTTTGAGTTTGGAGCCGGGTAAGACCCACATCTACCTCCTTATTTCCCCTCCATGTGTATGTGTCAATGAGTGCCTCTA
The DNA here is from genome assembly GCA_033239125.1 of Fagopyrum homotropicum. Lineage (NCBI taxonomy): Eukaryota > Viridiplantae > Streptophyta > Magnoliopsida > Caryophyllales > Polygonaceae > Fagopyrum > Fagopyrum homotropicum. Next base: position 53,236,100 of record BSWB01000003.1, on the reverse strand, counting down.
AACCATCTTTAAACCCATACATTTCAGTCAAGAAAACAACCGCAGAGAGCTGTTACGTTTTTCTCAGTTTTCGGAAGTGACGAGCAGTCAACTTCGGGTCCAGATTTGGGTAAGTTAGACTTCTTCTTTTTGGCGGAATTTTGGATATGTTGTAGTCAGTAGTATATAGTAGATCATACTAAAATTTGGGAAGAATCGAAGCTACGGTTTGAGAGTTATTGTGTTCCAAAGTTGACGCCTCATGCAGTTTTTATATATGTGCTGAGTGTTGGGGAAAACAGCAAGTGATGCTGTTTTGTGAGATGGTTTTGAATAAGCTCTTGATCTCCGTTGGGCTTGAATTTTGGATATGATATAGTTGACATATTGTTGTAGAACATATTAAAATTTGAGAGGTATCCAGTGAGTGGTTTGGGATTTATGATTTTTCCAAGATTGAGTCGTAAGCAGTTTTTCTGTTGTGCTGAAATTCGGTTTTGTGAGATAGTTTTAAATAGGATTTTGATCTCCTTTGCGGCTGAATTTGTGATATATTAGAGATAAAATTTTATAGTAGAACATATCAAAATTGGGGATAAATCCAGCGAGTAGTTTAGGAGTTATGATTTTTCAAAGTTAAAGTAGTGTGCTGCTTGTTAAGTGTTGTAACCAACTTTAGAAATTTTTGTATAAGCTATGTTTTAACAACTTTAAGAAATTCTTTCTCCTATGAGTAGATGGGATATCATAGATGATCTAGGGAATTATTTCGGAATTTTTATAAGATTATTCGAATTTTATATTTGAAGCTATAGTTGGACTTTAGTGACTTTTCGGGAAATAGAAAATGGGTAGTTTTTCTAGTTGTTACCTAAAATCATCCTAGGGAGTAGAATATGGTTAGTTAGCCTCAAATTATAATTTAAGTACATATTCCGAGTTTTTGGAAGTTCCGGGACTAAGGGTAAAATAGTCATTTTACCTTAAATAAACACTGTAATAACTTCTGCACATAGAATCGTATATCTTAAGAGTTTTAGACTTATAAGTATCCAGGGAAATGTGTTGACTCACGTACCTCCTCTGACAGGCAACTGAGTTCTGCACTTACGGATTTAGTAGTGGTTAAGAGAGAGTCGAGATTTGATTCTGGTAAGTCCACAGACTTACTTAGCCGGCTTCTTGTATGAGTGTAATGTGTATGAGTGGTGTCTGTTAGTTATGATAAACAACGAAACTGGATTAGGCCGACTTTATTATTTATGTAATTGACCCAAGTGTATGATAACGGGTCGTGACATCATCTGCCTAGCTCTTGCGAGAGTCTAGGAGGTTCCCTGCGACCAACCCAGTCCGGTAGACGGTCAGATGCATTAGTACCATTCCGCGTTGGTAAACGGGGACAGGGGTGAGGTTTGGGAATCCCTCGTGTCACAAAATAAGTATCATTAGTAATAACCTATCACCTAATTAAAGATAATAAAATGATTGAGTGTTGCATCTTGATTGTGTATGTTGTGTGTTTGTGCTTTTGCCTTTATACTTATGCATAGAATGTTAGCTAACGGTTTTACACCGCTTGTAGATGCCTTGCAGGTTAAGACAGTTGTAGAGGGATACGGAGGAAATGGTCAGCCGGGTCCACGTACTCATTTAGTTGGGGACGGGGATGTCTTATGTTCTTCATATGCATCATTTTAGTAGCTTTTCTTGTAAGGCTGATACATATTCACCATGTATATATTGTTTACAGTTTTCACATGTTTTAAATACTTTTGTGCCTTGTTGTAAGATCCATGTAAAATTGTTGTCAAACTATGGTCGGGACCCATTGTGAGGTCCTAACCAGTAGCTCCCCGAGTTCTCAGAATTTGGGGTGTTACACACATAAAGGGAGAAGGCTACGGGAACTACAAGAGGCATATTCGGAACAAGCATCTAGAAAAACAAGGATTGACACGAGGGCAAAGACAACTTACCAGGTACGCATCTACCTCTAACCAGCCTCCTTCTTTATTTACATATGATCATGCTTCTTCTATGGATGCATTTTCAGAAATGTTAGCCGTAGATTCTTTGGCATTTAGTTTTGCACTAAATGTTGGTTCTAATGATTGGATGTAAAATCATGCTCAACCCGCATATAAACCGATTTCTCGCCAAACCGCTAAAAGAAAAATGATGCATAAATATAGAATTCGTAAAGAATAATTGATTAAAAATTTTATGGAAAACGGTGATATTCAAGTTTCTATTTGTAGTGATATTTGGACCGTCGGTTTTCAAAAAAATTCATATATGCTTATTACTTGTCATTTTGTTGATAAATTTTGGATTTTAAACAAAAGAGTTTTAGCATTACGAGTTTTCAACGAACAACATACCGCCCAAAACATTGCCCGTTTGATTGCAAATATTCTGGAAGAATATATATATATATATTAGTTTCACGAGTTTTTTCAATCGGTTTTGACAACTCCCCCGCTAACACGGCTTCCATTGGAGATTTAACCAACTATTGCAAGCCGACAATTGGAGGTAAATTTTTTCACATTAGGTGTGCCGCTCATATTTTTAAACTTTTGTGTTCAAGAAGGTTTAGCATACGTTGGAGATTTAGTACAACCTATTCAAAAAATTCTTAATGAACTTTGGTCTAAAAAAAGTATACGTACTAAATGGTATGCATATTGTAAACAAAATAAAGTTTATCCTAAAAAAAATTCAAAAGATGTTTGTACAAGATGGAACTCTACTTACAAAATGATTTCCAAATCATATGAACATCGAGATCTTTTAAGTAGTTTTGCCGCACAACATATTGACGGTGATTTTGTTTTCGGTGAATCTTGGGTTTTAGCAAGAGATGTAATGGAGGTTTTTAAATATTTTTATGATGCTACTAACACTTTTAGATATGTTTATACACTAACTTCAAACATATTGTTTGATTGCTTGTTTAGGGTTTGACCTTGTATGTGTGATATTGTTTGACTGCTTGTTTATTTCATGATTGAGTATTTAGTCAGTGATGTGTTCTTTTGGTAACCTTGATGTGCGGGATACTTAGATGTGGAAACGACGAGACTTTTGTATAGCGATCAAACAAACCCATTCGGTGCCTTAAAGGCCGATCAGGATTGTCTTACCCTAAGTTTCGGGACGAAACTTATTTTGAGGGGGATCTGATGTAACGACCGAATTTTTTTCGTTACGTTTTGATAGGGTTACAGGAGTTTAGAAAACAAAAATAAAATTTAGTGAGACTAGGATATACAAGTTTATTTATGGAAGTTGCTTAATTAAGTACCTTGTTCTAAGTTTCGGGACGAAACTTATTTTAAGGGGGTACTGATGTAATATCCGGAATTTTTATTCCGTTTAATTCTGAATCAAATCGGACTTCGAACCGTTGACGGTTTCCCATTCTATCTAGTATTTCTTTCTTCATAAATTTTATTATTTTATGTAGAATTTAATTCACATAAAATGATAAAATTATATCAAGCTCTAATTCTTATAATTATTTATTATTTTATGTAGAATTTAATTCACATAAAATGATAGATTTATATCAAACCCTAGATATTATAATTCTTTCGTATCGATGACTTTAGACGAGATCATGACAAGTTGTGACGAGATCATGACTAAGCTGAGACGACGCCATGACAAATCTGTGACAAACTCATTCATGGGCCTGACAAGCCCATGACGAGTTTTGACAGATTTTGACAAACAACTCAGCCCACTCTTATTTTTTTTACCTTGTTTCAGCCAACCTCTTTTACTCATTTTGCTTCAGCCCAAGCACAAACTTCTTCAGCCTTGCAGCAGCCCCTCTTCAGCCCAGTTCTGCGTGCCTCTTTGCCAGCCCAAGAGAACATCAATCCTTCTGCAGATCACACACTCATATGAAAGACGTTACAAAGAAACTGTAACTCCCACTTTTTACGCCTTCCATTACCCCTCAGCTGCTACCTTCCATAACCATCAGACCTCTCCTGTGTACATACCATTATTGCAACAGATCGCCTCCTCACAACAATGATCGCCATTACCGCTCCCATCCTCGCAACAGTGACCGATTGTTTCAGTCGCCCTTCCTCTGTCGCCTCTGGAGTGGAGTATCGAAGCCCTCTGTCGTCATAGATAAAGCACGCTAGAAGACTCAGTGCAGTCGGACGCAGCCGATCCCAGTCTGAAGCTGCATCTCCCTGTCGAACAACCACACAGCAGCACAACCATCTGGGTACACACTGAAACCCGGGAGTCTTCCACCCTGGAGTCGTGCACAGCAGCCTCCCATTGGACCTCTTCAGTTTCCGACAAGGCTATGAACGTGAGAGCCATCCTCGTCCTTCATGCTTTTGAGTTTGGAGCCGGGTAAGACCCACATCTACCTCCTTATTTCCCCTCCATGTGTATGTGTCAATGAGTGCCTCTAAACCATCTTTAAACCCATACATTTCAGTCAAGAAAACAACCGCAGAGAGCTGTTACGTTTTTCTCAGTTTTCGGAAGTGACGAGCAGTCAACTTCGGGTCCAGATTTGGGTAAGTTAGACTTCTTCTTTTTGGCGGAATTTTGGATATGTTGTAGTCAGTAGTATATAGTAGATCATACTAAAATTTGGGAAGAATCGAAGCTACGGTTTGAGAGTTATTGTGTTCCAAAGTTGACGCCTCATGCAGTTTTTATATATGTGCTGAGTGTTGGGGAAAACAGCAAGTGATGCTGTTTTGTGAGATGGTTTTGAATAAGCTCTTGATCTCCGTTGGGCTTGAATTTTGGATATGATATAGTTGACATATTGTTGTAGAACATATTAAAATTTGAGAGGTATCCAGTGAGTGGTTTGGGATTTATGATTTTTCCAAGATTGAGTCGTAAGCAGTTTTTCTGTTGTGCTGAAATTCGGTTTTGTGAGATAGTTTTAAATAGGATTTTGATCTCCTTTGCGGCTGAATTTGTGATATATTAGAGATAAAATTTTATAGTAGAACATATCAAAATTGGGGATAAATCCAGCGAGTAGTTTAGGAGTTATGATTTTTCAAAGTTAAAGTAGTGTGCTGCTTGTTAAGTGTTGTAACCAACTTTAGAAATTTTTGTATAAGCTATGTTTTAACAACTTTAAGAAATTCTTTCTCCTATGAGTAGATGGGATATCATAGATGATCTAGGGAATTATTTCGGAATTTTTATAAGATTATTCGAATTTTATATTTGAAGCTATAGTTGGACTTTAGTGACTTTTCGGGAAATAGAAAATGGGTAGTTTTTCTAGTTGTTACCTAAAATCATCCTAGGGAGTAGAATATGGTTAGTTAGCCTCAAATTATAATTTAAGTACATATTCCGAGTTTTTGGAAGTTCCGGGACTAAGGGTAAAATAGTCATTTTACCTTAAATAAACACTGTAATAACTTCTGCACATAGAATCGTATATCTTAAGAGTTTTAGACTTATAAGTATCCAGGGAAATGTGTTGACTCACGTACCTCCTCTGACAGGCAACTGAGTTCTGCACTTACGGATTTAGTAGTGGTTAAGAGAGAGTCGAGATTTGATTCTGGTAAGTCCACAGACTTACTTAGCCGGCTTCTTGTATGAGTGTAATGTGTATGAGTGGTGTCTGTTAGTTATGATAAACAACGAAACTGGATTAGGCCGACTTTATTATTTATGTAATTGACCCAAGTGTATGATAACGGGTCGTGACATCATCTGCCTAGCTCTTGCGAGAGTCTAGGAGGTTCCCTGCGACCAACCCAGTCCGGTAGACGGTCAGATGCATTAGTACCATTCCGCGTTGGTAAACGGGGACAGGGGTGAGGTTTGGGAATCCCTCGTGTCACAAAATAAGTATCATTAGTAATAACCTATCACCTAATTAAAGATAATAAAATGATTGAGTGTTGCATCTTGATTGTGTATGTTGTGTGTTTGTGCTTTTGCCTTTATACTTATGCATAGAATGTTAGCTAACGGTTTTACACCGCTTGTAGATGCCTTGCAGGGTAAGACAGTTGTAGAGGGATACGGAGGAAATGGTCAGCCGGGTCCACGTACTCATTTAGTTGGGGACGGGGATGTCTTATGTTCTTCATATGCATCATTTTAGTAGCTTTTCTTGTAAGGCTGATACATATTCACCATGTATATATTGTTTACAGTTTTCACATGTTTTAAATACTTTTGTGCCTTGTTGTAAGATCCATGTAAAATTGTTGTCAAACTATGGTCGGGACCCATTGTGAGGTCCTAACCAGTAGCTCCCCGAGTTCTCAGAATTTGGGGTGTTACACACATAAAGGGAGAAGGCTACGGGAACTACAAGAGGCATATTCGGAACAAGCATCTAGAAAAACAAGGATTGACACGAGGGCAAAGACAACTTACCAGGTACGCATCTACCTCTAACCAGCCTCCTTCTTTATTTACATATGATCATGCTTCTTCTATGGATGCATTTTCAGAAATGTTAGCCGTAGATTCTTTGGCATTTAGTTTTGCACTAAATGTTGGTTCTAATGATTGGATGTAAAATCATGCTCAACCCGCATATAAACCGATTTCTCGCCAAACCGCTAAAAGAAAAATGATGCATAAATATAGAATTCGTAAAGAATAATTGATTAAAAATTTTATGGAAAACGGTGATATTCAAGTTTCTATTTGTAGTGATATTTGGACCGTCGGTTTTCAAAAAAATTCATATATGCTTATTACTTGTCATTTTGTTGATAAATTTTGGATTTTAAACAAAAGAGTTTTAGCATTACGAGTTTTCAACGAACAACATACCGCCCAAAACATTGCCCGTTTGATTGCAAATATTCTGGAAGAATATATATATATTAGTTTCACGAGTTTTTTCAATCGGTTTTGACAACTCCCCCGCTAACACGGCTTCCATTGGAGATTTAACCAACTATTGCAAGCCGACAATTGGAGGTAAATTTTTTCACATTAGGTGTGCCGCTCATATTTTTAAACTTTTGTGTTCAAGAAGGTTTAGCATACGTTGGAGATTTAGTACAACCTATTCAAAAAATTCTTAATGAACTTTGGTCTAAAAAAAGTATACGTACTAAATGGTATGCATATTGTAAACAAAATAAAGTTTATCCTAAAAAAAATTCAAAAGATGTTTGTACAAGATGGAACTCTACTTACAAAATGATTTCCAAATCATATGAACATCGAGATCTTTTAAGTAGTTTTGCCGCACAACATATTGACGGTGATTTTGTTTTCGGTGAATCTTGGGTTTTAGCAAGAGATGTAATGGAGGTTTTTAAATATTTTTATGATGCTACTAACACTTTTAGATATGTTTATACACTAACTTCAAACATATTGTTTGATTGCTTGTTTAGGGTTTGACCTTGTATGTGTGATATTGTTTGACTGCTTGTTTATTTCATGATTGAGTATTTAGTCAGTGATGTGTTCTTTTGGTAACCTTGATGTGCGGGATACTTAGATGTGGAAACGACGAGACTTTTGTATAGCGATCAAACAAACCCATTCGGTGCCTTAAAGGCCGATCAGGATTGTCTTACCCTAAGTTTCGGGACGAAACTTATTTTGAGGGGGATCTGATGTAACGACCGAATTTTTTTCGTTACGTTTTGATAGGGTTACAGGAGTTTAGAAAACAAAAATAAAATTTAGTGAGACTAGGATATACAAGTTTATTTATGGAAGTTGCTTAATTAAGTACCTTGTTCTAAGTTTCGGGACGAAACTTATTTTAAGGGGGTACTGATGTAATATCCGGAATTTTTATTCCGTTTAATTCTGAATCAAATCGGACTTCGAACCGTTGACGGTTTCCCATTCTATCTAGTATTTCTTTCTTCATAAATTTTATTATTTTATGTAGAATTTAATTCACATAAAATGATAAAATTATATCAAGCTCTAATTCTTATAATTATTTATTATTTTATGTAGAATTTAATTCACATAAAATGATAGATTTATATCAAACCCTAGATATTATAATTCTTTCGTATCGATGACTTTAGACGAGATCATGACAAGTTGTGACGAGATCATGACTAAGCTGAGACGACGCCATGACAAATCTGTGACAAACTCATTCATGGGCCTGACAAGCCCATGACGAGTTTTGACAGATTTTGACAAACAACTCAGCCCACTCTTATTTTTTTTACCTTGTTTCAGCCAACCTCTTTTACTCATTTTGCTTCAGCCCAAGCACAAACTTCTTCAGCCTTGCAGCAGCCCCTCTTCAGCCCAGTTCTGCGTGCCTCTTTGCCAGCCCAAGAGAACATCAATCCTTCTGCAGATCACACACTCATATGAAAGACGTTACAAAGAAACTGTAACTCCCACTTTTTACGCCTTCCATTACCCCTCAGCTGCTACCTTCCATAACCATCAGACCTCTCCTGTGTACATACCATTATTGCAACAGATCGCCTCCTCACAACAATGATCGCCATTACCGCTCCCATCCTCGCAACAGTGACCGATTGTTTCAGTCGCCCTTCCTCTGTCGCCTCTGGAGTGGAGTATCGAAGCCCTCTGTCGTCATAGATAAAGCACGCTAGAAGACTCAGTGCAGTCGGACGCAGCCGATCCCAGTCTGAAGCTGCATCTCCCTGTCGAACAACCACACAGCAGCACAACCATCTGGGTACACACTGAAACCCGGGAGTCTTCCACCCTGGAGTCGTGCACAGCAGCCTCCCATTGGACCTCTTCAGTTTCCGACAAGGCTATGAACGTGAGAGCCATCCTCGTCCTTCATGCTTTTGAGTTTGGAGCCGGGTAAGACCCACATCTACCTCCTTATTTCCCCTCCATGTGTATGTGTCAATGAGTGCCTCTAAACCATCTTTAAACCCATACATTTCAGTCAAGAAAACAACCGCAGAGAGCTGTTACGTTTTTCTCAGTTTTCGGAAGTGACGAGCAGTCAACTTCGGGTCCAGATTTGGGTAAGTTAGACTTCTTCTTTTTGGCGGAATTTTGGATATGTTGTAGTCAGTAGTATATAGTAGATCATACTAAAATTTGGGAAGAATCGAAGCTACGGTTTGAGAGTTATTGTGTTCCAAAGTTGACGCCTCATGCAGTTTTTATATATGTGCTGAGTGTTGGGGAAAACAGCAAGTGATGCTGTTTTGTGAGATGGTTTTGAATAAGCTCTTGATCTCCGTTGGGCTTGAATTTTGGATATGATATAGTTGACATATTGTTGTAGAACATATTAAAATTTGAGAGGTATCCAGTGAGTGGTTTGGGATTTATGATTTTTCCAAGATTGAGTCGTAAGCAGTTTTTCTGTTGTGCTGAAATTCGGTTTTGTGAGATAGTTTTAAATAGGATTTTGATCTCCTTTGCGGCTGAATTTGTGATATATTAGAGATAAAATTTTATAGTAGAACATATCAAAATTGGGGATAAATCCAGCGAGTAGTTTAGGAGTTATGATTTTTCAAAGTTAAAGTAGTGTGCTGCTTGTTAAGTGTTGTAACCAACTTTAGAAATTTTTGTATAAGCTATGTTTTAACAACTTTAAGAAATTCTTTCTCCTATGAGTAGATGGGATATCATAGATGATCTAGGGAATTATTTCGGAATTTTTATAAGATTATTCGAATTTTATATTTGAAGCTATAGTTGGACTTTAGTGACTTTTCGGGAAATAGAAAATGGGTAGTTTTTCTAGTTGTTACCTAAAATCATCCTAGGGAGTAGAATATGGTTAGTTAGCCTCAAATTATAATTTAAGTACATATTCCGAGTTTTTGGAAGTTCCGGGACTAAGGGTAAAATAGTCATTTTACCTTAAATAAACACTGTAATAACTTCTGCACATAGAATCGTATATCTTAAGAGTTTTAGACTTATAAGTATCCAGGGAAATGTGTTGACTCACGTACCTCCTCTGACAGGCAACTGAGTTCTGCACTTACGGATTTAGTAGTGGTTAAGAGAGAGTCGAGATTTGATTCTGGTAAGTCCACAGACTTACTTAGCCGGCTTCTTGTATGAGTGTAATGTGTATGAGTGGTGTTTGTTAGTTATGATAAACAACGAAACTGGATTAGGCCGACTTTATTATTTATGTAATTGACCCAAGTGTATGATAACGGGTCGTGACATCATCTGCCTAGCTCTTGCGAGAGTCTAGGAGGTTCCTTGCGACCAACCCAGTCCGGTAGACGGTCAGATGCATTAGTACCATTCCGCGTTGGTAAACGGGGACAGGGGTGAGGTTTGGGAATCCCTCGTGTCACAAAATAAGTATCATTAGTAATAACCTATCACCTAATTAAAGATAATAAAATGATTGAGTGTTGCATCTTGATTGTGTATGTTGTGTGTTTGTGCTTTTGCCTTTATACTTATGCATAGAATGTTAGCTAACGGTTTTACACCGCTTGTAGATGCCTTGCAGGGTAAGACAGTTGTAGAGGGATACGGAGGAAATGGTCAGCCGGGTCCACGTACTCATTTAGTTGGGGACGGGGATGTCTTATGTTCTTCATATGCATCATTTTAGTAGCTTTTCTTGTAAGGCTGATACATATTCACCATGTATATATTGTTTACAGTTTTCACATGTTTTAAATACTTTTGTGCCTTGTTGTAAGATCCATGTAAAATTGTTGTCAAACTATGGTCGGGACCCATTGTGAGGTCCTAACCAGTAGCTCCCCGAGTTCTCAGAATTTGGGGTGTTACACACATAAAGGGAGAAGGCTACGGGAACTACAAGAGGCATATTCGGAACAAGCATCTAGAAAAACAAGGATTGACACGAGGGCAAAGACAACTTACCAGGTACGCATCTACCTCTAACCAGCCTCCTTCTTTATTTACATATGATCATGCTTCTTCTATGGATGCATTTTCAGAAATGTTAGCCGTAGATTCTTTGGCATTTAGTTTTGCACTAAATGTTGGTTCTAATGATTGGATGTAAAATCATGCTCAACCCGCATATAAACCGATTTCTCGCCAAACCGCTAAAAGAAAAATGATGCATAAATATAGAATTCGTAAAGAATAATTGATTAAAAATTTTATGGAAAACGGTGATATTCAAGTTTCTATTTGTAGTGATATTTGGACCGTCGGTTTTCAAAAAAATTCATATATGCTTATTACTTGTCATTTTGTTGATAAATTTTGGATTTTAAACAAAAGAGTTTTAGCATTACGAGTTTTCAACGAACAACATACCGCCCAAAACATTGCCCGTTTGATTGCAAATATTCTGGAAGAATATATATATATTAGTTTCACGAGTTTTTTCAATCGGTTTTGACAACTCCCCCGCTAACACGGCTTCCATTGGAGATTTAACCAACTATTGCAAGCCGACAATTGGAGGTAAATTTTTTCACATTAGGTGTGCCGCTCATATTTTTAAACTTTTGTGTTCAAGAAGGTTTAGCATACGTTGGAGATTTAGTACAACCTATTCGAAAAATTCTTAATGAACTTTGGTCTAAAAAAGTATACGTACTAAATGGTATGCATATTGTAAACAAAATAAAGTTTATCCTAAAAAAAATTCAAAAGATGTTTGTACAAGATGGAACTCTACTTACAAAATGATTTCCAAATAATATGAACATCGAGATCTTTTAAGTAGTTTTGCCGCACAACATATTGACGGTGATTTTGTTTTCGGTGAATCTTGGGTTTTAGCAAGAGATGTAATGGAGGTTTTTAAATATTTTTATGATGCTACTAACACTTTTAGATATGTTTATACACTAACTTCAAACATATTGTTTGATTGCTTGTTTAGGGTTTGACCTTGTATGTGTGATATTGTTTGACTGCTTGTTTATTTCATGATTGAGTATTTAGTCAGTGATGTGTTCTTTTGGTAACCTTGATGTGCGGGATACTTAGATGTGGAAACGACGAGACTTTTGTATAGCGATCAAACACACCCATTCGGTGCCTTAAAGGCCGATCAGGATTGTCTTACCCTAAGTTTCGGGACGAAACTTATTTTGAGGGGGATCTGATGTAACGACCAAATTTTTTTCGTTACGTTTTGATAGGGTTACAGGAGTTTAGAAAACAAAAATAAAATTTAGTGAGACTAGGATATACAAGTTTATTTATGGAAGTTGCTTAATTAAGTACCTTGTTCTAAGTTTCGGGACGAAACTTATTTTAAGGGGGTACTGATGTAATATCCGGAATTTTTATTCCGTTTAATTCTGAATCAAATCGGACTTCGAACCGTTGACGGTTTCCCATTCTATCTAGTATTTCTTTCTTCATAAATTTTATTATTTTATGTAGAATTTAATTCACATAAAATGATAAAATTATATCAAGCTCTAATTCTTATAATTATTTATTATTTTATGTAGAATTTAATTCACATAAAATGATAGATTTATATCAAACCCTAGATATTATAATTCTTTCGTATCGATGACTTTAGACGAGATCATGACAAGTTGTGACGAGATCATGACTAAGCTGAGACAACGCCATGACAAATCTGTGACAAACTCATTCATGGGCCTGACAAGCCCATGACGAGTTTTGACAGATTTTGACAAACAACTCAGCCCACTCTTATTTTTTTTACCTTGTTTCAGCCAACCTCTTTTACTCATTTTGCTTCAGCCCAAGCACAAACTTCTTCAGCCTTGCAGCAGCCCCTCTTCAGCCCAGTTCTGCGTGCCTCTTTGCCAGCCCAAGAGAACATCAATCCTTCTGCAGATCACACACTCATATGAAAGACGTTACAAAGAAACTGTAACTCCCACTTTTTACGCCTTCCATTACCCCTCAGCTGCTACCTTCCATAACCATCAGACCTCTCCTGTGTACATACCATTATTGCAACAGATCGCCTCCTCACAACAATGATCGCCATTACCGCTCCCATCCTCGCAACAGTGACCGATTGTTTCAGTCGCCCTTCCTCTGTCGCCTCTGGAGTGGAGTATCGAAGCCCTCTGTCGTCATAGATAAAGCACGCTAGAAGACTCAGTGCAGTCGGACGCAGCCGATCCCAGTCTGAAGCTGCATCTCCCTGTCGAACAACCACACAGCAGCACAACCATCTGGGTACACACTGAAACCCGGGAGTCTTCCACCCTGGAGTCGTGCACAGCAGCCTCCCATTGGACCTCTTCAGTTTCCGACAAGGCTATGAACGTGAGAGCCATCCTCGTCCTTCATGCTTTTGAGTTTGGAGCCGGGTAAGACCCACATCTACCTCCTTATTTCCCCTCCATGTGTATGTGTCAATGAGTGCCTCTAAACCATCTTTAAACCCATACATTTCAGTCAAGAAAACAACCGCAGAGAGCTGTTACGTTTTTCTCAGTTTTCGGAAGTGACGAGCAGTCAACTTCGGGTCCAGATTTGGGTAAGTTAGACTTCTTCTTTTTGGCGGAATTTTGGATATGTTGTAGTCAGTAGTATATAGTAGATCATACTAAAATTTGGGAAGAATCGAAGCTACGGTTTGAGAGTTATTGTGTTCCAAAGTTGACGCCTCATGCAGTTTTTATATATGTGCTGAGTGTTGGGGAAAACAGCAAGTGATGCTGTTTTGTGAGATGGTTTTGAATAAGCTCTTGATCTCCGTTGGGCTTGAATTTTGGATATGATATAGTTGACATATTGTTGTAGAACATATTAAAATTTGAGAGGTATCCAGTGAGTGGTTTGGGATTTATGATTTTTCCAAGATTGAGTCGTAAGCAGTTTTTCTGTTGTGCTGAAATTCGGTTTTGTGAGATAGTTTTAAATAGGATTTTGATCTCCTTTGCGGCTGAATTTGTGATATATTAGAGATAAAATTTTATAGTAGAACATATCAAAATTGGGGATAAATCCAGCGAGTAGTTTAGGAGTTATGATTTTTCAAAGTTAAAGTAGTGTGCTGCTTGTTAAGTGTTGTAACCAACTTTAGAAATTTTTGTATAAGCTATGTTTTAACAACTTTAAGAAATTCTTTCTCCTATGAGTAGATGGGATATCATAGATGATCTAGGGAATTATTTCGGAATTTTTATAAGATTATTCGAATTTTATATTTGAAGCTATAGTTGGACTTTAGTGACTTTTCGGGAAATAGAAAATGGGTAGTTTTTCTAGTTGTTACCTAAAATCATCCTAGGGAGTAGAATATGGTTAGTTAGCCTCAAATTATAATTTAAGTACATATTCCGAGTTTTTGGAAGTTCCGGGACTAAGGGTAAAATAGTCATTTTACCTTAAATAAACACTGTAATAACTTCTGCACATAGAATCGTATATCTTAAGAGTTTTAGACTTATAAGTATCCAGGGAAATGTGTTGACTCACGTACCTCCTCTGACAGGCAACTGAGTTCTGCACTTACGGATTTAGTAGTGGTTAAGAGAGAGTCGAGATTTGATTCTGGTAAGTCCACAGACTTACTTAGCCGGCTTCTTGTATGAGTGTAATGTGTATGAGTGGTGTTTGTTAGTTATGATAAACAACGAAACTGGATTAGGCCGACTTTATTATTTATGTAATTGACCCAAGTGTATGATAACGGGTCGTGACATCATCTGCCTAGCTCTTGCGAGAGTCTAGGAGGTTCCTTGCGACCAACCCAGTCCGGTAGACGGTCAGATGCATTAGTACCATTCCGCGTTGGTAAACGGGGACAGGGGTGAGGTTTGGGAATCCCTCGTGTCACAAAATAAGTATCATTAGTAATAACCTATCACCTAATTAAAGATAATAAAATGATTGAGTGTTGCATCTTGATTGTGTATGTTGTGTGTTTGTGCTTTTGCCTTTATACTTATGCATAGAATGTTAGCTAACGGTTTTACACCGCTTGTAGATGCCTTGTAGGGTAAGACAGTTGTAGAGGGATACGGAGGAAATGGTCAGCCGGGTCCACGTACTCATTTAGTTGGGGACGGGGATGTCTTATGTTCTTCATATGCATCATTTTAGTAGCTTTTCTTGTAAGGCTGATACATATTCACCATGTATATATTGTTTACAGTTTTCACATGTTTTAAATACTTTTGTGCCTTGTTGTAAGATCCATGTAAAATTGTTGTCAAACTATGGTCGGGACCCATTGTGAGGTCCTAACCAGTAGCTCCCCGAGTTCTCAGAATTTGGGGTGTTACACACATAAAGGGAGAAGGCTACGGGAACTACAAGAGGCATATTCGGAACAAGCATCTAGAAAAACAAGGATTGACACGAGGGCAAAGACAACTTACCAGGTACGCATCTACCTCTAACCAGCCTCCTTCTTTATTTACATATGATCATGCTTCTTCTATGGATGCATTTTCAGAAATGTTAGCCGTAGATTCTTTGGCATTTAGTTTTGCACTAAATGTTGGTTCTAATGATTGGATGTAAAATCATGCTCAACCCGCATATAAACCGATTTCTCGTCAAACCGCTAAAAGAAAAATGATGCATAAATATAGAATTCGTAAAGAATAATTGATTAAAAATTTTATGGAAAACGGTGATATTCAAGTTTCTATTTGTAGTGATATTTGGACCGTCGGTTTTCAAAAAAATTCATATATGCTTATTACTTGTCATTTTGTTGATAAATTTTGGATTTTAAACAAAAGAGTTTTAGCATTACGAGTTTTCAACGAACAACATACCGCCCAAAACATTGCCCGTTTGATTGCAAATATTCTGGAAGAATATATATATATTAGTTTCACGAGTTTTTTCAATCGGTTTTGACAACTCCCCCGCTAACACGGCTTCCATTGGAGATTTAACCAACTATTGCAAGCCGACAATTGGAGGTAAATTTTTTCACATTAGGTGTGCCGCTCATATTTTTAAACTTTTGTGTTCAAGAAGGTTTAGCATACGTTGGAGATTTAGTACAACCTATTCAAAAAATTCTTAATGAACTTTGGTCTAAAAAAAGTATACGTACTAAATGGTATGCATATTGTAAACAAAATAAAGTTTATCCTAAAAAAAATTCAAAAGATGTTTGTACAAGATGGAACTCTACTTACAAAATGATTTCCAAATCATATGAACATCGAGATCTTTTAAGTAGTTTTGCCGCACAACATATTGACGGTGATTTTGTTTTCGGTGAATCTTGGGTTTTAGCAAGAGATGTAATGGAGGTTTTTAAATATTTTTATGATGCTACTAACACTTTTAGATATGTTTATACACTAACTTCAAACATATTGTTTGATTGCTTGTTTAGGGTTTGACCTTGTATGTGTGATATTGTTTGACTGCTTGTTTATTTCATGATTGAGTATTTAGTCAGTGATGTGTTCTTTTGGTAACCTTGATGTGCGGGATACTTAGATGTGGAAACGACGAGACTTTTGTATAGCGATCAAACAAACCCATTCGGTGCCTTAAAGGCCGATCAGGATTGTCTTACCCTAAGTTTCGGGACGAAACTTATTTTGAGGGGGATCTGATGTAACGACCGAATTTTTTTCGTTACGTTTTGATAGGGTTACAGGAGTTTAGAAAACAAAAATAAAATTTAGTGAGACTAGGATATACAAGTTTATTTATGGAAGTTGCTTAATTAAGTACCTTGTTCTAAGTTTCGGGACGAAACTTATTTTAAGGGGGTACTGATGTAATATCCGGAATTTTTATTCCGTTTAATTCTGAATCAAATCGGACTTCGAACCGTTGACGGTTTCCCATTCTATCTAGTATTTCTTTCTTCATAAATTTTATTATTTTATGTAGAATTTAATTCACATAAAATGATAAAATTATATCAAGCTCTAATTCTTATAATTATTTATTATTTTATGTAGAATTTAATTCACATAAAATGATAGATTTATATCAAACCCTAGATATTATAATTCTTTCGTATCGATGACTTTAGACGAGATCATGACAAGTTGTGACGAGATCATGACTAAGCTGAGACGACGCCATGACAAATCTGTGACAAACTCATTCATGGGCCTGACAAGCCCATGACGAGTTTTGACAGATTTTGACAAACAACTCAGCCCACTCTTATTTTTTTTACCTTGTTTCAGCCAACCTCTTTTACTCATTTTGCTTCAGCCCAAGCACAAACTTCTTCAGCCTTGCAGCAGCCCCTCTTCAGCCCAGTTCTGCGTGCCTCTTTGCCAGCCCAAGAGAACATCAATCCTTCTGCAGATCACACACTCATATGAAAGACGTTACAAAGAAACTGTAACTCCCACTTTTTACGCCTTCCATTACCCCTCAGCTGCTACCTTCCATAACCATCAGACCTCTCCTGTGTACATACCATTATTGCAACAGATCGCCTCCTCACAACAATGATCGCCATTACCGCTCCCATCCTCGCAACAGTGACCGATTGTTTCAGTCGCCCTTCCTCTGTCGCCTCTGGAGTGGAGTATCGAAGCCCTCTGTCGTCATAGATAAAGCACGCTAGAAGACTCAGTGCAGTCGGACGCAGCCGATCCCAGTCTGAAGCTGCATCTCCCTGTCGAACAACCACACAGCAGCACAACCATCTGGGTACACACTGAAACCCGGGAGTCTTCCACCCTGGAGTCGTGCACAGCAGCCTCCCATTGGACCTCTTCAGTTTCCGACAAGGCTATGAACGTGAGAGCCATCCTCGTCCTTCATGCTTTTGAGTTTGGAGCCGGGTAAGACCCACATCTACCTCCTTATTTCCCCTCCATGTGTATGTGTCAATGAGTGCCTCTAAACCATCTTTAAACCCATACATTTCAGTCAAGAAAACAACCGCAGAGAGCTGTTACGTTTTTCTCAGTTTTCGGAAGTGACGAGCAGTCAACTTCGGGTCCAGATTTGGGTAAGTTAGACTTCTTCTTTTTGGCGGAATTTTGGATATGTTGTAGTCAGTAGTATATAGTAGATCATACTAAAATTTGGGAAGAATCGAAGCTACGGTTTGAGAGTTATTGTGTTCCAAAGTTGACGCCTCATGCAGTTTTTATATATGTGCTGAGTGTTGGGGAAAACAGCAAGTGATGCTGTTTTGTGAGATGGTTTTGAATAAGCTCTTGATCTCCGTTGGGCTTGAATTTTGGATATGATATAGTTGACATATTGTTGTAGAACATATTAAAATTTGAGAGGTATCCAGTGAGTGGTTTGGGATTTATGATTTTTCCAAGATTGAGTCGTAAGCAGTTTTTCTGTTGTGCTGAAATTCGGTTTTGTGAGATAGTTTTAAATAGGATTTTGATCTCCTTTGCGGCTGAATTTGTGATATATTAGAGATAAAATTTTATAGTAGAACATATCAAAATTGGGGATAAATCCAGCGAGTAGTTTAGGAGTTATGATTTTTCAAAGTTAAAGTAGTGTGCTGCTTGTTAAGTGTTGTAACCAACTTTAGAAATTTTTGTATAAGCTATGTTTTAACAACTTTAAGAAATTCTTTCTCCTATGAGTAGATGGGATATCATAGATGATCTAGGGAATTATTTCGGAATTTTTATAAGATTATTCGAATTTTATATTTGAAGCTATAGTTGGACTTTAGTGACTTTTCGGGAAATAGAAAATGGGTAGTTTTTCTAGTTGTTACCTAAAATCATCCTAGGGAGTAGAATATGGTTAGTTAGCCTCAAATTATAATTTAAGTACATATTCCGAGTTTTTGGAAGTTCCGGGACTAAGGGTAAAATAGTCATTTTACCTTAAATAAACACTGTAATAACTTCTGCACATAGAATCGTATATCTTAAGAGTTTTAGACTTATAAGTATCCAGGGAAATGTGTTGACTCACGTACCTCCTCTGACAGGCAACTGAGTTCTGCACTTACGGATTTAGTAGTGGTTAAGAGAGAGTCGAGATTTGATTCTGGTAAGTCCACAGACTTACTTAGCCGGCTTCTTGTATGAGTGTAATGTGTATGAGTGGTGTCTGTTAGTTATGATAAACAACGAAACTGGATTAGGCCGACTTTATTATTTATGTAATTGACCCAAGTGTATGATAACGGGTCGTGACATCATCTGCCTAGCTCTTGCGAGAGTCTAGGAGGTTCCCTGCGACCAACCCAGTCCGGTAGACGGTCAGATGCATTAGTACCATTCCGCGTTGGTAAACGGGGACAGGGGTGAGGTTTGGGAATCCCTCGTGTCACAAAATAAGTATCATTAGTAATAACCTATCACCTAATTAAAGATAATAAAATGATTGAGTGTTGCATCTTGATTGTGTATGTTGTGTGTTTGTGCTTTTGCCTTTATACTTATGCATAGAATGTTAGCTAACGGTTTTACACCGCTTGTAGATGCCTTGCAGGTTAAGACAGTTGTAGAGGGATCCGGAGGAAATGGTCAGCCGGGTCCACGTACTCATTTAGTTGGGGACGGGGATGTCTTATGTTCTTCATATGCATCATTTTAGTAGCTTTTCTTGTAAGGCTGATACATATTCTCCATGTATATATTGTTTACAGTTTTCACATGTTTTAAATACTTTTGTGCCTTGTTGTAAGATCCATGTAAAATTGTTGTCAAACTATGGTCGGGACCCATTGTGAGGTCCTAACCAGTAGCTCCCCGAGTTCTCAGAATTTGGGGTGTTACACACATAAAGGGAGAAGGCTACGGGAACTACAAGAGGCATATTCGGAACAAGCATCTAGAAAAACAAGGATTGACACGAGGGC
The DNA here is from genome assembly GCA_033239125.1 of Fagopyrum homotropicum. Taxonomy (NCBI): domain Eukaryota; kingdom Viridiplantae; phylum Streptophyta; class Magnoliopsida; order Caryophyllales; family Polygonaceae; genus Fagopyrum; species Fagopyrum homotropicum. Next base: position 53,216,464 of record BSWB01000003.1, on the reverse strand, counting down.
AAAGACAACTTACCAGGTACGCATCTACCTCTAACCAGCCTCCTTCTTTATTTACATATGATCATGCTTCTTCTATGGATGCATTTTCAGAAATGTTAGCCGTAGATTCTTTGGCATTTAGTTTTGCACTAAATGTTGGTTCTAATGATTGGATGTAAAATCATGCTCAACCCGCATATAAACCGATTTCTCGCCAAACCGCTAAAAGAAAAATGATGCATAAATATAGAATTCGTAAAGAATAATTGATTAAAAATTTTATGGAAAACGGTGATATTCAAGTTTCTATTTGTAGTGATATTTGGACCGTCGGTTTTCAAAAAAATTCATATATGCTTATTACTTGTCATTTTGTTGATAAATTTTGGATTTTAAACAAAAGAGTTTTAGCATTACGAGTTTTCAACGAACAACATACCGCCCAAAACATTGCCCGTTTGATTGCAAATATTCTGGAAGAATATATATATATTAGTTTCACGAGTTTTTTCAATCGGTTTTGACAACTCCCCCGCTAACACGGCTTCCATTGGAGATTTAACCAACTATTGCAAGCCGACAATTGGAGGTAAATTTTTTCACATTAGGTGTGCCGCTCATATTTTTAAACTTTTGTGTTCAAGAAGGTTTAGCATACGTTGGAGATTTAGTACAACCTATTCGAAAAATTCTTAATGAACTTTGGTCTAAAAAAAAGTATACGTACTAAATGGTATGCATATTGTAAACAAAATAAAGTTTATCCTAAAAAAATTTCAAAAGATGTTTGTACAAGATGGAACTCTACTTACTAAATGATTTCCAAATCATATGAACATCGAGATCTTTTAAGTAGTTTTGCCGCACAACATATTGACGGTGATTTTGTTTTCGGTGAATCTTGGGTTTTAGCAAGAGATGTAATGGAGGTTTTTAAATATTTTTATGATGCTACTAACACTTTTAGATATGTTTATACACTAACTTCAAACATATTTTGTTATGTAGCAATTAATATTGCATTTGCACTTCAACAAGGTCTTTTAATTGATAATATTTCACAAGCTATTTATACAATGTGAACTAAATGGTTAGATTATTATACAACTATTCCCGATGTTTTTCTTGTTGCATTTGTGTTAGATCCTAGACGTAAAGTGGATGGATTAAAACAATTTTTAGAAAGTTATTATGAATTTTTAAAATTACAACAAAATCCTGATTGTCATGTTTCTAACATAATTGCTAGAGTTAGAAAACTATTTGATGAATTATTGGTTCAATATCGTGTTTCCGATCAAGGTCAATCTTCTCAACCCCCTCATCGTCCTTCATCTTCAACTTCATCTAAATTTAAATCAATTGCTAGAGATTTGTTTGGCCCGAAAAGGGCAAAAACCACGTTGAGTTCCCATTTGGAACTCGACGAATATCTAACCATTTCTTTTGAGTTTGCCAATGATGAAGAAGAAGAGGATTTCAACATATTAGAATGGTGGAGACGGCCGGAGAGAATGAGTTTCCCTACCCTCTCAAGGATCGCGGCACAAATTCTCGCCGTTCCCGCCTCAACGGTAGCGGTTGAGCAAGCCTTTAGCCGGAGTGAAAAGGTGCTCGATCCGACGAGATCAAACATGTTGCCCGAAACGTTGGAGGCACAAGTCCTACTAGCCGATTGGAGGAAAGCGGAAATGAGAACACAAAAAAACAACCTCTCGGCGGAGGAAGGCGACGAAGATGACGACGAGCGACAACAAACGTCATCGGATGTATCGGCGGGAGAGTCCGACGGCTAAGGTAAGGGCCAATCGGGGATATAAACAAAGGTAAGAGAACTACGTGGGCTTTGATTCCTCCTCCCCGAGAGGATACGTAGGCAACCGGGATTCCGGTTCAAGCCTAATTCTTCCTTTTTTTTTTTTATTATTTAAGTTCAAGCACAATAACAATTCTCCTCTCTTTATTTTTTTTAAGTTTAAGTCCAATTATTTCTATATTTTTTTTAAGTTGAGGTGGCCAACCCGCCGACCGCCGGATCTGACACGTGACCCGGCGGGTCGGCCAATTATCAGGGTTCGGGTCCGGGTCACCCTTCCCGGACCCTTGACCCGGCGGGTCCGACCGGTGGACATGCCTAGAGAGAAGATGAGCTGCAAACCCCATTATTTACAAGTTTTTATAAATGTATTTACATATTTTTTCATCTCCTCTTAGAAGCAAACCCCAATACAATTTATAAAGGCTTTCATTATTGGATTCATTTTCCTATTTCGCGGTTAGCATTTCCAATGAAATTTAAAAACAAATGAGATGACATAACACAACATATAAACATCACTTCAAACATAAGCACAACTGAACATTGCAGAGCCTAAACATTTATATTATAATGAAAATGAATATCATGGGCATCCAATACAACATCATTTTAGAAAAAATTTAAAGCATCTAAATTGCATGTGATTTTATTAACAATAAAAGAAAAGAAAATCAAAGAAAAGAAAAGAGAAGAAAACCAAGATTGCACATGTAGGAAAGCTAATAAAACAGGTCAGGAGATTCTGCTTAGAGCAATCAAGTGAAAGTAACAAAGGTAGAGAAGAATCGAAAATCAAATTTAGTACAGTCTACTTGTAGAGTGAAGAAAAAGGAGGCATCTTTGACATACCAAACTTTTTTGACTTTGAGTTGTCAGCAAGAACAAATGAATGGAAAGAAATAAGAGTAACAAATTATCCTTCACTTTTCATCACTAGATTCGAATAGATATTGTTATGTTGTGCTTTAAAGATACCACCCACCCCCTCTAACATTTGAGATTGATCAAGGTGATTATTATTGCCTTATTGGTATGTTTCACAGTCCCTTTCAAGGTTAACATGTAAATCAGTTTCCATTTGAGCATAGACAGAACCACACAACTATGACCAATAACTAATAATGCAAGTTTTGGAGATGCCTGAGATTGTGGAGGGTAAAAACGCCACTAGTTTACTATCAAATACTGAATGTGGTATACATTAGAGCAAGTGTCTCCATAGTTCAGTGAAAACATTTGTATTCTTTTATCACTAACAACTGTCAAAAAAACATCCCAGAACAATAGGTCCATCAGATTTCTAACTCTTCAGTCCATACATTGAGATCCCAACACATGGGCTTCAATTGATTCATCTACGACTCCATGATTAGCTTAGTCTTAATTCTGCACTCATTATCTCATTTTCTATGGTCTCTCCTTTCATTGTAATTAAAGAATGGCAAAAAGTTTGACATAAAACTCATAGTGGTTCAATTAACACTTTTTATTAATGGGCCAATTTGATTTTTTAACACCTGAAAAATCTGGCAGCAGGATTTTCTATTCCTTTCAAAGTCAAACTTACCATCAACTATTTATAGATGTAAGCATACTAATCATGATTTGAGCTTTAGCTTTGTTATCTTAATTATAGTTTCTAGAATATATTTGTGTTTAATTAAGTATGCTTGTTTGAGTGGTTACTGTAATTTGAATCCTCAAACTAACAACATACAAGAATGGAAGATACAAAAAAAAGTTCATATACACCTTAGAATTCCACTGCTTTCACTTGCATACGCATATTACTCCGTTTTAAATCTCCCATGTCCGTTTATAATATCTAGAAAGTGTCTAACTTTCAAAAGTATCTTCAACGTGCAAACTTGTGGTCCATATATGTAAATAACTAGAGTACAACTTCCACATAGCCAAAAAATGCTACAGTACTCTCTACAATACTGCTAAGATAACAATTTTGCTACCAATTTCACTGTCAATTTTGCTCAATAAAGTTAACTGTTTCTCCGTCTCTAAGGAGGATGGGGAATAGAAATAGCGAAATGAGAGTTATGTACCATTATAGCATCAATACATCATAAGGAAACACTGAAAAGGTAAATAAAACACATCAAGATTTATCGAGCTCTATGTAAAGAGTAAATTACATATGCCAATCTTGAATCCAAATACAAAATAACAAGAATGTAGCTAGTTCATTATCCATGCAATCCGGAAAAATTGTGATCTTCGGCTAGAAAGCGAGAAAACACACTTAAGATCTAGCATGTCAACATGAAAATAAATTAAGTCATTTATCCACCTACATCATGTTTTGTGAAATGTCAATTGTTCTTCACCCCAGAATCCCCATAATTAATAGTATTAACTATGAGTTTCACAACCAACAACGTTTGGAGAAATAATAAGTCATGTATTTTGACTCATTCAAACATCATAGCCCTAATTCGCCACCAAAATGCGTTCCCAACATCTATATCATCAATGGATTAATTGCTATCCCAAGTGCACTATAAATACTAAATTTCTTCATAGAACAAACAAACAAACACCTAAACTCTAACCCACTCTAAAAATCATGTCCATCTCATTTAGTCTTCAGAAATTTTGATCTTATATCTATCTCGAGGCCCAAATCTGATCAAGCTCCAACATCAATCTACCAAGAAGGAGTAATAGTGTCCAAAAGTGAGATACTTGAAGTTATATTTAATAACTCCACCTTGATTATACAATTGTATATGTGGATGATGGAAGACTTAACATTTAAAGTGGTTTTATAAACTAGCAAATATCGATTGTATATCTAGATTGCATGGTTTGGTTTTGTGTTTGTTAAACGTGTGCAACCCTTGAAAAGCATTTTAAAGGATGAACGCAGGCCTTGAAACTCATTACAAGGGACAAGAACGGAGATATTGAAAAGCAGTTCAAGGATTCAACATGGAGGCCTTGAAAAGCAGTTCAAAGGATAAACGCCGAAGCCTCGAAAAGCGATACAAGGGAGACATCGGCTAGAGGCTTTTCAAAATCAAGATTCAATCTCAACAACCAAATCTACCAAGGATCAAGAGAAGATCTTGAAACAAGATATCAAGATAAGATATCGGCTAGCTCAACAAAGAAGATCTCCAACGGATTTGAAGAGAAGATATTGACCCAACAAAAAGATCTTGCAAAGATAAAACAAACCGATGCAAGATTGGAAGATCTTCTCCAACAGATCTCACACATATATCTCGTATCCAAGGAAGATCTCCAACTGTCCTAAAAGAGAGATATCTTCAAACAAAGATCCTTAACAACTTGGAAGATCTCGGAGCTAGGAACAAGGACTTCAACGACAAGATCTTTAACGGCTCTATCTCAAAATTGAAGATTCTCAAACATGCGTCAAGGAGAAGAAGTAGATGAAGGAGATAGAAGATCTTACAACGGCTACTTCATTTCAACCAAACACCGTTTTCGATGGAGAAAGAAGAACATCACAACGACCCTTTTACAATGGCTAGAATACTTCTCCATAGAAGACTATAAATGAAGATGGCGATGGAAGAGAACGACAACAAGCTCACACGAAAACATCTAAGTCTTCAAGCGATCAAAAGCATCTTCATTCATTCCAAAAGTTTTTCTTCCTCTTAGTTTACAAAAGCTTACATCCCTAGAGAGAGAAAAACATGAGAGCTTCATTGGAATATCTAGAGAGTGCTATACTCGAGTGTGTGTTACTCTGCGAAGTAACTAGGCTATTATTGCTAGGTTAGGAGTTGGAACTAGATTGTAGCATTGGTTATAGTGAGAGAAGAAGGGTAATTTTCTAGGTTGTATCTAGGACTCTTTGAAGCAGATAATAGATAGTTAAATCCTACGGGTAAAGAAAAGGTTGATCTAACTATGAAGTGTCAAGACTAGAAGGTTGCACTTATTTAATTCACTTGTTCGAAAACCAACCTCGAAAGGATGTTGGGTGAGCAACAATCTTCTCTTAACAAGAATGGTACATGATACCGCATAAGTTTTCCTAGAAAAACGACTACAACTTTTGTTAAAGCTAAATGAAGTATTCATATGGCCACATGTTTCTATTGTTGTAAAAAAGCTCACGTAAAATCAACATGTTCATATAGAAGAAATGACCCTTACATCATTAGAAACACTTATCCTCTATGTCTAAGGAAACAAGTTAAGCAAATATGGGTTCCTAAAGGTACTAGACAACCAAACATGATTGAGCCAGAATATGGACCAAAATATGCCATTTGGTCGACCTAGAAAGGTTGATGTTTGTTATTTTGTAGGATATCACCAAGGTTAAGGAGCATAAATGGATATTAGATAGTGGTTGCTCAAGACACATGAGTGGAAAAAGCTCACTATTCTCAGATCTAAAGACGCAATCATCTAGAACCATTACGCTTGGTAATAAAGGAAAATGTTACATCATTGGCATTGGTAAAATTGGTTGTAATTCATCTAACTTTATTGATGATGTCTATCTTTTTGACGGTTTAAAGTGTAACTTGCTTAGTATCTCTCAAATTTGTGATAAAGGCAACTAGGTGATTTTTGATTCGGAAAAATGTGAAGTTCAAGATAATATATCGGGTGATGTTGTGCTTATTGCTTCTAGATGTAACAATGTTTATTAAATGAGCACTAACCAAGTTACAGGAACTAAGATAACGTGTATCAAGGCCTTGACTGACGATCCAAGGCTTTGGCGTAGACAACTTGGTCACGTAAGCATGCATACGATGAAGAAACTACTCTCAAAGGATTTGGCACGTGGTTTGCCAAACCTAAACTTCAAGGTAGATGTACTGTGTAAGGCTTGTACACAAGGTAAACAAACAAGAGGTTCATTCAAACCAAAAAAGGTTACAAGTTCTTCTCGACCCATTGAAATTTTACATATGGTTTTATGTGGTCTTATGCGTGTCAAATCTCCCAAGGGTAAATAGTACATCCTTGCCATTGTGGATGATTTTTCTCGTTTTACATGGATCTCATTCTTATGGGAAAAATCTGAAGCTTTGTTTGAGTTTTCAAAATTGTGTACGGGATTCCAAACTTTGAAAACCCTACCTATTGTTTCGATAAGAAGCGATCATGGTAGAGAATTTGATCAACTAAAGTTTGATTTGTTTTCTGCAAAATATGGTATTTCACACAACTTTTCAGCTCCTAGAACTCCTCAACAATACGGAGTTGTGGAACGTAAGAACCGCACCCTAGAGGACATGTCTAGGACTATACTTTTGGAAAATAGTTTGCCAAAAAGTTTTTAGGCTGAAGTTGTTAACACGGCTAATTACATCATGAATAGATGTTTAATCCCCCTATTTTGAAATAGACTCCTTATGAACTCTTTAAGGGAATAAAACCTAATATTTCCTATTTTAAACTCTTTGGATGTACGTGCTTTGTCCATAATAATGACAAAGACAACCTTGGTAAATTTGATGCACGCAGTGATGAAGCTATCTTCATTGGATATGCTTAAAATAGCAAAGCTTATCATGTTTATAATAGACGCACCAAAATCGTTGAGGAAAGTATTCATGCTATATTTGATGAAAGCAATGATGGTAATTTGAGTGAAAGTTTTGCAGATCTAAATTTTAATCAACACGACGATCATAATTCTGATGGTGAAGAAGATCCTAAAGCTCAGGAAACAAATATGCAAGAAAAGATTCAAGATACCAGAGAACAATCTCAAGACCTTGAAACGCATCTTCAAGACCTTGAAACTGCAAACTGCGATGCCATAAGTCAGTTTCAAGGAGTTGAAACTCAACTTCAAGGCCTTGATATAGGATCCAAAGGCAATACTCCATCGGTACCAGAATCTAGTCGAGCTAATGAGCCACAATCTTCAGAATCTGTTCCATCTTACAAAAGCAGAAAGTGTCAACCTTCTTTGTACCATTCACAAGAGAATGTTATCTCAGATCCAAACACAAGAGTTCAAACCCGATCTAAGGTGAACAACTTATGTTCTTTCTCAGTGTTCATGTCTCTTATTGTAATGTCTGGAATTTTTATTCTGGTTATTGAGCGGTTATCGATCTTCCCGCAAGCGTGGCTCAACTTTCCGCATGCATGAGATGCTAAGTAACGGGATTTATTCCAAAATCCCGTTCCGACCCCTCGTTATCTCACCTTTGCTTTTCAACTCCTTGTTATTGTAGTCATGGGCTGCTTGACCCCTCGTTTCCCCTTTTGGTGGGCAGCCTTCCATTCCTCTCTCTCCTCTCCCCATTTCCTCTTTCACGTGATACTTTTCCCCTTGCATCTCTTCTCTCCTTCACTTTCCATAGTCATGTTCTTCATATCCTTCTTGCTTGTGTGTGAGTTGCTCATTCTGGACATGAATAGGAGACAACACTCCGGACTGCAGTAGGTATGGTCTTCTTCTTCTTCCCTTACTTCATCTTCTTCTTCTTTTTCCTTGAGCTCCAATGGTGGAAGCCATGGATGCACTCAAAATCTTCCCCTTTTGCTTGTATGTGTTTGGATCGAGTATGGACAGTGCTAAATGATGATGTTGTGTGTATGGAATATCTATGATGGAGCAAGAAAGCTATGAGACCCTTCACACATCAAGGAACCCACAAAGAGATCGTTCGAGAATCGCCCTCTAGAGCTCGACCGCACCCGTGGCTGGACAACGCCGCAGGGGCGGCCAATGCATTGAGCAGAAGGGGCGGCCATCCTGAGCCGCAGGCGCGCCCACTAGCTCAGCCATCCCTCCCTTGCGGTGTAATATCCGAAATTTTTATTCCGTTTAATTCCAAATCAAATCGGACTTCGAGCCGTTGACGGTTTCCCATTATATCTAGTATTTCTTTCTTCACAAATTTTATTATTTTATGTAGAATTTAATTCACATAAAATGATAAAAATATATCAAGCTCTAATTCCTATAATTATTTATTATTTTATGTAGAATTTAATTCACATAAAATGATAGATTTATATCAAACCCTAGTTATTATAATTCATTCCTATCGACGACTTTAGACGAGATCATGACAAGCTGTGACGAGATCATGACAAGTTGTTACGAGATCATGACTAAGGTGAGACGAGGCAATGACAAAGCCCGAAAAATCTGTGACAAACTCATTCATGGGCCTGACAAGGCCATGACGAGTTTTGACAGATTTTTGACAAACTTTCAGCCCACTTCTTCTTACCTTGTTTCAGCCCACCTTTCCTTGCATTCCCTTGGCCTTTTTCAGCCCATCAGCAACTGCTTGTACGTGGCCCAACTACCCTTGCTTGTGCACTGGCCCAGGGATGTGATGAGGGCATGGACAGTGCCGGATCTGCGTACAACTGCTCGCCTTCCCTTCGGTCTTCAGCAACCCTCTTCAACGCCACAACAACCCCGAGATGGAGAGTCACGCTATCCAGCGTCTTCAGCGGCCTTCAGCGCAACATCGGTCTTCAGCAGCGGCCTTCAACGCAGCAGCCTCACTCTCCCTCGTTAACCCTAGCCGATCTCTCCCGGAAGCAGCAGTGACGATCTCCTTCCTTCAGCAGCGGCAACCTTCTCCCTGCACGCCCGACAATGATTTTGTACAAGCCCAGTTGCTGCCTCGCTTGCCCTCTACTGCCGACACCAACAACATGGACCGCCTCCCTCAGTGACCCTTCGTGCAGCCTGTCGAAGCACCCAACCATGGAGCCTTCTGTGCAGCCACAGCTCAGGCGGGAGTCTTGATCTGCTCGCCTTTGTACACAACCACCGGACTGCTGGATGCTTGGGAACAGATCTTCTCCCCTCTACCCAAGCGGCACTCCCCTCCACAATTGAGTACGTGATTCAGTGAGGATAGTCCTCCCTCTCCTTGTCTTCCTTGTTATATTCTAGGGCTGATGGATACTTGCAAACCTTGTACAGAAACACAGCAGTAGCGAGAAGGATTCCGGGTTGTTGACTAGGCATGAAGTGACAATCAGGCTTTTTCGAGTCCATATTAGGGTATGTTAGACACCTCCTTTCTTACTGAATTTTGTATATGTTGTAGTCAGTAGTATATAATAGATCATACTAAAATTTGGGAAGAATCGGAGTTACGGTTTGAGAGTTATGATGTTGCAAATTGACTCCTCATGCAGTTTTTATAAGTGTGCTGAGTGTTGATGAAAACAGCAAGTGATGCTATTTTGTTAGATGGTTTTGAATAAGCTCATTATCTCCGTTGGGCTTGAATTTTGGATATGTTATGGTTGACATATTTTTATAGAACATATTAAAATTTGAGAGGAATCCAGCGAGTGGTTTGGGATTTATGATTTTTCAAAGATGGAGTCGTAAGCAGTTTTTCTGTTGTGCTGAAATTCGGTTTTGTGAGATAGTTTTAAATATGATTTTGAACTCCTTTGCGTCTGAATTTTGGATATATTACAGATAATATTTAATAGTAGAACATATCAAAATTTGGGATAAATACAGCGAGTAGTTTAGGAGTTATGAGTTTTCAAAGTTAAGACAGTGTGCTGCTTGTTAAGTGTTGTACCCAACTTTAGAAATTTTTGTAGAAGCGATGCTTTAACAGTTTTAAGAAATTCTTTCTCCTATGAGTAGATAGGATATCGTAGATGACCTAGGGAATTATTTCGAAATTTTTATAAGATTATTCGAGTTTTATATTTGAAGTTGTAGTTGGACTTTAGTGACTTTTCGAGAAATAGAAAATGGGTAGTTTTTCTAGTTGTTACCTAAAATCATCCTAGGGAGTAGAATATGGTTAGTTAGCCTCAAATTATAATTTAAGTACATATTCCGAGTTTTTGGAAGTTCCGGGACTAAGGGTAAAATAGTCATTTTACCTTAAATAAACACTGTAATAACTTCTACACATAGAATTGTATATCTTAAGAGTTTTAGACTTATAAGTATCCAGGGAAATGTGTTGACCCACGTGCCTCCTCTGACAGGCAACTGAGTTCTGCACTTACGGATTTAGTGGTGGTTAAGAGAGAGTCGAGATTTGATTCTAGTAAGTCCACATACTTACTTAGCTGGCTTCATGTATGAGTGTAATGTGTATGAGTGGTGTTTGTTAGTTATGATAAACAACGAAACCGGATTAGGCCGACTTTATTATTTATGTAATTGACCCAAGTGTATGATAACGGGTCGTGACATCATCTGCCTAGCTCTTGCGAGAGTCTAGGAGGTTCCTTGCGACCAGCCCAGTCCGGTAGACGGTCAGATGCATTAGTACCATTCCGCGTTGGTAAACGGGGACAAGGGCGAGGTTTGGGAATCCCTCGTGTCACAAAATAAGTATCATTTGTAATAACCTATCACCTAATTAAAGATAATAAAATGATTGAGTGTTGCATGTTGATTGTGTATGTTGTGTGTTTGTGCTTTTACCTTTATACTTATGCATAGAATGTTAGCTAACGGTTTTATACCGCTTGTAGATGCCTTGCAGGTTAAGTCAGTTGTAGAGAGATCCGGAGAAAATGGTCAGCCAGGTCCACGTACTCATTTAGTTGGGGACGGGGATGTCTTCTGTTCTTCATATGCATCATTTTAGTAGCATTTCTTGTAAGGCTGATACATATTCTCCATGTATATATTGTTTACAGTTTTCAAATGTTTTAAATACTTTTGTGCCTTGTTGTAAGATCCAAGTAAATTGTTGTCAAACTATGGTCGGGACCCATTGTGAGGTCCTAACCAGTAGCTCCCCGAGTTCTCAGAATTTGGGGTGTTACAATATGGTATCAGAGCTCTGGGTTGGCAACAATGGCACTTGAAATCTTCTGAAAGACGGATTGTATAAAATAACTAGAACCCGAAAGGGGTCTAAAATTTTCAAAACGGATTTATGTTTCTTACACGAGCATAGTCGGGTTGTGGGTTAGTAGTACGTCGGACTACCATCGCTCTCCGTGGATCTCTGCAACTTAGAATGATAGGTGTGTTAGTTAGTATATAGACTTATATCGATATGTTCTAATGTATTATTATACATATGTATATGTGTAGTATGTTAGTATCCTAAAGGATATATTATATCCTTTAGTTGTGATATCATGAAGCGATTATCGCCTCATGATAAATCAGTAGTAGACTTGAAGAGTTTTCATCACGAGACAAAGGACTCGGACCTTGGATCAAGTATTATACTCAAGTGGGCGTCCTAGTAACCCTTGTTAACCATCCAAAGAACAAGTGAGCAAGGAAGTAAAGTTATGAAGATAATTTTTACCACAAGCACAATCAGATGAGGAAGAAATCCCTGAGTTACTTCAGTTAGAAGCAATAGAAGGTCGTACAAGGAACTCAGGCATACGAGCCGAGAGACGGAATTTGAAGGGCCATGCAAGAGACTATAAGAGTGTGGAGTAGAGATAACAATATTGGAACGAGACAAGTAGAATTGAGTACAACCAAGATTGCAGAATCAAGGACACTATAATCGAGGTGGATGCCCCATAGACTATTACGGGCATGAGAAACCAGAAGAGAAAGAGTGTCAATCCGAGTGTGAGAATCTAAGGTATACAATTGAGTGTAAAAGCGAAAAGGAAGACCCCACAAGCGTGGGGAGGCTTTGACCCTCCTCAAAGTTATAAGTAGTTTGAAAGAAACCGCGACGCCAATATCTAAAGAATGGAAGCCTCTAGCAGGGTCAACGGAGTTTCATGAAGGCGATATTACCACTAACTCCAGTGAAGAAATCTGTATGGGAGAACGGCCTTGCTAGACTCGAGAGTCCAGGGTAACCCGAATTATCACGGGACCTAAGCCATCAACACAGATGGCCCATGCAAAAGGAACTGCAAATGGATGATCCTTACGGCCATAAGAATTTCAAAGACGCTTGCAAGCTATCGTAAACAATTGAAACGACTATTTATGCCAGATGAATGACACAATCGGACTAGAGAAATGGAGTTAGCCCATAAGAAGTGGAAGGGTGGAAGGTAGAAGAACTAAAGAAGTATAAAAGGATTTTTATGAGCAACTGTTTACCTACTAGCTAAGGAAAATTTTGATAGGTCACAAGTAACACGGAATGGAGACTTACAACTTAATGTAAGAGCGAAAGGTAGACTTCACAAGCCGGGAGACGTTTTGTCTTCTTTAAAAGATAAGAATTCTAAGAGGAATCACAACGTCAGTATCGAAAGGATCGAAGCCTTGTAACATAGTCAACCGAGATTTAGAAGGAAATATTACAAACAACGCCGATTAAGAACCTGTGCTGGTGAGAATCTTGTGGGGGAATCAAAAGTCTAGGTTAACCCCATTTATAACAGAACATAAGTCATCAACACAGACGGTCCTTGTAAATGGACTACAATTGGGTGGTAATTAAAAGTCATTGGAACTACAAGACGCTTACCATCTATCGTGGAGTCTTAAGAACGACTTTTGACGTTAGGCGAATGGCACAGTGAGACTTGAGAAAGAGAGTTGTCCCAAAGGAAGCAGAAGAGTGAAAGATAAGACGAACTAAAGAAGGATAAAAGGATTAATCTAGTAGATGATGTGCACCAAAAGTTTAATACCAGTAGAGATATGGAATTGAGATAAGTCAATTATAGACTGACCGATGTCAACCAAGGACGTGCAAGTATGGTTTGGTATTGACGAGTTATGTGCCGTTAAGAAGAGATATTTGTGACTGGATCTATGGAGTAGCTTTACCGACACCTTAGAGGATTTCCTCAAGTAGGCAACGACATCCTTCTTGGATGAATTAAAGGTATAAAGAGGAACGTTTTAAGGGTTACTACTTGGCTCGTTAAGATCAAACTCCGGTCAAGTCAGGGAGTTGGATCCGTGGTAGAAGAACTAAGGAAGTAAGCGGAAGAAGTTGTTTTTCAATCGTTGCTTTATTTTCTTAAGGCAAGTAAAGAAGGTACTTGGTACTTCATCAGCATAAGACTCATGGTGTGATTAGAAGAAAGAGTTTTGGGGTCAATCATTTTATACTTCGAGAAAAGGTCCTTAGGATTAATGGGTGACAACAGGATAAGCAAGGTAGCGCAGCGGAAGCGTGGTGTGACCTAACCCACAAAGCAAGAAGCTCAAGGATACTGATGGATGTCGTGTCGAGTTGAAGATGGTGATAGTGGGTGAAATGCTTTCTAGTTGGAAGGAACGTGAGATAGGCTATGTGGAGTGACTGAAAATATTGTACGGAAACTTAGGTGCATGTAGAGGTAATAGAAGGAGACTGGTACCCTATTATGGATATGAGTGAAGAGTGACGGCTTTGCTACATGTTGTCAAACAAGTAGTTTTGGAATTTCATACTAATGGAATACTCTAGACTGAGTTTTTGGGATGGATTAGGAAAGAATTAATGAGGTAATAAAAGAATTTTGCATGTCCTGCACTCGAAAGTTCCAAGTGAGTAACTACCATTCTGAGTCGAAGATGCATAAGAAAGAGAAGCGACAAGAGCATACTTGCAACCTAGTAAGCGTGCTTAAAGAAAGCATAATCTCGGAGTAGATTTTATGTGTAACATTATGTCGGAACAAAGCCTTGTTGCGTTTTGAGTCCGATAAAAGTGGAGAGTACAAGAGTTCAATGTTGACGGTGTGTTAACATGTATCGAGTATTTATGATCAAATAACTGGATATAAGATCACTTTGTGTCTAATACCGTCATTACGGACATATTCTATGTCACTTAAGATCTTGGGTAATGCGTGGGAAGCCTGGGTTAGAGTTAACAATAAATTAGAGATCTATAAATAATATAACAATGCCAAGTAAAAAAAAAAAAGCTGAATTGATCATTTTCAGTAGTGTCAACAAAGGATCTAGAAGTGAGTTGGGTAAGGCAACCATTAGAAGTTTTAAAGCGGTTTAAAAGTGACTGATGGACTAATATTCCTCACCCTATTGGAAAGGGTAGCTTCAGTTTTCCACGGAGACTAAGTTTGGGAACTGAGTTTGTGAATTTCAGTGGGGAGATACCTACCAGACACGGGTTAGGTTTTCATATTATAGGATCAAACAGTTGAGCAGGATAATACCAATGAGATATCCGGTAACCACTCTAGAACGTGGTAGCAGCAGGCGCTTGTGATCTAAGTACCTGAAAAGATTTAAGATTTAGTGGTTTTATGAGAAGCCGATAAGGCTACCTAAGACATTAGGGATAGCAAGAGATGTAACATTTCAAAGACTTATGTAGCGATAGTTGTAACCTCGGGAGTAACGAGTCAGGGCTTGACCTTGTATGTGTGATATTGTTTGACTGCTTGTTTATTTCATGTTTGAGTGTTTAGTTAGTGATGTGTTCTTTTGGTAACCTTGATGTATAGGATACTTAGATGTTGGAATGACGATACTTTTGTGTAATGATCAAACACACCCATTTGGTGCCTTAAAGGCCGATCAGAATTGTCTTATCCAAAGTTTCGGGACGAAACTTATTTTGAGGGAGGTCTGATGTAACGACCGGATTTTTCGTTACGCTTTAATAGGGTTAGAGGGGTATAGAAAACGAAATTAAAAATTAGCGAAACTAGGATAAACAAGTTTATGTATGGAAGTCGTTTGATTAAGTACCTTGTTCTAAGTTTCGGGACGAAACTTATTTTAAGGGGGTACTGATGTAATATCCGAAATTTTTATTCCGTTTAATTCCAAATCAAATCGGACTTCGAGCCGTTGACGGTTTCCCATTATATCTAGTATTTCTTTCTTCACAAATTTTA
Source organism: Fagopyrum homotropicum (assembly GCA_033239125.1). Taxonomy (NCBI): domain Eukaryota; kingdom Viridiplantae; phylum Streptophyta; class Magnoliopsida; order Caryophyllales; family Polygonaceae; genus Fagopyrum; species Fagopyrum homotropicum. The sequence goes on along the minus strand of BSWB01000003.1, from coordinate 53,200,944 downwards.
TTATTTTATGTAGAATTTAATTCTCATAAAATGATAAAATTATATCAAGCTCTAATTCCTATAATTATTTATTATTTTATGTAGAATTTAATTCACATAAAATGATAGATTTATATCAAACCCTAGTTATCATAATGCATTCCTATCGATGACTTTAGACGAGATCATGACAAGCTGTGACGAGATCATGACAAGCTGTGATGAGATCATGACTAAGTTGAGACGAGGCAATGACAAAGCCCGACAAATCTGTGACAAACTCATTCATGGGCCTGACAAGGCCATGACGAGTTTTGACAGATTTTTGGCAAACTTTCAGCCCACTTCTTCTTACCTTGTTTCAGCCCACCTTTCCTTGCATTCCCTTGGCCTTTTTCAGCCCATCAGCAACTGCTTGTACGTGGCCCAACTACCCTTGCTTGTGCACTGGCCCAGGGATGTGATGAGGGCATGGGCAGCGCCGGATCTGCGTACAACTGCTCGCCTTCCCTTCGGTCTTCAGCAGCCCTCTTCAATGCCACAGCAACCCCGAGATGGAGAGTCACGCTATGCAGCGTCTTCAGCGGCCTTCAGCGCAACATCGGTCTTCAGCAGCGGCCTTCAACACAACACCTCACTCTCCCTCGTTAACCCTAGCCGATCTCTCCCAGAAGCAGCAGTGGCGATCTCCTCCCTTCAGCAGCGGCAACCTTCTCCCTGCACGCCCGACAATGATTCTGTACAAGCCTAGTTGCTGCCTCGCTTGCCCTCTGCTGCCGACACCAACAACATGGACCGCGTCCCTCAGCGACCCTTCGTGCAGCCTGTCGATGCACCCAACCATGGAGCCTTCTGCGCAGCCACAGCTCAGGCGGGAGTCTTGATCTGCTCGCCTTTGTACACAACCACCGGACTGCTGGATGCTTGGGACCAGATCTTCTCCCCTCTACACAAGCGGCACTCTCCTCCACAATCGAGTACGTGATTCAGTGAGGATGGTCCTCCCTCTCCTTGTCTTCCTTGTTATATTCTAGGGCTGATGGATACTTGCAAACCTTGTACATAAACACAGCAGTAGCGAGAAGGATTCCGGGTTGTTGACTAGGCATGAAGTGACAAGCAGGCTTTTTCGAGTCCATATTAGGGTATGTTAGACACCTCCTTTCTTTCTGAATTTTGGATATGTTGTAGTCAGTAGTATATAATAGATCATACTAAAATTTGGGAAGAATCGGAGTTACGGTTTGAGAGTTATGATGTTGCAAATTGACTCCTCATGTAGTTTTTATAAGTGTTGAGTGTTGATGAAAACAGCGAGTGATGCTGTTTTGTTAGATGGTTTTGAATAAGCTTTTTATCTCCGTTGGGCTTGAATTTTGGATATGATATGGTTGACATATTTTTATAAAACATATTAAAATTTGAGAGGAATCCAGCGAGTGGTTTGGGATTTATGATTTTTCAAAGATGGAGTCGTAAGCAGTTTTTTTGTTGTGCTGAAATTCGGTTTTGTGAGATAGTTTTAAATAGGATTTTGATCTCCTTTGCGTCTGAATTTTTGATATATTAGAGATAAGAATTAATAGTAGAACATATCAAAATTTGTGATAAATACAGCGAGTAGTTTAGGAGTTATGATTTTTCAAAGTTAAGACAGTGTGCTGCTTGTTAAGTGTTGTACCCAACTTTAGAAATTTTTGTAGAAGCGATGCTTTAACAGTTTTAAGAAATTCTTTCTCCTATGAGTGGATAGGATATCATAGATGACCTAGGGAATTATTTCGGAATTTTTATAAGATTATTCGAATTTTATATTTGAAGCTGTAGTTGGACTTTAGTGACTTTTCGAGAAATAGAAAATGGGTAGTTTTTCTAGTTGTTACCTAAAATCATCCTAGAGAGTAGAATATGGTTAGTTAGCCTCAAATTATAATTGAAGTACATATTCTGAGTTTTTGGAAGTTCCGGGACTAAGGGTAAAATAGTCATTTTACCTTAAATAAACAATGTAATAACTTCTACACATAGAATCGTATATCTTAAGAGTTTTAGACTTATACGTATCCAGGGAAATGTGTTGACCCACGTGCCTCCTCTGACATGCAACTGAGTTCTGCACTTACTGATTTAGTGGTGGTTAAGAGAGAGTCGAGATTTGATTCTGGTAAGTCCACGGACTTACTTAGCTGGCTTCTTGTATGAGTGTAATGTGTATGAGTGGTGTTTGTTAGTTATGATAAACAACGAAACCGGATTAGGCCGACTTTATTATTTATGTAATTGACCCAAGTGTATGATAACGGGTCGTGACATCATCTGCCTAGCTCTTGCGAGAGTCTAGGAGGTTCCTTGCGACCAGCCCAGTCCGGTAGACGGTCAGATGCATTAGTACCATTCCGCGTTGGTAAACGGGGACAAGGGCGAGGTTTGGGAATCCCTCGTGTCACAAAATAAGTATCATTAGTAATAACCTATCACCTAATTAAAGATAATAAAAGGATTGAGTGTTGCATGTTGATTGTGTTTGTTGTGTGTTTGTGCATTTACCTTTATACTTATGCATAGAATATTAGCTAACGGTTTTATACCGCTTGTAGATTGATAGCATGAATTATAGTCTATATTTTGGGGTTTGTTTGGACGTTTTATCTTTCATAATCTGCATGTTTGTATGTGCATTATGTGAATTTACAACCATTTCATCTACCTTTGCGAGAATCGAGGTCTACACCTAGTTTTGTTGTAATTGCAGGTAATTTGGTACGTTTTGCATCAAAAAGGAGCAAAAGGAGTCATGAGTCATTTGGAGCTACATCCAGGGAGCATAGCCATGGATTAAAGATTTACTTTGGAGCAGTTTCGAGAAATTTCACATTCAGTTCTGACTCACCTCGGTTGACCACAGAAATTCATCTCGACCGAGGTGATCCAGAGACGCCGACTCGACCGAGGCGAACACCTAGGACGCGGCGAGAATATTTTATTCTTGGATGAGATCTTTTAAATTTGGAAAGTGATCTTATATTTTTGGGCTTGGCTCCTGGAAGGAAGGAGATATGCAGAATCATATATTTTACCTATATTTATGGGAAAATATCTTTCTAAGATTTATTATCTTTGGAGGGTTATTTTCCTATAAAAAGGGTTGGATTTCCACAATTCCGGGAGGACGCTATACCGTCGATCAGGGTTTATAGCACGCAGCAGCAGCAGCCTACTCTAGTTGGGAGTTTTCGAAGAACCTTTTTGAAGGTTGAAGGAAGATTGAAGTCTATAGCTTTTATAGCTTTTTGGAGGGTTTTGTAAGATTGTCTTTAATTCCCTCATTGGTTGTCTTGTCTTTTTGGATTGCTATCCAAGGAACGCTTTGTTGTGATATTTGATTCAGTTATTGAAGTCTTTTCATTAAATTCTTCTTTGTTCAAATATTCACTTTCTTCCCATATATTTTAATACTTTCATTATGATGATGAGTGGCTAATTTCCTTGTGTGATTCTAGGGTGATTGGCTGAAGGTTGTGGGGAAAACAATGATAGAATAATCTTAGATTCCAGTAGGATCCTGAAAGTTCGAGTCTTTAACCTTAACCCTAAGCATCTCGTTCGGTTGATGAATATCTCGGCCGGGGTGGAATTCTTCTGACCGAGGTGACTTATCCAATCCTAAACTGAGAGTTAAGTGTTAGAATTTGCTAAATCCTATTCTTATTACACCCTTCTGGTTCAATGCAAGCTTAGGATGAGACTTACCCGGTAATTCCTTAGTTTGTTTACCAACGATCATAAGTGTAGGTAATAAAGGTTTATCCTTTATTGGAGTTTGAGTGTGCTTCCATCCCATCTTTGTGAGTTAGCATGAGACTTACCCGGTAAAGGTTGATTCTATTCCCTTAGATGGTATGTTAGTTTGAGGTTATAATTCTTTATCTTGATTCCTTGAGACTTACCCGGTAATAGGAGTCGCGGTTTAGGATTAATGTGTAGTGAGACTTACCCGGTGATCTACTCCACTTTAGAAACACCTTCCCCACGCAAAAATCTCAGCTTTGTCCGCTTATCTTTAGATCTTGAGTTGGAACCACAACTAGATGCTTTAACCCCTAGAATTGCATGTTTGCTTTATTGACTTCTTATTCATCTTTGATTGTGTTAATCGCTCTTGTGGTTAGTATTGACATAAGCACACCGTATTGACTTTGTTTCACCGAGTCCCTGTGATCGACCCCTGGAATTTTCTTGCTTTTACTACGATTGACCCATACACTGCGGGTTCGCATCCTTGTTTTAAGCTTAAGTCTAGGGTTATAAATTTAAAGCTTGCACACACCGTTTGGAGCGAACAAGTTTTTGGCGCCGTTGCCGGGGACTTGGTCTAGACCGAGCCGGTACGGTTTGCTCTTGGGGCGCTTGCCCCGTTTCATTTAACCACTCTACTTGAGTGACTTTCGCAGGTTCTTTCTTAGGTATATGCGAAGAACCCGCGCTGGGAAGGAAATCGTCCCTTACGATCCCGAACCAGAAAAGACATACAAGCGACGCTTAAGAGAAGCGAAGATGGCCCAACAAGACGATCGCGATCTTGCGGCCGAATTGAAAGAGGCACTAGAGCTGCTACGCCTCAGCAAGGAAGAACTCAGGCAAGAGAAAGAAGAGAATCGCACCAAGACTGCAGCAATCGAAGCTGAGATAGCAGTCATACGAGACCAGATTCTACTTCGACCGAGGGAAGATCCTCCTGTTGATCCTCGACCGATGCAGGATCCAGTAGTTGACCCGCGACCGAGGCAGATTCTAGTACCTGACGCCCCGGCCGATGTACTTCCACCTCGGATGCCAGTCCGAGATGTTCTTCTTGCAGGAATCCCACAAACCCTAGGGCAAAGGATGGACCCTAATCAACAGCTGAGGCGTCCAGGGGTGAACCTAGGAGATCCAGCGGATCATGACTACGAACTTCGACTGCAAGTTCTATCCATGATTTGCCAATGCCAATTCGGAGGGCTAGAGAAGGAGTCACCGCATCAACATCTTCAAAACTACGAGATCTTGATGGAAACCTTGCGACCTTCCAGAATTGAAAATAACAACTACAAGCTAAGACCTTTTTACATTTCTTTAAAAGATAGAGCTCTTACTTGGTATCAATCTCTTCCTCCAGGAAAAATCAGCACATGGGAGGAGATGACCACGGAATTCTTGACCAAATTCTTTCCACCCTCAAAGACCGCTGAAATGAGAGGGAAGATCAATGCTTTCATCATGAAGGACAAGGAGAGCTTGTCCAAATCTTGGGAGCGGTTCAAGGATATCCTTTTGGATTGCCCACATCATGGGATTCCAAAGATCGAGTTGTTGGAGATCTACTTCAAAGGGCTGGACGGAAGCACCCAGTTCAATCTCCAACTACTCTCCGCCGGTACCTTCATGGACATGGCGATTGATGAGGCTTGGGACTTTATTGAGAAGCAAGCCTTGCACATGGAGAAATATACCCACCAAGGAGCTGAAGGTGGAGTTAAAAGAGTCAACTTTCAAGAGACTCATTCCAACAACAATCAACTCACGTCGTTGAAGAATGACGTGAAGCAATTAAAGGAGCTCTTGATGGCTCAAACTAAGAAGGAAGAGCAAGGGCAAAGGAGCAACAACAACAACGGGTACCGTAACAACAATAACGGTCCCCGAAACAGCAACTACAACAACAACAATAGAGGATCCAATAGCAACAACTGGAGGACGAATAACCAAAACTACGGTAACAATCATTCAAACTCCAACTCCATATGTAATTGCGGTAAGGAAGCAAACTTTGAAAATTGTGATTCCTCTAACCCTTTCCTCTCTTCCCCTTCTTCTTCTTCTACTCCATTAAAGAGCCAAGGGCAAGGATCAAGTTCGTCTCAGCCGGAAAAGAAAGACACAGTTCTGGAGGCAATCTTGATCAAGCTTAGCGCTATGGAGAATTCTATGACTTCATTTTCGAGGGCCCAAAAGTCCTTCGAACAACAACTTGCTAATAGGGCGAATGAAGCGCCAAGAGATCCAGGGAAGCTTCCAGCGAAGACGGAAACTAACCCTAAGGGCCAATGCATGGCCATAACGACGAGGAGTGGACTCAAAACTGCAGATCCAGTACCTCGCTCGACGCAGACCACCTCGGTCCGAATCCAGTCGAAGAACACCTCGACCGAGATGTCAACCGAGGCGGAGCAACAGAAAGCAGGAGGGACGACAGAAACTTATACTCCACCCCCTGCATACAAACCACCACTTCCATTCCCTCAGTCCAGGGCCAGAGCACATCTAGACAAGCACTTTGGTAAGTTTCTTGACTTGATGAATAAGCTACATATTAATATTCCTTTCCTTGATGCTATTTTAGGTATGCCCGCCTATGGGAAGTTCTTAAAAGAAATCTTATCATGGAAAAGGAAGCTGGAAGATGTTGGTGAAGTTAGGATGACATCTAAATCTTCGGAGCTTATCAAAATCATGAAGGAAAAGATGCCACCTAAGTTACGAGATCCCGGCTCATTTTGCATTCCCATTCAAGTTGGGGATGTAACTTGTGAAGCCCTTTGTGATCTAGGAGCCAGCGTGAGCATCATCCCGCTGGAGCTATGCACGAAGATCGGTCTTGGAGAGCCCAAGCCGGTCAAGATTCGACTTTACATGGCGGATCGCTCCATTACCCATCCCGTGGGCATTTTGGAAGACGTTCCGGTCAAGTTAGGTAACTTCTATCTACCCATAGATTTTGTCGTACTTGACATTCCTGCAGATTATCCTGTTCCTATTATTCTTGGGAGGCCATTTCTAGCAACTTCGGGTTGCAACGTGGATTGCAAGAACGCCAAGTTGAAATTCAACGTTGGTGGCGATGAGGTGGAGTTCGCACTACTTGCAGCCATGAAAGGGGAGCAGCTAACTGATGATATCTTCAACATCTACGATGAAGAAGAATCAAGAGAATTGGTGAGCTCTATCCTTATTAACGACCCACTCGAAAGAGTTATTAGCTTCAGTTTAATGGAGGAAGGTATAGATGCTTCTTGTGATGCAGATATACGGAGCTTGAAGGCACTGGAAGAGGATCCAGGAGCTACAACTGAGAAGCTAATCCAGGCGACGAAGATCTCCAGTCTCGGATTCAGTAGCAGTACCTCGACCGAGGCACTTTCTGGACAGAGCGAGGCGACTGAAGAACATCTCGGTCAACGCTTCTGCGCCTCGACCGAGGTCGATGGCGAGATGATGACAACTGAGATTGCCGAGAATAACAAACTTCTTACTCCCTCCTCTGATATTCATCCACTGTTGGAGGAGCATTCCATCCACCAACTTTCTGATAATAAAGGTCCTTGGTATGCTGATATTGTGAATTATCTTGTTTGCCAGGAGACACCACCCGGATTGACGTACTCTCAAAAGAAAAGATTCTTCAAGGAAGTACGACATTATTACTGGGATGAGCCGTTGCTATTCAAGCGCGGACCGGATGGGATGCTTCGAAGGTGCATTCCGGAGGATGAAGTTAATAGCGTCATAAGGCATTGTCATTCACTTCCTTGTGGGGGGCATGCTAGCACCGATAAAACATGCGCTAAGGTATTGCGTTCCGGTTTCTTTTGGCCTACATTATTTAAGGATGTGCAATCTTTTGTTGTCTCTTGTGATGCATGCCAAAGAACAGGGAACTTATCAAGGAGGAACGAGATGCCACTTAATAACATCGAAGAAGTGGAAATCTTTTATGTATGGGGGATTGACTTCATGGGACCTTTCCCATCCTCCAGAGGAAACCTCTACATTCTCCTTGTAGTTGATTAAGTCTCTAGATGGGTTGAAGCCATTGCTTCTCCCACTAACGACGCCAAGGTGGTTGTGAAGTTCTTGAATAGAACTATCTTTCCACGGTTTGGAACTCCACGCATCATCATTAGCGATGGAGGAACGCATTTCATCAACCGGAAGTTCAAAGCACTTCTATCGAAGTATGGGGTAACCCACAAGGTATCAACTGGCTATCACCCTCAAACTAGTGGACAAGTCGAGATCTCGAATAGAGAAATCAAGGCAATTTTGGAGAAGACCGTCTCTAGAACGAGGAAGGATTGGTCCATGAAGTTGGACGATGCTCTTTGGGCGTACAGGACCGCATTCAAGACTCCCATAGGTACCACTCCTTATAATTTGGTATATGGGAAGTCTTGCCACTTGCCCGTTGAATTGGAACACAAGGCATATTGGGCTGTCAAATGGTTGAATTTCGATATCAAAGAGGCTGGTGAGAAGCGACTATTGGAACTTAACGAGCTGGAGGAGCTGCGTTTGAACGCTTATGAGAATGCCAAAATCTACAAGGAAAGGACGAAGAGATGGCATGACAAGCGTATCATTCCAAAGGAGCTTAAAGAAGGAGACTTAGTTCTACTCTTCAACTCCCGCCTCCGCCTTTTTCCAGGTAAGTTGAAATCTAGATGGACCGGGCCTTACGTTGTGAAACATGTTTTCCCTCATGGTGCAGTTGAGATATGGGGCGAAACTAGCGGAAGCTTCAAGGTCAACGGTCATAGACTTAAGAAATACCAACCGGAAACGCCGGTTGAGGAGGTTGCACCAATATACCTCATTTGAGACACATCATGGTCCAGCTAGCGACCTTAAATCAAGCGCTTCTTGGGAGGCAACCCAAGGTATTGCTTTCTTTTCCCGTTTTCTAGTCTAGCTTAGATAGTTTTTGTTTTTGCTTTGCTTTGCTTTGTTTTTGGCGTTCTGGACAGACAACAGGGAATATCTAAGGAAGGAGCACAACTGGAAGGACGGAAGTTCGAGATTCTGAGAAGATAGAAGCACCTCGGTTACTGTCAGAGCACCTCGACCGAGTTGATTCTTGAGCAACCGAGGCGACTAGGGTTTCTGCAGAACCACCTCGGTCCCAACCACCTCGGTCCAGTCGAGACCATCTCGACCGAGGTGACAGCAGATCCAGGAACAGTATAAAAAGGGAAAAAATTTTATTTTTCACTTTTCACTTTACCCACCTCGACCGCGGCGACTTCCACTTCGCTCCCTCTCAGATCTTGCTCATTTTCGCCGATTTCTGCTTCGAAACTAGGATTGAAGAGTAGAGGAACCGATTGCAACAACAGATCTGCAAAGAAATCGAGCGAATCGACCGAAACGAGGTAAAACAAGTCGAAACCCTAACTCGTTCGTTCGCTTTGAATTGGGCTTTGGTTGCCCCTGATTTTGCTGAGAAATGATTTAAGTACCCCTTAGGAAGCAATTGTAGTGATTTTAGGGGGAAAAGAACTGAAATTCTGAGATTTGGAATCGTAACTGCTACGCCTCGGTCCGGTCGAACTGCATCTCGACCGAGGTGTTCTTGAGTCTTGCCAGCAACCGAGGTGGACTGACAGAGTTGAGTGAAAATGAGTTCAGATCGTCGCTTAGCCCTTAGAGACAGATCCTCACCCTCCCCTTCTTCCTCTTCTTCCCGTCCTTACCGCCCGGTTATCCACGAGAGATGTCGGGTAGACTATGAGCGGATAGCTAGCCGTCCATTTCTGGACGTGTCGTCTTTTGATTGCCTAGGGTTAGATGCTGACCTTAGGAGGATGATTGCTACTATCGGGTTGGATCAGTTTACTGAGATCCGGGCCCCAGCTTACTTGGAGCCGACTTTAGAGTTCGTTAGCTCCTTCTCCTACCTCCCCACAGACCAGTCTGTGAAGTACCGGTTGATGAACCGGAACTTCATAGTTCCTTTAGAGATATGGAGAGAGATTTTTGGCTTTTCTGAGCCCACCGCCACCGACTTCCCCTCCCGATCCGTAGCTAGGGAGTTCTGGGGGCAGATTGCCCATATTACTGAGCATGCAGACAGATGGCGCCCTGGAGATTCCAGGGAGAAGGTCATCTTCCATCCAGCCTTCAGACTAGCCCACAGGATTTTCAGCGAGACACTTCTGGCGCGTACTGAGACGCCCAAGAAGATCAGACAGGGCGAGCTCTTCAGCCTCTACTGCATGGTTACAGGAGGTTTCCCAGACTTTGGCTTGCTCCTGGCAGAGGATCTGCACAGGATCAAGGCCAAGGCGAAGGGAGGCATTTGCTGCGGAGGTCTGGTCACCCATATTGCTACCTATCACGGGATGGACCTCAGTATTTGCACGATGGCGGCGGCTCCGAAGCCGCTGGGATTACAGGAGATGATCACACGGAGGATTCTAGTTCCCCGTGGTTTGACCACTCCATACGTCGCCATGCCTTGGGAGCGGACTGCACCTCAGGGGATCCGCTGGTCTGCTCAGTTCACAGTCTTTGATCCGCATTACTGGCAGACAGCTTGGGCTACACTGATGGAGGATCACAGAGAGGCAGCAGCTGCCCCTACTGAGGAGGAGGAGGATGACGACGACGAGGAGACGTTGGATGAGAGAGAGGGTGGTGTCCCGATGGATACAGGGACAGATACTGCAGGGACGAGCGCGCCACCGATCATTGACTTAGATGACGAGGAGGATACGGAGCCTGCACCTGCTGCACCTCCCGCTAGATCTGCTAGACGTCGGACACGCCGTCATAGAGATACGGAGGCTCATCGTCGGATCAACGATCTGACTGACCAGGTGATAGTTTCTTATGCTGCCCTTACAGTGGACATGCATGAGAGATTTGCCGCCCAACACCGACACCTTGACAGCTGGACTCAGCAGATGTTGGAGGGGCAGCACTATCAGCGTAGGATGATGGAGCTACAGTTCCAGCAGACTATGGGCTATCCGTTCGATCCGACTCAGTATCCCTACGTACCACCACCACCACCGCCGGATCAGGATTATTGAGGAGCTGCAGGATTTTCTTTATTTTCTTTTATGTAGTTCAGCTATATATCCGGTGAGTACTCTCATGTTTAGACTTTTTATTTGACCCACTGGGACAGTGTGTCCCAAGTATAGGGTGTTTATATTGATTATGACTACTTGATGTTATTCCGACCACCTTTTGATGTATGACACTTTATTTTTCGGATATTTTCGTATTTATGCTTCATTGCCTTTATATGATTATCTGATATTACATGCATACCTACAGGTTATTTGATTGAGAAAAACGTCGAAACCGAAAAAAAAAAATGGTTTTAAAAAAAATTTTGACCTCGACCGGGGAGATTCTGGCCAAACGAGGCATTTCACCTCGGTTGAACCAAGAACACCTCGACCGAGGTGTGTTAACTGAGAGTTTTCGAAAACGATTTTTTGTGTTACTTATCTGGATATGATCTCAGTGAAGATCTTGTTTACTGACTGGTTTTAAATTCTTTATGTGTTTGAAAGGTTTTATAATATGTTTAAGTTGCTAAATCCTTTGTTTGAAATTATTGGCATGTTTAATACTTTGTTTTTATCCAAATTATGTTGAATTTGAAGGTTGACACCGCAGGTTAAGTTCTCTCACTTTCTTCTTGGAAAGACCAAGGTAATTCATTCTCTTCTTCTTCTTCTTCTTGATCATGCTTAGCCCCTCATATACATTTTGCCTCCCTTTACCTATCCGGGAATTTGGAAGCAAGCGAAGTGGTGAAAGCAAGTGGAGTTAAAGTTGAGGAGTGGCTGGAAGTGAAAGTGTTAGAAAGCAATAATAGGTTTGGGGAAGTCAATCATGAAGATGAGTAACTCGGCACCATTCACATAGCCGGGTGTTTGTGTCTTGCCAAAATCGGATTGAGCGATATTCCTAACGGGTCATGGTATGTGCATCAAGGGTTTGATGCATCTCGAGAAATTGATGATTGCAGATTTCCTAGGTTTCGGTTATTGTGCACCTCTGACCATGTATCCCAAAAAGTAAAGTAAAAAGAAAAAGTGTGAAATAAGCGAAGCTTATTGGTGGGAGATGTTGCAAGTCAAAGTGAAAGTGAAGTTCATCCTTTTCCCGGATTCTAGCACCACATTACCTTACATACATCCCTACCCTACACGTTTCTTGACCTTTTCTTTTGGGAAGCCCTTGAGACCTTGAGCTTGTTGATTGACTTAGTGGTTTAAATCGGATTATACATGATTAATTTTGATAATTATGATTTATTATGCATTCTATGATTTTATGCAAAGTTGAACAACTTTCCTATATTTATAAAATGTTTTGAGCATATTGAGTTTTTAAATTCCAGGAAGTACTCTCTTAGAGTGATCTATGGTAGTTGCACACCATAAAATGTTTTTGGAAGACTTTTTCATTGATTTTCTTGACTTATAATCCATTCTATCTTATCTTTTATATGAGGAACTTGCTTGGGGACAAGCAAGGGCTAAGTATGGGGTATTTTGATAGCATGAATTATAGTCTATATTTTGGGGTTTGTTTGGACGTTTTATCTTTCATAATCTGCATGTTTGTATGTGCATTATGTGATTTTACCATCATTTCATCTACCTTTGCGAGAATCGAGGTCTACACCTAGTTTTGTTGTAATTGCAGGTAATTTGGTACGTTTTGCATCAAAAAGGAGCGAAAGGAGTCATGAGTCATTTGGAGCTACATCCAGGGAGCATAGCCATGGATTAAAGATTTACTTTGGAGCAGTTTCGAGAAATTTCACATTCAGTTCTGACTCACCTCGGTTGACCACAGAAATTCATCTCGACCGAGGTGATCCAGAGACGCCGACTCGACCGAGGCGAACACATAGGACGCGGCGAGAATATTTTATTCTTGGATGAGATCTTTTAAATTTGGAAAGTGATCTTATATTTTTGGGCTTGGCTCCTAGAAGGAAGGAGATATGCAGAATCATATATTTTACCTATATTTATGGGAAAATATCTTTCTAAGATTTATTATCTTTGGAGGGTTATTTTTCTATAAAAAGGGTTGGATTTCCACAATTCCGGGAGGACGCTATACCGTCGATCAGGGTTTATAGCACGCAGCAGCAGCAACCTACTCCAGTTGGGAGTTTTCGAAGAACCTTTTTGAAGGTTGAAGGAAGATTGAAGTCTATAGCTTTTATAGTTTTTTGGAGGGTTTTGTAAGATTGTCTTTAATTCCCTCATTGGTTGTCTTGTCTTTTTGGATTGCTATCCAAGGAACGCTTTGTTGTGATATTTGATTCAGTTATTGAAGTCTTTTCATTAAATTCTTCTTTGTTCAAATATTCACTTTCTTCCCATATATTTTAATACTTTCATTATGATGATGAGTGGCTAATTTCCTTGTGTGATTCTAGGGTGATTGGCTGAAGGTTGTGGGGAAAACAATGATAGAATAATCTTAGATTCCAGTAGGATCCTGAAAGTTCGAGTCTTTAACCTTAACCCTAAGCATCTCGTTCGGTTGATGAACATCTCGGCCGGGGTGGAATTCTTCTGACCGAGGTACTTATCCAATCCTAAACTGAGAGTTAAGTGTTAGAATTTGCTAAATCCTATTCTTATTACACCCTTCTGGTTCAATGCAAGCTTAGGATGAGACTTACCCGGTAATTCCTTAGTTTGTTTACCAACGATCATAAGTGTAGGTAATAAAGGTTTATCCTTTATTGGAGTTTGAGTGTGCTTCCATCCCATCTTTGTGAGTTAGCCTGAGACTTACCCGGTAAAGGTTGATTCTATTCCCTTAGATGGTATGTTAGTTTGAGGTTGTAATTCTTTATCTTGATACCTTGAGACTTACCCGGTAATAGGAGTTGCGGTTTAGGATTAATGTGTAGTGAGACTTACCCGGTGATCTACTCCACTTTAGAAACACCTTCCCCACGCAAAAATCTCAGCTTTGTCCGCTTATCTTTAGATCTTGAGTTGGAACCACAACTAGATGCTTTAACCCCTAGAATTGCATGTTTGCTTTATTGACTTCTTATTCATCTTTGATTGTGTTAATCGCTCTTGTGGTTAGTATTGACATAAGCACACCGTATTGACTTTGTTTCACCGAGTCCCTGTGATCGACCCTTGGAATTTTCTTGCTTTTACTACGATTGACCCGTACACTACGGGTTCGCATCCTTGTTTTAAGCTTAAGTCTAGGGTTATAAAGATTTTAGGAGCCAGCGTGAGCATCATCCCCCTGGAGCTATGCACGAAGATCGGTCTTGGAGAGCCCAAGCCGGTCAAGATTCGACTTTACATGGCGGATCGCTCCATTACCCATCCCGTGGGCATTTTGGAAGACGTTCCGGTCAAGTTAGGTGTAATAGCTAGGATTTCCGAATTCTAATTAATGTTGATTAACTTAATCGTTGATAGTAATTGACATATAACTCGCGAAGACTTTGCAATTGATGAGTAAGAGTCCCACCGTTATGTTCCTAGCGTAATTTTGGACGTTTGGGGAAATTTTTACTTTTTCCCCCGGGTAATTATTTTTACCCTCCGGTGTTATTTGGAGCATTTGGGAGCTCCAATTAATAAAAATGCAGTTGAGAGAAATTATCAGGACATCGGATATGTCCTAGATATGAAATAACATGGAAAGGCAAAACGGATAAAAGAGTCGCTATCCCGATTCTTAGCGGTTAAGAAAGGTGGCTTAGGAATGCCCATTTTACGAGATAGTTATGAATTAATTATCCCGATAATATTTCGGATTTTATATTCCAGTTTCATAAAGTTTTGAGATCGGAAATATAACCGCGTTTTAATTAAATGTTTTGGATAAACATTTTATATTTATATATATATATATATATATATATATATATATATATATATATATTAATAGAAAGTCGGCTAATGTACAGCACATCATCATCTTCAATTCATTTCAACTTTCAATTGAAAGTTGCAGAGGAGAGTCGGCGAACGTATACATCCATCTTTAACCTTCTACAAATCATTCATCTTCGATCCAATTTCAAATCCGTTTGTACCATCGAGTCCGTCATTTTGTTCTCTTCAACGTGGTACCAATTTATTTCCCGTTTGCTAGCTTTTTGGTTAAGTCTCCATTTATCGTTATCGGAACACCGACGGACCACCGCAAGTCATCAAACATAAGGTTTTATACCGCGCTCTTACTCCCTGTATCGCTAGGAGTCTGGATCTTCTTCCGGTTCGTATATCGGGTTAGTAACGAATAAGTTATGAATTTATTCGTTTTCCGTATTGCGGGTTAGTATAAATTGACCTCAAGTTGGTTAAAATGGATAATTGGAATTTCCATTATGCTCGTTATATTATTCTAGTGATTATGGATAGTTTGTTTGTTAAAATCTGATGACAGGGGGGTTAGAAATTGCCTGCGGGCAAAACGTTATTCTGACAAAATCTAATTAATTAATTAAAGGTTAATTAATTAAATTAGGATTAGAATTGAGATTGAGGAATGTCGATTAGATAATACCTTGAGATTTGAGGAATTGTGAGTTATGTTGAGATATTGAGGTTTAGTTGGTTGTGAGGCTCATAGATTGAGTATGATCCTTATGGATCCCTTTGGGTCTAGGTGTGACCCCTTTGATGAATAGAGGTTGATATATCTCTTTACGCCTTGTTTATAGGCCGTGTTGTCCCTCCAGTGTAGAGGTGATCGTGGTTGAGTTTGTACGAGGTTGAGGTAAGTCCGTAGGACTTACTTAGCTACCATCCCTATAGTGGGTGTTTGCATGAGTGGTGTGTGCTTTATATGTTTGCTATGATATCATGAGTTGTCGTTTTTATCAACCTATGTTCTATTGACTACCCCACTGCGTGGCTGTGATAACCTTTCCCTTTCATCCCGCCGTGGAGTCTAGGAGGTTCTCTGATGTCAGGCCAGACTGGTTTACAGGAAGGGCGCAATCCACTCCCATAGGGTACACGGATTGTGTGACCGATACTCGTACAGCTGGACATTGTACTCAGAGGCGGGGATGTATCGGTCCTCGTGTCACATACTTTCATCTATCTATATCTATATATACGTGTTTTTGAGTGAATGGTTATTATATAAAGATAATAAATGGGTAAATGTGTGATAGCATGCTGATGTGTTTATCTTTCATGATTGTGCTTGTGCTTATGCATTACCTCATATATGTATGGTTAGCTAACGGTTTCATACCGTGTTGTAGATGTTTACAGGTTAGGCGCTACTGGGTGATCTGGCAGGGTGACAGGCCGAGGACTCTCGTACATTAGGTGGTTGGTTTTGGGTTGTTTATGTTTTCCCTCCTGCGTGAGGATGATGTCTTGTTTCCCTCCTGAGTGAGGATGTCGTTTCATACTCGGCTATGTTGTTGTTTACCTTTCGTTATACAATTTATACGGTTTTATGTATTTGTTTTTATATCTGTCAGTGCCATGTTGTAAGGTCCAGTGAACTTGTTGTCAGACTAGGGTCAGGATCCATTGTGAGATCCTAGCCCAATGTGGCATCCCGAGTCCCGCGGATTCGGGGTGTTACAGAGTTGGTATCAGAGCCCAGGTTGACAACAATGGCACTTGCTACCTGCAATGAGGTTTGATAGGCAAAATAAACAAAGCCCACATGGGATCTGACGTTTTCAAAGGTTTTGGTTTTAAGTGTGGTTTTGGGATAGAATGTACGAGAAGTCGTCACCTCTGCCATGGATCTCTGCAGCGTAGATATGTATATATATATGTGTGTACTATGGATTATGTGGATGTATTATATACATATCGATACATATGGCATATATATAGCCTTATAAGATTAGGTGCGTATACTTTGCAAATGGCTCAGACTAGAGCAACATCTGTAGTGGAACGAGATGGGAATATGCCCCCTCTTCTTCCAGTGGTGATAAGTCAAGGACTAGTTTCTGCTGTTGTTTTGCCTATGGCAGAGAACGAGTTTGAAGAGGCTGATCGTGTCTCCATGAGTTGATCCGAGTTTCAAGAGTATATGCAGCAAGTATATGAGGCGGTGATAGTGGGTAGACCTACATCGGATTTACCAACATCTGTGAGATTAACTGAAGCTTCTGGATCAGAGAAGAAGCAACGGATTGAATCAGTAAGTGGAGAAGCAAAGACGATGAATGGTGAACCAAGTCCGATATTAGGACAATCTAGTGATCCTTTGGCCATGAAGATGACTGGCAAGGAACTATAGTGTTTTGATTGCATGGAAGTTGGGACACTAGCGAGTTGTGTGCCCAAAGGCGCTCATCATATGCTTTACGTGTGGTAAAGCAGGGCATAGAGAGAAGTTTTATCGACAAGGCAAGGGATTGCCTTTACAAGTTCCCTCTCGGAATAAGATCATTCAAGGTGGACGACAAAGGTCGAGTTACCCTTCAGTTGCACAGGTTGCAAGGATGGGATGATTATGTTTCAGTTGTGGCTATCTAGATCATTTGCGTTATGTGTGCCCTTTGGCACTGATAGCTTGTTTCACTTGTGGTGAGCTAGGCCATCTGGCCCTTTCTATCAGCACAGTAGTGTTTCTTCCCAACAAGACCTTCCTCTTTCCGGTGCAGAAAGAGTGGAAGTGGAGGCTATAGTAATGACCTCAGTGATACCTGAGGAGCATGGATCTGACATTGAGTGATGATATGTAGAGGAGCTACGAGTGTTAACTGTTATAGGTACCATTCTCGTTAATGGTTTACCTGGTGGAGTTTTGCTTGTTGTGAGTGCTATGCACATCATGTCTTCCGATGCATGCGTTAATGGTTGAATTTTGGTATATAGTAGAAGGTGGATTTTCCTTTACAGGATTACCTTTTTGGGTCTGAGATACCCGTGAGATGTGTGTTGGTTCCCTTATTTCAAGGACCCGTGTATGGTTGCAGACTTCTTTGTCATGTCGTAGGTGCATGAGGAAGTCATTATGTGTATGGTTTGGATGAATAGATATCATGTGGTGTTAGCTTTTAATAGTAACACTATTATAGTCTTTACTGAGTTGAGTTAAATAGAGGTCTTCTGAGGTTAAGACCTTTGAACAAACGGGTTTGTCATCAGGATTGTACGAGCAGCGAGCCGATAGCACAGGGATGTGACGCCTTCTAGTGTTATACAATGAAGGAGCTTGATAGTCCAACATTGGAAGGTATTCCAGCTGTTTATGAGTTTATAGACGTGATACTGAACCGTCTAGTTGTCACCTCAGCGGAGTGTGGACATTGTTATCGAGTTGAAGTATGATACAAGATTGAATGGGAAAGCCACACTATATGGTGCTTGTTGAGATATTGTATTGATAACTTGAAAATTTGATTGAAACAGACTTCTTTTACCCTAGTAGGTTCCATGTTCCGTATTGACGACCTGATGAGTTAGCTTCAAGAAGCAATTTTGTTTTCAGGATTCCTTTGTGCTCAAGATATCCCTAGTCATGGATGAGAGAGCAGCATGTGTATGAGATAGCATCACATACCCGTTATGGACACCACGAGTTTGTAGTAATGTCATTTGGGTGGACGAATGTTTTAGTAGTTTTTATGGAGTTGATGAACAGTACCTTCATCGACTTCCTTGATTAGTTGGTGGTTGACTTCATTGATGAACATTAAGGAATACGTAGTTTTCTCGGCTCATCAGATTGCTACCAATGCTTTGAGGAAGGATTTTATATGATTACGTATTCATTTGCGAGTCTTTTGAGAAGACCACCATAACTATGTGATGAAAGCAGCGTGTCTATGTTCTGAAGAGTTGAGGAGGCATTTGACCTCTGCTTCCATTCTGTTTTAGTGAGAAGATTTTTGGGATCCCGTGATTTACGGTGATACATCCCAGCTAAGTTTGAGATGTGTATTACTACAGAGGAGTAGGTTTATTGATATGTGTGTTTATAGCTAAGAACGTATGATGAGAACTACCCGACTCATGATTTAGAGTTAGTAGTGGTAGTTTAAGCCTTTAAGTTTTGAAGACCTTACCAGTGTGATCTTTATGTCAGATTTCTATAGATCATAGAAATCTGAAGTATATTTTATGCAACAGGGGTTAAATAACCGCCAGTGTTAAGAGCTTAAGTTGATCAAGACTTTGACTTGAAGATTCCATATCATTCAGAGAAGTTGAACGTTGTCGCCGATAACTTGAATGAAAGACGCTCCAAGAGAAGATGATTGTGAGACTGATAGTTCAGCCTCAGCTTCAGAGAGATCTAGCTTGGCTAGAGTTGGACAATCAGTTCCTTGATGAGGATACCCAGTTATACCTCATAGGTTCTAACTGGTCTGTTGGATGAGGTCCAACAGAACCAGGAGACTTGCCCAGCCTTGACAAGGTTTAGAGAAAGGATGTCTCGTACTGAGGCACCATAGTTCTCCATGGGAGTAGATGGACTGATGAAGAGTCATGACCGCTTTTGTGTACCTGCTGATGCAGATGGAGACATAGAATATTACGGTATACCCACTGTACGCCTTATTCAGTACATTTAGGTACGAGTAAGATGTACCACGAGATAAGACGATTATATTGTATGAAGCCAATATAACCTGATTTGTGATACAATGTGCGACTTGTCAGCAGGTCCAGATAGAGTATTTCCGTTCTAGAGATAAGCCCCACCCACTACTAGTGCAGTAGTAGAATTTGGGAGGACATCTCTATGGACTTTTTTATGGGATTGTGACCCAGTAGAATATTTATGTTATCTGGATTGTTGGTAACAAATTAATGAAACCGTCACGTTTCATTTCTATCAGAAGGACGTGGCTAGTGAATGAATTGGCTGAGGAGTACACTTGACAGATAGTGAGACTCCATGGTATACCAAGAACGATCATTTTTTATCGAGAAGGATGTTTTTATTTTGAGATTTTAGGCAGCAGATTCAGACTGCTTTGGGGACGAGTCTGTATCTCATGACTACACTTCACCCCCTGACAGATGGTCAGTTAGAGAGGATCATCTAGATCTTAAAGATCTATTATAAGTTGTAAGTCGAATGGGAAACGTGGATGGTTATATTACCTTCCATTAATGAGTTTATTATATAATAATGAAGGACGTGCATCTTTCTGGGATGGCCCTATGAGGTAATATATAGACATAGATGTCGTATATCCTTATGCTAGAAGTGATCTAGCAATAATAGTGGAATAACACCTGACCAGATTCAGGATTTTATAGTTCAAGTAACGTTGATTGAAGGAAGAATGCTGGCTGTACAGAGTCGCCAGATATTATATGTAGACAAGAGACATTAACCTCTAAAGTTCAAGCAAAAGTTCATGTCCGGCTGGAGGTATCTCATCTGTGAGACGTTAGTTGTGTATTATGGAAAGGGGAACTGAGTTTCCAATATGTCGGTTACTTGAGATCTTGATCAGTTTTGTGAAGGCAACATGATGTTTAGCTTTCACTCTGAAGTTGGTGGATGTTCACCCAGTGTTCCTGTGTCTCAACTGAGAAAGTATATACCAGGTTGGAAACACTTTGTGAGTTATAATGATCTAGTGGTTAAGTTGAACCACATTGTTGTTGAGCATCTGATTACATTCTTGGAATAAGATATGAAACGCTTGCATTTGAAAGACATTCCCATATTGAGGATATAATGGTCGAGATGAAGACCTGAAGAGGCTATGTGAGAGACTGAGGATAGTGTCCTGAGGAACTATCCAAAGTATATGTTGGGACAAACCCATTTGTGGGAGCACGAGTATATCTTAGTGCTATCTTGATCAATGTTGTGCTTATGTGCTTATATGCTTATATGCCTTGATGTGTTATTCCATGCTAGTTTTGATGTGATTTATGATCTTAGTAGATCTTGATGTGCTAGCGTGATGTATGCTATAGCTGGCGATGATTACTTCCTCCACGCTACCTGAGTATGATCATATTTATAGCTGGAGATGGTTCTTTCCTCCATGCTATTTGAGTGGGATTAGGATTCAGCTGGAGATGGTTCTTTCCTCCATGCTACCTTGATGGACATAGTTCAGTGGAGATGTGATTCCTCCATGCGATATATATGTTTATGGGTTGGCTAGAGACGTATTTCCTCTATGCATGTGATATGTTTTGGCTAGAGATGTGCTTCCTCTATGCCTTGTGATGTGGTATGGCGAGAGACGTGATTCCTCTACGCCTTTAGGTAGCGTTATGGCCCTGTTTCCTAGAGTGATGATTCCTCCATGTTTATACTTGAGGTTATAGATTGTTATAGGTTGTGATCTTTTGAACGGAGATGTGATACCTCCGATAGAAAGAGTGAGAGTTATACCTCGGCGTATGGGTCCGAGAGGATTTGGGAATTGTTCAAGTTTCGGGACGAAACTTTTTTTTAAGGGGTGTGTGATGTAATAGCTAGGATTTCCGAATTCTAATTAATGTTGATTAACTTAATCGTTGATAGTAATTGACATATAACTCGCGAAGACTTTGCAATTGATGAGTAAGAGTCCCACCGTTATGTTCCTAGCGTAATTTTGGACGTTTGGGGAAATTTTTACTTTTTCCCCCGGGTAATTATTTTTACCCTCCGGTGTTATTTGGAGCATTTGGGAGCTCCAATTAATAAAAATGCAGTTGAGAGAAATTATCAGGACATCGGATATGTCCTAGATATGAAATAACATGGAAAGGCAAAACGGATAAAAGAGTCGCTATCCCGATTCTTAGCGGTTAAGAAAGGTGGCTTAGGAATGCCCATTTTACGAGATAGTTATGAATTAATTATCCCGATAATATTTCGGATTTTATATTCCAGTTTCATAAAGTTTTGAGATCGGAAATATAACCGCGTTTTAATTAAATGTTTTGGATAAACATTTTATATTTATATATATATATATATATTAATAGAAAGTCGGCTAATGTACAGCACATCATCATCTTCAATTCATTTCAACTTTCAATTGAAAGTTGCATAGGAGAGTCGGCGAACGTATACATCCATCTTTAACCTTCTACAAATCATTCATCTTCGATCCAATTTCAAATCCGTTTGTACCATCGAGTCCCTCACTTTGTTCTCTTCAACGTGGTACCAATTTATTTCCCGTTTGCTAGCTTTTTGGTTAAGTCTCCATTTATCGTTATCGGAACACCGACGGACCACTGCAAGTCATCAAACATAAGGTTTTATACCGCGCTCTTACTCCCTGTATCGCTAGGAGTCTGGATCTTCTTCCGGTTCGTATATCGGGTTAGTAACGAATAAGTTATGAATTTATTCGTTTTCCGTATTGCGGGTTAGTATAAATTGACCTTAAGTTGGTTAAAATGGATAATTGGAATTTCCATTATGCTCGTTATATTATTCTAGTGATTATGGATAGTTTGTTTGTTGAAATCTGATGACAGGGGGTTAGAAATTGCCTGCGGGCAAAACGTTATTCTGACAAAATCTAATTAATTAATTAAAGGTTAATTAATTAAATTAGGATTAGAATTGAGATTGAGGAATGTCGATTAGATACTACCTTGAGATTTGAGGAATTGTGAGTTATGTTGAGATATTGAGGTTTAGTTGGTTGTGAGGCTCATAGATTGAGTATGATCCTTATGGATCCCTTTGGGTCTAGGTGTGACCCCTTTGATGAATAGAGGTTGATATATCTCTTTACGCCTTGTTTATAGGCCGTGTTGTCCCTCCAGTGTAGAGGTGATCGTGGTTGAGTTTGTACGAGGTTGAGGTAAGTCCGTAGGACTTACTTAGCTACCATCCCTATATTGGGTGTTTGCATGAGTGGTGTGTGCTTTATATGTTTGCTATGATATCATGAGTTGTCAATTTTTATCGACCTATGTTCTATTGACTGCCCCACTGCGTGGCTGTGATAACCTTTCCCTTTCATCCCGCCGTGGAGTCTGGGAGGTTCTCTGATGTCAGGCCAGACTGGTTTACAGGAAGGGCGCAATCCACTCCCATAGGGTACACGGATTGTGTGACCGATACTCGTACAGCTGGACATTGTACTCAGAGGCGGGGATGTATCGGTCCTCGTGTCACACACTTTCATCTATCTATATCTATATATACGGTTTTTTGAGTGAATGGTTATTATATAAAGATAATAAATGGGTAAATGTGTGATAGCATGCTGATGTGTTTATCTTTCAAGATTGTGCTTGTGCTTATGCATTACCTCATATATGTATGGTTAGCTAACGGTTTCATACCGTGTTGTAGATGTTTACAGGTTAGGCGCTACTGGGTGATCTGGCAGGGTGACAGGCCGAGGACTCTCGTACATTAGGTGGTTGGTTTTGGGTTGTTTATGTTTTCCCTCCTGCGTGAGGATGATGTCTTGTTTCCCTCCTGAGTGAGGATGTCGTTTCATACTCGGCTATGTTGTTGTTTACCTTTCGTTATACAATTTATACGGTTTTATTTATTTGTTTTTATATCTGTCAGTGCCATGTTGTAAGGTCTAGTGAACTTGTTGTCAGGCTAGGGTCAGGATCCATTGTGAGATCCTAGCCCAATGTGGCATCCCGAGTCCCGCGGATTCGGGGTGTTACATTAGGTAACTTCTATCTACCCATAGATTTTGTCGTACTTGACATTCCCGTAGATTATCCTGTTCCTATTATTCTCGAGAGGCCATTTCTAGCAACTTCGGGTTGCACCGTGGATTGCAAGAACGCCAAGTTGAAATTCAACGTTGGTGGCGATGAGGTGGAGTTCGCACTACTTGCAGCCATGAAAGGGGAGCAGCTAACTGATGATATCTTCAACATCTACGATGAAGAAGAATCAAGAGAATTGGTGAGCTCTATCCTTATTAACGACCTACTCGAAAGAGTTATTAGCTTCAGTTTAATGGAGGAAGGTATAGATGCTTCTTATGATGCAGATATACGGAGCTTGAAGGCACTGGAAGAGGATCCAGGAGCTAAAACTGAGAAGCTAATCCAGGAGACGAAGATCTCCAGTCTCGGATCCAGTAGCAGTACCTCGACCGAGGCACATTCTGGACTGAGCGAGGCGACCGAAGAACATCTCGGTCAACGCCTATGCGCCTCGACCGAGGTCGAAGGCGAGATGATTCAAACTGAGACTTCATCGAGTCCAGTTTCTGATACCACTCCACTGGAAAGAGGAAGCATGGATTCCCCCCAGAAAGCACCCCCAGTTGTGGAGCTTAAACAGCTCCCCAATCACTTGAGGTATATCTTTCTTGGACCGGATTCTACTTATCCCGTTATTGTTAGTGCTTCCCTTTCCGAATCTGAATTGTCTAAGTTAATGCATGTCCTGAGAAAGCATCGAAGGGCTATAGGTTACACCACGGATGATCTTATTTGCATTAAACCTTCTTTCTGCATGCATAGAATTCTAATGGAAGATAATCATAAGACTTCACGGGAACCTCAAAGACGGTTAAATCCGATCATGAAAGAGGTTGTGAAGAAGGAGGTTCTTAAGTTGTTGGATGCAGGTATTATTTATCCTATCTCGGACAGCAAGTGGGTTAGCCCGGTGCATGTCGTTCCGAAGAAAGGAGGGATGACCGTTGTGACGAATAAGAACAACGAGTTGATCCCAACGAGGACCGTTACAGGATGGAGAGTTTGCATCGATTATAGGAAGCTGAACACGGCAACTCGGAAGGATCATTTTCCGCTTCCCTTCATCGATCAAATGCTCGAACGGTTGGCCCAGCATTCACACTTTTGCTACTTGGACGGCTATAGTGGGTTCTTCCAGATTCCTATCCATCCGGATGATCAGGAGAAGACCACTTTCACTTGTCCTTGGGGGACGTTTGCCTATCGGAGGATGCCATTTGGATTGTGCAATGCACCCGCTACCTTCCAGCGATGCATGATGGCTATCTTTTCCGAGTACATAGAGGAGATCATGGAGGTATTCATGGATGACTTTTCTGTATATGGTTCCTCTTTTGATGATTGCCTATCTAACCTTTCCCTAGTGCTTAAAAGATGTGAAGACACTAACCTTGTTTTAAATTGGGAGAAGTGTCATTTTATGGTTAATGAAGGCATTGTGCTAGGACACCTCGTTTCTAATCGAGGTATTGAGGTCGATCGAGCTAAGATCGAAACTATTGAGAAACTCCCTCCTCCTTGTTCTGTTAAAGGTGTGAGGAGTTTTCTCGGGCACGCAGGTTTCTACAGGAGATTCATCAAGGACTTCTCTAAGATTTCTAAACCTCTAACTAACCTCTTGAATAAAGATGTTGTTTTTGAGTTTTCGCAGGAGTGTCTTGATGCTTTTTACAGGATTAAGGAAGCGTTGATCTCCGCTCCCATTATCCAGCCTCCCGATTGGACCATGCCCTTTGAGGTCATGTGTGACGCTAGTGATGTAGCCGTAGGAGCGGTGCTTGGACAGAAGAAAGATGGACGGACCACCGCCATTTATTATGCTAGCAAAACGCTAGATGAAGCACAACGCAACTACGCTACCACCGAGAAGGAGTTATTGGCGGTTGTATATGCTTTCGAGAAGTTTCGTTCCTATCTAGTAGGAGCAAAAGTCATTGTCTACACCGACCACGCAGCCATTCGTTACTTGTTGGCTAAGAAAGATGCCAAGCCGCGCCTTATTCGATGGATTCTCTTGCTCCAAGAGTTTGACCTAGAGATCCGCGATAAGAAAGGATCCGAGAACTCAGTTGCGGATCACCTCAGCCGGCTACCGGAATCCTCCCGCGAGACGGATAACCCACCCATAGACGATTCATTCCCCGATGAGCACTTACACTTGTTGGAGCGTTTGATGGATCTACTTACTTCACCCCACGATGGAGGTGAAGTATGGGGTGAGGGCACCTCCCACCTCATTTGAGACGCATCATGGTCCAGCTAGCGACCATAAATCAAGCGCTTCTTGGGAGGCAACCCAAGGTATTGCTTTCTTTTCCCGTTTTCTAGTCTATGCTTAGATAGTTTTTGTTTTTGCTTTGCTTTGCTTTGTTTTTGGCGTTCTGGACAGACAACAGGGAATATCTAAGGAAGGAGCACAACTGGAAGGACGGAAGTTCGAGATTCTGAGAAGATAGAAGCACCTCGGTTACTGTCAGAGCACCTCGACCGAGTTGATTCTTGAGCAACCGAGGCGACTAGGGTTTCTGCAGAACCACCTCGGTCCCAACCACCTCGGTCCAGTCGAGACCATCTCGACCGAGGTGACAGCAGATCCAGGAACAGTATAAAAAGGGAAAAATTTTTATTTTTCACTTTTCACTTTACCCACCTCGACCGCGGCGACTTCCACTTTGCTCCCTCTCAGATCTTGCTCATTTTCGCCGATTTCTGCTTCGAAACTGAGATTGAAGAGTAGAGGAACCGATTGCAACAACAGATCTGCAAAGAAATCGAGCGAATCGACCGAAACGAGGTAAAACAAGTCGAAACCCTAACTCGTTCGTTCGCTTTGAATTGGGCTTTGGTTGCCCCTGATTTTGCTGAGAAAGGATTTAAGTACCCCTTAAGAAGCAATTGTAGTGATTTTAGGGGGAAAAGAACTGAAATTCTGAGATTTGGAATCGTAACTGCTACGCCTCGGTCCGGTCGAACTGCATCTCGACCGAGGTGTTCTTGAGTCTTGCCAGCAACCGAGGTGGACTGACAGAGTTGAGTGAAAATGAGTTCAGATCGTCGCTTAGCCCTTAGAGACAGATCCTCACCCTCCCCTTCTTCCTCTTCTTCCCGTCCTTACCGCCCGGTTATCCACGAGAGATGCCGGGTAGACTATGAGCGGATAGCTAGCCGTCCAGTTATCGCACCACGATTTCTGGATGTGTCGGCTTTTGATTGCCTAGGGTTAGATGCTGACCTTAGGAGGATGATTGCTACTGTCGGGTTGGATCAGTTTACTGAGATCCGGGCCCCAACTTACTTGGAGCCGACTTTAGAGTTCGTTAGCTCCTTCTCCTACCTCCCCACAGACCAGTCTGTGAAGTACCAGTTGATGAACCGGAACTTCATAGTTCCTTTAGAGATATGGAGAGAGATTTTTGGCTTTTCTGAGCCCACCGCCACCGACTTCCCCTCCCGATCCGTAGCTAGGGAGTTCTGGGGGCAGATTGCCCATATTACTGAGCATGCAGACAAATGGCGCCCTGGAGATTCCAGGGAGAAGGTCATCTTCCATCCAGCCTTCAGACTAGCCCACAGGATTTTCAGCGAGACACTTTTGGCGTGTACTGAGACGCCCCAGAAGATCAGACAGGGCGAGCTCTTCAGCCTCTACTGCATGGTTACAGGAGGTTTCCCAGACTTTGGCTTGCTCCTGGCAGAGGATCTGCACAGGATCAAGGCCAAGGCGAAGGGAGACATTTGCTGCGGAGGTCTGGTCACCCATATTGCTACCTATCACGGGATGGACCTCAGTATTTGCACGATGGCGGCGGCTCCGAAGCCGCTGGGATTACAGGAGATGATCACACGGAGGATTCTAGTTCCCCGTGGTTTGACCACTCCATACGTCGCCATGCCTTGGGAGCGGACTGCACCTCAGGGGATCCGCTGGTCTGCTCAGTTCACAGTCTTTGATCCACATTACTGGCAGACAGCTTGGGCTACACTGATGGAGGATCAAAAAGAGGCAGCAGCTGCCCCTGCTGAGGAGGAGGAGGATGACGACGACGAGGAGACGTTGGATGAGAGAGAGGGTGGTGTCCCGATGGATACAGGGACAGATACTGCAGGGACGAGCGCGCCACCGATCATTGACTTAGATGACGAGGAGGATACGGAGCCTGCACCTGTTGCACCTCCCGCTAGATCTGCTAGACGTCGGACACGCCGTCATAGAGATACGGAGGCTCATCGTCGGATCGACGATCTGACTGACCAGATGATAGTTTCTTATGCTGCCCTTACAGTGGACATGCATGAGAGATTTGCCGCCCAGCACCGACACCTTGACAGCTGGACTCAGCAGATGTTGGAGGGGCAGCACTATCAGCGTAGGATGATGGAGCTACAGTTCCAGCAGATTATGGGCTATCCGTTCGATCCGACTCAGTATCCCTACGTACCACCACCACCACCGCCGGATCAGGATTATTGAGGAGCTGCAGGATTTTCTTTATTTTCTTTTATGTAGTTCAGCTATATATCCGGTGAGTACTCTCATGTTTAGACTTTTTATTTGACCCACTGGGACAGTGTGTCCCAAGTATGGGGTGTTTGTATTGATTATGACTACTTGATGTTATTCCGACCACCTTTTGATGTATGACACTTTATTTTTCGGATATTTTCGTATTTATGCTTCATTGCCTTTATATGATTATCTGATATTACATGCATACCTACAGGTTATTTGATTGAGAAAAACGTCGAAACCGAAAAAAAAAAATGGTTTTAAAAAAAAATTTTGACCTCGACCGGGGAGATTCTGGCCAAACGAGGCATTTCACCTCGGTTGACCAAGAACACCTCGAACGAGGTGTGTTAACTGAGAGTTTTCGAAAACGATTTTTTGTGTTACTTATCTGGATATGATCTCAGTGAAGATCTTGTTTACTGACTGGTTTTAAATTCTTTATGTGTTTGAAAGGTTTTATAATATGTTTAAGTTGCTAAATGCTTTGTTTGAAATTATTGGCATGTTTAATACTTTGTTTTTATCCAAATTATGTTGAATTTGAAGGTTGACACCGCAGGTTAAGTTCTCTCACTTTCTTCTTGGAAAGACCAAGGCAATTCATTCTCTTCTTCTTCTTCTTCTTGATCATGCTTAGCCCCTCATATACATTTTGCCTCCCTTTACCTATCCGGGAATTTGGAAGCAAGCGAAGTGGTGAAAGCAAGTGGAGTTAAAGTTGAGGAGTGGCTGGAAGTGAAAGTGTTAGAAAGCAATAATAGGTTTGGGGAAGTCAATCATGAAGATGAGTAACTCGGCACCATTCACATAGCCGGGTGTTTGTGTCTTGCCAAAATCGGATTGAGCGATATTCCTAACGGGTCATGGTATGTGCATCAAGGGTTTGATGCATCTCGAGAAATTGATGATTGCAGATTTCCTAGGCTTCGGTTATTGTGCACCTCTGTCCATGTATCCCAAAAAGTAAAGTAAAAAGAAAAAGATTGAAATAAGCGAAGCTTATTGGTGGGAGATGTTGCAAGTCAAAGTGAAAGTGAAGTTCATCCTTTTCCCGGATTCTAGCACCACATTACCTTATATACATCCCTACCCTACACGTTTCTTGACCTTTTCTTTTGGGAAGCCCTTGAGACCTTGAGCTTGTTGATTGACTTAGTGGTTTAAATCGGATTATACATGATTAATTTTGATAATTATGATTTATTATGCATTCTATGATTTTATGCAAAGATGAACAACTTTCCTATATTTATAAAATGTTTTGAGCATATTGAGTTTTTAAATTCCAGGAAGTACTCTCTTAGAGTGATCTATGGTAGTTGCACACCATAAAATGTTTTTGGAAGACTTTTTCATTGATTTTCTTGACTTATAATCCATTCTATCTTATCTTTTATATGAGGAACTTGCTTGGGGACAAGCAAGGGCTAAGTATGGGGTATTTTGATAGCATGAATTATAGTCTATATTTTGGGGTTTGTTTGGACGTTTTATCTTTCATAATCTGCATGTTTGTATGTGCATTATGTGATTTTACCACCATTTCATCTACCTTTGCGAGAATCGAGGTCTACACCTAGTTTTGTTGTAATTGCAGGTAATTTGGTACGTTTTGCATCAAAAAGGAGCAAAAGGAGTCATGAGTCATTTGGAGCTACATCCAGGGAGCATAGCCATGGATTAAAGATTTAATTTGGAGCAGTTTCGAGAAATTTCACATTCAGTTCTGACTCACCTCGGTTGACCACAAAAATTCATCTCGACCGAGGTGATCTAGAGATGCCGACTCGACCGAGGCGAACACCTAGGACGCGGCGAGAATATTTTATTCTTGGATGAGATCTTTTAAATTTGGAAAGTGATCTTATATTTTTGGGCTTGGCTCCTGGAAGGAAGGAGATATGCAGAATCATATATTTTACCTATATTTATGGGAAAATATCTTTCTAAGATTTATTATCTTTGGAGGGTTATTTTCCTATAAAAAGGGTTGGATTTCCACAATTCCGGGAGGACGCTATACCGTCGATCAGGGTTTATAGCACGCAGCAGCAGCAGCCTACTCCAGTTGGGAGTTTTCGAAGAACCTTTTTGAAGGTTGAAGGAAGATTGAAGTCTATAGCTTTTATAGCTTTTTGGAGGGTTTTGTAAGATTGTCTTTAATTCCCTCATTGGTTGTCTTGTCTTTTTGGATTGCTATCCAAGGAACGCTTTGTTGTGATATTTGATTCAGTTATTGAAGTCTTTTCATTAAATTCTTCTTTGTTCAAATATTCACTTTCTTAACATATATTTTAATACTTTCATTATGATGATGAGTGGCTAATTTCCTTGTGTGATTCTAGGGTGATTGGCTGAAGGTTGTGGGGAAAACAATGATAGAATAATCTTAGATTCCAGTAGGATCCTGAAAGTTCGAGTCTTTAACCTTAACCCTAAGCATCTCATTCGGTTGATGAACATCTCGGCCGGGGTGGAATTCTTCTAACCGAGGTGACTTATCCAATCCTAAACTGAGAGTTAAGTGTTAGAATTTGCTAAATCCTATTCTTATTACACCCTTCCGGTTCAATGCAAGCTTAGGATGAGACTTACCCGGTAATTCCTTAGTTTGTTTACCAACGATCATAAGTGTAGGTAATAAAGGTTTATCCTTTATTGGAGTTTGAGTGTGCTTCCATCCCATCTTTGTGAGTTAGCCTGAGACTTACCCGGTAAAGGTTGATTCTATTCCCTTAGATGGTATGTTAGTTTGAGGTTATAATTCTTTATCTTGATTCCTTGAGACTTACCCAGTAATAGGAGTCGCGGTTTAGGATTAATGTGTAGTGAGACTTACCCGGTGATCTACTCCACTTTAGAAACACCTTCCCCACGCAAAAATCTCAGCTTTGTCCGCTTATCTTTAGATCTTGAGTTGGAACCACAACTAGATGCTTTAACCCCTAGAATTGCATGTTTGCTTTATTGACTTCTTATTCATCTTTGATTGTGTTAATCGCTCTTGTGGTTAGTATTGACATAAGCACACCGTATTGACTTTGTTTCACCGAGTCCCTGTGATCGACCCCTGGAATTTTCTTGCTTTTACTACGATTGACCCGTACACTGCGGGTTCACATCCTTGTTTTAAGCTTAAGTCTAGGGTTATAAATTTAAAGCTTGCACACACCGTTTGGAGCGAACAAGTTTTTTGTAGATGCCTTGCACGTTAAGTCAGTTGTAGTGAGATCCGGAGGAAATGGTCAGCTGGGTCCACGTACTCATTTAGTTGGGGACGGGGATGTCTTCTGTTCTTCATATGCATAATTTTAGTAGCGTTTCTTGTAAGGCTGATACATATTCTCCATGTATATATTGTTTACAGTTTTTAAATGTTTTAAATACTTTTGTGCCTTGTTGTAAGATCCAAGTAAAATTGTTGTCAAACTATGGTCGGGACCCATTGTGAGGTCCTAACCAGTAGTTCCCCGAGTTTTCAGAATTTGGGGTGTTACATGCGGTCTTCTTCTCCCTTTTGCGGCTGTTCTTCCTTCTTCCGCGCACGTGTCTTTGCCCGGTGAGTGCCCTCCCTCGTGCATGCGTTCATAGCTGATCTTAGAGAATGTTTATGAATATATCATGCTGGTTTTGGACCTAGGATAGTTGTGAATGCCATGTAGTGGCTTTTTGGACCTTATGCAAGTGTGTCAGGTTTTCGGAATTGTTCTAAGGTTTGATGAGTGTATGTTCTGAGTTAGTTCGTGGGATGAGTGTATAATTGTTCCTTGTGAGGTTGAGATTGTGAGTATCATGGATTCTAGGATGCGGTCTTAGCTTGAGAGTTAGGTGATCTTGTGTAGATCATTTCAGTGAAGTCTAAGACTTCTTGAGTGTGAGCGAGTGGTTGATACATATCTTCTTGTGGACAGACTGCGGGCTACTTCCGAAGGGAAGCAAGAGTGTTTGTGCTATGGGTTATGATCTTGCGAGATCATTGGGTCAAGAAGGCTAAGGACTTCTAGCTTATGAGAGTGTTATTGATTAGTGCCTTGTTATGAGCAGGCGATGGGTATCTTCTTACGGGAAGCGAGAGCGGTTTGGTTGGTTTGGCTTTGGGACGAGGTAAACCTACAAACTTACTTAGCTCGTATTGTTCGTATTAGTTTTGATGCGTTTTTGGTGGTGTGTGTTATAACAACTAAACCGGAAATAGGAACACCGACATATATATATATATATATATATATATATATATATATATATATATTGGCCCAAGTGTATGTTAACGGGCGGTGACATCACTGCCTAACTCTTGCGAGAGCTAGGAGATTTTTGGTGACTAGCCGGGGCGGGTAGACGGTCTGATTTATCGGTACCATTCCTTACCGGTAATTAGGGACCGAGGCGAGATCACGGTGATTCTCGGGTCACAAACCTAAGTTGAATTAGAACGGGATATGATTTAATAATAAAAAGATAATAAACTGGATTTGTGTGCTTTGGGGTATCTTGTGATTACTTGCGTGTGTTTTTTGTAATAACCAGAAAATTTTTTACTCCGTTTAAAACCGGATTAAACCGGACCCCGATCCGCCAACCTAAATTCTTTTAATTAAAATAACACGATATTAAATTCTATGATTTTATGTGACCTCGATTCACATAAAATGATGACTCAAATAACTCAGTAAATAATTCCGTAAATAATCCCGTACGAGTTTTATTTCTCGTTCCAGTCGTTTGATTTAATGAGTGAGCAAATTTTTTTTTTAGCCCAAAGGGCTCCAGCCCACCGGCCCAACACCCTAACCCTAAATCCTAATCACATTAAGCCTAACCTAATTGTAATTATTCTAACCTAGTGCCGCTGTCGCTTCTCTCTCTTTCAACTGCAAACCACGTTCTACGTCTCTCCCTCTTTCTTCTGATAAACAACAACAACAGCAACCCACCAGCAGCTACGCAGCAGCCACCGGAAGTCCGTCCGCCGACGCTGTCGACCGCCAGGGTAGCCGCTCCGTCCGCCGACGCTGTAGACCGCCAGGTGAACCGTCTTCTCTTTCCGTCTTTTCCCTTCCTCTCTATTTCGAGACTCGCCAACAGCCGATCTGGGCTTCACACAGTAGCAGCGCTCGACACCAGTGTTGCAGCAGTACCGCCGCCCTTTCGGACTCACCACTGGCAACGATACCGAAGCCTTTCCCGTTGTCTTCTTGTGCGGCTGTTCCCTCGTCCTCGTGTGCGACCTGGATCCGTCAAACCAGGTAAATCACCCTCTCTTCCAGCCTTCGCCCTCCTCTTTTCTAAACCTCTGTTCGCGAGTTTAAAACACGAGAGTTTTGGCCTTCTTGGACCTTGTAGTGAGTGGCTGAACCATTCTCCGTCTACATAACGGCATTGCTCGTCCCGAGTACGGTGTAGCGCCGGATTTTCTTCACTACTGCAGACAGGCTAGGCGCTCCACCTCAGCTTCGTTTAGTCCACCTCGTGTCTCGTCGGGAAGGTGTGCTGAACCAGATCGAAACAAACGGGTGAGTCCACTGCCCTGTAGAAGCGCTTGTGGTTGAGTATGTATATATATATCTACAGATTGGAAGTGTTGAGTATGTATATATATATATATATCTGTAGATTGGAAGTGTTGAGTATGTATATATATATATCTGTAGTTTGGAAGTGTTGAGATGTGAATGGTGTACGGGTATATATAGACATAGATGAGGAATCAGAATGAGTTCGAAGGTATATATATATATATATATATATATATATATATATATATATATAAGTAGGCATTAGTGTGCAGGGTACCGAAATCTATATATATAGATATATAGTTGTAAGAGACCGAAGTTGAGAGAACGAGTATGTGTATATAGGAGTACAGGTACGGAGATGAGCATAAAATTTAAAAGTTGGAAACTATATATATAGATATATGGACCAGTGTCATAGACGTAGATGAGTACGTATGGATATATAGGACGGAGTATACGTAAGAAGAAATATAATTACAAGGTATATATATATATTATGTGTGTGTGGATGATAGTAGAGTGGTGTGGATAAGAGCCAAGGAAGCGGTTGATAGAATCTAATCGGAAAGGTTAAGAGTATTATAACCGGATGGAGTATTAGAGATTGGAAATAAGTTCTAAAAGCAAATATGAGAATTTATGATAGACGCTGGAGAATTCCGGGATCTGGAGTAAAATAGTCTTTAAACCTAAGAGAGTTGTTTTCGTAAAGTTTCCTCTTGAGATTTGTACCTCTTCGAAATGATTAACTTCTAATAGTACGGGATGAAATGTTGATGCACATGCCTTGTTTACAGGCGTTCGAGTTATCACGGGTACATACCAAGTTGAAAGCTTTGAGAGTGGTCTTTGATTAAGGTAAGTCCTTGCGACTTACTTAGCCAGTTTCTGGATATTAGTTGAGTGATAATGGTTGTGTGTGTGCGATGTGCATGATTATAATAATAACCACTTGCTAGGACGACCGTTGTTATTATGTTTAAGGCCCAAGTGTATGTATAACGGGCCGTGACATCATTGCCCAGCTCTGACAGGAGACTGGGAGGTTCTCTATACCCAGACCAGGCAGGTACAAGGTGAGATGCATCGGATCCATTCCTGATGGTTAAACGGGGGCGGATGCGAGGTTTGGAAATCCCTCGTGTCACAAAATAAGTATCATTAGTAAGAGTGAATAACGTAAAGGAAGATAATAAATGGACTTGTTTGAAAGCATGATGGGTGTTTATTATTTTATGTGTGTGTGCTATTATCATTCTCCTAATGTTTAGATAACTAGCTAATAGTTATTCTTTTGTGTGTTTTTAGATTTACCGCAGGTTAGAACAACAACTGAGTGATCCGGAAGTAGTGGTTAGCCGGGTCTCCGTACTCCTTAGAGTGGGGGTTGGGTTGTTGTTTGTCGTTCTTTCTTTTGTTAAGACAGTTGATCTTTTTCCCTTTGTTTAAGTACTATAGGCTGTTAGACCTTGTTGCATTCATTCCTTCAAAAATACTTTTTCATGAATTTCGGTTTTTCTTATTTGTGTCTTGTTGCAAGATCCTAGTAATATTGTTGTCAAACTGAGGTCGGGACCCATTGTGAGGTCCTAACCAGTAACGTCCCAAGTTCTGAGAATTCGGGGTGTTACATTTGTACTATTCACCTTGATTCTAATGCCTTGAATATTGGCTAACAATTTTAAACCGATTGTGTAGATGTCTTGCAGGTTAGGGATGTCGCGAGTGAGGTGGAGGAGTGGACAACTGGAGTCTCCGTACATTATAGGACGGGGATGTTTTGCTTTTGCATTATGTTGTTGCATTTGTTGATTTACGTATTGGAGTTGTTATTGTTTTGAGGACTCGGATGAGTTTCCACTTTGTATCTTACATTTAGGTTTCTCGCGCATACATTATAAACGGTTTAAGTATTTGCTTTTATTTGTCCCTTGTTGAAAAGGTCTGGTGAAATTGTTGTTAGGGTAAGGGTCGAGAATCATTGTGAGGTCTCCGCCCGTAGCATCCCGAGTCCCGCGGATTTGGTGTGTTACGATATGGTATCAGAGGCCTAGGTTGACAGCAGTGGCACTCACAATCTTCTAAAGGCCGAATGAGGAATAATCATAACCCACAAGGGTTCGTACTTTTCGTTTTTATAATCATGTGCATGAGTCGGATTTGGGTTAGAATGTGCGGGACCACC
Source organism: Fagopyrum homotropicum (assembly GCA_033239125.1). NCBI lineage: Eukaryota > Viridiplantae > Streptophyta > Magnoliopsida > Caryophyllales > Polygonaceae > Fagopyrum > Fagopyrum homotropicum. The sequence continues at coordinate 53,165,319 of BSWB01000003.1, read as the reverse complement.
ACTCCTTCCGCGGACCTCGGCGACGTAGATTGTTGGATTTGATATATGTATATGTATAGTTATATATATGTGGACCTTAGGATGATTTTTGGACCTTGGATTGCTGTAGTGGATTTCCGGTTGTGATATGTTAGTAGTGATGTGAATATATGACTTATATAGTCTTTTATACGTAGGCTTATGATATGTAGTATGATGTTAGTAATATGTACCTTATAGTTAAGATGGTAGAAAGCTATCATTGCCCCTTGTCCTCCGCCGCATGGCTTAGGATAATGTACGTACGAAGACGAACATGCTCAAGTTATCGAGTTGAGCATCAAATTTTAGCAAGCACCCAATGTTTTCTCGGACTCCTTTAAGAGGACGTCAAAGTAGGAGATTAGAGTCGACGTAACCGAAGGACAAAAAAATGGAAGAGAACCTTGAGTCAACTTAAGCAAAACCGAGATGGAAGCAATACAAGTAAAGAGGAGTAACATTTAGGTGTAAAAGTGGTTCCAAAGAAGCCATGATTGAACGACAACGAGACCAATAGAGATAACGAATTTAAGTTCTTCGAGAAGACGCCTGTACAACTAAAGATGCGAATCGAGGAGGAGATGGGTCAATCTAACAAGGTTAAAGGTGGTATTCCATTAAGATGTGGAGTATTCCTTAGACGCTCCCAAGCATTGGAGTCAACACGAGAAGAGTGATCAAACCTTTTGCGAAAGACTTAAGATACCGTAAGTTAAGCTTACGAGTTACCAATAAGTGAAGTGCCAACATTACAAGAGCTATGAGAAGAAGGACATGGTGGGGATTCACATGTAGTTGACCGATTTCGTTACGATGATAAGGCTAAGAAAGGCCAAAAAGATAGAAGTGTGAGTAGACGTGACCCAGAGAAGATAAGTGATGCAACAAGGAGCTTAGTTATGGAAAGACTTAAGACGACGACTGAGAGAAACGAAAATGGTTGCTGAGTAACATTAGAGATTTTGAAGAAGACGCGCTTACAAGATAGCATGATGCGCAGTTAAGCCTAAGAAGGTGAGTTATACGGCGTGAGAGGCCGAGAAGAATATGGTTACTAATAGCATGCATTATAGTCTATATTTTGGAATTGGTTTGGACGTTTTATCATCATAAAATCTGCATGCATGGCTATATATTCTTGATGATTATGCTATTTTGTTTACTTTGCAAGAATCGAGGTCTACATCTAGTTTTGTTGTAATTATAGGGAAAATGACACGTTATGGATCAATATGGAGCCAAAGGATCTAAGGAGTCATAGGAGCTGCATTTTGGAGAATCGAGGAGCTACAAGGAAGGTACATGAACCCTTGAAGATGGATAGAAACGAGAAGTATGATCAATTATTGAGATTTGCATGTAACAACTCGACCATCTCGGATCACCACATTTGCATCTCGGTCGAGATGGCCAACTGGGCCTAGATCGAGATGGCCGGTAAGCATGTCCACGGGTCACGGGTCACCCATGACCCGGCGGGTACGGGTTCCCCCGGGTCGCGGGTAAGGGTCATGAGATCCTTAGCTGTTGACCCGCCAGGTCGACCCGGGTAACTGTCAAATTTAAAAAAACAAAATCCCAACGGCTATCCGTTGTAACGGCTACATTATAAAATTTTTTTTTTAAAAACAATAAACTATAATAAATCTAACCCAAAAACATTTCTATAAATACCCTAAACCCAATTCATTTCATCTCACACCAATTCTCATTCAATCATCTATTCACTCTCTCAATCTCTCCATAATTTCCAACTCTTACATTCAATTACTCTCCTAATCTCATATTCTCATTCTCTTATTTTGTTATTAATTTTTCATTTTACTACTCTTACTACTACATTCTATTATTCAAAAAAATATTTCTAGCCGAGGAAGACGTTCCGTTAGCGGTGCCAGTCCTTCATCCGGCGAAGGTGTTAGCCGAGGAAGTCATTCCGTTAGCGGTCCTCCAACCGGTTCGGATTTAAGGCGGGGCTTATTAAGTGGGGGTCACGAGATCCTCGAGGAGGAGGATATCAACATGAAATCATCTCCTTTCTCCAACACCCACGAATCCGAGACCCAATTCCCGGAGGAGCCGGAGGAGCTGCCGTTGAACAACATTCAACTAACGGCGGCGGTCTTCCGATTTTGGTTCACAAAAGGTGCTCCCGATGCCAACGGGGTTTACTATGCCAAATGCAATTTTTGTTCGGCACAATACAAGCACAAAAAGGGAGAAGGCTACGGAAACTACAAGAGGCATATTCGGAACAAGCATCCCGAAAACTGGAATTGACACGAGGGCAAAGACAACTTACCAGGTACGCATCTACCTCTAACCAACCTCCTTCTTTATTTACATAGGATCATGCTTCTTCTATGGATGCATTTTCGGAAATGTTAGCCGTAGATTCTTTGGCATTTAGTTTTGCACAAAATGTTGGTTTAAGTGATTGGATGCAAAATCAAGCTCAACCCGCTTATAAACCGATTTCTCGCCAAACTACTAAAAGAAAAATGATGCATAAATATAGAATTCGTAAAGAAGAATTGATTAAATATTTTATAGAAAACGGTGATATTCAAGTTTCTATTTGTAGTGATATTTGGACCGATGGTTTTCAAAAAAATTCATATATGCGTATTACTTGTCATTTTGTTGATAAATTTTGGATTTTAAACAAAAGAGTTTTAACATTACGAGTTTTCAACAAACAACACACCGCCAAAAACATTGTCCGTTTGATTGCAAATGTTTTGGAAGAATATAGATTAGTTTCACGAGTTTTTTTAGTCGGTTTTGACAACGCCTCCGCTAACACGACTTCCATTGAAGATTTAACCAACTATTGTAAGCCGACGATTGGAGGTAAAATTTTTCTCATTAGGTGTGCCGCTCATATTTTAAACTTGTGTGTTCAAGAAGGTTTAGCATACGTTGGAGATTTAGTAGAACATAATCGAAAAATTCTTAATGAACTTTGGTCTAAAAAAAGTATACGTACTAAGTGGTATGCATATTGTAAACGAAATGGCGTTTATGCTACAAAATTTCCAAAAGATGTTTGTACAAGATGGAACTCTACTTACAAAATGATTTCCGAATCATATGAATCGAGATCTTTTAAGTGGTTTTTCCGCACAACATATTGACGGTGATTTTGTTTTCGGTGAATCTTTGGTTTTAGCAAATATGTAATGGAGGTTTTTAAATATTTTTATGATGCTACTAGCACTTTTAGTAATGTTTATACACCAACTTCAAACATATTTTGTTATGTAGCAATTATTGCATTTGCACTTCAACAAGGTCTTTTAATTGATAATATTTCACAAGCTATTTATACAATGCGAACTAAATGGTTAGATTATTATACAACTATTCCCGATGTTTTTCTTGTTGCATTTGTGTTAGATCCTAGACGTAAAATGGATGTTTTAAAACAATTTTTAGAAAGTTATTATGAATTTTTAGAATTACAACAAAATCCCGATTGTCGTGTTTCTATCATAATTGCTAGAGTTAGAAAATTATTTGATGAATTATTGGTTCAATATCGTGTTTCCGATCAAGGTCAATATTCTCAACCCCCTCCCCGTCGTTCATCTTCAACTTCATCTAAATTTAAATCAATTGATAGAGATTTGTTTGGCCCGAAAAGGGCAAAAACCACGTCGAGTTCTCATTCAGAACTCGACGAATATCTAACCATTTCTTTTGAGTTTGCCAATGATGAAGAAGAAGAGGATTTTAACATATTAGAATGGTGGAGCCGACCGGAGAGAATGAGGTTCCCTTCCCTCTCAAGGATCGCGACACAAATTCTCGCCGTTCCCGCCTCAACGGTAGCGGTTGAGCAAACCTTTAGCCGGAGTGGAAAGGTGTTCGATCCGACGAGATCAAACATGTTGCCCGAGACGTTGGAGGCACAAGCCCTACTAGCCGATTAGAGGAAAGTGGAAATGTGAACACAAAAAAACAACCTCTCGGCGGAGGAAAGCGACAAAGACGAGATTTTGAAAATGGTTGGCTAAAACCTTTGTGATTCTGGGGAGAATAGTTGATGATTAAGGCTTAGATGATGATAGACTGAACTCATTCAAACATTAGGATCCTGAGAGTTTAGATTTTAGTTTTACGACTACAGGAAAATCGGACTGTTCTTGAGTAAATCGGCCGATTTTCTTATGAACAGCCCGATTTATTCCTCTGACGAACTTAAATTGAATTAATTCTTAATCAAAACTAATCCTTGCCTAAATCCCAACATTAATTGATCTTTTTAACCTCTAATTGAATGTAAGAAGACACTTCAAAACTGATTCTACATTTAATAGATTAAGATTTCAAGATTTGGGTAATAAAGAGATTCAACATCCTTTATTAAGATTCTAAGTGTGCTTTTTAATCTTTACTTTGGAGAGTCATATCCTGGAGTTTTAGATAGTTAGTTTAAACATAATTCTTGTCTTTAGATCTTTCTATTTGCAGCCTCAACAACCCTTATAGAGAGAACCTTTAGATTAGTCATATAGGTTTCGGAACTTCATCGTACGAATCCTACCTTTGAACATTTAATCTTGGCAATATAAACTCTGTCCTATATCTATAGAAGTGTCTTGAATCGAAAGCCGAAATCGGATACTTGAATCCTTGGAATCATTTCTCTCTTTATCAATCACAAAAGCTTTTACACTTTCGCTAGATAATTGACTTTGATATTATACTCACCAAATCCCTGAGTTCGACTCTGGAATTCTTACCTCACTACAGCCGATCCGTACACTGCGGGTTCGCTTTGCTTTGAGTTCTAGATATAAATATTAAGACTTTGACGCACACCCTTTTGAGCGAACAAGTTTTTGGCGCCGTTGCCGGGGATTTGGTCTAGACCAAATTCGGTTTTCGGTTGTCTAGCTTGAGAGCTCTTGCTCTTGTGATTTGATTTGTCTACTTGAGTGATCTTTGTAGGTTCTTTAGGTATATGCGAAAGACTAGATCCACGAAAGATCTAGTTCCTTTCGATCCCGAATTGGAGAGAACTTTGAGAAAAAAGTTGAAAGAAAAGAAAATGGCTGAAAACGATGAGAGAAACTACCAGGCTGAACTGAATGAAGCTCAACACCAACTCCAGTTGAGTGAGAAAGCACGAAAAGATGCTGAAACGAGTCATCAATTTCAGATTGATGAACTAAGAGCTATGATGCTGGACATGAAGTTGGAGTTGAACGAATCTAGGAAGAAGAAGAAGGTCAAAACACCAACTAAATCCATTAGGAATGACTCATCCGATGATAAAGAGATTGATCCGGACATGCCGGAACTTGAGGAGATTGATCCATCACTTCGTCATATTCGGAACACCCCAAAACCACGGGTTGTTCCTTGCCTTCCAACTAGGAACGTAAGAGCTGTTAATGACGGTGATAGACCCTGAACTTTGGGGCAACGGATGGACCCAATTCAGCAACCACGCCGCCTAGGAGTGGATTTCGGAGCTGAAGACATCCAAGAGTTTAGCTTCTCACCACAAGTCATCACCATGGTTCGCCAAAGTCAATATGGCGGAGCAAGTACTGAATATCCACACCAACACTTGCAGAATTTCGAGATTCTCATGGAGACTATGAAGCCGAAGAATGCTACTACAAGCAATTACAAGATCAAGCCGTTCTTCTTCTCTTTGAAGGACAAGGCTCTAGCTTGGTACCAAACACTTCCAGCTGCGAAGTTAGCTACATGGGAGGAATTGTCTTCGGAATTCCTCACCAAATTCTTTCCGCCATCCAAAACGGCGGAATTGAGAGGTAAAATAAATGCTTTTTCTATGAAACCTAATGAAAGCTTGTTTCAATCTTGGGAAAGGTTTCAAGATCTCTTGTTGGATTGCCCACACCATGGCATTTCCAAGCTGGAACTATTGGAGATCTACTACAAAGGATTGGATGTGGAAACACAATTCAACCTTCAATCTCTCTCTTGTGGCACATTCATGGACATGAGAGAGGATGATGCTTGGGACTTCATTGAGAAGCAAGCCCAAGTGATTGAGAAGTATTCCCACCGGAAGGTGGATTCAATTAGCCAGAATCAAGGTGATTCGGGAGCCAAGTTGAACCAAGCTGCTCAAACACAAATATTCTCTCTCAAAGATGACATCAAAGAATTGAGGGAAGTACTCAAAACAAGTCTTCAAAAGACTAAGGAGCAAGAAGCCAACTACATGGGAAGAGACAACAATCAAAGGAGTGACAATAGGAATTCCAATTGGAACAACAACAACAATAACAACAACAGAAACTCCAATTGGAATAACAACAATAGGAACTCAAATAACAACAATTGGAGGTCAAATCAGCAAAATTCAGGTAATCCTTACTCTAATGCTGAAAAGGATCTAACATCTCCATCTTCTTCTACTCCTTTAACAATCCAGGGACAATCAAGCGGATCAAGCAAACCCGATCCCATGCTAGAGACGATCCTAGGCAAGCTACAAGGGTTAGAAAGTTATATAACTTCGGTTGACAAAGCTCATAAAGCTTTAGAAAACCAAGTATTCAACAAGGCTGGAGAAGTTCCAAGAGATCAAGGGAAACTTCCCGGAAAGACAGAAGATAACCCAAAGGGAAGGGTTATGGCAATAACTACTAGGAGTGGCAAAATGACTACCGATCCTCAACCTAAAGTAGTCGATACCACCACAAAAGAAGGAGAGGCAAAAGAGAAGGAAGAAGTCTATGTTCCTCCTCCCGCTTACAAACCACCTCTACCTTTTCCTCAATCTAGAGCGCGTGCACGCCTAGATAAACATTTTGGTAAGTTTGTTGAACTTATGAGTAAGCTACATATTAACATACCTTTTATGGATGCAATTTTAGGTATGCCGGCTTACGGGAAATTTCTCAAAGAGATCCTCTCTAACAAGAGGAAATTGGAAGACATAGGAGAAGTCAAGATGAGTATGGAGTCATCCGAACTGATCAAGACTATGACGGAGAACATGCCACCCAAGCTCCGTGATCCAGGATCTTTTTGCATACCCATCACTTTGGGAGAAGCTACCTATGATGCACTTTGTGATCTTGGAGCGAGTGTGAGTATCATACCTCTCGCTCTATGCAAGGTAGTTGGTTTAGGAGAGCCTAGACCGGTGAAGATCACACTCTACATGGCTGATCGTTCCACCACTAAGCCGGTGGGGATATTAGAAGACATTCCGGTAAAGCTCGGTAAGTTTTACATCCCAATAGATTTTGTCGTTCTTGACATCCCTGCAGATTATCCGGTTCCCATCATCCTTGGGAGACCATTCCTTGCAACATCCGGATGCATGGTAGATTGCAAGAATGGCCAGCTATCCTTCCATATCGGTGAAGAAAAGATAGAATTCATACTCTCCTCCTTAATCAAGGAACCAGCCTTGAAGGACGATGCTTTTGAAATTTTTGATGAAGAAGAGTCTAGGGAAGTAGTAAGTTCGATCTTGATGAAAGATCCTCTTCAAAAGGTCCTTAGTATGAGCATCATGGAGGAAGGAGTGGAACATGATTGCAATGAGGATGTGAAGGCATTAAATGATGTAGAGGAAGAACTAGGAACAAGAATTGAAGAGCTAGAGTTAACTCCGGAAACTGTGAAGAAAATCGACCTACAAGCACAAAATCGTTCGATTTGTGAAGAGGCAATCCGATTTTCTCCAACAGAAACAAAAATCGACCCGACTAAACTAAATTGACCGATTTGTGAAGAGGCAACCCGATTTTTTTCGACAGAAAGAAAAATCGTACCTTAAATCGACCGATTTACTTCAGTGGAGGTCGATCCAGAGGGAAATTTTCTGGATTCTCCAAACGTCTCCGCAGCCACTCTCGAATCTAATGATGCCGTACCCCCATCTCTAGAGGCCTCTCCTACAACATTCGAGGGCCAAGATTCATCATCAATCAAGGTACCCCCATCATTAGAATTGAAGCCACTACCCACACATTTAAGGTACGCATTTCTTGGCACTAATTCCATATATCCAGTTATTGTCAATGCGAATTTGAATGAGGCTGAATTAGAGAAACTCATGCATGTTTTGAAGCAACATAGGAGAGCATTAGGCTACACTATTGATGATTTAGTAGGAATAAAGCCTTCCTTATGTATACACAAAATTCTAATGGAAGAGGATTACAAACCTTCACGCCAACCTCAAAGACGGTTAAATCCGGCAATGAAAGAGGTCGTGAAGAAAGAAATCCTTAAGCTACTTGATGCAGGTATTATCTTCCCTATTTCCGATACAAATGGGTGAGTCCAGTACAAGTAGTACCCAAGAAAGGAGGCATTACCGTTGTTGCCAACAAGAACAACGAACTTATCCCCACACGGACAGTTACAGGGTGGCGAATGTGCATCGACTACCGCAAACTGAACGTGGCTACAAGGAAGGACCACTTCCCCCTTCCTTTTATCGATCAAATGTTGGAAAGGTTAGCCCAACATTCTTACTTTTGTTATCTAGATGGATATAGTGGTTTCTTTCAGATTCCAATTCATCCGGACGACCAAGAGAAGACAACTTTTACATGCCCATGGGGTACGTTTGCTTACAGAAGAATGCCATTCGGTCTATGCAACGCTCCAGCCACCTTCCAAAGGTGTATGATGGCAATCTTCTCCGAATATGTAGAGAATATCATGGAAGTCTTCATGGACGATTTTTCGGTATATGGTTCTTCCTTTGATAACTGTCTCTATAACCTTTCACTAGTTCTTAAGAGATGTGAGGACACTAACTTAGTCTTAAACTGGGAAAAGTGTCATTTCATGGTCACCGAAGGGATTGTGCTAGGTCATTTAGTATCACAAAGGGGAATAGAAGTTGATAGAGCGAAAATAGAAACCATTGAGAAGTTACCTCCCCCTTCTTCAGTGAAAGGAATTAGAAGTTTCTTAGGACATGCATGCTTCTATAGGAGATTCATAAAAGATTTTTCGAAGATTTCAAAACCCTTGACTAATCTTTTGATGAAGGACGCAACTTTCGAATTTTTGAAGGATTGTTTAGATGCTTTTTGCAGGATCAAAGAAGCTTTGATTTCAGCACCAATCATTCAACCACCCGATTGGACTCTTCCTTTCGAGGTCATGTGCGACGCAAGCGACGTTGCCATAGGAGCCGTTCTTGGACAGAAGAAGGATGGTCGCACTCATGCCATCTACTACGCTAGCAAAACGCTAGATGAGGCTCAATATAATTATGCAACTACAGAAAAGGAACTTTTAGCCGTAGTATACGCTTTTGAGAAATTTCGTTCCTATCTTGTAGGTGCGAAGGTGATAGTCTATACGGACCATTCCGCAATCCGATACCTCTTCACGAAGAAGGATGCAAAGCCAAGGCTTCTAAGATGGATCTTACTCTTACAAGAGTTCGATTTAGAGATTAGAGATAAGAAAGGATCGGAAAACTCCGTTGCCGATCATCTTAGTCGTCTTCCGCCGCCCACCAGCGAGACGGATGATCTTCCTATAGACGACTCATTCCCTGACGAGCAGCTACACGAGATTGAAGAGTGTCTTCAACACATCTCACAAGGTAATGATCCCTGGTTCGCTAACATTGTGAATTACCTTGTTATTCAGGAGATCCCACCCGGACTTTCATACACTCAAAAGAAGAAACTCTTTAGTGACGTCCGGCAATTCTATTGGAACGAACCTCTTCTATTCAAAAGAGGTCCCGATGGCATCTACAGGAGATGCATTCCCGAAGATGAGGTAGATAGTGTCATCCGCCATTGCCATTGTCTACCATGTGGTGGACATGCTAGTTCCCACAAGACTTGTGCTAAGGTACTTCGTTCCGGCTTCTATTGACCTACACTTTTCAAAGATGTGCAAAAGTTTGTTGTTTCTTGTGATGCTTGTCAAAGGACTGGTAATATATCCAGGAGGAATGAGATGCCTCTCAACAACATACAAGAAGTAGAGATCTTTGACGTATGGGGCATCGATTTTATGGGACATTTCCCATCTTCATGCGGTAACCAATATATACTTCTTGCCGTAGACTATGTCTCAAGATGGGTAGAGGCAATCGCTTCTCCTACTAATGATGCAATGGTAGTGGTGAAGTTCCTCAATAGAACGATCTTCCCCAGGTTCGGAACTCCCCGAACCATCATTAGTGACGGAGGAGCGCATTTCACGGCCCGTCGATTTGAGACTCTATTGGCTAAGTATGGGGTGACCCATAAGATAGCTACACCTTACCATCCGCAACCCAGCGGACAAGTCGAAATATCCAATAGAGAGATCAAGGGAATTTTAGAGAAAACCGTCTCCAAAACAAGAAAAGATTGGTCAATGAAGCTTGACGATGCACTATGGGCATACAGGACGGCCTTCAAGACACCAATAGGTACTACTCCCTATAACCTTGTCTATGGTAAATCCTGTCATCTTCCTGTAGAGCTAGAGCACAAAGCCTATTGGGCCATCAAGTGGCTCAATTTTGACATGAAAGAAGCCGGAGAGAAGCGGCTCTTAGACATCAATGAGCTAGATGAGATCCGGCTAAATGCGTATGAGAATGCAAAGATATACAAGGAACGGACAAAGCGTTGGCATGATAAGCACATCATTCCAAAAGACTTGAAGGAGGGAGACCAAGTCCTCCTATTCAACTCAAGGTTGCGTCTATTTCCAGGTAAGCTCAAATCTCGTTGGACAGGACCTTATTTAATTAAACGAGTTTTCCCCCATGGTGCAGTTGAAGTATGGGGTGAACAAAGCGGAAGTTTCAAAGTCAATGGCCAACGGTTGAAGAAATATACACCGGAAGCTCCGGTCGAGGAGATAGCTCCTATCCTCCTCCATTGAACACAAACCATACACCGTCTAGCTAAAGACGATAAATTAAGCGCTTCTTGGGAGGCAACCCATGATAGTATAGTTTTTCATCCTTTTATCACTTAGTTAGAGTAGATTAGTTGCTTTACTTCTTTGTTTTCGTTTTTATTTGTTCCTCGATGCACTCTTGGTTTGTCGTGTCATTAATCGCAGGAAATTAGGTTCATCTCGAGAGATCCATGGAAAAAGGGAGCACAAATCAGTTAAATTTTCAAGATCCATGAAGAATAAGGAAGGAAATCGAGATACACTAAGTAAATCGTCCGATTCAGAAGCAGAGCAAGGCGATTTTTGACAACAGGAAGAAAAATCGTCCTGGAGATCGACCTGCCAAATTAAATCGTTCGATTTTCCATGTGTTCAGAGAAAAATCGAGTTACCCAAAGTAAATCGTCCGATTCAGAAGCAGAGCAAGGCGATTTTTGACAACAGGAAGAAAAATCGACCTGGAGATCGACCTACCCAATTAAATCGTCCGATTTTCTTTGAATCCAGAGAAAAATCGCCCCGACGATTAAATCGCCCTTGTAAATCGGCCGATTTTCTTCATAATTTCTCGACCCTATATAAAGGCTCAACACTCGATCTTCCTCATTCCGCAACCTACAACTCTCGATTTCCCCCTTCTCAAGAACGCCGAAAATCGCCCTCACCCTACAATCCTCATTCCTTAATCATTTTGAGTGATTCTTGGCTCCAAACTGAAGCATTTTCAACAAGGAACAAGGATCTAGCAACAACAAGCACGGCAATCGACTCCTCCATAAGGAATTCAGGTTTTTCTTTCCAAAACCTAAGTTTCTAATTCGAAATTGAAGTTTGCTTAGGAAGTGTTTGTTTGTTGGAATTGATTGAGGAATCTGCTTAGGAATCATTGTAGGAGACTGTATGTGGTGATAGATTGAACAGAACATTACAGAATTGTGAGAATCGTTGAAATCGACAGAAAAATCGACCTAGCCCAGAAAAATCGGACGATTTTTACCAAGAACAGGCCGATTTTTTGACTTAGAATGGATCTTGTTAAGAGGATAACTAGAAACACGGGGAAGAAGAAGGGATCTTCTTCCAAAGCCCCTCCCCCACCTCCACCACCATCCCAAAACATCCCTAAGCTTCCCCCTCCCCTATCCAAGCACAAGAAACGTTATGAATGCATCGTAGATCGCCCATTCACCCCTCCTCGCTACATAGTGCTAGATGACCTAGATTCATTGTTTGTTCGGGAGGATGTTGATATGATGCTTGACAGGGCTGGGCTGAGCCAGTTTGCTACGATTAGGGAGGATGCTTATTCCGAGATCACCCTAGAATTCTTTAGTACATTTGAGCATGATCCTAGGGAAAGGATGGTCACCTTCCGCCTTATGAGCCAAAACCACACTATGTCCATTGACACTTTTGGAGACTTGTTTGGCTTCTCTTATTCAGATGCAGGCACATTTGCTAGAGGTGTCAGCGCTAGTGACTTTTGGGAGGCTATTTCAGTGGGTGAATATGGTGGAGACAAGTGGCGACCCGGAAATTCCAAGGAGACTAGTATGTACAACCTCTCCTTCAATGTAGTGCATAGGATTCTCAGTGAGAGCTTATTTGCACGGACAAAGACCCCACAGAAGCTCAATGCTGATGAGCTTTTCATTCTCTATTGCATGACATCCACCACCATCCCCGACATTGCCACCATACTTGTTGACTATCTAGGAAAGATAGCCAACAAAGCTAAGGGCGATATTTGTGCAGGAGGTCTTGTCACTCATGTGGCTAAGTAAATGGGATTGGACTTCTCCGGATGCACTCTAGCTGAGAGTGCCCTTCCATTAGGCTCCCAGCGTTTGGTTGTTCGACAAGTCTTGATTCCTCGAGGGAGAGGAACACTTCATGTGCCCATGCCATGGCATAGGGATCCGAAGAAGAAGCCATCCGAGATCATATGGAAGTCCGAATACACTATTCGGAACAAGAGAAACTGGAAGGAGACGTTCGAGTCGATGCTTGAGGAGTTCTCTCCTCCTACTTACTATGATGATGATGCAGGTGACTCCGAGGAGGATGAGGATGAGGACAGAGGACAGGGGACCATGCTCGAGTTTGAGAGCGACACTGATAGCGGTCATGCTACGGATGCCATGGACACCGACACTCACGGCGCAGGACCTAGCCGGATCAGTAGAGGTGATGAGGAGACGGAGGATGACATGCAGCCACCTCGCCGCTCATTTGCACGTGCTTCAGGACATGGACGAGGACGTCGCCCTCCCCGTCACTTTAGGGAGCTCGTCTCCAGCTTCCAGAGCCTCAGCACCGACTATCACGCTCTCCACACCGACTACGACACCCTGAACACTCAGTTCAGGAACTACAGACAGGAGACGGACGCTAGGCATTCCTCCTATGATGGCCAGATGAGAGACTTATACTTCCACCAGTTCGGCCACTTCTACGATCCTAGTGCACCGATGTATCCATATCCACCACCTCCACCACCGACAGAGGATTGAGCTTCCACTTCTTTTAGATTGTAAGTATTTTTCTTCATCTCATGCTTGATTTTCACATTGGGGACAATGTAGATGTTAAGTATGGGGTGGGGGTACTTACGATACCTTTTGTTTCATCTTAGCACTTTATGACATTTGCACTACTCTTTATGCTTTGGCTTGTAATAACTCTTGCACTACTCGCTATTCACTATGACATTTGCATTTGCATGTTCTTTTTCAAATCCTATGAATTTTCAAAAATTTTTGTGCTTCTTATAATGGAAATGACCTCTATGATGAGAATTGTGTATATGGATAGGCAAAAAGATGCTTAGTTGTGTTGAGATGTTAATCATAGCATGAATGAGTTTGCTTTTGTTACTTGAAAGCATGAATAAACTATATGATTTAGTTGTTTTGATAAGAGAATGAAATAATAGTCGAAGCTATATTGGAAGTTCTTTTACATCATATAAGGATGACTAAGGCAATTCACTTCTTTTCCTTTCTAATATCTTGATCATGCTAGCCCCTCAATGAAATATGTAACCCTCCTTTTACCATCCGGGAATTAGGATAAGTGATAGAAAAAGGCATGTTTGATGTGGGAGGGCCAAGGAAAATGTATTGAAAGAAAGTGCAGAATTTTATAATTTTGGGGACGTTGAACATGAGGATGAGTAACTCGGCACCATTCACATAGCCAGGTGTTTGTGTCTTGCCAAAGTCCGATTGAACAACAAGTCCTAACGGGATATGGTATGTGCATCAAGGGTTTAAGGCATCTCGAAATTGAGAAACGCCAATCTCCTAGGCTTCGGTTTTTGTGCACCGCTGTCCATACTCTCAAAAAGTAAAGTATAATGAAAGCAAAGCTTTCTACATGCAAAGCATGTGCGGTGAAGAAAAATCTTGAAGGTATTATGTGTTCCTCTTTCCCGGATTAGCACCACAATTGCCGAAAAGAATTCCTTCCCTTCATACGTTTCTTAGACCTTTCCTTTGATTAGAAGACCTTGAGACTTTTATGCATATGTTTAAGACTTCATGGCTTAGATTTGTTTGACTTTGATTACCTCTACACCTTTATCATATCCTTTATTTATGTTTTCATGAAAGAAAAGGGAGTTAATTCATCTTATAGTTATCATTGATACATACTTTGCCTTTTGATGTCTTGAAATATCACTTTGAGGGTGATCCAATAAGAAGAAGCACTACCAAAAGAAAAATTTTGAATTTTCATACATACATAATCCATGACATCTTGTATTCTAAATTTGAGTCTTGCTTAGGGACAAGCAAGAGGCAAGTATGGGGTATTTTGATGACATGAATTATGTATCATCATATTCATGTATATTACAGACGATTGTCTCAATTTACCTTGCATTTAGAGAGATTTTGTGTGCCTTTTATGTTCTATTCAATTAATTGTCAGAAATAGAGGTCTACACGAGTTTTGGATGAATTGTAGGTAAATGGAGTGGAATTGGAAGCAAAAGCAAAGCAAGGAGTATCTAAGGATGTTAAGGAAACTAAAGGAGTCAAAAAGGGATCACAAAGAACTAAGGAATTGCAAAGGAGAAGCATAGAAAACGAGCTAAGAGAAGAGCACTTTCTGTTGAAGAAAATCGTGCCAATATGCAAGCAAATCGGACGATTTTCCTCTCAAGAATTCGAACGATTTTGTGCATAAATCGCCTGGGTCGATTTATTGTGTTTTTCGGCCAAATGAAAAGACGACACAAAGCCTAATTATTTTGGGCTAGAGGAGAGTTTTGCCAAACGGCCCATTTGCAAGAAACTATAGAAGAGAACCCTACGAACGAAAACGAGGAGGCCGCAGGGGGAAATCTTTACACGTTTGAGAGAATTCGAAGATTCTTGGAAGGAGATTGAAGGACTCTTTGCCGGAAAGCTAATCTTGATTCTAGTTGTGAGATTTCTTTGTCCATTGAAGTGTTTACTGTTTTTGAGCACGAATTTGAGTTACTTAAGAGATACGTTGATTTGTTTTGACAATCGTTTACAGATTTGAAGGTCATTGGATTTTTCATTCAAGATTTGGTTTCTTTGCGATATTTCTCTCAATAATTAAGTTGATTCGATTTTGAAAATGGTTGGCTAAAACCTTTGTGATTCTGGGGAGAATAGTTGATGATTAAGGCTTAGATGATGATAGACTGAACTCATTCAAACATTAGGATCCTGAGAGTTTAGATTTTAGTTTTACGACTACAGGAAAATCGGACTGTTCTTGAGTAAATCGGCCGATTTTCTTATGAACAGCCCGATTTATTCCTCTGACGAACTTAAATTGAATTAATTCTTAATCAAAACTAATCCTTGCCTAAATCCCAACATTAATTGATCTTTTTAACCTCTAATTGAATGTAAGAAGACACTTCAAAACTGATTCTACATTTAATAGATTAAGATTTCAAGATTTGGGTAATAAAGAGATTCAACATCCTTTATTAAGATTCTAAGTGTGCTTTTTAATCTTTACTTTGGAGAGTCATATCCTGGAGTTTTAGATAATTAGTTTGAACATAATTCTTGTCTTTAGATCTTTCTATATTGCAGCCTCAACAACCCTTATAGAGAGAACCTTTAGATTAGTCATATAGGTTTCGGAACTTCATCGTACGAATCCTACCTTTGAACATTTAATCTTGGCAATATAAACTCTGTCCTATATCTATAGAAGTGTCTTGAATCGAAAGCCGAAATCGGATACTTGAATCCTAGGAATCATTTATCTCTTTATCAATCACAAAAGCTTTTACACTTTCGCTAGATAATTGACTTTGAATTTATTCTCACCAAATCCCTGAGTTCGACTCTGGAATTCTTACCTCACTACAGCCGATCCGTACACTGCGGGTTCGCTTTGCTTTGAGTTCTAGATATAAATATTAAGACTTTGACGCACACCCTTTTGAGCGAACAACGAGTTAACCTGAGACTTACCCGGTAAAGGTTAGTTCCATTCCCTTAGGTGGAATGTTGGTTTGAGATTATAGTTCCCTTCCTTAGTTCCTTGAGACTTACCCGGTGATAGGATCTTTGGTTTGGGATAGTGAGTAGTGAGACTTACGCGGTGATATATTCCCATCTTAGAAATACCTTCTCTTGCAAACCTCAACTATGTCCATTTTATTCTTAGAAATCTCGAGTCGAAACCACAACTGGATGCCTTGACCTCTAGAATCTACATTCCTTTATCTGATTTATACATCATCTTTGTTTTGCTGCTTAGTTCTTGTTTGACAACCTCATATTTATCGTGCTTGATTTCACCATAGTCCTTGTGTTCGACCCTGGAGTATTTGCCATATTACGATTGATCCGTACACTACGGGTTGCATATTATTCAGGCTTTTATTTTAGGTTATATATTAAAGCTTATTTCTTTCATTATTCACACACGTATGAGAGCGAACAAGTTTTTGGTGCCGTTGTCAGGGATTTGGTCAAGACCATGTTCGGTATTTGGTTGCCTTTCAGGGCTGCTGCCCTTGTTACTACTGATTGCTTTACTTGAGTGATTTTGCATGATCCTTCTTTAGGTTTATGCAAAAAACTCGTGTTGGGAAAGAAATTGTTCCTTACGATCCCGAACCAGAAAAGACCTATAAAAGAAGATTGAAAGAGGCTAAGATGGCAGCACAAAACAATCGAGATCTTGAAGCTGAATTCGAAGACGCACTGGAACAACGTTGGCTTAGTAATGAAGCTTTAAAAATGTAAAGAGAGGAAGGTCGTGCAAGAATAGAGGAGATCCGAGCAGATATGGCCGAATTACAGGTCCATATACGACCTCGGCCCGATGTGGTTGTCGAGCCAAGAGTTAACCCAAACCCACCTGCACCGGTCGATGTGCAACCTCCAGCACCTCGGTTTCCAGCTAGGGTTGACCGAGTCAACCCGTTTTGTAGGTGAACCACAAACCCTAGGTCAAAGTATGAACCCGAATCAACAAGTGCGGCGTCCGGGCGTTAACTTAGGAGATCCGGATGAGCATGACTACGAGTTTCGAACTCAACATCTCAATGATCCGACAATGTTAGTATGGAGGATTAGAAAGAGAATCTCCACATAATCACTTGCAAAAATATGAGATTCTTATGGAGACTTTAAGACCTACAAAGGTGGAGAACAACAACTACAAGTTAAGGCCTTTCTACTTCTCTTTAAAAGATAAAGCACTTGCTTGGTATCAATCTCAACCATCCGGATGAGTTAACACATGGGAAGAGATGACTACGGAATTTCTTACTAAATTCTTCCCACCATCCAAAACCGTGGAGTTGCGGGGTAAGAATAATGCTTTTGTCATGAAAGATAGAGAAAGCTTGTTCAAGTCATGAGAAAGGTTCAACGACCTTTTATTGGATTGCACTCACCATGGGATTCCGAAGATTGAGTTGCTAGATATCTACTTCAAGGGTTTGGATGAAGAAACTCAATTCAAACTCCAATCACTTTCCGCGGGCAATTTATGGACACACCGGTTGATGAAGCTTGGGAGTTTATTGAGAAGAAAACTCTACATATGGAGAAATACTCCCATCGAAGGGTTGAAGATGGAGGAAAACGAGCTGGACCTCCGGAACTGAATTTCACCACTTTGAGCGTTGCTCAACTTACTACCCTCAACAATGAAGTTAAGGCTTTGAAAGATCTTTTATTATCTCAAGCTAAAGGAGCACCCAAGGATCAAGATGTTGGGTACTTGGGACGAGGAAACTATCAAGGGCAAAGAAATAACAATTTCAACAATAACAACAACAGGAACTACAATAATTAGAGATCAAATCAAAACAATTCCGGTAACCCTTATTGTCATGCTGAAAATGCTCTAACTCCCCCATCTTCTTCTTCTTCTTCTATTCCATTGAATAGTCAAGAGCCATCTTTGAGCTCGTCTTAGTAGCCTAAGGAAATGACGGATGCTTTATTAGAAGCAATAATGACCAAACTCAACGCCATGGAAAGCTCTATGAATACATTCTCAAAGGCACAAAAAGCTTTGGAACATCAAGTTTTCAACAAGGCTAATGAAGCACCTAGAGATCTGGGTAAACTCCCAGGAAGGACGGAGAACAAACCAAATGGGCAGGTCATGGCAATCACCACACGAAGTGGAGTGAGGACAACTGATCCAGTACCTCGGTCGGATGACTATTTGTCAAAGAACACTTCGGTCGACACGCCGGTCGAGACGGAACCTGAGAAAGCGAAAGATACATCCGATGTCTATGTCCCACCACCTTCTTACAAGCCTCCACTTCCTTTCCCTCAGTCTAGGGCGCGTGCGCGTCTAGAAAAACACTTTGGTAAGTTTCTAGACCTTATGAATAAGATACATATGACCATACCTTTCATTGATTCAATCTTAGGTATGCCCGCCTATGGGAAGTTTATGAAAGAAATCTTATCAAAGAAAAGAAAGCTAAAAGACTTTGGCGAAGTACAGATGACCTCTAGATCTTCGGAGCTCACTCAAATCATGAAAGAAAATATGCCACCAAAGTTAAAAGATTCCGGTTCGTTCTGCATTCCCATCGAAGTTGGGGACGTGACTTACGATGCACTTTGTGATCTAGGAGCAAGCGTGAGCATAATTCCTCTAGCACTTTGTGAGAAGATCGGTCCCATCATTATTGGAAGACCATTACTCATCCCGTTGGAATCTTGGAGGACATTCCCGTCAAGCTAGGTAAGTTTTACATACCTATAGACTTTGTGGTGTCGTACATTCCTACAAATTATCCCATTCCCATCATTATTGGAAGACCATTCCTTGCAACTTCGGGATGCATGGTTGATTGCAAGAACGCCACATTGTCATTCAATAATGGGGAAGATCATATGGAGTTTACATTCTCAGCCACAATGAAGACCCTTGGAAGAAGACATTTCAACATCTATGATAAGACAGATTCTCGAGAATTGGTAAGCTCTATCCTAATTAAAGACCCTCTTGAGAAAGTTTTGAGTTTTAGTATGATGGAGGAAGGTATAGATTTTTCATGTGATGTAGATATACGAAGCTTGGAAGTTTTGGAAGAAGATCCAAGATATGGATTTGAAAAACTCGTCGAGGAGCCAAAACGCACATTAGGTTTTTGTCCATCTCCCAGCATCTCGATCGAGATGACTTTTGAAGCAAACAAGATATGGTTAACTGGAGCTTATTTCGGTCCATCATCTCGGTTGCTACCAAAACACCTCGACCAAGACCAACCTGAGGCAAATGACAAGTCCACTTCTTCAAAGGACGTTTTCTTATTAGTCAAAGATGATGCAAATATTTCTTCCATCTCTTCTGAAGTTTCCAAATCCTGTTCCACAGAGGAAGGAGGTATGAATTAGCACTTCAGACACCTCCTATCTTAGAGTTTAAACCTCTTCCACATCACTTAAGGTACGCTTTCCTTGGTCCGGATTTTACATATCATGTCATTGTTAGTGCTACTCTTGCTGAAGACGAAATGTCTAGGTTACTACATGAGTTAGGAACACACAAAAAGGCTTTGGGTTATACTATTGATGATCTTGTTGGTGTTAAGCCTTCTATTTGTATGCATAAGATACTAATGGATGATGATCATAAGCCTTCACGGGAACCTGAAAGACGGTTAAATCCGATCATGAAAGAGGTTGTGACGAAAGAAATCCTTAAGTTGCTTGATGCAGGAATTATATTTCCCATATCGGATAGCAAATGGGTGAGTCCGGTGCATGTAGTTCCCAAGAAGGGTGAGATGACCGTTGTAACCAATAAGAACAACGAGTTGATTCCCACAAGGACCGTTACAGGCTGGAGAATGTGCATTGACTATCGAAGATTGAATTTGGCAACGAGAAAGGACCATTTTCCTCTTCCATTCATTGATCAAATGCTTGAATTGTTAGCACAACACTCCCATTTTTGCTACTTAGATGGTTATAGTGATTTCTTTTAGATTCCTATCCATCCGGATGATCAAGAGAAGACCACTTTCACTTGTCCATGGGGAACATTTGCTTATCGGAGGATGCCATTCGGATTGTGTAACGGACCCGCCACTTTTCAGCCTTGTATGATGGCTATCTTTTCCGAGTATATCGAGGAGATCATGGAGGTATTCATGGATGATTTTTCTGTATATGGATCCTCTTTTGATAACTGTTTAGCTAACCTTTCTCTAGTGTTACAACATTGTGAAGACACTAACCTCGTTTTGAATTGGGAGAAGTGTCACTTCATGGATAGTGAAGGATTGTTCTAGGGAACCTCGTTTCAAACCGAGGTATAGAAGTCGATCGAGATAAGATCGAGACTATAGAAAAACTTCCCCAACCTTGTTCTGTTAAAGGTGTGCGGAGTTTCCTTTAGCATGTAGGTTTCTACAGGAGGTTCCTCAAGGATTTCTCTAAGATCTCTAAACCACTTACTAATCTATTGAATAAGGATGTTATTTTTGAGTTCTCTCAGGAATGTCTTGATGCTTTTTATAGGATAAAGGAAGGATTGATGTTCGCTACTATCATTCAACCTCCTGATTGGACCTTGCCCTTTGAGATCATGTGTTACGCTAGCGATGTGGCTGTAGGAGCAGTTCTTGGATAGAAGGAAACGGACGGACCAACGCCATTTACTATGCTAGCAAAACGCTAGATGAGGCTCAACTGAACTATGCCACCATCGAGAAAGAGCTCTTAGCAGTTGTCTTTGCATTTGAGAAGTTTCTTTCTTACTTGGTGGGAGCGAAAGTTATTATCTATACTGTCCATGCAGTTATTCGATACTTGCTAGTAAGAAGGAAGCAAAGCCGCGTCTTATTCGTTGGATTCTCTTGCTTCAAGAATTTGAATTGGAGATTCGCGATAAGAAGGGATCTGAGAATTTTGTAGCGCATTACCTCATCCGGCTAGCACCTACCTTGTTCAAATGGTATGATCTCCCCATCGATGATTCTTTTCCCGATGAGCAATTGCACTTGGTGTTAGCATGGAATATGAATATATTTTAGGCACTTGTTTTAGTTGTTTTTCCCTCTTTTATGTGTACATAGATATGAGTTTGGAGCATTTGTGAGCTCATTCACCCATTTTGTCGATATAGTGATCTACACTAGCTTTGTTTTGTTTATAGGTGAATAAAGGCTTGGATTAGAACAAAATGTGGAAGGAAAGGAGTATTTGATCATGCTTGATAGCAAGGAGATGCTTTGGAGAGGCTAAGGAAGGAGCATGAGTGAAGAACATCACAAAATAAAGGCTTTGACAAGAATTTGGAGAACCACGCCCTAAATTATGGCCGCGGACTTGGCAACTGGATCGTGGAAGTGAGTTTGACGCACAACAGAAAGTTACACGGTCTAAACCACGGCTGTGGAAATTTGTTCATGACCGTGATTTCCATGATTTTATGACGTGTCATATTTGCCACATCAGGATTGTCATTGGGCTTTCTCATAACTCTATTTTGCCCTATAAGAAGGCTTGAGAAGCGAGTTTCGAGGATCTTCGCTTAGAGCTTCGGAGACGGCTGCTTAGGGTTCATTTTACCTTGAGGATTTGAGATTTCGGATCTAACTTGGAGAAGACTTGATTTTGGAAGATTGTGTATTTTCGGGATATTTTAGAGTTTACATTGGACAACGGATTGACATCCCGCTCTTCGTTGTTTCTCCAGATTATTGTGAGGATTTCTATTCCTTCCTTTCTGAATTCATAAACATACTACTTTTGTTATTCGGATTCCAGATTGACTTTGATTTGTTATTGAGTTTTCGAGGGTTTTCATCTTTCTTTCTTCTTTAATTGATTTTTGATATCATGATGATGGTTATTGGCTAAAACCCTTTAGCAATTGTAAGGTGAAGGCTTGATAGTTTTGGCTTAGATGATGATAGATCGATCATAACTTGATTGGACCCTGAGAGTGTGAGAAAACTCGTCGACACCCTAAACCACGGTCTGTTCTTGAGTTCCAGGCCGTGAAATCTCAAGATCTAGCTGTGATTTACTCTGTTTTACGACCTTTGCTTTTGCTTCAATCCAAAGTTAAAGATTAGCTTTAACCTAGCATTGGCTTGCCTTTCCTAGGTAGTAGTGAGATTCAACATCCTCTATTTCGGTTTCGAGTGTCACAACCTTAACCGTTTTAGTTTATCTTTGATTTCTTGGGTTTGGGCATGGGTATTTGAGAGTAATTCTTACCCTTTGATCCTTTCTATATTGCAGCCTCAACAACCTTTATAGAGAGAGCCCTTGGGTGAGACATATAGGGTTTTGGAACTTCACCGTACATTTCCTTACTTTAGTTATACCTTTGCAATCTCAACTCTGTCTTTATATCTATAGTATATCTTGAATCGATTGCCATAATTGGATACCTGGATCTTTAGGATTGCTGTTTTCCCCAATATTTGCAAAGCTTTTATACTTTTACTTGCTCGATTATTCGAAACTGAATTTGACACACCAAATCCCTGAGTTCGATACTCTAGAATACTTGCTTAACTACACCGATCCGTAAACTGCAGTGTAACACCCCAAATCGTAGAGGACTCGGAATGCTACGAGTTGGGACCTCACAATGGGTCCCGGCCCTTAGCCTGGCAACAACTTCATCGGACCTTATAACACGACACAAATAAAAAGGCAAAACACATAGTTTTATAACATGAGCGGAAGAAAAAGGTACAAATTTGAAAACAATCCAACCAAGTCTCAAAATAAAAGAACAACATAAGTCTCAACATTCATGAAATATAAAGATAACAACCCCGTCCTATAATGCACGGAACCCCGGCTGCCCACTACCGCCGGATCACTCGATCGCCTCTCTAACCTACAAGGCATCTACAAGCGGTATAATACCATTAGCTGACAATCTATGCATAAGTATAAAGGTAAAAGCACAAACACACAACATACACAATTAACATGCAACACTCAACCCTTTTGTTATCTTTAATTAAGTGATACGTCATTACTAATGATACTTATCTTGTGACACGAAGGATTCTCAAACCTCGCCCCTGATCCCGTTTACCAACAAGGAATGGTGCTAATGCATCTGACCGTCAACCTGCCTGGGCCTGGTACAGGGAACCTCCTAGACTCTCGCAAGAGCTAGGCAGATGTTGTCACGACCCGTTATCATACACTTGGGTCCATTACGTAATATAATAAAGTCGGCCTAATCCGGTTTCGTTATTATCCTAGCTAGCAAACACCACTCATACAGAATACACTCATACAAGAAGCCAGCTAAGTAAGTCCGTAGAACTTACCAGTCTCCGAAGCGCACAAGGTCACCTCACTCGAAAGTTCCCTCGGGAAACGTACAATGTCTGTTCAAGACAAGGCATACAATCAAACCACACTCTAGTCCACTAGAAGTCATTAGACTTCTAGGCTCAACTCCTCAACCACCTAGTCCAAGAAGACTACACTCTCAGTCCATGACCTATCCAACTCTCAACATAACGATATACACAAAGGTTACTTCCACAACGCTCGAACAAACCCTCAATAACATACCACCACAAGATTCACATAACTCACACTAGACCTCTAAGGTCCAACCACTCTAAAGCATTCTAGTTCAACTACCCTAAGCCAGCCCATCATGCTTCTAAGGTATAACGAGTCTAAGGAACAAAAGAAGGAACAACTGGAATGAGATTCGGGACTCACTGGAGCAAAACCTCCCCTGCACCTACTTGAGCCGCCCCTGCGCCTATCTTGGTCTGCCCTTGCATCAATCTGGGTCCTCCCATGTCCCTGACAAAATCCGCCCCTGCGCCTTGGTGAATCCGCTGCTGTGCCTGTCTCTGCTGAAAGTCTGTCGGCTGAGTTCTTCGATTGTGCAGCCGGTCCTTTAGGGTCTCCTTTGGTGCTATGAACGTCTTCTACTTCTCTCACTTGGTCTTAGCCTCCCTCCAAGGTCTAGCTTCGTCATCGAACCAACAAAACAACGATAGATCGTTGAGCAAGGATTCAAGAGTGTCTTCCATTCAAGCCATGGAAAGGAAAGGGAGGAAGAAGAAGGAGAAGAAAGAAAGAAGAAGAATGGAAGGAACCTTACCCACGTCCCGTCACTGCAGTCCCGGCCTCACGAATGGTGGATCCAAGCTGGAGCACTCCAAGGGAAGAATGGAGGAGAAGGATGTAAGAGGAAGGTGTCAGAGGAGTAAGTGGGTAGGAGGAAGAAAGTAACGTGAGTAGAAAATGAGAGAAGGAGAAGAGTTGGCTGCATAAAAGAGGAAGGATACCAAAGGTCTCCAGCCCATAACTCCTCATGGAATTTAAGAGGGGAGTTAAAAAGGATCGGAATGTGAACGGTTGCCCAAAACGTTGCTACCCCCGCCCACGCTTGCCACCGCTCCAGCGGAAACCTAGCCGCACCTGCAGCTTACTCGACTACGTCGCCAAAGCCGCAAGGGCGTGAACCCTTGCGCCCGGCTTCTACCCTCATCTAACTCTATCCAAGCGTAACGAAAAACTCCGGTCGTTACATCAGATCCCCCTCAAAAATATGTTTCGTCCTGACACTTAGGTTACTAACCGCGGTCAGAAGATATAAGCAAGCCCTACAACTAACAAACTACCACATCAAGACCACCTAAGGGTCACACACAAGCACACTAGATATATCACACATACAACACTGCAATCAACCAAAATAAGAGGGGTAGACTACCTGACAGTCCTATAGACGTCTCTAGACCCGCTTAAAACTCCGGGTAGTTTCGCCGAATACTATCCTCCATCTCCCAAGTGGCCTCGTCAATCCCCCGTCTTGACCACTGATGACATGAATTATGTACCATTATATTCATGCATATTGTAGAAGATTGTCTTAGTTCACCTTACATTTAGAGAGATTTTGTATGCCTTTTATGTTCTATTCAATCATTTGTCGGAAATAGAGGTCTACACGAGTTTTTGATGAATTATAGGTAAATGGAGTGGAATTGAAAGCAAAAGCGGAGCAAGGAGCATCTAAGGAGGTTAAGGAAGCTAAAGGAGTCTTAGAAGGATCACAAAGAGCTAAGGAATTGCAAAGGAGAAGCATAGAAGACGAGCCAAGAGAAGAGTACTTTCTGTTGAAGGAAATCGTGCCAATATGCATATAAATCGGACGATTTTGTGTATAAATCGACTGGGTCGATTTCTCTTGTTTTTCGGCCAAATGAAAAGACGACACAAAGCCCAATTCTTTTGGGCTAGAGGAGAGTTTTGCCAAACGGCCCATTTGCAAGAAACTATAGAAGAGAACCCTAGGAACGAAAACGAAGAGGTCGCAGCGGGAAATCTTTAGAGGTTTGAGAGAGATTGGAGAGTCTTGTAGAAGGATTGAAGGACTTTTGCCGGGAAGCCAATCTTGATTCTTGTTTTGTGAGATTTCTTTACCCATTGAAGTGATTGTAGTTTTTGAACACGTAATTGAGTTACTTAAGAGATACATTGATCAGTTTTGACGATTATTTACAGATTTGAAGGTTATTGAGTTTTTATTCAAGAATCGGGTTTATTTGCATTATTTCATTCAATTCTTGATTTGATTTTATTATGAAAATGGTTGGCTAAAACCCTTGTGATTCTGGGGAGAATAGTTGATGATTAAGGCTTAGATGATGATAGACTGAACTCATTCAAACATTAGGACCCTGAGAGTTTAGATTTTAGTTTTGCGATGACAGGAAAATCGGACTGTTCTTTAATAAATCGGCCGATTTCCTTATGAACAGCCCGATTTATTCTTCTTACGAACCTTAAATGAATCAATCTTTAATCAAAACTAATCCTTGCCTAAATCACAATCTTGTTTAACCTTTTTAACCTCTAATTGAATGTATGAAGAGACTTCAAACTTAATTCTACATTTAATAGATTAAGATTATAAGATTTGGGTAATAGAGAGACTCAACATCCTTTATTAAGATTCTAAGTGTGCTTTCTATTCTTACTTTGGAGAGTCATATCCTGGAGTTTTAGATAGTTAGTTTGAACATAATTCTTGTCTTTAGATCTTTCTATATTGCAGCCTCAACAACCCTTATAAAGAGACTCTTTAGATTGGTCATATAGGTTTCGGAACTTCACCGTACGATATCTACCTTTTAACATTTAATCTTGGCAATATAAACTTTGTCCTATATTTTATAGAAGTGTCTTGAATCGAAAGCTTAAATCGGATACTTGAATCCTTGGAATCATTTTACCCTTATTTGATCACAAAAGCTTTTCGCATTTTTCGCTAGATAGCTGAAATTGAATTTATTCTCACCAAATCCCTGAGTTCGACTCTAGAATTCTTACCTCACTACAGCCGATCCGTACACTACGGGTTCGCTTTGCTTTGAGTTCTAGATACAAATTTAAGACTTATTTGCACACACCTTTTTGGGCGAACAACCACTGCACTCTCATCATGGGTATTACCTGCGATCGAAGGTGTCTCGCACCTCTCTCTAAAACTGCTACCGGGTGCTCTGGAAATGTATGATTCGGCTCGACCACCAGGTCGTCATGACTCACTATGTGTCTTGGATCATGCACATACTCTTGCAGTTGCGAGACGTGAAATACCGGATGAACTCCCTCCAATCGGGGTGGCAATGCCAATCTGTACGCAACCTCTCCTATCCGCTCAAGGATCTCGAAGGGCCCGACATATCGGGGACTCAACTTTCCCTTAATGCCGAAACGTCTAACACCCCTCTTCAGCGACACTCTCAACCATACCTAGGCTCCAACCCAGATCTCCAGAGGCCCGCATCTCTTATCAACATAAGATCTCTGACGGCTTTGTGCGGCCAACATCCGCTCTCGGATCAAAGCTACCCGAGCCCTATCATCCTGCACCTGCTCGGGTGCCACACCACTCATCCTCCCAGGCTCATCCCAACACAAGGGTGTACGGAACTTCCGTCCATATAGTGCCTCGTAAGGAGCAATCCCAATAGTCGTATGCCAACTATTGTTATAAGAAAACTCCACCAAAGGGAGGTGGTCGGGCCACACCTGGCCCCAATCAAGCACACATGCCCTCAACATGTCCTCGAGGGTCTGAATCGTCCTCTCAAACTGTCCATCCCTCTGAGGATGGTATGCCGTGGTGAACTGTAAGCTCGTACCTAAGGTGGCGTGTACCTGCTGCCAAAATCTCGAGGTATCTCTATCCGAGATGATCGTCCTTGGCACCCCATGGAACCTCACAATTTGTCGGGTAAACTCCTCGGCTAAACGAGACACCGGCCACGTTTCCTTAATAGGAATAAATGGTGCCGTCTTCGTCAACCGATCCACCAAAACCCATATCGCATCAAGGCCTCTACTCAACCTCAAGCCGGTAACGAAGTCCATAGAAATGTCCTCCCACTTGCACTGTGGAATCGGAAGTGGTTGGAGCTCTCCTCCGGGCCTGTGGTGCTCGATCTTGACCTGCTGACAGGTCGCACACTGGGCTACATATCTAGCCACATCAGGCTTGAGCCCGCCCCACCAATAAGATCGTCGTATATCCTGATACATCTTACTCGCGCCCGGGTGGACGGAATAAGGTGTAGAATGGGCCTCCAACAGTATACGCTCCCTCAACTCTCTGTCGGATAGTACACATATGCGCTCTTGGCGCCTCAAAATCCCGTCTGCACCCACCATAAACTGTGGTGCCTCCCCTCTGGACATCCTATCCCTGATCCTCGACGATGCGGGACAACCCTCCTGTTTCTGCCGGATCTCTTCCGTCAGATTCTGTGAAACCTTTAATGCTGACAAATGACCGTCAGTATCCGGAAACCGGATGTCTACCTCCAACCAAATCAAATTTCTCTGCAACTAGGTCTGAACGGTCAATCTAGCTATCGCAGCCTCGCGGGGTGTCCTCCTACTCAGGGCATCGGCGACCACATTCGCCTTCCCCAGATGATTAAGGATCTCTAAGTCAAAATCCTTAATCAGCTCTAACCATCTCCTCTAGCGGTTATTCAACTCCTGCTGAGTGAATATGTACGTCAGACTTTATGGTCATTGAAGATCTATCTGGTGGCCCCGTAGAGGTAATGACGCCAGATCTTCAATGCGTGAGTGACTGCAGCTAGCTCAAGGTCGTTAGTAGGGTAATTCTCCTCATACGTCTTCAGCTGTTGAGACGCGTAAGCAATGACCCTACCCCTCTGCATCAGGACACATCCCAAACCTAGCTTGGATGCATCACTATAAACGACGAAGTCCTCAACGCCCTCTGGCTGTGCTAACACGGGAGCGGAAGTCAATCTCCCCTTCAGCTCTTTAAAACTCCGCTGACATGGCTCGGACCATGTAAATCTGATGGACTTCCTTAACAAGGAAGTGAGTGGCCTGGAAATCACAGAAAAACCCTTCACGAACCTACGGTAGTATCCGGCCAGACCTAGAAAACTGTGTACCTCCTTGACCGTCTTAGGAAGCGGCCATGATGCAACTGACTCTATATTCGCCTGGTCTACCTTGACACCCTCGGCGGAGACAATGTGGCCGAGGAAGGCAACCTCTGGCATCCAAAACTCACACTTAGAGATCTTAGCATAAAGCTCCCTATCCTGTAAAACCCGCAACACCGTCCTCAAGTGTCCGGCGTGCTCCTCCCTACTCCGGGAGTATACCAAGATGTCGTCGATGAAAACTACCACAAACTGGTCTAAGAAGTCGATGAAGATGCCATTCATCAACTCCATGAAGATAGCAGGAGCATTGGTAAGCTAGAAAGGCATCACCACGAACTCATAATGACCGTATCTGGTGCGAAACGCCGTCTTCGGTACGTCCTCCTCCCGTACTCTCAACTGATGGTATCCTGACCTCAAGTCAATGCGGGAAAACACCGTAGCTCCTTGTAACTGATCCAACAAATCATCAATACACGGTAACGGGTACTTGTTTTTGACGGTGACTTTGTTCAACTCTCGATAGTCAATACAAAGCCTCATAGATCCGTCCTTCTTCCTGACGAAGAGGACAGGTGCACCTCAGGGAGATACACTGGGTCGGATGAATCCTCTCTTTGCCAAATCCTCGAGTTGCTTTTTGAGCTCAAGCATCTCGACTGGTGCCATGCGGTATGGAGCCTTGGAGATCGGCCTCGTGCCGGGCTCCAACTCAATCCCAAAATCTACGCTCCTCTGCGGTGGTAAGCCAGGTGGCTTGCCAAAGACGTCCTCGAACTCACAAGCTATTGGGGTCTTGGCTAAAAATGATCTCGTCTCCTCCTTCATGCCGTAACACTAGAAGGCCTCACACCCCTGACCTATGAGCTTTATGGCTCGGACCGCACTAATGACTGTCCCGATCTTTCCGAGATCCCACCCTCGAAAGACCTCCTCTTGCCCAGACTCCGTGGTGACCGTCACTGTCCTCTTACTAACGTCCATAATAGCTTTATGGCTGTCCATCCCAAGTATGACTTCTTCATGCACTAAGTTCTTGACATGGAAGTCGGCTAACCAATCACGATCTCCCAAGCAGATGGGACAACCGTGAATCTCTCGAGTACCGCGAACCTTACTCCCATCGGGTAACCTTATAAGGAAAGGTTCCCCCTCTACTGTATCTAAGGTCAACCTATCTATGCAATCATCAGATATGAAAGAGTGCGTCGCACCCGTATCAAAAAGTACTCGGATTGGAAAGCCATGAATCGTAATAGTACCTATGGTTGCGGGCGCTGCTGGCTCTATGGCACTCCTCAACTCAAAAGACTCGAGCCTGAGTACCTCTGGTCTCTGAAGTGCCTCCGCCACGCCCTATGCCTCTGTCGGGAATCTGAGCCGAACCTTGTGAATATGTCTGACCAGGAGCTTGCTACTGTTGCCACTGTCCTCCTCCTGAGGTACCAGCAGGCGAGGACCCCTACTGTGATGTTAACTTGCCTATCGGCAAAAGGTAGCTATGTGGTTGGTGCAACCGCTTTTGTTGACTCTTGACCGTGCTTTGCGGCTGGCTTCTCCTATAAGCTTCCTAATAATTCAGATGAGGGGTTTCATTACCTCTTTTCATCTCCATCTTCTTCCTCTCGTTCTTCATCATCTTCTTCTTCTCCTTTGATCTCCTCTTACTTGTGTGAGTGAGTTCTTGAGAGTTTGGAGGTGTTCTTGGCCTTGGATGCTCTTCTGGATATTGCTGAGAGTTGTTGCTGTTGTGTTGAGGCTGAGAGTTGTGTTGTTGCTCCTTAGTGCAGCCTAGGGCTTGTGCGGTAAGCTTTTCCTCTTCATCTTTCTTCCTTTCTTCTTTCTTGTTCATTTCTTCTTCTTTCTAGCTTAGGACCACAAGCTGAGCTTGTGTGAATCCTTTCCTAGCCTTTTGATGATCATATATGTGTATATGTGCATATATGTTGATGTGGTATGTTGAAGACGTAAAGAGAATCGAGAAAGGGGTCGAAGAGAAGTCGGGACCAACTCTCTGCATAGTTGGCCGCCCTTGCGACTGTCTTGAACCACACCTGCGCCTGGTATGGAGCCGCCCATGTGCCTTTGGTGAGCCGCCCCTGCGCCTCACTGGACCAGCTGGTGTGTTCTTACTTCTATTGGTGCATACCTTGTTGGTATGTCTTCCTTCCTTCCTTTCCTCTAGCCTTGGCTTAGTTGATAGCTAGGTTAGGATGGTTAGGATGAGTTGTATGATAGAGATGTGCCTCAGGCACTTGTGTTGATGTTGGGGTTATGCTATAGGCATATGTGATCTTTTTATGATCTTTAGGCTGTAGGTTGGTTCTGGTTATGGAGATGAGTCTCCTAACCTTTTCAGGTTGTGATGTTGTGTGCCTTGCTCTTGCAGACGTTGCTTTTTTCCCCAAGGGTAAGTTGTGACATGGTAGAGGATACGAGTGTATCAGGTAAGTCCATAGGACTTACTTAGAGTTCAATTGTGGATTTGTATGATTGTGATGGTTGTGTGTGTTCATATGATTGTGCATTTATAACCTAAACCGGACTAGGACGACCATTTATTACATTTATTTGGCCCAAGTGTATTATAACGGGCGGTAACCACCGGTCTCCGCTTGCTGGTTAAGAGGAGGTGCCTTGAAGATGATCTCATAGGAGGGGACGAGTGAAGGTCACCCCATGCAAAACTCCTGTGTTACGTTTGATGGGACGGGGTTCTTGAGGCTCCTCATGTTACAAAAGAAGTTGAATTAGTAAGGGAATAACATAATGAAAGATAATAAATGAATATGGGTGGCATTGCATGTATGAGATGTTGATGTGTGGTTGTGCTATTGCCTTCATGCTTATCTATTGATGTAGCTAACAGTGTTTACCCTATTGTAGATGATGTGCAGGTTAGGAAGACTGCAAAGTGAGCCAGATGGCGTGACTAGCCTTGGACTTCCGTACATTAGGATGCGTGGGTTGGGATCTTTTGTATCAGATGTTGTTGTTGTTGTTATGGTCTTGTACTCGGCTTTGAGTTTGTAAACTCTTTTGATGTATCATACAACTTTTATGTATTTGTTTTTACTCTACTTGTGCCTTGTTGTAAGATCTAGTGAACTTGTTGTCAGGCTAGGGTCAGGATCCATTGTGAGATCCTAACCCAATGTAGCATTCCGAGTCCCGCGGATTCGCGGTGTTACATTGAATTACTTGAGTCTGTAATAACTGTTAACTTGGCTTTATGACTTTGCCTATGATCTTATTTGCGTACATGTGCTTTGAGAATGAGGTGTGGATTGGGCATGTAGACTAGAGGGCTTCGACCAGATACCTGGTTGAAAGCATTCCACCAGCAGGGAGTACCACACTTCTTTGGGGAGATCGGCCTAGAGACTGAGGTGTGGATTGGGCATGTAGACTCAACTTTAGAGTCTATTCGTTGCCTAGAGGACAGACGGATGGAGCTAGTACAGTCTCTATTCCGTGACCTGACACATCAGTGGTGGAGGACAGTTAGAGCACGAGTCACCACCTATGAGCAGATGAGGACTATGTTGAGTGAGCAGTTCTGCCCTGCCTCACTAAGGAGGGAGAAATTGCAGGATTTTGTGGAAGCAAGCTTCGAGGATGTACCCATTACTGACGCCATTCGCTGCTTCCGGACTGAGTTAGCTTTGCTGGGTCGAGCTGCACCTTCTGAGGACCAGCACGTGTACCTATTCTCCCGACGTGTGAGGGAGAGCACACGTTTATACATGGCGGGATTTCATTGTGACCCTTTGGCAGACTACCAGGATCAGGCCTCTGCTTATGAGAGAGAGAGGGCTAGCCAAAGGAGGATTTCTTTGACCGGACGGTCTGAGAAGAGACAGCGTACAACACCGACTAGTTCTGGAGCATTTGGATTCGGGCGAGGTCAGACTTAGGGCCGCTCGAGTATTCCAGTGTCTGCACAGACTACTGATAGAGGCCGGAAGTGTTACAACTACGGGGCCTATGCGCATATAAGGGCTGATTGCCCTAGGGCACCGCTGACTTGCTTCTTGTGCGGGAAGCCAGGACATATAACTACGTTTTTCCGTCAGGGCAAGGTGCCATCACAGCAGGGTTCTTCCCCTACAGGTGCAGCAGGAGGTGGGCAGAGACCGCCTCAACATCAGGGACAGCAAAGGGTCCCAGGGACACCCGCTACTCAAGGCTTAGCCCCTGGATCGAGTAGGGATTGAGGTAGAGAGGCTAGTACTAGCGATGCCCGAGGAGTTTGAGGCCGTACTTTTGAGTTGAGGAGTGCTGAGGAGCCACCAACACCAACTGCTACAGGTACCATTTCATTATATGGTTTACCTGTTAGAGTTTTATTTGATACGGATGCTACGCATTCATTTATTTCTGCTTCTTGTGTTGAGCATTTGAGTTTGTCTACCATAGAGGGGGCACCCTTTACTATAGGGTAACTTGATGGTAGTAGGGTCAAAGGTACCCAAGAGATACGTAGTTGTCCCCTACGCTTAGGGACTCATGTACTACTTGTTGACTACTTAGTCATGCCTTTGATGCATGAAGAAGTCATATTAGGTATGGATAGGATGCGTAGACACCGTGCGGTGTTAGATGTGGGTAAGAGAACTGTTACAGTCTCTACCGACTTAGGTCCGATAGAGGTCTTCCGGGGTTGGGCCCTTGGGAAGACAAGATCTGTCATCAGTGCTGTACGTGCAACTAGACTGATTGCACAGGGATTTGATGTCTTCTAGTGCGACGCCATGAAGGATGGAGAGAGTCCGGCTGTGGAGGACATACTAGTGGTCTGTGATTTCATAGCCGTATTTGCATAGCCATCTACCTTGCCACCTCAATGGAGCGTAGATTTTGGCATTGACTTGGAGCCTGGCACAAGACCCATCTCGAAGGCCCCATACCGTATGGCACCTGCCGAGATGTTGGAGCTGAAGAAGCAAATCGAGGAGTTGGCTGAGAAGGGCTTCATACGCCCTAGCGTTTCACCATGGGGTGCACCGGTCCTCTTCGTGCGGAAGAAGGACGGATCGTTGAGACTATGCATAGATTACAGAGAGCTGAACAAGGTGACCATCAAGAACAGGTATCCACTACCAGGTATTGATGATCTACTTGATTAGCTGTAGGGAGCGACCGTCTTCTCGAGGATTGACTTGCGTTCCGGATATCACCAGTTCAGGGTGAGAGAGCAGGATGTGCACAGGACGGCATTTCGTACCCATTATAGACACTACGAGTTTTTAGTGATGCCATTTGGGTTGACGAATGCCCCTACAGTTTTCATGGAGTTGATGAACAACATCTTCATTGACTTCTTGGATCAGTTTGTTGTGGTCTTCATTGATGACATTCTGGTGTATTCTCGTAGTAGAGAGGAGCATGCGGGACACTTGAGGATAGTTTTGTAGATTTTGAGGAATAGAGAGTTGTATGCCAGACTCTCTAAGTGTGAGTTCTGGATGTCTGAGGTTGCATTTCTCGGACACATAGTCTCCGCTGATGGGATCATGGTTAATCCGGCGAAGATCGAGTTTGTTGCTACATGGACGACACCGACACACGTCAAGGAAGTGTGTAGCTTTCTTGGCTTAGCCGGTTATTACAGATGCTTTGTGGAGGGATTTTTTGTGATTGCCCGTCCACTGACGAGTCTTCTGAGTAAGACTACCAGATTTGTATGGACTGACCATTATGCTCAGAGTTTTGAGGAGTTGAAGAGGCGTTTAACTTCAGCTCCTGTCTTGGCAAAACTAGAGGGTTCTGATGATTTTGTGGTCTACAGTGATGCATCCAAGCTAGGCTTGGGATGTGTGCTGATGCAGAGGGGCAGAGTGATTGCATATGTGTCTCGACAGCTGAAGACGTATGAGGAGAACTACCCGACTCATGATATGGAGTTGGCAGCGGTAATTCATGCATTTAAGATCTGGAGACATTACCTGTATGGTGCTACATGCCAGATCTTCACAGACCATAAGAGTCCGAAGTATATTTTCACGCAGCAGGAATTGAATAACCGCCAGCATCGATGGCTTGAGTTGATCAAGGACTTTGACCTTGAGATTTTGTATCATCCTGGCAAGGCGAATGTGGTAGCTGACGCCTTGAGTAGGAAGACGCCTCGAGAGAAGGCGATTGTCAGACTTACTGTACAACCTCAGCTTCATAGGGATCTAGCCTGGCTAGAGATGGACATTCAGTTTCCTGATAAGGATGTCCAGTTGTTGACTTTAGAGGTTCTACCTGCTCTGTTGGATGAGATGCAACAAAAGCAAGGGACCTGCCCGACCTTGGCGAGGATCAGAGATAGGATGTCTCGGGGAGAGGCACCCCAGTTCACTATTGGGCAGATGGAATTATGAGGCGACATGATCGTATTTGTGTTCCTGCAGATACAGAGCTGAGACAACGGATATTACAAGAGGCTCATAGTACACCTTACTTAGTACACCCTAGTACGAGTAAGATGTACCATGATGTGAGACGTTCATTTTGGTGGGGAGGGCTGAAGCCCGATGTAGCCAGATTTGTGGCTCAGTGTGCGACTTGTCAGCATGTCAAGATAGAGCATTTCAGGCTTGGAGGTGAGCTCCCTCCACTGCCAGTACCGCAGTGGAAGTGGGAGGACGTCTCCATGGATTTTGTGACTGGATTGAAGACTAGTAGGAGCTTTGATGCCATCTCGGTGATCTGTTAGCATGAAATGTTGCAATATTCTAGGAACTTATTTTGGTTGTTTTTCCCTCATTATTGTGTACATGGATGAAGTTTAGAAACAATTGTTAGCTTGTTCCTCTATTATTGCCGATATGGATGTCTACACTAGCTTTGTGTTGATTGTAGGCGAAAAGGGGCTAAATGGGAGCTATTGAGAGAGAAAAGAGAGGATTCGATCATGTTCGAGGATTAGGAACACATCAAGGAAGCTAAGGAAGGAGATAGGATAAAGAATGTCACGACACAAAGGAAACTACAAGTATTCTACACTTCCACGCCCTGAATTACGGCCGTAGAAGAGTCCACGCTCTAAACCACGGCTGTGGATCTTGGCATCATGAGCGTGGAGGATTCCAGTAAGTTATACAGCCTAAAGTACGGTCGTGGAAGTCACAAGAGACCGTAATCCAATTTCACGCCCTAAACCACGGTCGTGGAAACCCTTGAGACCATGATTTAGGCGATCTTTTGACGAGTCTTTATTTGCCACGTTATTTACGTGATGGGCCTGGACGGTTATTTCTTTCCCGTCTTATAAAAAGGTCGGAAAAGAGAGTTTTTGGGATCCGCACTTACGCCCGCTAAATCTCGCGAC
This sequence comes from Fagopyrum homotropicum, assembly GCA_033239125.1. Classification (NCBI taxonomy): domain Eukaryota; kingdom Viridiplantae; phylum Streptophyta; class Magnoliopsida; order Caryophyllales; family Polygonaceae; genus Fagopyrum; species Fagopyrum homotropicum. The sequence continues at coordinate 53,129,164 of BSWB01000003.1, read as the reverse complement.
ATTTGTATTGGATCCCGCGGAGGACGCTGACGGTCGCTTACCTTGCTTGGAGCATTCTTACCTAGGGTGGATTGAAGATCGCCGAAGGTTTAGACTCTTTCTAGGGTTTTGATATTAAGACAGATTGACAACCTGTTCTTCATACTTACCTTGGATCATTGTGAGGTTTTGTTTTCTATATTCTGAATCCATTGATTATCGCTTCTTGTGTTCGGACTTGAGAATTGGTTTTGAAGTTTATTGAGTTTTCGAGGGTTTTTCATCTTTCATTCTTCTTTAATTGAATATTGATATCATGACAATGATTTTTGGTTAAAACCCTTTAGCAATTCTAAGGTGAAGAGTTGATAGTTGTGGCATAGATAATTATAGATCGATCGTAATTTGATTGGACCTTGAGAGTCAGAGAGATCTCTTCGACGAACCCAAATAACGGCCTGTTCTTGGAGTTTGACGGCCGTGGTTCTCAAGATTTGACCGTGATCTACCCTAGTTTACGAATTTTTCTTTTACTTTGATTCAAGGTCAAAGATTTGCTTTAATCTAGTTTTGGCTTGCCCTTTTCTAGGTAGTAGTGAGACTCATCACCCTCTATTTCGATTTCGAGTGTCACAACCTTAATCATTTTAGTTCATCTTGATCCTTGGGTTACAAGTTTGGGTATTTGAGATTAATTCTTGTCCATAGATTCTTTCTATACTGAAGCCTCAACAACCTTTATAGAGAGGGTCTTTAGATAAGTCATATAAGGTCTTGGAACTTCACCGTACATTGCTTTACTTTAGCATACCTTTGCAACTCCTAACTCTGTCCTTAGTTCTTTAGTATATCTTGAATTGATTGCCACAATTAAATACCTAGATTTTTAGGGTTGCTGTTTTCCCAATACTTGCAAAGCGTTACCTTTTTATTGCTCGATAACTTGACACATGGTTTTGTTTCACCAAATCCCTGTGATCGATACTTTGGAATATTTGCTAATCTAAGTCGATCATTACACTGCGGGTTCACTTGCTTTTATTCTAGTTTTATAAATTTAAGACTTGATTGCACGCACGCTTTTGGGCGAACATGTTTTTGGCGCCGTTGCCGGGGATTTGGTCTAAACCAAACTTCGGTTTTCGGTTGTCGAGCTTGGGAGCTTTGCTCTTGTTATTTGATATCTCTTGTGAGTGTTATTTGCAGGTTCTTTTAGGTTTATGTGCAGGTCTAGATCCAACAAAGACCTCGTACCTTTTGATCCAGAACTTGAGAAAACCCTTAGGAAGAAAGCCAAGGAAAGAAAGATGGCTGAAAATAAAGAGAGAGATATCCAAGCGGAATTAGACGAATCTCAACGTCAACTTAGGTTAAGTGAGAAAGCTCGTATAGATGCGGAAACGAGTCATCAATTCCAAATTGATGAACTTAGGGCTATGATGTTGGACATGAAGTTGGAGCTGAATGATTCTAAAAAGAAGGAGAAGGTCAAGAAGCCAACTAAGTCCATTAGGGTGGAATCATCCGATGATAAGGAATTCGATCCGGATATGCCACCACTAGAGGAGATTGATCCAACGATCAATCCAGTCCGGATTAATCCAATACCAGCCGCAACTCCTCGTGTCCCAACTGGGGGTGTGAGAGCCGCTCGTGTAGATGAAGAGCCAAGAACTCTTGGCCAAAGGATGGATCCGATTCAGCAACCACGCCGTCTAGGTGTGAATTTTGATGCTGACGATATTCAGGGGTTTAGCTTTAACCCACAAGTTATTACCATCGTTCGCCAAACCCAGTTTGGAGGAACGAGTGTTGAATCTCCACATGAACATTTACAAAATTTTGAGATTATGATGGAGACAATGAAGCCAAAGAAAGCAACCACCAACAAGTACAAGATCAAGCCATTCTTGTTCTCTTTGAAAGGGAAAGCTTTATCTTCGTATCAAGCTCTTCCAAATGGAAGATTCAACACATGGGATGATCTATCTTCGGAGTTCCTAACCAAGTTCTTTCCGCCATCCAAGACAGCAGAGTTGAGAGGTAAAATCAATGCTTTTTCTATGAGATCTAATGAAAGTTTGTTTCAGTCTTGGGAAAGATTTCAGGATTTATTATTGCATTGCCCACACCATGGAATTTCCAAATTGGGATTGTTTGAGATATACTACAAGGGGCTAGATGTGGAAACACAATTCAAGCTCCAATCTCTTTCATGTGGCTCATTCATGGACATGAGGAAGATGGCGCTTGGGACTTCATTGAGAAGCAAGCCTGAGTCATTGAAAAATACTCTCATCGGAAGGCGGAAGCTAACCAAGTAGAGCAAGGAGCAAAGTTAACACAAGCTGCTCAAACTCAAATCTTTTCTCTCAACAACGAGATTAAAGAATTGAAGGAATTCATCAAAGCTAGCTTTCAAAAGCCGAAGGACAAAGATGTTGGATATTTAGGAAACAACAATAACCATAATGGGAATGAGAATATCAATCGCAATAGCCGGAACAACAACCGGAACAATTGGAACAACAACAACCGGAACAATTGGAACAACAACAACCGGAACAATAATTTGAACAACAATAGGAGTTCAAGCAACAACAATTGGCGTTCCAACCAACAACAAAATTCCGGTAATTCTTATCCCAATTCAGGAAATTCACTAACTCCACCATCTTCTTCTTCCATTCCTTTGAAAAGCTAGGGGCAAACATCTAATAGTGGAAGCACTTCGGGGAAAGAGAAGCCCGATCCCATGATGGAAACGATTTTAGGAAAGCTTCAAGGGCTGGAGAGTCACATCACTAAGGTTGATAAAGCTCAAAAGGTTTTAGAAAACCAAATGTTCAGCAATGCTGAGGAAGTTCCTAGGAACCAAGGAAAACTTTCAGGAAAGACGAAGGAAAACCCGAAAGGAAGGGTGATGACTATCACTACTAGGAGCGGAGCAACAACCACCGACCCGCAGCCTAAGTTTGTTGAAGTTCCCGTCGAAAAGGAGAAAGAAAAGGGGAAGGAGAAGGAAGACAACTACATTCCTCCTCCAGCTTACAAACCTCCCCTACCATTTCCACAATCTAGAGCAAGAGCGCGTCTAGACAAGCAATTCGGTAAGTTCATTGAACTCATGAGCAAATTGTAAATTAATATACCTTTCATTGATGCAATTGTAGGTATGCCAACTTATGGAAAGTTCTTAGAGGAGATCCTCTCTAATAAGAGGAAACTGGAAGACTTTGGAGAAGTCAAGATGAGTTCGGAATCGTCGGATCTCATCAAAACGATGAAGGAAAAGATGCCCCCAAAGCTGAAGGATCTGGGGTCATTTTGTGTTCCAATCGGAGTAGGAGATGTCACATATGATGCATTATGTGATTTAGGAGCAAGCGTTAGCATCATTCCGCTTGCCTTATGCAGGAAGATCGGTTTAGGTGAACCTAAACCGGAAAAGATGACATTGTACATGGCGGATCGATCCATAACTCGTCCCGTCGGTATCATTGAAGACGTCCCGATCAAGCTTGGTAAGTTCTATGTTCCAATAGACTTTGTTGTGCTTGACATTCCTGTAGATAGTCCGGTCCCGAACATACTCGGAAGACCGTTTCTTGCAACATCCGGTTGTATGGTGGACTGCAAGAATGCTAGACTCGCCTTCGACATAGGAGAGGAAAAAGTAGAGTTTGTTCTTTCCACTATGATGAACGAGCCAACTCTTGAAGAAGATATGTTCAATATCCATGATGAAGAGGCATCTAGAAAGGAAGTAAGCTCGATTCTATTCAAGGATCCATTGCAAAAGGTGATCACCATGAGCACTATGGAGAAAGGAGAGGAAGAGGAATGCAATAAGGAAATTGAAGCTTTAGAGGAGCTAAAGGAAGTGCATGAAGAAGAGTTTGAAAAACTCTACGATGGGTTAGAAAACGTGAGGAATCACGGCCAGTCGTGCTATTCGACGGCCGTGGTTCCCACGAACATGACCGTAATTAGCTATTCAGAGGACTCCAGTAAGTTACACGGCCAAAGCCACGGCCGTGGAACTATCAAAGGTGCCGTAATTGACTTTCACGCCCTAAACGACTGCCGTAGAAGAAATAGAGGTGCCGTAATTTTGGGAAAATCTGAGAACAATTACGTTCTTTCTACCAATGCTCTTGAGTCTTCTTCAACAACTTATAAACCCTTAGAGACTTCTAAGGAAGCATTGGACACTCCTCAAGAGCCACTAGAGACTCCAATAGTGATGGAATTGAAGCCACTTCCCACACATCTAAGGTACGCATTTCTAGGATCTAATTCTACCTTTCCGGTAATTGTTAGTTCTGATCTAAGTGAAGATGAACATAGTAAGCTTATGGTTGTTCTAAGGAAACATAGGAAAGCCTTAGGTTACACTATAGTGGATCTAGTAGGAATTAAGCCTTCATTGTGTATGCATAAGATCCTAATGGAAGAAGACTTTAGAACTTCACGACAACTTCAAAGGCGGTTGAATCCGACCATGAAGGAGGTTGTCAAGAAGGAAATTCTTAAACTACTTGATGCAGGTATCATCTACCCTATCTCCGATAGCAAGTGGGTGAGTCCCGTACAGGTTGTTCCAAAGAAAGGACGAATGAAGGTTATCACCAATAAGAACAATGAGCTCATTCCTACAAGGACCGTGACTGGATGGAGAATGTGCAATGATTACCGGAAGCTAAACAATGCAACTAGAAAGGATCACTTCCCATTACCCTTCATTGATCAAATTCTTGAAAGGTTAGCACAACATTCTCATTTTTGCTATCTTGACGGTTATAGTGGCTTCTTTCAAATTCCGATTCATCCGGACGATCAAGAGAAGACCACATTCATGTGCCCATGGGGTACGTTCGCTTATAGGAGAATGCCGTTCGGGCTTTGCAACGCCCCAACCACCTTCCAAAGGTGCATGATGGCTATCTTCTCAGAGTACATAGAGGAGATCATGGAGGTTTTCATGGATGACTTTTCTGTTTATGGTTCCTCTTTCGATAATTGTCTCTCTAACCTTTCTCTTGTGCTACAAAGGTGTCAAGACACTAACCTAGTTCTTAATTGGGAGAAGTGTCAATTTATGGTGAAGGAAGGCATTGTACTCGAACACTTGATCTCTAGTAGAGTGATTGAGGTAGATAAGGCTAAGATAGAAACCATAGAAAAGCTCCCTCCTCCATCTTCGGTGAAGGGGATAAGAAGCTTTCTAGGACATGCTGGATTTTATAGATGTTTTATAAAGGATTTCTCTAAGATATCTAAACCGCTTACTAATCTACTGATGAAGGATGTAGATTTTGATTTCTTGCAGGATTGTTTAGACGCGTTTTATAAGATTCGGGAAGCTCTAATCTCAGCCCCGATCATCCAACCTCCGGACTGGAATCTTCCATTCGAGGTTATGTGTGATGCAAGTGACGTAGCTATAGGAGCTGTGCTTGGGCAAAAGAAGGAAGGCCGAACCCATGCTATCTACTACGCTAGCAAGACGCTAGATAAAGCACAGCTTAACTACGCCACTACTGAAAAGGAATTTCTAGCTATTGTTAATGCTTTTGAAAAGTTTTGTTCTTATCTTGTAGGGGCAAAGGTGATTGTATACACAGATCATGCTGCGATCCGGTATCTACTTATAAAGAAGGATGCGAAACCAAGGCTGATTAGATGGATTCTTCTCCTACAAGAATTCGATCTAGAGATCCGTGACAAGAAGGGTTCAGAAAATTCTGTTGCGGATCATTAGAGTCGTCTACCACATCTAGAGGACGACAATCTACCTATAGATGAATCCTTTCCAGACGAGCATTTACACATCATTGAGGAGTGCATCGACAAGATAACTAAAGGTAACGAACCATGGTTTGCTGATTTTGTTAACAATTTGGTTTGTCAGGAAATACCACCCGGACTATCCTATGCACAAAGGAAGAAGTTCTTTAAGGATGTCCGGGAATACTTTTGGAATGAACCTCTACTCTTCAAGAGAGGTCCTGACGACATCATTCGAAGATGTGTGCCGGAAGACGAGATGCAAAGTGTCATCCGTCATTGTCATTCACTACCTTGTGGAGGACACGCTAGCTCGAACAAGACTAGCGCTAAGGTATTGCAATCTGGATTTTTTTGGCCTACTTTATTTAAAGATGTGCAAACCTTTGTTTCCTGCTGCGATGCTTGTCAAAGAACAGGGAACATATCTAGGAGAAACGAAATGCCTCTTAACAACATTCAGAAGGTAGAGATCTTTGACGTTTGGGGAGTAGACTTCATGGGACCTTTCCCTTCATCATGTGGAAACCAATACATACTTCTAGATGTAGATTATGTTTCGAGATGGGTTGAAGCAATTGCCTCTCCAACTAATGATGCCATGGTTGTGGTTAAGTTCTTTAACAAGACTATATTCCCAAGGTTTGGGACACCACGGACTATCATTAGTGATGGAGGCTCTCACTTCATTGCCCGACGATTCGAAGCTCTAATAGCTAAGTATGGGGTGACTCACAAGATCGCCACCCCTTATCATCCACAAACGAGTGGACAAGTGGAGATTTCGAATCGGGAGATTAAAGGAATCCTAGAGAAAACAGTTTCGAAGACAAGGAAAGATTGGTCGTTGAAGCTAGATGATGCATTGTGGGCATACCGGACTGCATACAAGACTCCCATAGGAACGACACCATACAACCTTGTGTATGGGAAGTCTTGTCACTTACCGGTGGAGCTGGAACATAAAGCGTATTGGGCGGTTAAGTGGTTTAATTTCAGCATGAAGGAAGGGGTGAGAAGCGCCTTTTGGACCTTAATGAGCTTGAAGAACTTCGCTTAAACGCTTATGAGAACGTAAAGATCTATAAGGAGAGAGCGAAGCGTTGGCATGATAAGCATATCATTCCAAGGGACCTCAAAGAAGGAGATCAAGTTCTCCTCTTCAATTCAAGACTTTGTCACTTTCCAAGTAAGCTTAAATCTCGTTGGACTGAACCTTATCTAATCAAACATGTTTTTCCCCATGGCGCAGTTGAAGTATGGGGTGAAAAGGGCGGAAGTTTTAAGGTGAACGGTCAACGACTCAAGAAGTATTCACCGGAACTCCAAGCTGAGGAGTTCGCACCTACCGCACTCGAATAGATGCAAGTACGGTCTAGCTACGGACCTTAAACAAGCGCTTATTGGGAGGCAACCCAAGGTATTTCACTTATTCTTTTGTTTATCATTCTTAGATTAGATTAGTTTAGTCGTTTTTGCTTTGTTTTTGCCCTCGATATCTCCCGGTATGTCGTGTTTTTGGATGTAGGAACAATGGGATAGGCAATGGAAACGAAAAAGTTAGAAGAATTTGACGAAACTTGGATTTTGGCACATTACAGAGAGTTCCACTCCCTAAACCACGGTCGTGGAAGCTACAATGACCGTAATTTGCAAAAATCTGAAAAAAATCACCAAAACCACGGTTCCGTACAAAACCACGGCCGTGGAACACCCCGAGTGACCGTGATTTTCCAAAATTTTTACGGTCACTATATAAACACCCTTCTTCACAAAATCAACCCCATTCCCCAATTCCACGCCCCTCTTCCACGACCTAAAGTCCGAAAAACCTCCCCATCTCGAAATTCTTCGTTCGGAAACTGTTTCGAACGATTCTTGGTGCTAAAGTGAAGCATTTCCGATCATCTACAAGATCCAATCAACGAATCAAGTGGACAATCCCTGCAAAAGACGGAATTTGGATTCAAAGATCCAAAAACGTAGGTTTTTCTTCTATTTCTCTACTTTGTCAATTCGGGTCTCTCGCAAGAACATAGAGGCATTGCATAGGATTGAGATTAAAATTAGTCTAGAACAGGCTTTGCTGAGTTTGGTGATTGATTTGTTGAGATTTGAGCAAAACAGAGCCGAACCACGGTCTCTGTAGGTTCCACGGCCGTGGTTTCTGTAGAATAGGCCGTGATTTTCCCTCTGAAATGGATTTTGTAAGGAGAATGTCGACTAGGAGCAAGAAGAGGAAAGGTGACAATTCCTCCTCCTCCCAAGTACCCCCTAGTGAGCAACCATCACCCCCACCTCCTAGAATTCCAACAATTCATGAGGATTACCTCGATTCCTTAGAAAGGATTGAGAAGAGGCCGGTCATAGGACCACGCTACTTAGTTCTTGAGGAGACAGAGCCGCTGAATGTAGTGAATGAGTTGACGTGGCTTCTAGGTAGAGCCGGTTTGATCGTCTTCTCCGCTATTAGGGAAGACGCATATGAGGAGATTACTAGGAAGTTTGTGATCTCTTTTGAGCATAGTGCTATGGATAGGACAGTTTCTTCTAGACTGATGGAGGACAACTACGAGTTCTCGATCTTGGAGTTCGGAGCCTTCTTTGGGTTCCAAGAGACCTTCAATTGTCGTTTTCCTAGCGGTGTATACGTTAAGGACTTCTGGGAGGACATAACCATGATCTATGCCAGCGAGGACCGCTGGAAGCCAGCTGACACCAAGGCTAAGCTCATCTATCACTTAGCTTTGCACATAGCCCATAGAGTCCTTTCTAAGTGTCTTTTCCCTAGACAGATAAGTTGTTTCTTCTTTACTCTATGTTGCACGGTAGATCTGCTGACTGTGCTACCCTTTTAGCCTCCACCATGAGTAAGCTCAAGAATAAGAGAGCCGGCAACATTGGATATGGTGGTATGGTTACCCACATTGCTAGGCAGCTGGGGATAGATTTTTCTGCTTGTACTAGGATTGCAGCGAGACCTTTGGGTCTCAATAGTTTGATGACGAGGGGTATCATCTTCCCTAGGCAGCGCGGTCCACCTACCGCCGGTATGCCTTGGGAGGAGAGAGGAGGTAGAGGCATCCCTTGGCTCCCTAAGTATACTATTATGGCTGGACTCCATAATTGGAAGCACACCTTCGCTGCTATGCATGCGAATAGGCAAGTAGCACCTCCCTATGTCCCCGATGAGGTACCGGCTGCAGATGTTGAGGAGGAGATAGGAGGAGGTGATGGTTTTGAGGGAGGAGGTGAGGAGTAGGACTTTGTCACTTTCCCGGATCAGCCGGCAGACTTCCCTAACCATCCCAAACGTTCACCATGACCAGCTGGACCTTCAGGAGCCTCTTCCTCTTTCTGTGCTAGATTGAGTGAGAGGCCGACATGGATAGACACTCCGCCCACTTGGTACGGAGCACAGCCAGAGTGGATGGAAGCTCCACCACCATGGTACAGTCAGGCACCAGCAGCACCGGTGGCACAGGACGCACCGGCATGGTACGGCCCGCCACCGGCCTGGTATGAGCAGCTACTAGAGTGGGCTACCGACCTTTCTAGGCGAGTCGGTGACTTGGAGATCCACCAGGACACTCGCGATGTACGGGCTGATGAGCATGATTGGATGATGAGAGACATTAACTGCCAGCAGTTTCGGTGGCATTTCAGCTCCGAGTTCCACCCATTCCCACCACCACCACCACCACAGCGATGAGCCTCAAGGATTGACAGTTCAGCCGCCCCACCACCGTTTTTAGTGAGTTCATTTGCCTTTTCTTCTTTTCTTTATTTCTTTTTCGAACATTGAGGACAATGTATGTTCTAAGTATGGGGTGGGGTATGACTATGTGTTGTAATAACTCTACTACATTTGCTTGCTTGCTTCTATCCATAACACTTTGCATGTTTCATTTTCATAGTCACACGTTTCATTATTGCATTGGATGAAAAAGTTTGAAAAACCCATAAAAATTTGAAAATTTTGAAAAATTTGAAAGAGTTCTTGTGCATCTAAGATTAGAGATGACTTCTATGATAGTTCTTACTTGTGGAATGAGTTTTGATGACAATTCTATGCTTAAACGAAATAATGAATTGAAAAGAAATTGAATGTGTTGTTTATTTTTTCTTGCAAGTTTCACAATGTGAAAGTTCTATCTAAATCATATTGAGAAATTGAGGTTAAAATCACATGATGAGTTCTTATACTTCTTTATGAAATGATTAAGGCAATTCGATTTTCTTTCTTCTTTCTTTGATCACTTAGCCCCACAATGAAAGTAATTACCTCCCTTACCAATCCGGAAATTTGGAGGAGTTGATATTTGGCATGTTTGATGTGGGAGGGCCATGAAAGCAAATTTTTGCATTCAAAGAATAGAATTAATAGGTTTGGGGAAGTCAATCATGACGATGAGTAACTCGGCACCATTCACATAGCCGGGTGTTTGTGTTTTGCCAAAGTCGGATTGAGCGATATTCCTAACGAATTATGGTATGTGCATCAAAGGTTTAAGGCATCTCGAAATTTGAGAAACGCCGATCTCCTAGGCTTCGGTTTTTGTGCACCTCTGTCCATCTTTCAAAAAGTAAAGTCAAAAAATAATGTGAATAAGAAGAGAGCAAAGCTCAAAGTTAATGGTGTTGCAATTCAAAATAAAAAGAAAAAAAGAGTTGGATTATCCACTTTCCCGGATTCATGCACCACATCCCTTATAAATTTCCCTCTCTTCCGCATTCTAGACCTTGCTTGAAAGTCCTTAAAGTTTAAGCGATACTTGAAGGTTATGATGTTTGTCTTAAAGTTTAAGCGATTCATGATGCTTCTTTGCCTTACATTCTTTAGTTTATGTATATAAGCGTTTCAAGGATGAATGAAGCAAGGTTTGAGGACGATCTACTGACTAGAAGCACATTCACCTAAAGGATGTTTTTGTTTTGAGATTGCATGCATATTTCATTCTAACTTGTATTTTAGTGCTTTCAAAGACCTTGCTTGGGGACACGCAAGTGACAAGTATGGGGTATTTTGTTAGCAAGAAATATTGCAATATTCTAGGCACTTATTTTGGTTGTTTTTCCCTCATTATTATGTACATGGATGAAGTTTAGAAGCAATTGTTAGCTTGCTCCTCTATTATTGTCGATATGGATGTCTACACTAGATTTGTGTTGATTATTGGTGAAAAGGGGCTAAATGGGAGCTATTGAGAGAGAAAAGAGAGGATTCGATCATTTTTCGAGGATTAGGAACACATCAAGGAAGCTAAGGAAGGAGCTAGGATGAAGAATGTCACGACACAAAGGAAACTATAAGTATTCTACACTTCCACGCCCTGAATTACGGCCGTAGAAGAGTCCACGCTCTAAACCACGGTTGTGGATCTTGGCATCATGAGCGTGGAGCATTCCAGTAAGTTACACGGCCTAAAGTACGGTCGTGGAAGTCACAAGAGACCGTAATCCAATTCCACGCCCTAAACTACGGTCGTGGAAACCCTTGAGACCGTGATTTAGACGATCTTTTGACGAGTCTTTATTTGCCACGTTATTTACGTGATGGGCCTGGAAGGTTATTTCTTTCCCGTCTTATAAAAAGGTCGGAAAAGAGAGTTTTTGGGATCCGCGCTTACGCCCGCTAAATCTCGCGACATTTGTGTTGGATCCCGCGGAGGACGCTAACGGTCGCTTACCTAGCTCGGAGCATTCTTACCTAGGGTGGATTGAAGATCGCCAAAGGTTTAGACTCTTTCTATGGTTTTGATATTAAGACAGATTGACAACCTGTTCTTCATACTTACCTTAGATCATTGTGAGGTTTTGTGTTCTATATTCGGAATCCATTGATTATCGCTTCTTGTGTTTGGATTTGAGAATTGGTTTTGAAGTTTATTGAGTTTTTGAGGGTTTTTCATCTGTCATTCTTCTTAAATTGAATATTGATATCATGACAATGATTTTTGGCTAAAACCCTTTAGCAATTCTAAGGTGAAGGGTTGATAGTTGTGGCTTAGATAATGATAGATCGATCGTAAATTGATTGGACCCTGAGAGTCAGAGAGATCTCGTCGACGAACCTAGATCACGGCCTGTTCTTGGAGTTCCACGGCCGCGGTTCTCAAGATCTGACCGTGATATACCCTAGTTTACTAACTTGGCTTTTACTTTGATTCAAGGTTAAAAATTTGCTTTAATCTAGTTTTGGCTTGCCCTTTTCTAGGTAGTAGTGAGACTCATCACCCTCTATTTCGATTTCGAGTGTCACAACCTTAATCGTTTTAGTTCATCTTCATCCTTGGGTTATAAGTTTGGGTATTTGAGATTAATTCTTGTCCATAGATTCTTTCTATACTGAAGCCTCAACAACCTTTATAGAGAGTGTCTTTAGATAAGTCATATAAAGTCTTGGAACTTCACCGTACATTGCTTTACTTTAGCATACCTTTGCAACTCCTAACTTTGTCCTTAGTTCTTTAGTATATCTTGAATCGACTGACACAATTAGATACCTAGATCTTTAGGGTTGCTGTTTTCCCAATACTTACAAAGCTTTACCTTTTTATTGCTCGATAACTTGAGACTGGGTTTTGTTTCACCAAATCCCTGTGATCGATACTCTGGAATATATGTTAATCTACGTCGATCCGTACACTACGGGTTCGCTTGCTTTTATTCTAGTTTTATAAATTTAAGACTTGATTGCACGCACGCTTTTGGGCGAACATGGTTGTTGACAGATTGACGAAGACGGCACGTTTCATCCCCATCAGAGAGACATGGCCCGTGAGTAGATTAGTTGAGGAGTACACTAGACAGATTGTGAGACTCCATGGGGTACCGAGGACGATTGTTTCTGATCGTGATGGACGATTTACATCGAGATTCTGGCAGCAGATTCAGACTACTTTGGGGACGAGTCTATACTTCACGACTGCGTTTCACCCCCAGACAGATGGTTAGTCAAAGAGGACCATCCAGACCTTAGAGGACATGTTGCGAGCCTGTGTGTTGGAATGGGGACAGGGATGGTCTGATTACCTCCAACTCGTTGACTTCTCATACAACAACAGTTAGGATGCATCTATAAGGATGGCTCCTTATGAGGCACTGTATGGACGTAGATGCCATACACCGTTATGTTGGGACGAGCCTAGCAATATCAGTGGGATAGCGCCAGAGCAGATTCAGGATGATATGGCTCGAGTAGCACTGATCTGAGAGAGGATGTTGGATACACAGAGTCGCTAGAAGTCGTATGCAGACAAGAGATGTCGACCTCTAGAGTTCAGAGTAGGAGCTCATGTCTGGTTAAGTGTATCTCCGACGTGAGGCGTCAGACGTTTTAGCATAAAGGGGAAGCTGAGTCGATATGTCAGTCCTTTCGAGATACTAGATAGAGTTGGACGAGCAGCTTACTAGTTAGCTTTGCCTCCGAGGCTAGAGGGTGTTCACCCCGTTTTTCATGTATCTCAGCTGCGGGAGTACATACTAGATCCGAGGCACATCGTGAGTTATGATGATCTGGTGGTTGAGCCGGACCACACGTTTGTAGAGCACCCTATTGCAGTTCTAGAGCGAGGTGTTAGACGTCTGCGTTCGAAGGACATTCCTGTGTTTAGGATATAGTGGTATAGACGAGGACCAGATGAGGCTACCTAGGAGACAGAGGATAGTACCCAGAGGAACTATCCAAAGTTTTATGCTGAGTTAGATGCACCCATAGGATCCACGAGTAGATCTTAGTGCCTTCTTGGTGAGTGTATGTTATATGCTTATGACATATGTTGTGCTTTCGTGCTAGTTGTGATATGTGCGTATGATCTGTTAGATCTGGTCGCTAGTACGAGATAGGTATAGTTGGAGATGGTTCTTTCCTCCAAGCTTTGGTTATGTTAGGATCAGCTGGAGATGGTTCTTTTTCCTCCATGCTACCTTTGATGGACATAGTTTGAGTGGAGATGGTTTTCCTCCACATAGTAGTGTTATGTGTATGTTGTGGCTAGAGACAGTTTTCCTCCATGCTAGTGTGATGTGGTTAGTGTTTGGCTAGAGATGATCTTTCTCTAGGCCTTATGTAGAGTTGTTATGCTGGAGTTGTGATTCCTCCATGTTGTGTTGAGGATATAGAATGCTATAGGTTCTTACCTGACGTTCTTAAGGAGAGTGTTTTGTAATAGCTAGGACTTCCGAATTCTAATTAATGTTGATTAACTAAACCAGTGATAGTAATTGACATATAACTCGCGAAGATTGCGTTAGTGTTGAGTATAAGTCCCACCGTTATGTTCTTGGCGTAATTTTGGGCTTATGGTGAAATTTTCACTTTTTCCCACGAGTAATTATTTTTACCCTCCGGTATTATTTGGAGCATTTGGGAGCTCCAATTAATAAAAATGCAGTTGAAAGAAATGATGAGGATATCGGACATGTCCTAGATATGAAATATCATGGAAAGGCAAAACGGCCAAAAGAGTCGTTATTTCGTTTCTTAACGGCTAGAAAGACGGCTTGGGAATACACGTTTTTCGAGGCAATTGTGGAATAATTATACCTACAATATTCAAGATTTATTGTTCCAATTTCGAGAAGTTTGGAGAAGGGAGTTCAACCCGCCATTGGATAGGTTAAAGGATAATTATTGACTTCGCTAAAGGATAATTATCGACTTCACTATAAATAGCGGAAAATCGTTTATTAATTCATTTCCTTTCACGTTTCCTCGTAAAACCTCTGATTTCTCTCAAACTTCAAACTCAGATCTACTCTCCGTTTCTAATCCGATTTCAGTTCTGTTTGAATTTTTGGATTCCTCTCTTCATTCTCTTCATATCGGTACCAAGTTTCTGCATTTCCGAGCAGATAAGGACCTGGTCGAGCATATATGTCACCAGGACAGTTCCGTCGCTCAGATTCCGGTGAATTTGATGTTGTACATGCGTAGCTTGCGTCGTTGTGATTCGGAATCTTCTTTCAGATTGTCAATAGGGTTAGTAACGAATAAGCTCTAAATTTATTCGTTTTCCGTATTGCGATTTGGCCTAAATTGACCTTAGGCTTTTCAAAATGGATAATTAGAAATTCCATTATGATCATTCTATTATTCTGGTGTTTATGGGTTGTTTGTTTGATGAAATCTGATGACAGGTGGGTTTAGAAATGGCCTGCGGGCAAAATGTTATTCTAGAGAAATTTAATTAATTAATTAAAGGTTAATTAATTCAATTAGGATTAAATTTGAGATTAAGGAATACTAATTAGATGCATGCTAGGTGTCAGAATGAGTTGAGGGTCATGATGATGTTATGGAAATCGGTTTTGGCTTTAAGGTTTAGTATGTGTACGAGTATGATGAGATTTTATGATTAGGATATGCCTTAGACATTTATGAATCTGTTGGGGATCTGAGGTTTAGATTTGAGATATAGGTTGGTTGTGGTTAGTGAGACGAGTCTCCTAACCTTTGCAGTATGTGATTGTGTGTGTCTTGCTATTGCAGGCGTTGATTACTTCCCCAAGGGGAAGCTATGACGTGGTTTAGGTTACGAGTATATCAGGTAAGTCCATAGGACTTACTTAGCGTGCAGTTGTGGATTGTATGATTGTGATGGTTGTGTGTGTTCATATGATTGTGCATTTATAACCTAAACCGGACTAGGATGACGATTCATTATATTTATTTGGCCCAAGTGTATTATAACGGGCGGTAACAACCGGTTTCCGCTTGCTGGGTTAGGAGGAGGTGCCCTAAAGATGATCTCACAGGAGGGGACGAGTGACGGTCACCCCCATGCAAAACTCATGTGTTACGTTGGATGGGACGGGGTTCTTGAGGCTCCTCGTGTTACAAAAGAAGTTGAATTAGTAATGAAATAACGTAATTAAAGATAGTAAATGAATGTGTGTGACATTGCATGTATGAGTTGTTGTGGTGTGTTTGTGTTATTGCTATCATGCTTATCTTTTGCTGTAGCTAACGGTGTATACCGTGTTGTAGTTGATCTGCAGGTTAGGAAGACTGCAGAGTGAGCCAGATGGTATGACAAGCCGAGGACTTTTGTACATTAGGATGCGTGGGATGTGGGATCTTTTGTGGTTGTGGTTTATGTTGTTGTTTTGTACTCGGCTATGAGTTTGTAAACTCTTTTGATGTATCATACTCAGCTTTTATGTATTTAATTTTAATCTACCCGTGCCTTGTTGTAATATCTAGTGAACTTGTTGTCAGGCTAGGGTCAGGATCCATTGTGAGATCCTAGCCCAATGTGACACTCCGAGTCCCGCGGATTTGGGGTGTTATAGAGTTGGTATAAGAGCCTTAGGTTGACAACAATGGCACTTGCTATCTGCAATAAAGGTAGAGTGGATAAATAAACAGAACCCACATGGGGTCTGACTTTTCAAAAGGTTTTGGTTTTAAGCGAGTACAGATGTTTTGGGATAGTATGTACAGAAGTCGTCACCCATCTGAGGATCTCGACAGTGTAGATATATATATATATATATATAGATAGATATCTTTTATGTGCTGATGTGTATGCATGTAATAATGAGCAATATATATATATATATATATATATATATATATATATATATATATATATCGATACATATGGCATATATATAGCCTTATAAGTTTAGGGGCGTATATTCTACAGATGGCTCAGACTAGAGTAGTTTTGTAGTGGGACGAGATAGGGGTACACCCCCTTTTCCTTCACTAGCGCCAAGTCAGGGACCAGTATCCGCTGCTCTGTTGCTTATGGCAGAGAACGAGTTTGAAGAGGCTGATCGTGTCTCCATGAGTAGATTCGAGTTTCAAGAGTATATGCAGCAAGTATATGACGCGGCGATAGCGGGTAGATCTACACCGGATTTACCAACATCTGTGAAATAAACTGAAGCTTCTGGATTAAAGAAGAAACAACGGGTTGAATCAGCAAAAGACGAGGTTGGATATTCGGGTTGCAAACCAAGCCCGAATTGTGGACGTTTGTGTACTTCTCGTTTCACACGGACTTCAGGTGAACCAAGGACTCGTTACAATTGTGGGAAGCCTGGACATGTACGACCACAATGTCCAAGATCGTCAGTGACTTGCTTTATTTGTGGTAGACAGGGTCATAGAGCTGTTGTCTATAAGCAAACGGGAGTTGCATCACGATAGGGTTTTATTTCGACTAGTGTGACGGGAGGTGGTCAGAAGACACCTCAAAAGCAGATGCAGGGGCAGCAGAGAGTCCCAAATCATTCGCCTACTCGGAAATCCGTTCCTAGGTTGAGTAGAGGTAAGGGTCATGGTAGGAGTACCATAGATACTAGAAGAGCTCAAGGTAGAGCCTTTTTGAGCTGGACAGTGCAGAGGAGCCACTTGTACTAGTGTCAGGGATGGGACGTATATGTCTCAACTGTGGTTATCTAGATCATTCGTGCTTTGAGTGCCCCATGGCACCGATAGCTTGCTTCACCTGTGGTGAACTAGGCCATCTAGCCCCTTTCTGTCAGCAAGGTAGTGTTTCTTCTCATCAAGACCCTCCTCTTTCCGATCCAGAAAGAGTGGAAGTGGAGGCTATGGCGATAAACTCAGTGATACCTGAGGAGCATAGGTCTAAGATTGAGTAATGATATGCGGTAGAGCTTCGGGCGTTAGCTATTATAGGTACCATTCTTGTTAATGGTTTATCTAGTGGAGTTTTGTTTGTTGTGAGTGCTATGCACCTCTTGTCTTTCGATGCATGTGTTAATAGTTAACTGTGGATACAATAGAAGATAGATCTTCCTTTATAGGATTACGAGTTACGGGTCTTAGGTACCCGCGAGATATGTGGTTGTTCCCTTTGTTCAGGGACTTGTGTATGGCTTGAAGAATTCTTTGTCATGCCTTAGGTTCATGAGAAGGTCTTTATGTGTGTGGTGGACGAATAGATATCATGTTGGTTTAGATAGCAGTAGGAGGACTATTATAGTCTCTACTTAGATCGACTAGGTAGAGGTTTTTCAAGGTTATGAACCTTGAAAAGGCAAGTTGCCTATAGTACCGTATTTGCAGCAAGGTTAATAAGGAGGTGATGATTTCTAATGTTATGTCGTGAAGGAAAGAGATAGTTCCACGCTGAAGAGTGTTCCAGTGGTTTATGATCTTATAGACGTGTTACTGAACCGTCTAATCTATTGCCTCAGTGGAGTGAGGACTTTGATGTTGTGTTGAAATATGGTACGAGACTGGTGGGGAGAAGGCCTATGAGGTACATGGCTTGTTGAGTTGTTAGAAATTGAAGAAGCAATTTGAAGAATGGTTTGAGACGGGCTCCGTTCGCCCTATCACGCTCATTGATACGTATGGACGAATTGTTGGATTAACTAAGAGAAGAAATTTTGTTTTTAAGATTTCCGTATGCTTAGGAAATCATCAGCTAAGGATGAGAGAGCAACGTGGGCATAGGACAGCATTCCATACCCGTTATGGACACTACGAGTTGTCGTGTTGTCATCTGAGTTGAGGAACGTCCTAGTAGTCGTTATAGGAGTTGATGAACAGTGTCTTCATCTACTTCCTTGATCAGTTGGTGGTAGACCTTATTGATGAAGTTTGGTGTACTCTCACAATGGAGAGGAACGTGCCGGTTATTTGAGGACGGTTTTGCAGAATCCGAGGGATAGAAGCCAGTGTGCTATGCTCCCTAAATGTGAATTGAGATGCCAGAAGTACCCTTCAAGGTCATGTTGTTCCACCAGTAGGATCATGATTGATGTGACGAGGAGTAATTATGAAGTCTTATGGATGATACTGATGAACGTTAAGGGAATGCGTAGTTCTCGGCCCAGTCGATTGCTACCAACGCTTTGAGGAAGGATTCTATGTGATTGTGCATCCATTTACGAGTCTTCTGAGGAAGACCACCATAATTGTGTGGTTGAAGTAGTATATCGAAGCTCTAAAGAGGAGAGGAAGCATTTGACCTCTGCTTCTATGCGGTGATAATCAGAAGATTCTGGGAATCCCGTGACTACGCTGCCGAGAATGTATGAGGAGAACTGCCCGACTCATAATTTTGAGTTAGTGGTGGTAGTTCAAGTTCCAAGATTTGAAGACAATACCTGTGTGACATTTCGTGTCAGAGTTTCACAGATCATAGGAGGTTGAAGCATATTTTTATGCAATAAAGGTTGAATAACTACCAGCGTCGATGGTTTGAGTTGATCAAGGACGTTGACCTTGAGATTTGTACCATTCTGGAAAGGAGAATGTGGTCACTGATGCCCTGAATAAGAAGACGCCTTGATAGAAGGCGATTGTTGGAATTGCTATACAGTCTCGGTTTCAAAATGATCTAGCTTGGTTAGAGTTGGACCTACAACTGCTGATAAGGACGTTAGTTTCATGTTTAAGGATTTTACCTGGTTTGTTGGATAAGGTCCAACGAAAACAAGGGACTTGCCTGACCCTGAGGTAACTTGATGGAAGGATGCCTCATGGCGAGGCACCACAATTCTTTAATGGAACAGAAGGAGTATGAGGCGCTGCAACTGCGTCAGTATAACCGCTTATGCGGAGTCGAGTGGAGAAGATTATAGTACACTCATAGTACACCTTCTTTAGTACATCCATGTACGAATAAGAGGTACCACGAAGTAGTAAATCAGGTTAAAGTGTTACTAACCTGGAGATGAGCTCATCAACTACCAGTGCTGCGGTGGAAGTGAGAGGACTTTTCTGTGGACTTGTGATGAGATTGAGACCCAGTAAGAGTTCTGGCGTTATCCAGATTATTGGTAACAGATTTACGAAGTCGACACGTTCCATCTCTGCTGAGAGACGTGGCTAGTGAATGAAGTAACAAAGGAGTACACTAGACCAAATGGTGGGACTCCATAAGTGTACCGAGGACGGTCGACTATGATTGTAGTAGACGGTTTACTTTGAGGTTTTGATAGCAGATTCAGACTTCTTGGGGAACGCGTCCACATATCATAATTGAGTTTTACCTCAGACACGCGGTCAGTCAGAGAGAACCCTCCAAACCGTAGAGGACATGTTGTGAGCTTGTGGGATGGATTGGGAACAGGGACGATCTGTTTATCTCCCACTCGTTGAGTTCTTATACCACTACCGTTGGTATGCATCTATAGAGGACAGATTTGCTTTGCCACCGAAGTTAGAGGGTGTTCATCCTATGTTTCATGTGTCTCAACTGAGGGAGTACATACTAGACCTGAGGCACATTGCGAGTTATGATGATCTAGTGGTTGAGCCGGGCCACACTTTTACAGAACAACCTTTTGCGGTTCTAAGAAGAGAGGTGTGAGACGCCTACATTCGAAAGATATTCCTATGATGAGGCTACGCGGGAGACTGAGGATTGTATCCAGGGGAACTATCCACATTTTTACGCCGGGACAGATGCACCTGTAGGATCCACGATTAGATTTTGGTGCTATCTTAGTGAGTGTATGTTATGCTGTGTGCTTATGTGATATGCTGTGTTTTTGTGCTAGCTGTGAGCTGTGCATATGATCTGTTAGATCTTGTTTGCTAGTACGAGATAGGTATAGCTGGAGATGGTTCTTTCCTCCATGCTACGGTGTATGTGTTGGGATTAGCAGGAGATGGTTCTTTCCTCCATGCTATCTTTGATGGACATAGTGTGAGTAGAGACGGTTTTCCTCCACATAGTTGTGTTACGAGTACGATTGGCTGGAGACGGCTTTCCTCCATGCCTTGTGACGTGGTTAGTAGTTGGCTAGAGATGATTTTTCCTCTATGCCTTTGGATAGCGTTATGATCTTGTTACTGGAGTTGGTGATTCCTCCATGCTGTGTTTTGAGGTTATAGAGTGTTATAGGTTGATACGTTTGAACGGGATGTGATACCTCCGATAGAGAGAGTGTCTATATCTCGGCGTATGGGTCCGAGAGGATTTGGAAATTGTTCAAGTTTCGGGACGAAACATTTTCTTAAGGTGGGTGTGATGTAATAGCTAGGATTTCCGAATTCTAATTAATGTTGATTAACTTAACTAGTGATTGTAATTGACATATAACTCGCGAAGATTGCGTAAGTGTTGAGTATAAGTCCCACCGTTATGTTCTTGGCGTAATTTTGGGCTTATGGTGAAATTTTCACTTTTTCCCCCGGGTAATTATTTTTACCCTCCGGTATTATTTGGAGTATTTGGGAGCTCCAATTAATAAAAATGCAGTTCAAAGAAATGATCAGGACATCGGACATGTCCTAGATATGAAATAACATGGAAAGGCAAAACGGCCAAAAGAGTCGTTATTTTGTTTCTTAACGGCTAAGAAATACGGCTTAGGAATACACGTTTTCCGAGGCAATTGTGGAATAATTATCTCCACAATATTCAAGAGCGTGGCAATTGTGGAATAATTATCTCCACAATATTCAAGATTTATTGTTCCAATTTCGAGAAGTTTGGAGAAGGGGGTTCAACCCGCCATTGGATCGGTTAAAGGATAATTATCGACTTCACTATAAATAGCGGAAAATCGTTTATTAATTCATTTCCTTTCACGTTTCCTCGTAAAAGCTCTGATTTCTCTCAAACTTCAAACTCAGATCTACTCTCCGTTTCTAATCCGATTTCAATTCCGTTTGAATTTCTGGATTCCTCTCTTCATTCTCTTCATATCGGTACCAAGTTTTTGTATTTCCGAGCAGATAAGGACCTGGTCGAGCATATATGTCACCAGGACAGTTCCGTCGCTCAGATTCCGGTGAATTTGATGTTGTACATGCGTAGCCTGCGTCGTTGTGATTCCGAATCTTCTTTCAGATTGTCAATCGGGTTAGTAACGAATAAGCTGTGAATTTATTCGTTTTCCGTACTGTGATTTGGCCTAAATTGACCTTAGCCTTTTCAAAATGGATAATTAGAAATTCCATTATGATCATTATATTATTCTGGAGTTTATGGGTTGTTTGTTTGATGAAATCTGATAACATGTGGGTTTAGAAATGGTATGCGGGCAAAACGTTATTCTGGTGAAATTTAATTAATTAATTAAAGGTTAATTAGTTAAATTAGGATTAAATTTAGATTAAGGAATACTGATTAGATGCATGCTAGGTGTCAGAATGAGTTGAGGATCATGATGATGTTATGGATATCGGTTATGGCTTTAAGGTTTAGTATGTGTACGAGTATGATGAGATGTTATGTTGAGGATATGCCTTAGGCATTTTGTGAATGTGTTGAATATCCGAGGTTTAGATTTGAGATATAGGTTGGTTGTGGTTAGTGAGACGAGTTTCCTAACCTTTGCAGTATGTGATTGTGTGTGCCTTGCTATTGCAGGCGTTGATTACTTCCCCAAGGGGAAGCTGTGACGTAGTACATGTTACGAGTATATCAGGTAAGTGCATAGGACTTACTTAGCGTGCAGTTGTGGATTGTATGATTGTGATGGTTGTGTGTGTTCATATGATTGTGCATTTATAACCTAAACCGGACTAGGATGACCATTCATTATATTTATTTGGCCCAAGTGTATTATAATGGGCGGTAACCACTGGTTTCCGCCTGCTGGGTTAGGAGGAGGTGCCCTGAAGACGATCTCACAAGAGAGGACGAGTGACGATCACCCCCATGCAAAACTCCTGTGTTACGTTGGATGGGACGGGGTTCTTGAGGCTCCTCGTGTTACAAAAGAAGTTGAATTAGTAATGGAATAACGTAATTAAATAAAATAAATGAATGTGTGTGACATTGCATGTATGAGTTGTTATGGTGTGTTTGTGTTATTGATATCATGCTTATCTTTTGTTGTAGCTAATGGTGTATACCGTGTTGTAGTTGATCTGCAGGTTAGGAAGACTGCAGAGTGAGCCAAATGGTGTGACAAACCAAGGACTTCTGTACATTAGGATGCGTGTGATGTGGGATCTTTTGTGGTTGTGGTTTATGTTGTTGTTTTGTACTCAGCTATGAGTTTGTAAACTCTTTTGATGTATCATACTCAGCTTTTATGTATTTGATTTTATTCTACTCGTGTCTTGTTGTAAGATCCAGTGAACTTGTTGTCAAGCTAGGGTCATGATCCATTGTGAGATCCTAGCCCAATGTGACACTCCGAGTCCCGCGGATTTGGGGTGTTACATGTTTTACCTTGGGTTACAGGTCCGAGAGGCTTTGGGATTTTGCAAGTTTCGAGACGAAACTTGTTTTTATGGGGGTGAAATGTAAGAGCCTTAGTCTTTGGAGCCTAGATGAGCTAGAGTATGTTTCTACTTGACCCAGCCAGCCGCCCCAGCGGACCAGGGAGGCCGCCCCTGCGTCTAGGCGCCCCTACGCCTTAGGCTAGCCGCCCCTACGGCTCTGTGGCTGGTGCAGCCGCTTTTGTTGACTCTTGACCGTGCTTTGCGGCTGGCTTCTCCTATAAGCTTCCTTATACTTCAGATGAGGGGTTTCCTTACCTCTTTTCAGTTCCATCTTCTTCCTCTCGTTCTTCATCTTCTTCTTCTTCTCCTTTGATCTTCTTTGATCTCCTCTTGCTTGTGTGAGTGAGTTCTTGAGAGTTTGGAGGTGTTCTTGGCCTTGGATGTTGTTGTGGATGTTGCTGAGAGTTGTTGCTATTGTGTTGAGGCTGAGAGTTGTGTTGTTGCTCTTTAGTGCAGCCTAGGGCTTGTGTGGTAAGCTTTTCCTCTTCATCTTTCTTCCTTTCTTCTTTCTTGTTCCTTTCTTCTTCTTTCTAGGTTAGGACAACAAGCTGAGCTTGTGTGGATCCTTTCCTAGCCTTTTGATGATCATATATGTGTATATGTGCATATATGTTACTGTGGTATGTTGAAGACGTAAAGAGAATCGAGAATGGGGTCGAAGAGAAGTCGGGACCAACTCTCTGTACAGTTGGCCACACCTGAGCCTATCCTGAGCCGCACCTGCGCCTGGTGTGGAGCCGCCCCTGCGCCTTTCGTGAGCCGCCCCTGTGCCTTTCGTGAGCCGACCCTGCGCCTCATTGGACCGGCTGGTGTGTTCTTGCTTTTGTTGGTGCATACCTTGTTTGTATATCTTCCTTCCTTCCTTTCCTCTAGCCTTGGCTTAGTTGATAGCTAGGTTAGGATGGTTAGGATGAGTTGTATAATAGAGATGTGCCTTAGGCACTTGTGTTGATGTTATGCTATAGGCATATGTGATCTTGTTATGATCTTTAGATTGTAGGTTGGTTCTGGTTATGGAGACGAGTCTCGTAACCCTTTCAGGTTGTGATGTTGTGTGCCTTGCTCTTGCAGGCGTTGGTTTCTTTCCCAAGGGGAAGCTGTGACATGATAAAGGATACGAGTGTATCAGGTAAGTCCATAGGACTTACTTAGAGTTCAGTTATGGATTTGTATGATTGTGATGGTTGTGTGTGTTCATATGATTGTGCATTTATAACCTAAACCGGACTAGGACGACCATATATTACATTTATTTGGCCCAAGTGTATTATAACGGGCGGTAACCACCGGTCTCCGCCTGCTGGTTAGGAGGAGGTGCCCTGAAGATGATCTCACAGGAGGGGACGAGTGAAGGTCACCCCCATGCAAAACTCTTGTGTTACGTTGGATGGGACGGGGTTCTTGAGACTCCTCGTGTTACAAAAGAAGTTGAATTAGTAATGGAATAACATAATGAAAGATAATAAATGAATATGGGTGGCATTGCATGTATGAGATGTTGATGTGTGGTTGTGCTATTACCTTCATGCTTATCTATTGATGTAGCTAACGGTGTTTACCGTGTTGTAGATGATCTGCAGGTTAGGAAGACTGCAGAGTGAGCTAGATGGCGTGACCAGCCAAGGACTTATGTACATAAGGATGCGTGTGTTGGGATATTTTGTATCATATGTTGTTGTTGTTGTTATGGTCTTGTACTCCGCTTTGAGTTTGTAAACTCTTTTGATGTATCATACAACTTTTATGTATTTGTTTTTACTCTACTTGTGTTTTGTTGTAAGTTCTAGTGAACTTGTTGTCAGGCTAGGGTCAGGATCCATTGTGAGATCCTAGCCCAATGTAGCATTCCGAGTCCCGCGAATTCGGGGTGTTACATTGAATTACTTGAGTCTGTAATAACTGTTAACTTGGCTTTATGACTTTGCCTATGATCTTATTTGCGTACATATGCTTATATGTCTCTTTACATGCACTACATAAGGATTTTTGATTGACAAAAACGTCGAAACTGGATTAAATTTTTTTTTTTTTGACCTCGACCGATATGACTTGACCAACCAAGATAGAGACAACTAGAGCCCACCTCGGGTGCTGCCAAGGTATCTCGACCGAAATGACTTTGAAACTGAAGAAATTTTCGAAACGTTTTTTGCTTCTAATCCAAATATGACCTCGATGATGATATTTGCTTGCAAGTTAACATTGAAATCTTTATGTGTTCAAAAGATTTTATGATAAGCTTAAGTTGTTGAACTTTTTGTTTGAAATTCTAGCATTTTTAGTATTTTGTTTTATCAAAGTCATGCTGAATTTGAAGGTTGAAACAACCTTATAAGTTCTCTCACGTTCTTCATGGGATGATTAAGGCACTTCTCTTACTATTCTTCTTCTTCTTGATCATGCTTTTAGCCCTTCATATATATATATTTTCCTCCCTTGACCTATCCGGGAATATGGATGCAGTTGATGAAAGGATGTGAAGTGAAGTTGAGATTATGGTTGAAAGTGTTAGAAAAATAGGTTTGGGGACGTTGATCTTGATGATGAGTAACTCGGCACCATTCACATAGTCGGGTGTTTGTGTCTTGCCAAAGTCTGATTGATCGATAGTCCTAACGAGTCATGGTATTCGCACGTAACAGCTCGACCATCTCGTATAACCACATTTGCATCTCGGTCGAGATGGCCAATTGGGCCTAGATCGAGACGGCAACCCACAACCCAATGAGTTATTTATTTTTGGCCTATAATTTTCCTAAAAGATGGAAGGTAGTTTTTGGATGGAAGGACGGCTGATTATCTTTGGAACGGAGTATATTCTAGAGAGAAGAAGGAAATCGAAGGAAGATTGCTTGGAGTGAAAGTTTGAAGTCTTGGAAGAAAGGTTGTAAGGTTTTCTTAGGGAATGTTAATTGTTGTCTTTTGATACGATTCTTGAGGAACACAGTTTGCTGCTTGTTTGGATTGTTGTTTGATTATTGAGATCTTTTTGTTAAGGTTTTCTTGTTCCTTTATCGCTTCTTCAACTATATATTTGATTGTTATATTTATGAAGATTGTTGGCTAAATATCTTGCACTTATAGGGTGATTGGTTGAAGATTGTGGTAAAGACAATGAAAGAGTATACCTTTATGTAACACCCCAATTTTTATGCGCGCTTACGATATTTATTTTCACCGACTTCTATCGATATATTTATTTTTTATTTTTTGGATACCGTATTACTATCATTTTTGAAAAAAATTGGGAAAGTTTTCAATTTCACAAATCCCGTTCCGAATAGTTTTGATCGAGTTTATTCTATTATTCTTTTTCCTTTTTTATTATTTTATTTCTTTTATCTATTTTATTTCTTCTCTTCCTTCCCTCTTTATCTTCCAGTGGTGAGCGTCTGCAACAGGACCCCTTTTCCGACCTATGGTTGTCGCTCCCGACCCCTCGCTCGCCTCACTCCTGACCCCTCGACCTCCCTTTCCCAACCCCTCACTTCGTTTCTTGCATCTCCCCTCAAGACACCAACTCACAACTCCCCTCTTTGTTTGTTGCTAGGTCATATCTCTTTCACCTCTAACTCCACTTAATCTTCCTCTCCTCCATAGGAACTCCCCTTCAACACCACATCTTTCAGCTCTTACTCGAGCTCGTCTCAACCTCATCACACTCTCCCTCTGCAAGTTGCAATCACCAGGGAGTCGGTGATGCTGAATCGAAGACCACCATACACTATTGCAACGATTAGTCTCTCTCTCCCCCCTTTCATTTGTCCACCACCGGAGACATGGAGGCCTTCCGTCTTTGTCGCCGGATGAATCCCGGTGCCTTTTGCCACCTCCCTCCTTCCCACCTACACACCACGAGGAGAGCCTCCTTTGCCATGCCGGAGCCACCAAAGGCCAAGCCGGCCGACCTCTTGTGATCCTTCCCCTGCGCCACCGCTAACCATCGGAAACGGAGCTCGCAACTGCCGCCAGTATGGCCCTCCTCCCTCGCGCTTGTCCGAATCATTTTTTTTCCCCTCTGTCCTTCTCTGCAATTCCGCTCAGCAGACTCTCGAATCTCTGCCACCTCCGTCGCCCTTGCGGAGAATCCAACGCCGCATACCACCATCCCGCAGTCCTGCCGTCGAAGGCCACCAAAAACCTAGCGCTGCCGCCCTGCTTCTCCCTCACAACGCAAATGAGTATCAGTTGTGCAGAAACCCTAATTTACCAAATTGAAAATCGGGTCCCCCCTATTCTTGTATATTTACAGCTTGTGGCCCTATATTTTACATGTGTAGTAATGACCCCAATTTCTGGAATTTGCATTTGTGTCCCATATTTTGATATTGTAGTTTTGAAACCAGATTTTTGGAATGTGACTTTTTGCCCTTTGTTGTGATATTTTTGGAAAATAGTCCAAGGTTTATTTACGGTTTATGTGTCGCATTTACAAGATTGTATATAATGCCCGGAAAATGGTTGAACGGTTTTGTTATCCATGGCTTTGACGAGTTTTACCATCGGGTTTATGATGTTGTTTAGAATGCCCGAAAAATATAATTACGGATTTTAAATTCGGTTTATGGTTCAAGTTGTAATTTCGGGTTTACGACCAAGTGTTTTGCTTTCATATTTTCGCCCCGGAAGGGTTTAACGAGTTTTAACATTGGCATTTGAAAATGAGGTTTCTTTAGACTTATACATATTATATATTCTGTTCAAATTTAGCATATAAGCTAAATTGGATTAGTTTTGTATTAGGTTCAGAAGCGCCCCAAAGAAGGCCCAACGAATCAATACTCGACATCCGTAGTTTGTCTTCCACCTTTGACCTCGTGTGAGTACCTTCTCCCTCCACCTAGTTATGATAGTAGTAGTATATCATGCTAGGTGAATCTAGCATAACTTAGTGGGAATGCCAAGTAGTGGCCTTGAATCGTGTATGGTTGTTGGATAGTTTATGAGATTTTGTCGAGTTATGTTTGGTACGAGCTTAGGACGATCTTCAAGATTAGGAGTTGGACCTAGAATGCTAGGGTGTGACCTCATATAGGTTTTGGGAGACTAGAAGCCCGAGGCTTCTAGCGTATCGGTTAGTTATTGATTATCGTGTCTTGTCTTGAACAGGCTTTAATTATATTCCTTCGGAGAGTGTTATCGGTTTCGTTTATCTTTGAGACGAGGTAAGTCCTCGGACTTACTTAGCCACTTCTATGCCTTATTTGGATGTATATGGTGGTGTGTGTTTACCGTTTTTAAGCATGAAAATGGAATAGGATTTACTTGACCTTATTTATTTGCCCATCGTTACTACTATTATTATTATCGGACGGTGACATCACCGCTCAGTTTTTCGAGGGAGACTGGGGGGATCTCTACGACCAGGCCATACACGGTATACGGGCGGGCTTCTCCATCACTCCCTCAGGGTATACGGGTTGGGTGCTGCCACACTCCTGTTGGTTACACGGGGACAGAGGCAAGAGTTATAAGACTCTTATGTCACACTTGAAACAAATGAATTAGATATGGAACGACCTAAAACGATATTATGGAATGAATGTTCATGTTGTGTGCCTTATGTTCTCATGTGTGTGTTTGTGCCATATTATCTTTATAATGCCTAGAATCTGAGCTAACAGTTTTATACCGATTGTTGTAGTTGATGTGCAGGATAGGATGTGGCCGAGTGATCCAGAGGAGTGGGCAGCCGGGGTTCCGTACATGTTAGGTTGAGTTGGGTTTTGGAGTTCTTGTGTTGTTGTTATTATATATTGTGTTGATGTTGTTGTAAGGACGGCTGAAGTCTTTCCTTTCTTTTATTTTCGGGTTTCATAACATTGCATAAAAATGTATTTCGGTTTTGGCCTTTATTTGTGCCTTGTTGCAAGATCCAGTGAAATTGTTGTCGAGCTAAGGGTCGGGACCCATTGTAAGGTCTCCGCCCGTAGCATCCCGAGTCCCGCGGATTCGGGGTGTTACACTTTATCCTAGTGGACCGTGAAAGCTTTAGTTTTAACCAAACCGAACCTCGTTTCGGTCAGTTCGGGGAGCATCTCGGCCGAGATCGATAAGAACTAGGCGAGACATAACCTGATTCGACCTATCTTGAGTTTAGGTTATAGTTATCCAAATCCTATCCATGTTTCACCATTCCTTGTTTATACGCAAGCCTAGGATGAGACTTACCGGTGATTCCTCTGCTTGTATACCTATGATGATGAGAGTTAGGTTATAAAGGTTTATCCTTTATTAGGGTTTGAGTGTTCCTTCATCCTACCTTTGAGAGTTAACCTAAGACTTACCCCGTAAAGGTTAGTTATATTCCCTTAGGTGGCGTGTTGGTTTGAGATTATAGTTCCTTTCCTTAGTTCCTTGAGACTTACCCGGTGATAGGATCTTTAGTTTGGGATAGTGAGTATTTAGACTTACCCGGTGATCTATTCCCATCTTAGAAAGACCTTCCCTTGCAAACCTCAGCTTTGTCCATGTTATTCTTAGAAATCTTGAGTCGAAACCACAACTGGATGCCATGACCTCTAGAATATGCATTCCTTTATTTGATTTACATATCATCTTTGTTTTTCTACTTATTTTTTGTTTGATAACCTGATATTTATCGTGCTTGATTTCACCATAGTCCTTGTATTCGACCCTGGAGTATTTGCCATATTACGATTGATCCGTACAATGCGGGTTCACATATCATTCAGGCTTTTATTTTAGGTAATAAATTTAAAGCTTATTTCGTTGATTATTCATACACGTCTGAGAGCGAACATTTACCTTGAAAGAGAAAGAAAGAATGGAACGGGGAAAGAGTTAACCGATTTGAGGAAGAGTACCCTGAGGAGGGTACCGTTCATGAGTATGGTAGCATGGAAAGTGTAGTAAAATGGTAAGTTTTTGGCTAGGGAGAATGTAAACTATAAGCCGACCAATGACAACCAAGAACGCACATGTGTGGGTTGCCTATTGATGAGCACATATAGAGAGAGTAGATAATACTATGGCATGGAGGATTGGTAACAAGAGCTTAGAGGATTTCCGGTGGTTTGGTGTCTTGAATTTGGCATATGGAGGAATGGCGCGGATTGGAACCTTAAAGGTCTAAGCACATAAAGATCTAGTAGATCAAGAGGAAAGTGAATTTTCCTGAGTTGCTTTAAGAAAATGGGGAGATATGGAAGAAAGATGCATGGTTTTTCATTCTTAAGGAACGAATGATAAGTTGTCGCGAACAAGAGATGAGTCAAAGTTGTTAGACTCAACCGAAGGAGCCATGGACGATATGGTGTGAAACTAGGGACCGAAGCTATAGTAGCATTGTAAGCTTTAAGCTTAAGGTGGTGGTACATGAGGAATCATTAGTTAGAAGTTTCCGTGGTTGGAATGGAGAATTCTTCCGGTCTTTCCCTCAGAGAATTCTGGTGCGGGTTATGAGGAAAGATACGAGTCGGCAAGTTGTTCTTTGCCTATCGAGAAATGTGTAAGCTTACCATTGAGGATAAGTATCTTTTCCCCGTAGTGGACGATTCGTTAGAAGAAGTTACATGTGGTTACATTGTTTGGTTATATCGAGTTGAAGTCGAGATGTCACCATATTTAGATGGAAAGAAGAAAGGACCTTCGTAAGGCGGCATTTAGGGCCGATATGGTCACTACAACTGTAGTGAAGCCATTTGTGATCACAAGTGCGATTGATGAATTGGAATTTACATAGATGAGTATCCATCGGTTTTCGGAATCGAGTTACGATGAGGTTGTGTAATTTGTGGTGTTTTAGGTGGTTCCAAGGTGGACCCTAACCTAAGGATTGTAATGACATTTATTGATGCATACGTTGCTTGGATGATACTTATGTTCAGATTTAACGATGCCTTAATGTACTGTCAGAATTGGGAGGAACAAGCTTGACATGGGGAAACGATAATCCCGGTTTTGCGGGATGAGCAAAGTTACCTAAGCGGGTTGGGACGTCCGAGGTGACCTCATAAGATACGTATCGGTATCGAGGATATCCAGTGGATTAGATGAGAACGAGATGATAGTTTCGATAATACCTCCAAGGTATGTGGAGGAGATATACAACTTATAAGTTAATGGGCCATAACCGCCGAGCTGCAAGATGGTTTTGCCACTTTTTTCCTCTTTGAGGATGTCGATTAGACCGTGGGGTCCAAGATGTGTACATGGAGCTTGAATAGAAGCAGAAGAGGTGAGTGACCTCTAGTCCATTTTCTTTGGCACAAACATTGAAGTCAAGGGACTGTATGACATTATGAATACATCCATGCGGGGCTTGGGATACATATGAAGTAACGTGAGAGGTTTCGCGTGTTTGTGAGACAATTGCAGTCACTTAAAAAGAATGACCGATGAAGAGTCGAGAGTTTCCGCTTTAGGGTAGCTGCTTATGGTGATGTCGGCTTGGCTATGGAATGACATGCCGGTCATGTATGAAGGATACGAGTATGACATGTGTCTGTATATTTACTCAACAAGAGTTGAGTACCCACCGGAGCTGATGGTTAGAGCTGGTTAAGGACGTCAATCTTATGACTTTGATATCATCCGTGGTACGTGAAGGTGATCACCAAAACCCTTAGTAAGTGGACACTTCGAGAGGAAGCAACAACATAACTGACGGTCCAACCTCAGTTTATTAACGTAGATGGTATGGGAAAGACCTGACAGAATGAGGGAATTTGAATGGCTTTGAGAAAGACCCGGGATAGAAGGTCCCAAGGATAGGCCCCATATTTACCTTGATGGGTTGACGGTTTGTTTAGACATCCGGAGCGCCCATGTGTACTGATAACGGAGAGATGAGGTAGAGTCTCCAAGAGGCTCACACCACCTTACTAGTGCACCGTAGTGTTGGTAAGAGGTATTTGGGTTGTAATTGTTCACATTAGAGAGGTGGGCTTAAGGCCGAGGTGGATAAGTATATAGCTAGTAAGTGACCATTGTCAGGTTAGGCTTGAGCACCCTAAGATGGGAAGATGACTTCATCCACAGCGAGTTACATAGTGGGAGTTAGAGGATACCTACAAAGAGGTTATTACCGGTTTTAGACCAAGTAACAATTGTGATGTGTTTTGGTCATTGTGGACCGACCGACGCAGATAACATGTTTATACCTTTTTGGGAAACAGGGCCGATAAGTCAGCTAGTTGTGAAATCCACTAAGTGATAGTGGGATACTGAGTATCGTTATCTCGGATCGAGATGGACGATTCATCTCGGGATGGTTGGGCAGCGGGATTCTGCCGCGTAGGAGACCAGTTGTCTCTCATGACAGTTCCATCCTCGGATAGTTGATCAACTAGAGAAGAATTTTGTGATCTTGGATACCGTGTAGAGAGCATATGTGCGAGGTGGGGGGTAACGGTGGACATGATACCTCCCCTTTGATCGAGCTTTCGTATTACGATAGTGAGATGTGTCATTTGAGATGGGCCTTATGAGGAACTTTGTGGACGGAAGTATAGTACAACGTGGTGTCAGAATTTGGATACCTATACCTGGAATTTCTTGCTTTGTTTCACTAAGTCCCTGTGATCGACCCCTGGAATTTCTTGCTTTTTACTACGATTGACCCGTACACTGCGGGTTCGCATCCTTGTTTTAAGCTTACATCTAGGGTTATAAATTTAAAGCTTGCACACACCGTTTGGAGCGAAAAGTTATAAAAAAAATAAGGTATTGATTATGAGGAGACTTTTGCTCTGATTCCTAGGTTAGAAGTCATACATATGCTACTTGCTTTTGCATCCTTCATGAACATAAAGTTTTTTCAAATGGATGTTAAATGTGCTTTTCTGAATGTCTTCTTAAAAGAAGAAGTTTACGTTACTTAACCTTCTGGTTTTGAAAATGATGAATTTACGGATTATGTTTTTAAATTGGACAAAGCTCTTTATGGTCTTAAGCAAGCTCGTCGAGCTTGGTATGAAAGATTGTCCAAGTATCTCCTTGAAAACGATTTCAAAAGAGGTTTGATTGCGAAAACTTTATTTATCAAAACGAGAAGAAATGATATTGTAGTAGGAAATATTTATGTTGATGATATATTATTTGGTGCTTCTAACGATTCTCTATGCAAGGAATTTTCAGATATTATGTCCAGGGAATTCGAGATGAGCTTAATGGAAGAGTTAAATTTCTTTCTTGGACTACAAGTCACACAAGCAAACAAAGGAATTTTTCTTAATCAAAGCAAGTATACCAAAGACTTGCTTAAGAGGTATAAAATGGATCAATGCAAGTTAGCAAAAACTCCTATGAGTTCCACACTTTCACTTGATCAAGACAAGGACGGTAAAAGTGTTATTCAAAAGGAGTATCGAGGTATGATTGGTTCTTTGTTATATCTAACGGTTAGTCGACCTGACATTATGTTTAGTGTGTGCATGTGTGTAAGATTTCAAGTTGATCCTAAAGAGTCACACTTGATAGCTGTGAAAAGGATATTTCGGTATCTCATGGCACTAAGGATTTAGGGTTATGGTATCCACGTCAAAGCTCGTTTCACCTCGTTGCCTATTCAAATGCTGACTTTGCAGGCTATAAGGTTGATAAAAAGTGCACTTCTGGATGTTGCCAATTCTTAGGGTCATTCCTAATCAGTTGTCACTCCAATAAGCAAAATTCAGTCACCTTATCCATAACTGAAGCCGAATATATAGCTGCGGGAGCCTGTTGTGCATAAACTCCATGGATAGCTCGACAACTTTGTGATATTGGCCTTGATCTCAAAGGTATACCTATTAGATGTGATAATACTAGTGCTATTTCGATTATTAAAAATTATGTGCAGCATTCAAGAACAAAGCATATCGATGTGAGGCATCATTTCATACGTGATCATGTTGAGAAAGAGATGTTTTAATATCGTTTATATCGACTATCTTGCAGCTTACAAATATATTTAATAAGCCTTTACCTTAAGATCAATTCAATTTTATTAGATTAGAGCTTGGTATGTTGAACAATAAAGCATTAATTTAGGGGGAGTAAATTGTTTAATTTCCTCCTTATAATGCAACCCACTTTTCCATTTGAAAGCCTTAAAAATACAATTCAAGGGCTTTGAAACGGAATTCAAGGGCTATATTGAATATCACGGATCTATATAATGGTTTATATCATTTTAGATATTTGATCATTAACTTATTTTAAAGAAGGAATTTTAAAATGATTTTGTTTTCAAATTCAAAGATTTTTTGAAAAGTGGTTGAGATTTAATAGGAAAGCATGCAAACCAATTTAGGTTTTCAAGACCATGATTCTCTCAAGATCTTGACAATCCGTAAATTGATTTGACTTGCCTCCTTTAAATACCTTCCTCCCTCCTCCTTTATCTCTTTCCTTCTTCAACGTTTTTGCATACCCACCTACTTTAGTCTTTCATCTTCTAAAACCCTTTTGGATTATCTCACAAACACATACATGGCTCCGAGGAGAAACTCAAAGAAAACCTCATACCGTCTTGCTTCGACTTACCAAGAAGACTTCGCTCACATCTCCTCAGCCATAGACGATCAAAAGTTTCCAGAAGATGTTGAGATCTCACATTCAAGACTTCCAACCTCGTGGTTCATCAACTCTAAAGCTACTGGAACGTGGCTGGATGGCTTTCATAATCCCTCTTTGTGCATGTGTGATCTGGTAGACATCGAATGTTTGGAAACACTTCAGCTCCCCTGTGTCTCCATGCTCAAAACTTTCTCCGTTTGGAAGGTGCTCATCCTAGGAGAAACGGCATTCACAAGACTCACGAGGTTGTTCAATGCCAACCTCGTCGTAAAAAGGGAAAACGGAACCCTCACCCTTGAGACAACGGCTAAAGGTACTCCAATTTCTCTCACTCCCACTGTTTTGTGTGAGATTATAGGGCTTCCTACAGATCTTTCCCTCAAACACCCATCCTAGTCTGAAAGTGTTCGACTTGTCAAAGAGCAGTTTCTGGTTACTAACTCAACATCCCGCCAGCTTACTCACACTTCCCTAACCCTAGACGCCAAAATTATTGTGTCTGGATTGGATGTAGATTTGCCTAACCTTATCCTAAATCACATGGTCCACAATATAAACTCCACCCGATCCATTCCATTACCATATGGGAAGCTTCTCCTTAAGATTTTTGCGCACTTTACAATTGACACATCCATTGAGGATCAACAATTGTCAACTGGAAAAATTGATGAGCAGTGCTTAGAACGATGAGGGATAGAAAAGACTCTTTTTGGAGTTTGGACTTTGAAAGGAAGGTTGTTACACTGCCCCCTCCTCTACAGTTCCCTCAGCTTCCTATGTCTCAGAAACCATGATAGATGGTTTTGAGATGGAATTAAGTTATCTCAATCAAGAAATGTATGAATTCCAAATAGATACAATGCGACGAATGGATGTTAATAATGAGGTCATGTCTATAATGCATGCAAAGATAAATCAGATGTATCTCATGGATTCTCTTACCCTCTCCACCACAGGTAAAATTTTGCCCCTGACTGAAGACGCAGCCCAACACACGCAGGAAAAAGTGGAAAACGTGCTCATGACTTGCAAGCCTAGTGCACAAAACAAGTTTATTCTCTATCCTACACATGTCGAGTCGATTGTTCGCACCACTAAAGATTGTGGCGTATGTAAGGAGTGTCGTCTTGCACAGAGAAAACGAAGATTGGAAGCTAAAATAAATGTCAGGAGCAATAAAAATGCTCAATCCAGATGACGGAGGCAATATTATGAGGATAATCAACAGTAAACTTCAAAGTCTTGAAATTAGTTTCAAGGCCTTGAATTGGATGTCAAGGCCTTGACATGGATTTGAAAGCCCCCTTGGTTTTGATTTCAAGGCCTTGAAAACCGTTTGGGGGACTTGCTTTTTAAAACTGTTTTTGTTTTGGAAATATTTTTTGCGGGTTTGTAATAACTTTTAAAAACTACCGTGTTTTAAGTATTTTTCTCCCTTGTTGAAAGACAAAGGGGAAGAAATTATATATGCGTTTGATCCGATATTTCTACATTCTGTTTTATTTTTTTATATTATTGCATATGTATCGCTAACATTGAATGCAAGTACGATATTTGTTTTGTCTTCCATCAAGTGGGAGATTGATAAGTCCACCTTGATTATATAATTGTATATGTAGATGATGGAAGACTTAACATTAAAGCGGTTTTTATAAACTAACAAATATCAATTGTATTTCTAGATTGCATGGTTTGGTTTTGTGTTTTTTAAATGTGTACAAGCCTTGAAAAACATTTGAAAGGATGAACACAGACTTGAAACCTGAAAACTCCACCTTGATTATAAAGGTTTTACAAGTGCTGCTGATGGAAGACTTAAACACAAATGAATTAGTTCGATACACTAACCAATGAATTATTATATTTTGTGATGCTTGGTTGGTTAGGTTTTAAGTGTAGGTTTTGTCAATGAATTCAAAGGCCTTGAAATGAAGGCACAAAGAAGACAAGGACGCACAACGAAAGCCATCTCAAAAGCCTTGAAGTAAAATTCAAAGGAACAAAGATGACAAGGCTGGACAACGAAAAGATTTCAAATAACAAAGAAAATCTTTTTCGAGAGATTTGAGAAGATATGAAGATTTGATCAAGAGAAGATCTCAACCAACCCACAAAGAAGATCTTACAAGATCCTTAAAACAAAAGGCACGAATATTCTCTGATCTGGAATTGACGATTGTTACAACAATCAATAAGAAGATTAAGGAGCCAAGAGATCAACGTGTTCTTAGGAGATGAAGATCTACAACGTCTATCTCATCTTAACCAAGAAGCGATCTTCATGGAGAAAAAGAATTATCTTCGAATGGTCATCTCTCCAACGGCTAGAAGACCTCTCCATCGAAGATTATAAATGAAGATGACATCTGAAGAACGAAGAGATAAGCCTGCACAGAAACGTCTAAAGTCTTCAAGCGAACAAAAGTTATCTTCATTTCGAAACATAGTTTTTCTTTCTCTCCTTTTAAAAAGCTTTATCCCCTAGAGAGAGATAAAACTTAAGAGCTTCATTGGTATATCGAAAGAGTGTTACACTCGAGTGTGTTACTCTACAAAGTAACTATGCTATTATAGCAAAGTGAAGAGTTTGAGCTAGATCGTAGCATTGGCTACAGTAAGAGAAGAAGGGGATTTCGTCTAGTTTGTATCTAGGACTCTTTGAAGCTGATAATAGATAGTTACATCCTAAGGCTATACCTTGGGACGGAGAGTAGGCTATTTAGAGCCGAACTTCGTAAACATATCCTCGTGTCGATCTTTTACATTCCGCACCATATCTTGTTTATTGTGACTAACTTTGTTTTGTAAGAGTTCAAAGTCAAGTCCCTTGAAAGTTGTTTCAAAGCCCTTATAATCAAAGCTTCACAACGAACTGCGATCGACATCAAGACCCTTGATATTGATTTCAAGGCCTTGAGATTGGTTTTGTGAAAATTCCTCATACTCTATTCAACCCCCTTCTAGAGTATCTTTTAACCTTTTATTTCACCTACCGGTTCTTCAAAACTCATTACAAGGGACAAGCACAGAGATATTGAAAAGTAGTTCAAGGATTCAACACGGAGGCCTTGAAAAGCAGTTCAAAGGATAAACGCCGAAGCCTTTTAAAAGTGATACAACGGAGACATCGGCTAGAGGCTCTTCAAAATCAAGACTCAATATCAACAACCAAATCTACCAAGGATCAAGAGAAGATCTTCAGACAAGATATCAAAAGAAGATCTCATCTAGCTCAAGAGTTATGCGTTAGCAAGTTTAAGGACAAAACTTGTTTTAGGGGGATTAGTTGTAATGTTTGGAATTTTTATTCCGGTTATTGAGCGGTTATCGATCTTCCCGCAAGCGTGGCTCAGCTTTCCGCAGGCATGAGATGCTGATTAACGGGATTTATTCCAAAATCCCATCCCGACCCCTCATTATCTCACCTTTGGTTTTCGACCCCTCGTTATTATAGTGATGGGCTGCTTCACCCCTCGTTTCCCCATTTGGTGGGCAACCTTCCTTTCCTCTCTCTCCTCTCCCCATTTCCTCTGTCACGTGATTCTTTTCCTCTTTCTTCTCTTCTCTCCTTCACTTTCCATGGTGATGTTCTTTATCTCCTTCTTGGTTTTGTTTTAGTTGCTCATCCTGGACATGGATAGGAGACAACAATCCGGACTATATTAGGTATGGTCTTCTTCTTCTTCTTATTCCTTGAGCTCCAATGGTGGAAACCATGGATGCACTCAAATTCTTCTTCTTTGGCTTGCATGTGTTTGGATCGAGTATGGACAGTGTTGAATGACGATTTTGTGTGTGTGGAACATCTATGGTGGAGCAAGGAAGCTAGTATACCATTCACACATCACGGAACCCACGAAGAGATCATTCGAGAATCTCCCTCTAGAGCTCGACCGCACCCGTGGCTAGACAACGCTGCGGGGGCGGCCAATTCACTGAGCCGCAAGGGCGGCCAATTCACTGAGCCGCAAGGGCGGCCAATTCACTGAGCCGCAAGGACGGCCAGCCTAAGCCACAGGGACGGCCCTCCAGGCGGCAGGGGCTGCTGCTAGCTTAGCCAGCCCTCCCTTGCGGTGTTCTTCTCTCTTTTGTGGCAGTTCTTCCTTCTTCCGCGCCCGTGTCTTTTCCCGGTGAGTGCCCTCCCTCGAGTATGTGTTCATAGCTGATCTTAGAGAGTTTTTATGATAGTATCATGCTAGTTTTGGACCTATGATAGTTGTGAATGCCATGTAGTGGCTTTTGGGACCTTAGGCGAGTGTGTAAAGTTTTTGGAATTTTTCTAAGGTTTGATGAGTGTTTGTTCTGAGTTGGTTCATGGGATGAGTGTATTGTTGTTCCTTGTGAGGTTAAGATTTTGAGTATCATGGATTCTAGGATGCGGTCCTAGCTTGAGATTTAGGTGATCTTGCGTAGATCATTTGAGTGAAGTCTAAGACGTCTTGAGTGTGAGGGAGTGGTTAATGTGTATCTTCTTGTGAGTAGGTTCCGGGATACTTCCCAAGGGAAGCAAGAGTGTTTGTAAGATGGGTTATGATCTTGTGAGATCATCGGGTCTAGAAGTCTAGGGACTTCTAGCTTATGAGAGTGTTATTGATTAGTGCCTTGTTATGAGCAGGCGATGGGTATCTTCCTACGGGAAGCGAGAGCGGTTTGGTTGGTTTGGCTTTGGGACGAGGTAAGTCTCCGGACTTACTTATCTCTTATTCTTCGTATTAGTTTCGGTGCGTGTATGGTGGTGCGTGTTTATTGTTTTTGTTATAACAACTAAACCGGAAATAGGACCACCGACATATATATATTTTGGCCCAAGTGTCTGATAATGGGCGGTGACATCACTGCCTAGCTCTTGTGAGAGCTAGCAGGTTCTCGGCGAGTAGCCCGGGCGAATAGCCGGTCGGATGCATCAGTACCATTCCTTTCCGGAAAGTAGGGACCGATACGAGATCACGGTAATTCTCGTGTCACAAACCTAAGTTGAATTAGAACGGGATGTGACATAATAATAAAAATATAATAAACCGGATTTGTGTGCTTTGGGGTATATTGTGATGACTTGCGAGTGTTTGTGCTATTCACCTTGATTCTAATGCCTTGAGTATTGGCTAACGGTTTTATATCGATTGTGTAGATGCCTTGTAGGTTAGGGATGCCGCCGAGTGAGGTGAAGGAGTGGACAGCCGGGGTCTCCGTACATTATAGGACGGGGAGGTTTTGCTTTCGCTTTATGTTGTTGGATTTGTTCATTTATGTATTGGAGTTGTTGTCGTTTTGAGGACTCGGCAGAGTTTTCACTTTGTATCATACGTTTCAGTTTCTTGCGCATAGATTCTAAACGCATTAAGTATTTGCATTATTTGTTCCTTGTTGAAAAGGTCCGGTGAAATTGTTGTCATGCTAAGGGTTGGGAACCATTGTGAGGTCTCCGCCCGTAGCATCCCGAGTTCCGCAAATTTGGGGTGATACACTTATAGAGCCCAAGAACTTTGTTCAAGCTCTTGAAGAACCTGATTGCATCATGGCCATACAAAATGAACTAAATGAGTTCGAGAGAAACAAAGTTTGGACCCTCACGTCTAGACCTAAGCAACAATCCGTCATTGGCACAAAATGGGTATTTCAAAACAAGTTGGATGAAAATGAGAAGGTTATTCAAAACAAAACACGACTTCTAGCTCAAGGCTATTGATAGCATGAATTATTGTCTATATTTTGGGGCCTGTTTAGACGTTTTATCTTCAATAATCTGCATGTTTGGATGTATATTATGTGATTATGTTGTCGTTTCATCTACCTTTGCGGGAATCGAGGCCTACACCAAGTTTCGTTGTAATTGTAGGTAAAATGGCACATTTTGGACTAAAATGGAGCTAAAGGAGCGAAGGAGTCATTGGAGCTACATTCAGGAGCTTAAGGAAGAATCCAGGAACCATGGAAATAGATTGAAGATTCACTTTGGAACAGATTTGATGAGATTTCACATTCAGTTGAGTCACCTCGGTCAGCTACAGTACCATCTCGACCGAGGTGATCCAGAGGAGCTGCTCGACCGAGGCGAACACCTTGGACGCGGCGAGAGATATCTATTTTTCGCGGAGATCTTTTATTTTTGGAAAGAGGATCTTATATTTTTAGGCTGGATTCTTGGAAGGAAGAAGATAATTCAGTTGATATATTTTACCTATTTTATGGGAAAATATCTTTCTAAGATCTTTTATCTTTGGGAGGGAATTTTCCTATAAAAAGGGTCGGATTTTCCACAAATCTGGCATCCCGCTAGATCCCGCAAGCATCCACTACAGCTAGAACATTTGAAGAACCTTTTTGAAGGTTGAAGGAAGATTGAAGGAAGGAAGTTGATAGCTTTTATAGCTTTTGTGAAGGGTTTTGTAAGACTTTCTTAGATTCCCTTCTTGTTGATTGTCTTGTTGTATTGTGATCCAAGGAACGCTTGTTTGTTTGATATTTGATTCAGTTATTAAAGCCTTGTTCTTAAGGTTCTTGTGTTCAAATATTCACTTTCTTCCCTTATATTTGATTATTGCATTCATGATGATGATTGGCTAATTTTCTTGTGTGATTCTAGGGT
Organism: Fagopyrum homotropicum; assembly: GCA_033239125.1. Taxonomy (NCBI): domain Eukaryota; kingdom Viridiplantae; phylum Streptophyta; class Magnoliopsida; order Caryophyllales; family Polygonaceae; genus Fagopyrum; species Fagopyrum homotropicum. The sequence continues at coordinate 53,088,113 of BSWB01000003.1, read as the reverse complement.
GATTGGCTGAAGGTTGTGGGAAAAACAATGATAGAATAATCTTAATCACAGTAGGACCCTGAAAGCTCGAGCCTTTATCCTTAACCCTAGAACATCTCGCTCAATCGATGAACATCTCGGCCGGGGTGAAATTCGTCTGACCGAGGTGACCTTTTCTGATCCGTAACTGAGAGTTAAGTGTTAGAGTTTGCCAAATCCTATTCTTATTACACCTTTCCTGGTTCAATGCAAGCCTAGGATGAGACTTACCCGGTAATTCCTTTGTTTGTTTACCAAAGATCATAAGTGTAGGTAATAAAGGTTTATCCTTTATTGTGGTTTGAGTGTGCTTTCATCCCATCTTTGTGAGTTAGCCTCAGACTTACCCGGTAAAGGTTGATTCTATTCCCTTAGTTGGAGTGTTAGTTTGAGGTTATAGTTCTTTTCCTTAATTCCTTGAGACTTACCCAGTAATAGGAGTTACGGTTTGGGATTAGTGAATAGTGAGATTTACCCGGTAATCTATTCCACTTTAGTAACACCTTCCCTTGCAAAAATCTCAGCTTTGTCCGCTTATCTTTAGATCTTGAGTTGGAACCACAACTAGATGCTTTAATCCCTAGAATTGCATATTTCCTTAATTGACTTTTTATCATCTTTGATTGTTTTAATCGCTTTTGTGGTTAGTAGTTGCATTGACAACCTATACCTGCTTTGTTTCACTAAGTCCCTGTGATCGACCCCTGGAATTTCTTGCTTTTTACTACGATTGACCCGTACACTGCGGGTTCGCATCCTTGTTTTAAGCTTACATCTAGGGTTATAAATTTAAAGCTTGCACACACCGTTTGGAGCGAAAAGCTATAACAAAAATAAGGTATTGATTATGAGGAGACTTTTGCTCTGATTCCTAGGTTAGAAGTCATACATATGCTACTTGCTTTTGCATCCTTCATGAACATAAAGTTTTTTCAAATGGATGTTAAATGTGCTTTTCTGAATGTCTTCTTAAAAGAAGAAGTTTACGTTACTTAACCTTCTGGTTTTGAAAATGATGAATTTACGGATCATGTTTTTAAATTGGACAAAGCTCTTTATGGTCTTAAGCAAGCTCGTCGAGCTTGGTATGAAAGATTGTCCAAGTATCTCCTTGAAAACGATTCAAAAGAGGTTTGATTGCGAAAACTTTATTTATCAAAACGAGAAGAAATGATATTGTAGTAGGAAATATTTATGTTGATGATATATTATTTGGTGCTTCTAACAATTCTCTATGCAAGGAATTTTCAGATATTATGTCCAGGCAATTCGAGATGAGCTTAATGGAAGAGTTAAATTTCTTTCTTGGACTACAAGTCACACAAGCAAAGAAAGGAATTTTTCTTAATCAAAGCAAGTATACCAAAGACTTGCTTAAGAGGTATAAAATGGATCAATGCAAGGTAGCAAAAACTCCTATGAGTTCCACACTTTCACTTGATCAAGACAAGGACGGTAAAAGTGTTATTCAAAAGGAGTATCGAGGTATGATTGGTTCTTTGTTATATCTAACGGTTAGTCGACCTGACATTATGTTTAGTGTGTGCATGTGTGTAAGATTTCAAGTTGATCCTAAAGAGTCACACTTGATAGTTGTGAAAAGGATATTTCGGTATCTCATGGCACTAAGGATTTAGGGTTATGGTATCCACGTCAAAGCTCGTTTCACCTCGTTGCCTATTCAAATGCTGACTTTGCAGGCTATAAGGTTGATAAAAAGAGCACTTCTGGATGTTGCCAATTCTTAGGGTCATCCCTAATCAGTTGTCACTCCAATAAGCAAAATTCGGTCACCTTATCCATAACTGAAGCCGAATATATAGTTGCGGGAGCCTGTTGTGCATAAACTCCATGGATAGCTCGACAACTTTGTGATATTGGCCTTGATCTCAAAGGTATACCTATTAGATGTGATAATACTAGTGCTATTTCGATTATTAAAAATTATGTGCAGCATTCAAGAACAAAGCATATCGATGTGAGGCATCATTTCATACGTGATCATGTTGAGAAAGAGATGTTTCAATATCGTTTATATCGACTATCTTGCAGCTTACAAATATATTTAATAAGCCTTTACCTTAAGATCAATTCAGTTTTATTAGATTAGAGCTTGGTATGTTGAACAATAAAGCATTAATTTTGGGGGAGTAAATTGTTTAATTTCCTCCTTATAATGCAACCCACTTTTCCATTTGAAAGCCTTAAAAATACAATTCAAGGGCTTTGAAACGGAATTCAAGGGCTATATTGAATATCACGGATGTATATTATGATTTATATCTTTTTAGATATTTGATCATTAACTTATTTTAAAGAAGGAATTTTAAAATGATTTTGTTTTCAAATTCAAAGATTTTTTGAAAAGTGGTTGAGATTTAATAGGAAAGCATGCAAACCAATTTAGGTTTTCAAGACCATGATTCTCTCAAGATCTTGACAATCCGCAAATTGATTTGACTTGCCTTCTTTAAATACCTTCCTCCCTCCTCCTTTATCTCTTTCCTTCTTCAACGTTTTTGCATACCCACCTACTTTAGTCTTTCATCTTCCAAAACCCTTTTGGATTATCTCACAAACACATCCATGGCTCCGAGGAGAAACTCAAAGAAAACCTCATACCGTCTTGCTTCGACTTACCAAGAAGACTTCGCTCACATCTCCTCAGCCATAGACGATCAAAAGTTTCCAGAAGATGTTGAGATCTCACATTCAAGACTTCCAACCTCGTGGTTCATCAACTATAAAGCTACTGGAACGTGGCTGGATGGCTTTCATAATCCCTCTTTGTGCATGTGTGATCTGGTAGACATTGAATGTTTGGAAACACTTCAGCTCCCCTGTGTCTCCATGCTCAAAACTTTCTCCGTTTGGAAGGTGCTCATCCTAGGAGAAACGGCATTCACAAGACTCACGAGGTTGTTCAATGCCAACCTCGTCGTAAAAAGGGAAAACGGAACCCTCACCCTTGAGACAACGGCTAAAGGTACTCCAATTTCTCTCACTCCCACTGTTTTGTGTGAGATTATAGGGCTTCCTACAGATCTTTCCCTCAAACACCCATCCTAGTCTGAAAGTGTTCGACTTGTCAAAGAGCAGTTTCTGGTTACTAACTCAACATCCCGCCAGCTTACTCACACTTCCCTAACCCTAGACGCCAAAATTATTGTGTCTGGATTGGATGTAGATTTGCCTAACCTTATCCTAAATCACATGGTCCACAGTATAAACTCCACCCGATCCATTCCATTACCATATGGGAAGCTTCTCCTTAAGATTTTTGCGCACTTTACAATTGACACATCCATTGAGGATCAACAATTGTTAACTGGAAAAATTGATGAGCAGTGCTTAGAACGACGAGGGATAGAAAAGACTCTTTTTGGAGTTTGGACTTTGAAAGGAAGGTTGTTACACTGCCCCCTCCTCTACAGTTCCCTCAGCTTCCTATGTCTCAAAAACCATGATAGATGGTTTTGAGATGGAATTAAGTTCTCTCAATCAAGAAATGTATGAATTCCAAATATATACAATGCGACGAATGGATGTTAATAATGAGGTCATGTCTATAATGCATGCAAAGATAAATCAGATGTATCTCATGAATTCTCTTACCCTCTCCACCACAGGTAAAATTTTGCCCCTGACTGAAGACGCAGCCCAACACACGCAGGAAAAAGTGGAAAACGTGCTCATGACTTGCAAGCCTAGTGCACAAAACAAGTTTATTCTCTATCCTACACATGTCGAGTCGATTGTTCGCACCACTAAGGAATGTGGCGTATACAAGGAGTGTCGTCTTGCAGAGAGAAAACGAAGATTGGAAGCTAAAATAAATGTCAGGAGCAACAAAAATGCTCAATCCAGATGGCGGAGGCAATATTATGAGGATAATCAGGAGTAAACTTCAAAGTCTTGAAATTAGTTTCAAGGCCTTGAATTGGATGTCAAGGCCTTGACATGGATTTGAAAGCCCCCTTGGTTTTAATTTCAAGGCCTTGAAAACCGTTTGGGGGACTTGCTTTTTAAAACTGTTTTTGTTTTGGAAATATTTTGTGCGCGTTTGTAATAACTTTTAAAAACTACCGTGTTTTAAGTATTTTTCTCCCTTGTTGAAAGACAAAGGGGAAGAAATTATATATGCGTTTGATCCGATATTTCTGCATTCTGTTTTATTTTTTTATATTATTGCATATGTATCGCTAACATTGAATGCAGGTACGATATTTGTTTTGTCTTCCATTAAGTGGGAGATTGATAAGTCCACCTTGATTATATAATTGTATATGTAGATGATAGAAGACTTAACATTAAAGCGGTTTTTATAAACTAACAAATATCAATTGTATTTCTACATTGCATGGTTTGGTTTTGTGTTTTTTAAATGTGTACAAGCCTTGAAAAACATTTGAAAGGATGAACGTAGACTTGAAACCTGAAAACTCCACCTTGATTATAAAGGTTTTACAAGTGCTGCTGATGGAAGACTTAAACACAAATGAATTAGTTCGATACACTAACCAATGAATTATTATATTTCGTGATGCTTGGTTGGTTTGGTTTTAAGTGCAGGTTTTGTCAATGAATTCAAAGGCCTTGAAATGAAGGCACAAAGAAGACAAGGACGCACAACGAAAGCCATCTCAAAAGCCTTGAAGTAAAATTCAAAGGAACAAAGATGACAAGGCTGGACAACGAAAAGATTTCAAATAACAATGAAAATCTTTTTCGAGAGATTTGAGAAGATATGAAGATTTGATCAAGAGAAGATCTCAACCAACCAACAAAGAAGATCTTACAAGATCCTTAAAACAAAAGGCACGAATATTCTCTGATCTGGAATTGACGATTGTTACAACAATCAATAAGAAGATTAAGGAGCCAAGAGATCAACGTGTTCTTAGGAGATGAAGATCTACAACATCTATCTCATCTTAACCAAGAAGCGATCTTCATGGAGAAAAAGAATTATCTTCGAACGGTCATCTCTCCAACAGCTAGAAGACCTCTCCATAGAAGATTATAAATGAAGATGGCATCTGAAGAACGAAGAGATAAGCCTGCACAGAAACGTCTAAAGTCTTCAAGCGAACAAAAGTTATCTTCATTTCGAAACATAGTTTTTCTTTCTCTCCTTTTAAAAAGCTTTATCCCCTAGAGAGAGATAAAACTTAAGAGCTTCATTGGTATATCGAAAGAGTGTTACACTCGAGTGTGTTACTCTACAAAGTAACTAGGCTATTATAGCAAAGTGAAGAGTTGGAGCTAGATCGTAGCATTGGCTACAGTAAGAGAAGAAGGGGATTTCGTCTAGTTTGTATCTAGGACTCTTTGAAGCTGATAATAGATAGTTACATCCTAAGGCTATACCTTGGGACGGAGAGTAGGCTATTTAGAGCCGAACTTCGTAAACATATCCTCGTGTCGATCTTTTACATTCCGCACCATATCTTGTTTATTGTGACTAACTTTGTTTTGTAAGAGTTAAAAGTCAAGTCCCTTGAAAGTTGTTTCCAAGCCCTTATAATCAAAGCTTCACAACGAACTGCGATCGACATCAAGACCCTTGATATTGATTTCAAGGCCTTGAGATTGGTTTTGCGAAAATTCCTCATACTCTATTCAACCCCCTTCTAGAGTATCTTTTAACCTTTTATTTCACCTACCGGTTCTTCAAAACTCATTACAAGGGACAAGCACAGAGATATTGAAAAGTAGTTCAAGGATTCAACACGGAGGACTTGAAAAGCAGTTCAAAGGATAAACGCCGAAGCCTTGAAAAGTGATACAACGGAGACATCGGCTAGAGGCTCTTCAAAATCAAGACTCAATATCAACAACCAAATCTACCAAGGATCAAGAGAAGATCTTCAGACAAGATATCAAAAGAAGATCTCATCTAGCTCAAGAGTTATGCGTTAGCAAGTTTCAGGACAAAACTTGTTTTAGGGGGATTAGTTGTAATGTTCGGAATTTTTATTCCGGTTATTGAGCGGTTATCGATCTTCTCGCAAGCGTGGCTCAGCTTTCCACAGGCATGAGATGCTGATTAACGGGATTTATTCCAAAATCCCATCCCGACCTCTCATTATCTCACCTTTGGTTTTCGACCCCTCGTTATTGTAGTGATGGGCTGCTTCACCCCTCGTTTCCCCTTTTGGTGGGCAACCTTCCTTTCCTCTCTCTCCTCTCCCCATTTCCTCTGTCACGTGATTCTTTTCCTCTTTCTTCTCTTCTCTCCTTCACTTTCCATGGTGATGTTCTTAATCTCCTTCTTGGTTTTGTTTTAGTTACTCATCCTGGACATGGATAGGAGACAACAATCCGGATTGTATTAGGTATGGTCTTCTTCTTCTTCTTATTCCTTGAGCTCCAATGGTGGAAACCATGGATGCACTCAAATTCTTCTTTTTTGGCTTGCATGTGTTTGGATCGAGTATGGACAGTGTTGAATGACGATTTTGTGTGTGTGGAACATCTATGGTGGAGCAAGGAAGCTAGTATACCCTTCACACATCACGGAACCCACGAAGAGATCATTCGAGAATCGCCCTCTGGAGCTCGACCGCACCCGTGGCTAGACAACGCTGCGGGGGCGGCCAATTCACTGAGCCGCAAGGGCGGCCAATTCACTGAGCCGCAAGGGCGACCAGCCTAAGCCGCAGGGACGGCCCTCCAGGCGGCAGGGGCTGCTGCTAGCTTAGCCAGCCCTCCCTTGCGGTGTTCTTCTCTCTTTTGTGGCAGTTCTTGCTTCTTCCGCGACCGTGTCTTTGCCCGGTGAGTGCCCTCGCTCGAGTATGTGTTCATAGCTGATCTTAGAGAGTTTTTATGATAGTATCATGCTAGTTTTGGACCTATGATAGTTGTGAATGCCATGTAGTGGCTTTTGGGACCTTAGGCGAGTGTGTAAGGTTTTTGGAATTTTTCTAAGGTTTGATGAGTGTTTGTTCTGAGTTGGTTCATGGGATGAGTGCATGGTTGTTCCTTGTGAGGTTAAGATTTTGAGTATCATGGATTCTAGGATGCGGTCCTAGCTTGAGATTTAGGTGATCTTGCGTAGATCATTTGAGTGAAGGCTAAGACGTCTTGAGTGTGAGGGAGTGGTTGATGTGTATCTTCTTGTGAGTAGGTTGCGGGCTACTTCCCAAGGGAAACAAGAGTGTTTGTAAGATGGGTTATGATCTTGTGAGATCATCGGGTCTAGAAGTCTAGGGACTTCTAGCTTATGAGAGTGTTATTGATTAGTGCCTTGTTATGAGCAGGCGATGGGTATCTTCCTACGGGAAGCGAGAGCGGTTTGGTTGGTTTGGCTTTGGGACGAGGTAAGTCTCCGGACTTACTTAGCTCATATTCTTCGTATTAGTTTCGATGCGTGTATGGTGGTGCGTGTTTATTGTTTTTGTTATAACAACTAAACCGGAAATAGGACCACCGACATATATATATTTTGGCCCAAGTGTCTGATAATGGGCGGTGACATCACTGCCTAGCTCTTGCGAGAGCTAGCAGGTTCTCGGCGAGTAGCCCGGGCGAATAGCCGGTCGGATGCATCAGTACCATTCCTTTCCGGAAAGTAGGGACCGATGCGAGATCACGGTAATTCTCGTGTCACAAACCTAAGTTGAATTAGAACGGGATGTGACATAATAATAAAAATATAATAAACCGGATTTGTGTGCTTTGGGGTATATTGTGATGACTTGCGAGTGTTTGTGCTATTCACCTTGATTCTAATGCCTTGAGTATTGGCTAACGGTTTTAAATCGATTGTGTAGATGCCTTGTAGGTTAGGGATGCCGCCGAGTGAGGTGGAGGAGTGGACAGCCGGGGTCTCCGTACATTATAGGACGGGGAGGTTTTGCTTTCGCTTTATGTTGTTGGATTTGTTCATTTATGTATTGGAGTTGTTGTCGTTTTGAGGACTCGGCAGAGTTTTCACTTTGTATCATACGTTTCAGTTTCTTGCGCATAGATTATAAACGCATTAAGTATTTGCATTATTTGTTCCTTGTTGAAAAGGTCCGGTGAAATTGTTGTCATGCTAAGGGTTGGGACCCATTGTGAGGTCTCCGCCCGTAGCATCCCGAGTTCCGCAAATTTGGGGTGATACACTTATAGAGCCCAAGAACTTTGTTCAAGCTCTTGAAGAACCTGATTGGATCATGGCCATACAAAATGAACTAAATGAGTTCGAGAGAAACAAAGTTTAGACCCTCACGTCTAGACCTAAGCAACAATCCGTCATTGGCACAAAATGGGTATTTCAAAACAAGTTGGATGAAAATGAGAAGGTTATTCAAAACAAAACACGACTTCTAGCTCAAGGCTATTGATAGCATGAATTATTGTCTATATTTTGGGGCCTGTTTAGACGTTTTATCTTCAATAATCAGCATGTTTGGATGTATATTATGTGATTATGTTGTCGTTTCATCTACCTTTGCGGGAATCGAGGCCTACACCAAGTTTCGTTGTAATTGTAGGTAAAATGGCACATTTTGGACTAAAATGGAGCTAAAGGAGCGAAGGAGTCATTGGAGCTACATTCAGGAGCTTAAGGAAGAATCCAGGAACCATGGAAATAGATTGAAGATTCACTTTGGAACAGATTTGATGAGATTTCACATTCAGTTGAGTCACCTCGGTCAGCTACAGTACCATCTCGACCGAGGTGATCCAGAGGAGCTGCTCGACCGAGGCGAACACCTTGGACGCGGCGAGAGATATCTATTTTTCGCGGAGATCTTTTATTTTTGGAAAGAGGATCTTATATTTTTAGGCTGGATTCTTGGAAGGAAGAAGATAATTCAGTTGATATATTTTACCTATTTTATGGGAAAATATCTTTCTAAGATCTTTTATCTTTGGGAGGGAATTTTCCTATAAAAAGGGTCGGATTTTCCACAAATCTGGCATCCCGCTAGATCCCGCAAGCATCCACTACAGCTAGAACATTTGAAGAACCTTTTTGAAGGTTGAAGGAAGATTGAAGGAAGGAAGTTGATAGCTTTTATAGCTTTTGTGAAGGGTTTTGTAAGACTTTCTTAGATTCCCTTCTTGTTGATTGTCTTGTTGTATTGTGATCCAAGGAACGCTTGTTTGTTTGATATTTGATTCAGTTATTGAAGCCTTGTTCTTAAGGTTCTTGTGTTCAAATATTCACTTTCTTCCCTTATATTTGATTATTGCATTCATGATGATGATTGGCTAATTTTCTTGTGTGATTCTAGGGTGATTGGCTGAAGGTTGTGGGAAAAACAATGATAGAATAATCTTAATCACAGTAGGACCCTGAAAGCTCGAGCCTTTATCCTTAACCCTAGAACATCTCGCTCAATCGATGAACATCTCGGCCGGGGTGAAATTCGTCTGACCGAGGTGACCTTTTCTGATCCGTAACTGAGAGTTAAGTGTTAGAGTTTGCCAAATCCTATTCTTATTACACCTTTCCTGGTTCAATGCAAGCCTAGGATGAGACTTACCCGGTAATTCCTTTGTTTGTTTACCAAAGATCATAAGTGTAGGTAATAAAGGTTTATCCTTTATTGTGGTTTGAGTGTGCTTTCATCCCATCTTTGTGAGTTAGCCTCAGACTTACCCGGTAAAGGTTGATTCTATTCCCTTAGTTGGAGTGTTAGTTTGAGGTTATAGTTCTTTTCCTTAATTCCTTGAGACTTACCCAGTAATAGGAGTTACGGTTTGGGATTAGTGAATAGTGAGATTTACCCGGTAATCTATTCCACTTTAGTAACACCTTCCCTTGCAAAAATCTCAGCTTTGTCCGCTTATCTTTAGATCTTGAGTTGGAACCACAACTAGATGCTTTAATCCCTAGAATTGCATATTTCCTTAATTGACTTTTTATCATCTTTGATTGTTTTAATCGCTTTTGTGGTTAGTAGTTGCATTGACAACCTATACCTGCTTTGTTTCACTAAGTCCCTGTGATCGACCCCTGGAATTTCTTGCTTTTTACTACGATTGACCCGTACACTGCGGGTTCGCATCCTTGTTTTAAGCTTACATCTAGGGTTATAAATTTAAAGCTTGCACACACCGTTTGGAGCGAAAAGCTATAACAAAAATAAGGTATTGATTATGAGGAGACTTTTGCTCTGATTCCTAGGTTAGAAGTCATACATATGCTACTTGCTTTTGCATCCTTCATGAACATAAAGTTTTTTCAAATGGATGTTAAATGTGCTTTTCTGAATGTCTTCTTAAAAGAAGAAGTTTACGTTACTTAACCTTCTGGTTTTGAAAATGATGAATTTACGGATCATGTTTTTAAATTGGACAAAGCTCTTTATGGTCTTAAGCAAGCTCGTCGAGCTTGGTATGAAAGATTGTCCAAGTATCTCCTTGAAAACGATTTCAAAAGAGGTTTGATTGCGAAAACTTTATTTATCAAAACGAGAAGAAATGATATTGTAGTAGGAAATATTTATGTTGATGATATATTATTAGGTGCTTCTAATGATTCTCTATGCAAGGAATTTTCAGATATTATGTCCAGGGAATTCGAGATGAGCTTAATGGAAGAGTTAAATTTCTTTCTTGGACTACAAGTCACACAAGCAAAGAAAGGAATTTTTCTTAATCAAAGCAAGTATACCAAAGACTTGCTTAAGAGGTATAAAATGGATCAATGCAAGGTAGCAAAAACTCCTATGAGTTCCACACTTTCACTTGATCAAGACAAGGACGGTAAAAGTGTTATTCAAAAGGAGTATCGAGGTATGATTGGTTCTTTGTTATATCTAACGGTTAGTCGACCTGACATTATGTTTAGTGTGTGCATGTGTGTAAGATTTCAAGTTGATCCTAAAGAGTCACACTTGATAGCTGTGAAAAGGATATTTCGGTATCTCATGGCACTAAGGATTTAGGGTTATGGTATCCACGTCAAAGCTCGTTTTACCTCGTTGCCTATTCAAATGCTGACTTTGCAGGCTATAAGGTTGATAAAAAGAGCACTTCTGGATGTTGCCAATTCTTAGGGTCATCCCTAATCAGTTGTCACTCCAATAAGCAAAATTCGGTCACCTTATCCATAACTGAAGCCGAATATATAGCTGCGGGAGCCTGTTGTGCATAAACTCCATGGATAGCTCGACAACTTTGTGATATTGGCCTTGATCTCAAAGGTATACCTATTAGATGTGATAATACTAGTGCTATTTCGATTATTAAAAATTATGTGCCGCATTCAAGAACAAAGCATATCGATGTGAGGCATCATTTCATACGTGATCATGTTGAGAAAGAGATGTTTCAATATCGTTTATATCGACTATCTTGCAGCTTACAAATATATTTAATAAGCCTTTACCTTAAGATCAATTCAATTTTATTAGATTAGAGCTTGGTATGTTGAACAATAAAGCATTAATTTAGGGGGAGTAAATTGTTTAATTCCTCCTTATAATGCAACCCACTTTTCCATTTGAAAGCCTTAAAAATACAATTCAAGGGCTTTGAAACGGAATTCAAGGGCTATATTGAATATCACGGATCTATATAATGGTTTATATCTTTTTAGATATTTGATCATTAACTTATTTTAAAGAAGGAATTTTAAAATGATTTTGTTTTCAAATTCAAAGATTTTTTGAAAAGTGGTTGAGATTTAATAGGAAAGCATGCAAACCAATTTAGGTTTTCAAGACCATGATTCTCTCAAGATCTTGACAATCCGTAAATTGATTTGACTTGCCTCCTTTAAATACCTTCCTCCCTCCTCCTTTATCTCTTTCCTTCTTCAACGTTTTTGCATACCCACCTACTTTAGTCTTTCATCTTCCAAAACCCTTTTGGATTATCTCACAAACACATCCATGGCTCCGAGGAGAAACTCAAAGAAAACCTCATACCGTCTTGCTTCGACTTACCAAGAAGACTTCGCTCACATCTCCTCAGCCATAGACGATCAAAAGTTTCCAGAAGATGTTGAGATCTCACATTCAAGACTTCCAACCTCGTGGTTCATCAACTATAAAGCTACTGGAACGTGGATGGATGGCTTTCATAATCCCTCTTTGTGCATGTGTGATCTGGTAGACATCGAATGTTTGGAAACACTTCAGCTCCCCTGTATCTCCATGCTCAAAACTTTCTCCGTTTGGAAGGTGCTCATCCTAGGAGAAACGGCATTCACAAGACTCACGAGGTTGTTCAATGTCAACCTCGTCGTAAAAAGGGAAAACGGAACCCTCACCCTTGAGACAACGGCTAAAGGTACTCCAATTTCTCTCACTCCCACTGTTTTGTGTGAGATTATAGGGCTTCCTACAGATCTTTCCCTCAAACACCCATCCTAGTCTGAAAGTGTTCGACTTGTCAAAGAGCAGTTTCTGGTTACTAACTCAACATCCCGCCAGCTTACTCACACTTCCCTAACCCTAGACGCCAAAATTATTGTGTCTGGATTGGATGTAGATTTCCCTAACCTTATCCTAAATCACATGGTCCACAGTATAAACTCCACCCGATCCATTCCATTACCATATGGGAAGCTTCTCCTTAAGATTTTTGCGCACTTTACAATTGACACATCCATTGAGGATCAACAATTGTCAACTGGAAAAATTGATGAGCAGTGCTTAGAACGATGAGGGATAGAAAAGACTCTTTTTGGAGTTTGGACTTTGAAAGGAAGGTTGTTACACTGCCCCCTCCTCTACAGTTCCCTCAGCTTCCTATGTCTCAAAAACCATGATAGATGGTTTTGAGATGGAATTAAGTTCTCTCAATCAAGAAATGTATGAATTCCAAATATATACAATGCGACGAATGGATGTTAATAATGAGGTCATGTCTATAATGCATGCAAAGATAAATCAGATGTATCTCATGAATTCTCTTACCCTCTCCACCACAGGTAAAATTTTGCCCCTGACTGAAGACGCAGCCCAACACACGCAGGAAAAAGTGGAAAACGTGCTCATGACTTGCAAGCCTAGTGCACAAAACAAGTTTATTCTCTATCCTACACATGTCGAGTCGATTGTTCGCACCACTAAGGAATGTGGCGTATACAAGGAGTGTCGTCTTGCAGAGAGAAAACAAAGATTGGAAGCTAAAATAAATGTCAGGAGCAACAAAAATGCTCAATCCAGATGGCGGACGCAATATTATGAGGATAATCAGGAGTAAACTTCAAAGTCTTGAAATTAGTTTCAAGGCCTTGAATTGGATGTCAAGGCCTTGACATGGATTTGAAAGCCCCCTTGGTTTTGATTTCAAGGCCTTGAAAACCGTTTGGGGGACTTGCTTTTTAAAACTGTTTTTGTTTTGGAAATATTTTGTGCGGGTTTGTAATAACTTTTAAAAACTACCGTGTTTTAAGTATTTTTCTCCCTTGTTGAAAGACAAAGGGGAAGAAATTATATATGCGTTTGATCCGATATTTTTGCATTCTGTTTTTTTTTATATTATTGCATATGTATCGCTAACATTGAATGCAGGTACGATATTTGTTTTGTCTTCCATCAAGTGCGAGATTGATAAGTCCACCTTGATTATATAATTGTATATGTAGATGATGGAAGACTTAACATTAAAGCGGTTTTTATAAACTAACAAATATCAATTGTATTTCTAGATTGCATGGTTTGGTTTTGTGTTTTTTAAATGTGTACAAGCCTTGAAAAACATTTGAAAGGATGAACGTAGACTTGAAACCTGAAAACTCCACCTTGATTATAAAGGTTTTACAAGTGCTGCTGGTGGAAGACTTAAACACAAATGAATTAGTTCGATACACTAACCAATGAATTTTTATATTTCGTGATGCTTGGTTGGTTTGGTTTTAAGTGCAGGTTTTGTCAATGAATTCAAAGGCCTTGAAATGAAGGCACAAAGAAGACAAGGACGCACAACGAAAGCCATCTCAAAAGCCTTGAAGTAAAATTCAAAGGAACAAAGATGACAAGGCTGGACAACGAAAAGATTTCAAATAACAAACAAAATCTTTTTCGAGAGATTTGAGAAGATATGAAGATTTGATCAAGAGAAGATCTCAACCAACCAACAAAGAAGATCTTACAAGATCCTTAAAACAAAAGGCACGAATATTCTCTGATCTGGAATTGACGATTGTTACAACAATCAATAAGAAGATTAAGGAGCCAAGAGATCAACGTGTTCTTAGGAGATGAAGATCTACAACGTCTATCTCATCTTAACCAAGAAGCGATCTTCATGGAGAAAAAGAATTATCTTCGAACGGTCATCTCTCCAACGGCTAGAAGACCTCTCCATAGAAGATTATAAATGAAGATGGCATCTGAAGAACGAAGAGATAAGCCTGCACAGAAACGTCTAAAGTCTTCAAGCGAACAAAAGTTATCTTCATTTCGAAACATAGTTTTTCTTTCTCTCCTTTTAAAAAGCTTTATCCCCTAGAGAGAGATAAAACTTAAGAGCTTCATTGGTATATCGAAAGAGTGTTACACTCGAGTGTGTTACTCTACGAAGTAACTAGGCTATTATAGCAAAGTGAAGAGTTGGAGCTCGATCGTAGCATTGGCTACAGTAAGAGAAGAAGGGGATTTCGTCTAGTTTGTATCTAGGACTCTTTGAAGATGATAATATATAGTTACATCCTAAGGTTATACCTTGGGACGGAGAGTAGGCTATTTAGAGCCGAACTTCGTAAACATATCCTCGTGTTGATCTTTTATATTCCGCACCATATCTTGTTTATTGTGACTAACTTTGTTTTGTAAGAGTTCAAAGTCAAGTCCCTTGAAAGTTGTTTCAAAGCCCTTATAATCAAAGCTTCACAACGAACTGCGATCGACATCAAGACCCTTGATATTGATTTCAAGGCCTTGAGATTGGTTTTGCGAAAATTCCTCATACTCTATTCAACCCCCTTCTAGAGTATCTTTTAACCTTTTATTTCACCTACCGGTTCTTCAAAACTCATTACAAGGGACAAGCACAGAGATATTGAAAAGTAGTTCAAGGATTCAACACGGAGGCCTTGAAAAGCAGTTCAAAGGATAAACGCCGAAGCCTTGAAAAGCGATACAACGGAGACATCGGCTAGAGGCTCTTCAAAATCAAGACTCAATATCAACAACCAAATCTACCAAGGATCAAGAGAAGATCTTCAGACAAGATATCAAAAGAAGATCTCATCTAGCTCAATAAAGAAGATCTCCAACGGAGTTGAAGAGAAGATATCGGCCCAACAAAAAGATCTTGCAAAGATCTTAATAAACCGATGCAAGATTGGAAGATCTTCTCCAACGGATCTTACATAAATATCTAGAATCCAAGGAAGATCTCCAACGGTCCTCAACGAGAAATATCTTCAAACAAAGATCATTAACAACTTGGAAGATCTCGGAGCTTGAAACACGGCTCTAACAAGAAATTGAAGATTCTCAAACATGTGTCAAGGAGAAGAAGTAGATGAAGAAGATTTTACAACGGATACTTCATCTCAACCAAACATCGTTTTCCATGGAGAAATAAGAACATCACAACGACCCTTCTACAATGGCTATAAGACTTCTCCATAGAAGACTATAAATGAAGATGGCGATTAAAGAGAACGAAAACAAGCTTACACGGAAACATATAAGTCTTCAAGCGATGAAAAGTATCTTCATTCATTCCAAAAATTTGTTTTCGTCTTAGTTTAAAAAATGTTACATCCCTAGAGATAAAAAAACACGAGAGCTTCATTGGAATATCTAGAGAGTTTTATACTCAAGTGTGTGTTACTCTGCAAAGTAACTATCCTATTATTGCTAGGTTAAGAGTTAAAACTAGATTGTAGCATTGACTACAGTGAGAGAAGAAGGAGAATTCTTCTAGGTTGTATCTAGGATTCTTTGAAGCAGATAATAGATAGTTAGATCCTACGGATAAAGAAACCCTAGGACGGAGACGTAGGCTGTTAGAGCTGAATTTCGTGTAGGCAAACCAAACAAAACCCGTAATTCAAACTAAACCACACGATGTGTAGGCAAACCAAACAAAATTGATACTTATTACCAATCTGTATGTAACAAAAACAAAACTATCCAAGAGAATTTCTCTAGTAGGCATATAAATAAACACCTTGTATATAATTAGTTGCATACAAGTTGAATGACAATTGGAAAGAGAAGAAAATAGATATTACTCTTGCTCTTCTTCAGCCATGACAAAAGGATCATCTTTATTGATATCGTAAGGGTACCAGGCGGTGGATGAGACTGAGTGAGAGCAGATCGACTAGGACATTCGGTCCATGGGAAGCACCTAGAGACGCGCGGGAGCGCCTAGAGTTAGGATGTGGAACTCCGACCTGGAGAGGGGTTGAGGAATGTTGGTTTGGAGAATGTTGTTGATTGAGGAGCACAACGACGCGGAGAGAGCAGGTCGATCTTCATCGATCGTTAGGCTAGATTTTTTTTATTTCAAAACGGCGCGTTTTAATAAAGTGATTTTTTATGATATACCACGGTTATTAATAACCGGGGTCCGATAATGTTGTATCATCGCGATTTTTAATGATAACCATAGTATTGCGCAAAAAATCACTATTATAACCCGGTTATTTGAAATAAACGGGGTCCGAATTTTAAAAAAATTTTGTTCGCGGTTATACGTATAACCGTGGTACGAAAATACCCTTAATCATGGTTCTCTTAAACCGCTCCAACATAAACGATGTCTGGGGGGTCTTTATACTAGTGAGAAATGTACTTTTAACATCAATAGCCAAGGTTATGACATGTTTTTTTTTATTATATTTGACTAGTTGACTTACTTTGAAGTTGTTGTAGTTGTTTTGCAACTAATTTTGCATGTCTTTACATATGTTTTTTTTACCTACCAACTCCATTAGTTTGGTAATTTAATAAATATGATCCAACATCATTTTTCTTGAGATTTTCTATTTTTGTATTTTAGTTCATTAACTTCACTTAAATCATGTAATGGTTGTACACATATTAGAGAGACCTAAAAGCAGTAATGAGTACTGACTATTCTGTTCTAGTTTTAGATGAGGTAAAATCTCAAACCAGTAACTGTTACATTGATGTCCAAGGGATAGAAATGTAGTTTTAACATCATTAGCCAACGTTATGCCATGGTCTTATTATATTTGACTAGTTGACTTACTTTGAAGTTGTTGTAGTTGTTTTTCAACTATATTTACACGACATCTGGCGTACGAACTTTGTTGTCGAAGGTCCTTTAGGAGTTTGTATATCAAAAACTAAAGCTTGTATTTGTATGGCCACAAGGATCTTGAATCCGATAAACAAGAAACTTGATCAGAGCTCAGCTATATCAATGTCCCAGTTGTACATGAATTATCATTCCCTTGGAATTCACATGAACATCAGATTTCCGAGTCAATGTCAAAGAGCTTGTGTTTGAAAGTCAATTTTTCAGCTCATCTATTTAATAAGACAAAGATATCGGTCTTTTGGATGCATGATGACTCATCTTCTGAATAGGTTTCTTGAAGTATTTATGGACAACTTTGTTTTAAAAAACTCATTTTCTTGATCAAACTTCAAAACTTGTGCTTTCACTTACATAGGTACTCTCGGTAGATCCATATTATCGTATATCAGATTCGGATGGAAACTTCATCCCGTCGAAAACCTCATCAATTGCATTTAATACATACCTCATCTGGAATGTCTTATGAGTAAGTGAGCTTTCTCCTGTGAATGTTCCCAAACCAGCAAGAATTGAAAAATCATTGATTTCATGTCTTTTGAATGTATGATAAAAGATTAATTAACTTTGTCATGAATTTGGAAAACAACAAACTACAAGGACCTCTTCCACGATCTTTGAATAAGGAAAGTTTAGTGGCGAGGTAAGAAAATGTGAAATTTGTTCTCATTGTTCCTTTGTTGTCTTACAAGATTATTTATCTGTTTTATGAACTAGTAAAATCATGTAAATAATTTTACAGGTTAAATGGTGCATATCTTGTTGTTCATGGAATTTCCATTTTAGGGCGACCTATGTGGGCAACAACGTCGTCGTTTGGTACACAAGTTTCCTTGTCCATGACTACTCCCCCTTGATCCACAAAGTCACTAAGCGTATTCAATCTTGGAGTGCGAAATCACTTTCTTATGCGGGGAGAGCACAACTTGTGAAGTCCATTCTATTATCCATCAACTACTACTGGAGTACAATGTTCCTCCTTCCTGTCAAGGTCATAAACCTGATCAACAGACTCATACGCTCTTACTTTTTGTCTGGAATTGAGAATAGCAAGAGAGCCTTGATTGCTTGGCGTAACATTTGCTCCCCTAAAGCTACTGGTGGGTTAGGATTCCCTTACTTGCACACTCGAAACAAGGTCGCCCTCACTCGCCTTATCTACGACATTGATAGAAGGGATATCAACATTTGGACTCTGTGGCTAGCGAAGCACACGCTGAATAGAAACAATACCATATGGAACTGCAGATCGAAACCACACCATAGTGCACTTTGGAAAAGCTTACTCAACATCCGAGATGAAATCTTGACCTTGGGGGGGGAATAGTAATTTACTTACTGGCTCGAATGGCTCATTCTCACATCGACAAGTATATGCCTTACTCAAACCCCCTCCACCGTCTGGCAACCCAACCCCTTTCCATGCTATTTGGCTTCACTCCAACACTCCAAAATGTAGCTATATAGCATGGATATCGGCTCTCAAAAGACTCCCCACATTGGCTAGAATCAAGACCTGGAATCTGATCGACAATGATACCTGTATGCTTTGCAAGAGTGCTCCGGAAGATGACAATCACCTTTGGTGCTACTGCAGCTATGGCTCCTTGGTGCTTGATATTGTGTCCAGATGGAATAGAACGCCCTTCCCCGCTCCCTATCTTGCTAACATATGGAATTGGATGAGCTCCAGACCTACTCACAACATGAAGATGATTGAATGCATTAGGATTGCTTCTATAACCTCCTTCATTTACTATGTTTGGACTGCACGCAACAATATGATACACAACAAAGAGTTCATTCGAGCCATAGACTGTGCGGCCAACATCATTAAGTCCACCAAACTGCATTTTGCTGCCTCCTGGAAGGATAGATCGCCCAACACTCTTCACTATGTTGGCCTACTAAATATCCGGTTGAACTGAGGTCGCTGTGCTATCCATCATGTTTTGACTAGGGTATTGGCTGCGTGATCAATGTACCTGAACATGTAACCCGAACAAGAGTCTTGTTCCCTGTTTGTACATCCATTTCTAATACAATTAACCTTTCAAAAAAAAAAGTTTCCTCTATAAGTAGTGTTACTGCCTAGTTTCCCTTTTTTGCCAAATCTAGGTGAACCACCATCAGGCAATTACGCAATCATTGTAGGAAGTTATCTTGGTTTAATGCTAAAGCATATGGTATTGTTTCACACACTTGTTTTGTATTATGTGCATGTGGTATTGTACGTTTTCATTGTGTTTCACAGTTTCACTTAACTATGTCAAACTTGATCTTGAATTTAATGTAAGTTGATGTTTATAGGATAATTTGTGTGAAGGATATATGAATGTTTCTGCAAATTTTATTATATGTTAATGTATAGGGTGTTTATTGGAAAATTATAATATCGGGTTAAAAAATAAAAAGCATATATCTCATATTTGTAACCTTGGGTTTTAAATGAGCAGATCTAATATACGGGATATTTGATTGGTGAACTTTCAACTCTTGGCACATGCTAATATCCCGGGCGTGTTTTATAGGTTTGGTATATATGACCTAATATCACACCACTCTGAAGCCCGGAGCTATATCAATATATATCTGAGGTAAATTCAAAAAACGCCCGGAATTAAATGTTATTTCTTTAGTACTGATAGTATAAAACTCAGGCTAAACTGATATAGAAAATCCCAATGTAAACCTAGAAAATTAGGTCATGCATCAAAGTTGCCGCATCGGCGTAAACGGGCAGCCAAACGGTTGGTATATTGTAGGTATACGGTCGTTTGGTGCCTGTGGGGTGGCTGTCTAGGCCTGTTTCTTTGTGATGTCTTGGGCCGAACATTACTTGAGTTGGGTTGTGTTCGCTCCAAAAGGTATGTGCAGACAAAGCTTTAAATTTATAATCCGAATAATAAACCTAACAATAAGTGAACCCGCAATGTACGGATCAATCGTTGTAAGGGCTTATATTCCGGAGTCGGTCTCAGGGAATCGGTGAGAATAATCACAGTAAAGCTATCTAACTTCAGAAGCATGCAATAATATTGATCAAAAGCAAAAGAGAAGATGTATATCAAGATGGGAAAATGCAGATTCTAAAGATCATTGTATCCAGTTGTGGTTTCGACTTAAGATTTCTAAAGGTAACGTGGACAACGCTGAGATTTGTTGAGGGAAGGTGTTCCTACTATGGGATAGATCACCGGGTAAGTCTCACTACCCACTTTCCCAAACCAAAGCTCCTATCACCGGGTAAGTCTCAAGGAACTAAGGAGAGGTAAAAGAACTCAAACCAACATCACTCACCTAAGGGAAAATAACTAACCATCACCGGGTAAGTCTCAAGTTAACTCTCAAAGGTACGATGAAGGCACACTCAAATCCTAATAAAGGATAAACCTTTATTACCTAACACTCATCATCATCAGTATACAAGCAAATGAATCACCGGGTAAGTCTCATCCTAGGCTTTCGTATAAACAAGGAAAGGTGCAACAAGAATAGGATTGGGTAAACTATAACCTAAACTCATAATGTGCAAAGTAGTGGGCGATCTCGGTCTATTCTATATCGATCTCGGTCGAGATGCTCAACGAACAGCCCGAGACGGGTTTTGAATTAGGGTTAATGTTCGCTCCAAACGGTGTGTGCAAACTTTAAATTTATAACCCTAGACGTAAGCTTAAAACAAGGATGCGAACCCGCAGTGTACGGGTCAATCGTAGTAAAAAGCAAGGAATTCCAGGGGTCGATCACAAGGACTTAGTAAAACAAAGTCCAATTACGGTAAGCTTTAGCAATTACTAACCACAAAGCAATTAAAACAATCAAAGATGATAAAAGTTAATAAAGGAAATATGCAATTCTAGGGATTAAAGCATCTAGTTGTGGTTCCAACTCAAGATCTAAAGATAAGCGGACAAAGCTGAGGTTTTTTCATAGGGAAGGTATTACTAAAGTGGAATAGATCACCGGGTAGGTCTCACTACTCACTAATCCCAAAACCGTAACTCCTATTACCGGATAAGTCTCAAGGAATTAAGGAAAATAACTATAACCTCAAACTAACACTCCACTGTTAGCATGAAATATTGTGATATTTTAGGCACGTTTTCTAAGTGTATTTCATCCATATTGATAGTCCTTGATTAAGCATTGATGTATTCGTGAGCTAGTTTGTCTATATTATCGACATAGAGATCTACACAAGCTTTATGTTGATTGTAGGCAATTAAGAGCTATTTCCGAAAGGATTGAGTGAGAATGGAGATTGATTGAGCATGTCCAAGGATTGAGGACATCTCTAGGAGCTAAGATGTGCTAACTTGAAGGATATGCACGAAGGAAAGAAGAATCACGGTTTAGCCCTAAACCACGCTCTAAATTACGGCCGTACTACTTTCCACGTTCAGTTCCACGGTCGTGGAACCTTAGCAAGGGAAGCGTGGTTCATTCCAGTAACTTCTACGGTCGTGGAATGATTGTGTCAAACCGTGATAGTTTCCACGCTCTAAATTACGGTCGTGAAACACTTCCACGACCGTGATCTTGGCGATCTTTTTCGCCACACTTTAAGCCACGATCTTCTACGAGATTTGGGCCGGGCCGATATTCTATTTTACACTATAAAAGAACGGAGAAAGAGAGATTCCGTCACCTCTGCTTAGACGCACTTTCGCTTACGCTTACACTTGGATTTGCCCTATTTTCGCATTTTTGGCGGAGATTGCTATTGAGATTTCCGGATTGACGGAAGAGTTGAAGATTCGGAAGATTGTTCGTGAGAAGATTTCGCTTCTCATTTAGGTTTGATTCGAAGACGGATTGACATCCCGTTCTTCCTTCTTATCTAAGATTTGTGATTGTTTGCATTATTCCAAATCTATTGACATTATTGTTCTTGATTTGTGGATTTGATATTGACTTGAAAGTTATTGAAGGTTTTCGGAAGTTTTCATCTTTCATTCTTTTAATCCTTGAATTTGATATCAATATGACTATTGTTGGCTAAAATCCTTTAGCAATTCTAAGGTGAAGGGTTGATAGTTGTGGCTTAGATGATGATAGATCGATCGTAATTAGATTGGACCCTGTGAGTTAGAGAGAATCGCCGACGAACCCTAAACCACGGTCTGTTCTTGAGTTCCACGACCGTGGAACCTCAAGATCCAACCGTGATTTCCCTTAAGTTTACGAACTTGCTTTTACTTTAATCCAAAGTTAAAGATTTGCTTTAACTTAGTCTTGGCTTGCCTTTTCTAGGTGGTAGTGAAGCCTCAACAACCTCTACCTCGATTATGAGTGTCATAACCTTAATCGGTTAAGTTAGTCTTGATCCTTGGATTACAAGTTTGGGTATTTGACGTTAATTCTTACCTTTAGAACCTTTCTATGCTGAAGCCTCAACAACCTTAATAGAGAGTGTCTTTTAGGTGGGTCATATAAGGTTTTTGGAACTTCACCGTACGATTACCTTACATTCGCATACCTATGCATACCTCAACTCTGTCCTTATATCTTTAGTATATCTTGAATCGATTGCCACAGCTGGATACTTGGATCTTTAGGATTGCTGTTTTCCCAATATTTGAAAAGCTTCTTACATTTACTTGCTTGATAACCTATAATTGAATTTGTTCCCCCCAAATCCCTGTGTTCGATACTCTGGAACTCTTGCTCAACTATATCGATCCGTACACTACGGGTTCGCTTGCTTGATTTCTAGTTTTATATTTAAAGCTTTTTTGCACGCACGGTAAGTGGCGAACAAGTTTTTGGCGCCGTTTCCGGGGATTTGGTCTAGGCCGAATTCGGTTTTCGGTTGTCAAGCTTGGGAGCTTCTCCCTTGTTATTTGATATCTCTTTGAGTGCATGCGTAGGTCTAGGAACACCGAGGACCTCTTACCTCTTGATCAAGAGCTTGAGAGGACTTTAAGGCAAAAGCGTAAGGAAAAAAAATGGCTGAAGAAAACGAACGTGATCTTCAATCGGAGTTAGCGGAGAAAGAAGCTCAACTCCAATGGAGTGAGAAGACACGTAGGGAAGAAACGGATCGTCATCAAATGAAAGTTGACGATCTAACGGACATGATGTTCCAGATGAGGTTGGAGATAAACAACCTTAAGGAGAAAAAGAAAAGGAGGAGACCGGGAAGATCGGTTAGAGCCAACTCATCCAATGAGGATAGCGACTCCTCCATGCCACCGCTAGAAGAAATTGATCCCACGATCAATGTGAATCCATTCCATCCACGGGCAGCTGCAAATCGCCGTGTTCCACCTAGGAATGCAAGGATCGAACGTGTGGATGATGAGCCAATAACTCTTGGCCAAAGGATGGATCCAACGCAGCAACCACGCCGTTTAGGTGTGAACTTTGATGCTGATGATGTACAAGGGTTTAGCTTCAACCCGCAGGTTATTACTCTTGTTCGCCAAAACTAATTCGGCGGAACAAGCGCTGAATCTCCACACCAACACTTACAAAACTTTGAGTGTATGATGGAGACAATGAGGCCGAAGAACGCTACTACCAACAACTATAAGCTCAAGCCTTTCTTTTTCTCCTTGAAGGGGAAAGCATTGTCTTGGTACCAAGCTCTTCCTAGTGGGAAACTAGACACGTGGGAAGACCTTTCCGCGGAGTTCCTCACTAAATTCTTTCCGCCATCCAAAACGGCGGAACTTAGAGGTAAGATTAATGCATTTTCCATGAGATCTAACGAAAGTTTGTTTCAATATTGGGAAAGATTTCAGGATTTGCTCTTGGATTTCCCTCATCATGGCATATCAAAGCTTGCACTTTTGGAGATATACTATAAGGGGCTGGATGTGGAGACACAATTCAAGCTCCAATCCCTCTCATGTGGTACGTTCATGGACATGAGGGAAGATGACGCTTGGGACTTCATTGAGAAGCAAGCAAGGGTCATAGAGAAGTACTCTCACCGGAAAGTGGAGGGAAATCCTGTGGAGCAAGGAGCAAAGCTCACACATGAAGCTCAAAATCAAATTTTCTCCCTCAACAATGAGATCAAAGAGTTGAAGGAAGCTATCAAGACCAACTTTCCAAAGCAAAACGGAAAAGATGTTGGCTACTTGGGCAACAACAACAATGGTGGTGAGAATACAAACCGCAACAACAACAATAACCGAAACAACAACCGGAATAATTGGAATGGCAACAACAACAACCGGAACAATAATTGGAACAACAATAGGGGTTCAAACAACAGCAATTGGCGCTCCAATCAACAAAACTCCGGTAACTCTTATCCTTCCAATTCAAATTCACAAACTCCACCTTCCTCTTCCTCTACTCCTTTGAAAAGCCAGGGGCAAACATCTAATGGAGGAAACACTTCAGGGAAGGAGAAGCCCGATCCCATGTTGGAAACGATTTTGAGAAAGCTTCAAGGTTTGGAGACTCGCATCATTAAGGTTGATGATCAAATTTTTAAGGTTGATAAAGCCCAAAAGGTTTTAGAAAACCAAATGTTCAGCCAAGCGGAGGAAGTTCCTAGGAATCAAGGGAAACTTTCGGGAAAAACGGAGGACAACCCAAAGGGAAGGGTGATGGCAATTACTACTAGGAGCGGGATTACAACTACCGACCCGCAGCCCAAGTTTGTTGAAGTCTCCGTTGAGAAAGACAAAGAGAAGGGGAAGGAGAAGGAAGATGTCTACGTTGCTCCTCCGGCTTACAAACCCCCCTACCGTTCCCTTAATCTAGAGCGAGAGTGCGCCTAGATAAACAATTTGGTAAGTTTATAGAACTCATGAGCAAGCTGCATATTAATATACCTTTCATTGATGTTATTGTAGGTATGCCGGCTTATGGCAAGTTCTTAAAGGAGATCCTCTCTAACAAGAGAAAGTTAGAGGATTTCAGTGAGGTTAAGATGAGTTCGGATTCTTTGGATCTCATCAAGACCATGAAGGAGAAAATGCCCCCAAAGCTAAATGATCCGGGGTCATTTTGTATTCCCATAGGAGTGGGAGATGTCACATATGATGCATTATGTGACTTGGGAGCAAGTGTGAGCATCATACCACTTGCATTATGTAGGAAGATCGGTTTAAGCGACCCTAAACCGGTGAAGATGACGTTGTACATGGCGGATCGGTCCATCACCCGTCCCGTCGGTATTGTAGAAGACGTCCCGGTCAAGCTAGGTAAATTCTTTGTTCCCATTGATTTTGTTGTGCTTGACATTCCTGTAGATAGTCCGGTCCCGATCATACTCGGAAGACCGTTTTTTGCAACTTCCGGCTGCATAGTCGATTGCAAGAATGCTAGACTCGCCTTTGATATAGGAGAAGAGAAGGTAGAGTTCGTTCTTTCCACTCTAGTGAAGGAACCGATCTTTGATGAGGATATATTCAATATCCAAGATGAAGAAGGGTTGTCTAGAGAGGAGGTAAGTGCTATTCTCTTCAAAGATCCTTTGCAAAAGGTTATTACTATGAGTCTAATGAATGTAGGGGAAGAAGAGGAGTGCAATGACGCAATTGAAGCCTTAGAAGCACAAGAAGAAGTATGTGAAGTGGAGTTTGAAAAACTCCACAACGAGGTAGAAAACGTGAGAATCCACGGCCATACACTATATTCCACGGCCGTGGATTTCACCAACCAAAGCGTGGCTCACTCCAGAGTGTTACACGGTCGTGGAGGAAACAGAACAACCGTATTTCCTTTCCACGCCCTAAACCACGGCCGTGGAGGATGCAGGGAAACCGTGATTCTAGCCGTGGAAGAGGGTGATCGTACCTCTTTTTCAACCTCTTTTGATTCTTCTCCTACACCTTCTACTTCCTTAGACACTTCTAAGGAAGCATCGGAAGCTCCACAAGAGCCATTGGAAGCTCCCAAAGCGATGGAACTAAAGCCACTTCCTACTCATCTAAGGTACGCTTTTCTAGGACCTAATTCTACCTTTCCGGTTATTGTTAGTTCCGATCTAAGCATAGATGAACATAATAAGCTCATGGTTGTCCTTAGGAAACATAGAAAAGCTTTAGGATATACTATTGAGGACTTAGTAGGAATCAAAACCTCCCTATGAATGCATAAAATATTAATGGAGGAAGACTTTAGGACTTCAAGACAACCTCAAAGATGGTTGAATCCGACCATGAAGGAGGTTGTCAAGAAGGAAATTCTTAAATTTCTTGATGCAGGTATCATCTACCCTATCTCCGATAGCAAGTGGGTGAGTACGGTTCAAGTAGTTCCGAAGAAGGGAGGAATGACAGTCATCACCAACAAGAATAACGAACTCATTCCAACCCGAACCGTAACAGGATGGCGGATGTGCATAGACTACCGCAAGCTTAACAACGCGACGAGGAAGGATCACTTCCCACTACCCTTCATCGATCAAATGCTTGAAAGGTTAGCGCAACATTCACACTTTTGCTATCTTGACGGTTATAGTGGTTTCTTTCAGATTCCGATACACCCGGATGATCAAGAGAAGACCACGTTTACGTGCCCGTGTGGTACGTTTGCCTATAGGAGGATGCCGTTCGGGCTTTGCAACGCCTCAACCACCTTTCAAAGGTGCATGATGGCCATCTTCTCCGAATACATAGAGGAAATAATGGAGGTTTTTATGGATGACTTCTCCGTTTATGGTTCCTCTTTTGACAGTTGTCTTTCTAACGTTGCTCTTGTGTTACAAAGGTGTGAAGACACTAACCTAGTTCTAAATTGGGAGAAGTGTCAATTTATGGTAAAGGAAGGAATTGTATTAGGACACTTAATCTCTAATAGAGGGATAGAGGTAGATAAAGCTAAGATAGAGACCATAGAAAAGCTTCCTCCCCCAACTTCGGTGAAAGGGATAAGAAGTTTTCTAGGACATGCCGGATTCTATAGACGCTTCATAAAAGACTTCTCTAAAATATCAAAACCTCTTACTAATCTATTGATGAAGGATGCGGTTTTTGAGTTTTCGCAGGAATGTTTAGATGCGTTTAACATGATTCGGGAAGCTCTAATTTCAGCACCCATTGTCCAACCTCCGGATTGGAATCTCCCCTTTGAGGTTATGTGCGATGCTAGTGACGTAGCTATAGGAGCTGTTCTTGGACAAAGAAAGGAAGGGCGAACCCATGCCATATACTACGCTAGCAAGATGCTAGATGAAGCGCAACTCAACTTTGCCACTACGGAAAAGGAATTTTTAGCCATTGTTTATGCTATTGACAAATTTCGCTCTTATCTTGTAGGTGCAAAGGTGATTGTCTACACGGATCATGCTGCGATCCGGTACCTCCTTGCAAAGAAGGATGCGAAGCCAAGGCTAATTAGATGGATTCTTCTCCTACAAGAATTCGATCTAGAGATCCGCGACAAGAAGGGTTCGGAAAATTCTGTTGCGGATCACTTGAGTCGCCTAACACATCTAGAGGACGACCACTTACCTATAGATGACTCCTTCCCGGACGAACACTTACATATCATTGAGGAGTGCATCGAAGTAATCTCCAAAGGTAACGAACCATGTTTTGCTGATTTTGTTAACTATTTGGTTTGTCAAGAAATACCGCCCGGATTATCCTACGCACAAAGAAAGAAGTTCTTTAAGGATGTCCGGGAATACTTTTGGAATGAACCTCTCCTCTTTAAGAGAGGTCCGGATGGCATTATTCGGCGATGTGTGCCGGAAGATGAGATGCAAAGTGTCATCCGCCATTGTCATTCACTACCATGTGGAGGACACGCTAGTTCGAACAAAACTAGCGCTAAGGTATAGCAATCTGGATTTTTTTGGCCTACTTTATTTAGAGATGTGCAATCCTTTGTTTCCTGCTGCGATGCTTGTCAAAGAACAGGAAATATCTCTAGGAGGAATGAGATGCCTCTCAATAACATCCAAGAGGTGGAGATTTTTGATGTTTGGGGAGTTGACTTTATGGGACCGTTCCCATCATCCTGTGGAAACCAATACATACTCTTGGCGGTGGATTACGTTTCTAGATGGGTGGAAGCAATTGCCTCTCCCACCAATGATGCCATGGTAGTGGTCAAGTTCTTCAACAAGACCATCTTCCCACGATTTGGGACACCAAGGACTATCATTAGTGATGGAGGTTCTCACTTCATTGCCCGGCGCTTTGAAGCTCTTCTAGCTAAGTATGGGGTTACTCACAAGATTGCTACCCCTTATCATCCACAAACTAGTGGACAAGTTGAGATCTCAAACCGGGAGATCAAAGGAATTCTAGAGAAGACGGTTTCAAGGACTAGGAAAGATTGGTCCTTGAAGCTTGATGATGCATTGTGGGCATACCGGACTGCGTACAAGACTCCCATAGGAACCACACCATACAACCTTGTGTATGGGAAGTCTTGTCACTTACCGGTAGAGTTGGAGCACAAAGCGTTTTGGGCTGTCAAGTGGTTGAATTTCAGCATGAAGGAAATGGGAGAGAAGCGTCTCTTGAACCTTAATGAGCTTGAAGAACTCCGCTTGAACGCCTATGAAAACGCCAAGATATATAAGGAGAGAGCAAAGCGTTGGCATGATAAGCATATCATTCCAAAGGACTTCAAAGAAGGAGATCAAGTTCTGCTCTTCAATTCAAGGCTTCGTCTATTTCCAGGTAAGCTTAAATCTCGTTGGACAGGACCTTTTCTAATCAAACGTATTTTCCCCCATGGTGCAGTTGAAGTATGGGGTGAAGCGGGCGGAAGCTTTAAGGTGAACGGTCAACGACTCAAGAAGTATACGCCGGAACTCCAAGCTGAAGAGTTCGCGCCCACCGCACTCGAATAAGTGCGAAATTGGTCTAGCTACGGACCTTAAACAAAAGCGCTTCTTGGGAGGCAACCCAAGGTATTGCAATTACGTTTTTGTTTTCGATTCATAGTTTAGCTTAGTTTAGACGTTTTTCGCTTTATTTTTCCTTCGATTCCTTCCGGTATGTTCATGTTTTTGGATGTAGGAGCAGTGAGAAAGGAAAGGGGAAGAGTAATCTTGAAGAAAAGTGACGAAACTTGGACTTTGGAGCATTACAGAGAGTTCCACGGCCTAAACCACGTTCGTGACAGTTACAGTGACCGTAATTTCCAAAAGCCTTTGAAAAATCACCAAAACCACGGTTCCGTACATTTCCACGGCCGTGGAACCCCCCGATAGACCATGGTTTTCAAAAATTTTGCCGGCCACTATATAAACCACGTTCTTCACAAAAACACATCTCACAACCCAATTCCACGCCCTCTTTCGCCGAAATCACGCCCCTCACCCAAATTCTTCGTTCGTTAATCGTTTTCAACGATTCTTCGACCCAAACTGAAGCAAATCCAATCACCGACGAGATCCAAGCAACAAATCGAGCGGCAACCCACCGGAGAACGCACAATTCGGATTCTAAAATCCGAAAACCTAGGTTTTTGGTTCTTTCTCTATCTTTGTCAATTCGGCTTCGTTTTTGCTAGCATTTATAGGAGAACTGATTGAAATTGGAAGAAATTAGTCTAGGACTGCTTGATTGCTAAATTTGGCTGTTGATTGCTGAGTTTTGAGAAAAGTCGAGACGAACCACGGTCTTTGTCACTTCCACGGCCATGGAACACCAAAAACAGACCGTGGTTTTCAACAGTAATGGATTTTGTGAGGAGAGTTTCCGAGAGAAATAAGGATAAGAACAAGGAGAAGGATAAGAATAAAAAGAGAAAGGGTAACCCCTCTTCCTCTTCATCCTCTAGAGCACCACCACCTTCATCCCCTTCACCTCCATCATCACCTTCTTCACCATCACCTCCTAGCCCTAGGGTACCCGTCATTCACGAGGATCATCTCGATGCCTTAGAGAGGATCCACAAGAGGGCTGTTATAGGACCTAGGTACCTACTGTTGGAGGATTTTGCTCCTCTACATTTCATAGGAGACCTTACTTGGCTCTTGGATAGAGCCGGTCTTATCGTCTTCTCGGCTATCCGAGAAGACGCTTACGAGGAGATTACGAGAGAGGTTGTGACGTCTTTTGAGCACAGCCATGTGGATAGGACAGTTTCTTTCCGTCTGATGGAAAGAAACTATGATTTCTCCATCCGGGAGTTTGGAGCATTCTTTGGGTTCCAAGATACCTTCAATGGTCGTTTCCCAAGCGGCGTTTACACCAAGGATTTCTGGGAGGAGATAGCCATGATATACGCCAGCAAGGACCGCTGGCAACCAGATGATACCAAGGCTAAGTTGATGTACCACTTAGCCTTGAAGATTGCTCACCGGGTACTTTATGAGTGTCTCTTCCCTAGGACGGAGACACCTCAAAAGATCAAGACGGATGAGCTCTTTCTTCTGTACTCCATGCTTTATGGACGACCTGCTGACTGCGCCAGCCTCTTAGCTGCTACCATGAGCAAGCTAAAGAACAAGAGGGCTGACAACATTGGATATGGTGGGATAGTCACCCACCTTGCTAGGGCGTTAGGGGTAGATTTTTCTGCATGTACACGTATAGCCGCCGTACCCCTAGGACTCCAGGCCTTCATGACTAGAGGTCTCATCTTCCCCACTCATAGAGGTCCACCTTATGC
Organism: Fagopyrum homotropicum; assembly: GCA_033239125.1. Classification (NCBI taxonomy): domain Eukaryota; kingdom Viridiplantae; phylum Streptophyta; class Magnoliopsida; order Caryophyllales; family Polygonaceae; genus Fagopyrum; species Fagopyrum homotropicum. Next base: position 53,057,354 of record BSWB01000003.1, on the reverse strand, counting down.
GGCCATGCCTTGGGAGAGAAGGACGGGGAGGGGCATTGAGTGGCTCCCAGAGTATTCCATTATGGTTGGACGCCATAACTGGAAGGAGACGTTCGCTGCTATGCATGCGAACAGGATTGCAGCCCCTCCATATGTCCCACCACCGGTAGTTGAGGAGGAGATGAGAGACCCGTATGAGGGAGGAGGAGGAGGAGCCGAGCAGGATTTTGGCACGTTTCCGGATCAGCCGGACGTGCCTAGACGTTCTCCACGACCCGCCAGAGCTTCAGGTTCATCTTCTCGCCGCGCCAGCGTGAGCGAGAGACCCACTTGGACGGAGACACCTCCAGCGTGGTACGGAGCTCCACCACCATGGTCCACACAGGCACCGCCAGCACCGTCAGAAGCACCGGGGTGGTACAGCCAGACTCTATGTTGGTATGAGCAGATGCCGGATTGGGCCACCAGTCTTTCTGATAGAGTGGGAGCTTCGGAGATCCGAGCTGACGCTAGAGATGGACGTATGGATGACCTTGACCATATGATGAGAGACGTCTACCGCCAGCAGTTCGGGCCGTACTACGACACTAGCTTCTATCTATTCCCGCCTCCACCGCAGTGATGATGATCATGACCGACAGTTTAGCCGCTCCACCGCCATTTTATGAGTTTCTTTTTCTTTCTTTCTTTTCTTCTTTTTTCTTTTCTTTGAACATTAGGGACAATGTTTGTTCCAAGTATGGGGTGGGTGTGACTAAAAGTTTGTAATAACTCTTACTCACTTTATTTGCTTCTATTGAGACTATCTTGCATGATTCATTATATTGTCACACGTTTCACTATTGCATTGCATGAAAAAGAGTTTGAAAAACCCATAAAAAATTGAAAATTTTTGAAAATTATGTGCTTCTAAGGATATACATGATTTCTATGATAATACCACTTGTGAATTGAGTTTTGATGACAATTGCATGCTTAAACGAATAGTGAATTGAAAAGAAATTGAATGAATGGATTATCCCTCTTTTGCAAATTTCATAATGTGATGAATATTACTTAAATCATGTTGAGGAATTAAGGTTGAAATCACACTATAAGTTCTTATGCTTCTTGTTGAGATGATTAAGGCAATTCGATTTTTCTTTCTTCTTTCTTTGATCATTTAGCTCCTCATTGAAATATTGACCTCCTTTACCTATCCGGGAATTTGGAGGAAGTGAATGAAAAAGGCATGTTTGATGTGGGAGGGCCATGAAAGAAATACTTTGAAATCAAAATAATAGAAAGAAATTGTAGGTTTGGGGAAGTCAATCATGATGATGAGTAACTCGGCACCATTCACATAGCCGGGTGTTTGTGTCTTCCCAAAGTCGGATTGAGCGATATTCCTAGCGGATTATGGTATGTGCGCTAATCTCCTAGGCTTCGGTTTTTGTGCACCTCTATCCATAACTTCAAAAGTAAAGTCGAAAAATGAAAAGAAGAGAGCGAAGCTCTAAGTTGAAAGTGCTGCGGAAACCGCAAGAGAAGAAGAAAAGAGTAGTTATCCACTTTCCCGGATTCATGCACCAGATTCCTTAAAGTTTTCCTTCCCTTTCCACATTCTAGACCTTATTTGAAAGTCCTTAAGATCAAAAGAATGCTATATGACTTGGTGATCTAAATTGAAGTTTCTTATGATTGATTTTGATAATGTTTGAAGGTTATGATGCTTGTATGGAAGTTTGATTGATTCATGAGCTTTCTTTACTCTTTACTCTTTGATTAAGTGTATGAAAGTCTTATAAACGAATGAAGCAAGGTTTGAGAATGATCTATTGATTAGAAGGCACATTCATCCAAAAGAAGTTTCGCTTTGAGAAGGTACACATATTTCATTCTAACTTGTGTTTTAAAGCTTTTGAAAGACCTTGCTTAGGGACAAGCAAGTGGCAAGTATGGGGTTATTTGTTAGCATGAAATATTGTGATATTTTAGGAACGTTTTCTAAGTTTATTTCATCCATATTGATAGTTCTTGATTAAGCATTGATGTATTTGTGAGCTAGTTTGTCTATATTATCGATATAGAGATCTACACAAGCTTTATGTTGATTTTAGGCAATTAAGAGCTATTTCCGAAAGGATTGAGTGAGAATGGAGATTGATTGAGCATGTCCAAGGATTGAGGACATCTCTAGGAGCTAAGATGTGCTAACTTGAAGGATTTTCACGAAGGAAGGAAGAATCACGGTTTAGCCCTAAACCACGCTCTAAATTACGGCCGTACTACTTTCCACGTTCAGTTCCACGGTCGTGGAACCTTAGCAAGGGAAGCGTGGTTCATTCCAGTAACTTCTACGGTCGTGGAATGATTGTGTCAAACCGTGATAGTTTCCACGCACCAAATTACGGTCGTGGAACACTTCCACGACCGTGATCTTGGCGATCTTTTTCGCCACACTTTAAGCCACGATCTTCTACGAGATTTGGGCCGGGCCGATATTCTATCTTACACTATAAAAGGACGGACAAAGAGAGATTCCGTCACCTCTGCTTAGACGCACTTTCGCTTACGCTTACACTTGGATTTGCCCTAATTTCGCATTTTTGGCGGAGATTGCTATTGAGATTTCTGGATTGACGGAAGAGTTGAAGATTCAGAAGATTGTTCGTGACAAGATTTCACTTCTCATTTAGGTTTGATTCGAAGACGGATTGACATCCGGTTCTTCCTTCTTATCTAAGATTTGTGATTGTTTGCATTATTCCAAATCTATTGACATTATTGTTCTTGATTTGTGGATTTGATATTGACTTGAAAGTTATTGAAGGTTTTCGGAAGTTTTCATCTTTCATTCTTTTAATCCTTGAATTTGATATCAATATGACTATTGTTGGTTAAAACCCTTTAGCAATTCTAAGGTGAAGGTTTGATAGTTGTGGCTTAGATGATGATAGATCGATCGTAATTAGATTGGACCCTGAGAGTTAGAGAGAATCGCCGACGAACCCTAAACCACGGTCTGTTCTTGAGTTCCACGACCGTGGAACCTCAAGATCCAACTGTGATTTCCCTTAAGTTTACGAACTTGCTTTTACTTTAATCCAAAGTTAAAGATTTGCTTTAACTTAGTCTTGGCTTGCCTTTTCTAGGTGGTAGTGAAGCCTCAACAACCTCTACCTTGATTATGAGTGTCATAACCTTAATCGGTTAAGTTAGTCTTGATCCTTGGATTACAAGTTTGGGTATTTGACGTTAATTCTTACCTTTAGAACCTTTCTATGCTGAAGCCTCAACAACCTTTATAGAGAGTGTCTTTTAGGTGGGTCATATAAGGTTTTTGGAACTTCACCGTACGATTACCTTACATTCGCATACCTTTGCATACCTCAACTCTGTCCTTATATCTTTAGTATATCTTGAATCGATTGCCACAGCTAGATACTTGGATCTTTAGGATTGCTGTTTTCCCAATATTTGAAAAGCTTCTTACATTTACTTGCTTGATAACCTATAATTGAATTTGCTCCCCCCAAATCCTTGTGTTCGATACTCTAGAATTCTTGCTCAACTATATCGATCCGTACACTGCGGGTTCGCTTGCTTGATTTCTAGTTTTATATTTAAAGATTATTTGCACGCACGCTAAGTGGCGAACATCCACCTAAGGGAATAGAATCAACCTTTACCGGGTAAGTCTCAGGCTAACTCACAAAGATGGGATAAAAGCACACTCAAACCCCAATAAAGGATAAACCTTTATTACCTACACTTATGATCTTAGGCAAACAAACAAAGGAATTACCGGGTAAGTCTCATCCTAGGCTTGCATTGAACTAGGAAAGGTGTAATAAGAATAGGATTTGGCAAACTCTAACACTTAACTCTCAGTTTCGGACCAGATAAGTCACCTCGGTCAGCCAAATTCCACCCCGGCCGAGATGTTCATCGACTGAGCAAGATGCTTTAGGGTTAAGGTTAAAGACTCGAACTTTCAGGGTCCTACTGTGATTAAGATCATTCTATCATTGTTTTTCCCACAACCTTCAGCCAATCACCCTAGAATCACACAAAAAGATTAGCCACTCATCATCATGAAAGTATTAATCAAATATATGCGAAGAAAGAGAATAATTGAACAAGAAAGCCTTAAGAGAAAGGCTTCAATAACTGAATCAATTATCAAACACAACAAGCGTTCCTTGGATAGAAATCCAACAAGACAACAAACAAGAAGGGAATCTAAGATGATCTTACAAAACCCTTCAAAAAGCTATAAAAGCTATAGACTTTCTTCCTTCAACCTTCAAAAAGGTTCTTCGAATCTCCCAACTGGAGTATTGCTGCTGCGGTGTAGTAGGTGTAAGTGAGGTGATAGCGGATGTATAGCATGCTATGCGGGATGATAGCCGATGTATAGCGTGATATGCGGGATGATAACCGATGTATAGCGTGCTATGCGGGATGTCGGATTTGTGGGAAATCCGACCCTTCTTATAGGAAAATTACTCTCTAAAGATAACATATCTTAGAAAGATCTCTTCCCATAAAAATAGGTAAAATATATGATCTAGCATATCTTCTTCCTTCCAGGAGCCAAACCCAAAAATATAAGATCTCTTTCCAAAGATAAAAGATCTCAGCCAAGAATAAAATATTCTCGCCGCGCCCCAGGTGTTCGCCTCGGTCGAGTCGACTTCCTTGGATCACCTCGGTCGAGGTGACTCTGTAGTCAACCGAGGTGAATCACAACTGAATGTGAAATCTCTCAAATCTGGTCCAAAGTGAATATTTAATCCATGGCTATGCTTCCTGAATGTTTCCTTATGTTCCTGAATGTAGCTCCAATGACTCCATAGCTCCTTTTGCTCCTTTTTTAATGCAAAACGTGCCATTTTACCTACGATTACAACAAAACTAGGTGTAGACCTCGATTCCCGCAAAGGTAGATGAAATGGTAATATAATCACATAATATACATGCAAACATGCAGATTATTGAAGATAAAACGTCCAAACAAACCCCAAAATATAGACTATAATTCATACTATCAAAATACCCCATACTTAGCCCTTGCTTGTCCCCAAGCAAGTTCCGCGTATAAAAGGAAAGATAGAATGGATTATAAGTCAAGAAAATCAATGAAAAGTCTTTCAAAACATTTTTATGGTGTCCAACAATCATAGATCACTCTAAGAGAATACTTCATGGGATTTAAAATCAAAATATGATCAAAATATTTTATAAATATAAGAAAGTTGTTCATCTTTGCATAAAATCGTAGAATGCATAATAAGTCATAATTATCGAAATTAATCATGCATAATCCAGTTTCAACCACTAAGTCAATCAACAAGCTCGAGGTCTCAAGGGCTTCCCAAAAGAAAGGTCAAGAAACGTGTAGGGTAGGGATGTATGTAAGGTAATGTGGTGCTAGAATCCGGGAAAAGGATATACTTCACTTTCACTTTGACTTTCAACATCTTCCACCAATAAGCTTTGCTTATTTCACTCTTTTTTCTTTTTACTTTACTTTTTGGGATGCATGGACATAGGTGCACAATAACCGAAGCCTAGGAAATCAACAATCATCAATTTCTTGAGATGCATCAAACCCTTGATGCACATACCATGACCCGTTAGGAATATCGCTCAATCCGACTTTGGCAAAACACAAACACCCGGCTATGTGAATGGTGCCGAGTTACTCATCATCATGATTGACTTCCCCAAACCTATTTCTTTCTTTCTAACACTTTCACTTCCAGCCAACTTCTCAATTTTTACTTCACTTGCTTTCACCACTTCGCTTGCTTCCGAATTCCCGGATAGGTAAAGGGAGGCAAAAATGTATATGAGGGGCTAAACATGATCAAGAGGAAGAAGAGAGAAGAGTGAATTGCCTTGGTCTTTCCAGGAAGAAAGTGAGAGAACTCTTAACGTGGTGTCAACCTTCAAATTCAACATAATTTGGACAAAAACAAAGTATTAAACATGCAAAAATTCCAAACAAAGCATTTAGCAACTTAAACATATCATAAAACCTTTCAAACATATAATGATTTCAAACGAGTCTGCAAACAAAATCTTCACTGAGGTCATATCCAGATAAGAAGCACAAAAATCGTTTCGAAAACTCTTCAGTTAAACCGCCTCGGTCGATGTGTTCTAAGTCAACCGAGGTGAAATACCTCGTTCGGCCAGAACCATCCCGGCCGAGGTCAAATTTTTTTTTTCTTATACCAGTTTTTGACGTTTTTCTCAATCAAATAACCTGTATGCATGCATGTAGTCTCAGGTAAGCACATAGAGCAAGATAAAACAATAATATCTGATAGAGTCATACAATCATACACACATAGTCAAATAACATATCCGCATACCCCATACTTGGCACACATTGTTCCAATGGGTCAAATATAAGTCAGAAGAACAGAATACTCACCGGACATAGCTGAACTGCATAAAGAAATAAGAAATAGCTCCCAGATAAGACCATCTCGGTTGTCGAAGAACATCTCGGTCGAGGCGTTCTGACAGCATCCGAGATGTATCTCAGTCAAGATCCGTTTTCTCAACTTATGTCCTTCCAGTTTTGCCCCTGGGTTGTATTCCTTCCTTAGATGTCACTTGTTGTCTATCTAGGACGCCAAAAACAAAACAAAGCAAAGCAAAAGCAAACTATCTAAAGCTAGACTAGAAAAAGGGAAAATAAAGCAATACCTTGGGTTGCCTCCCAAGAAGCGCTTGGTTTAAGGTCGCTAGTTGGACCATAGTGCGTCTCAAACGAGGTGGGAGGTGCCCTCACCCCATACTTCACCTCCATCGTGGGGTGAAGTAAGTAAGTCTATCAAACGCTCCAACAAGTGTAAGTGCTCATCGGGGAATGAATCGTCTATAGGTGGGTCGTCCTTCTCGCGTGATGATGCAGGTAGCCAGCTGAGGTGATCCGCAACAGAATTTTCGGATCCCTTCTTATCGCGGATCTCTAAGTCAAACTCTTGAAGCAAGAGAATCCATCGAACAAGGCGTGGCTTGGCATCTTTCTTAGCCAGCAAGTAACGGATGGCTGCATGGTCGGTGTAGACAATGACTTTCGCCCCTACTAAGTAAGAACGAAACTTCTCGAAAGCATATACAACCGCCAATAACTCCTTCTCGGTGGTAGCGTAGTTACGTTGTGCTACATCTAGCGTCTTGCTAGCATAATAAATGGCGGTGGGCCGGCCATCCTTCTTCTGTCCAAGCACCGCTCCTACGGCTACATCACTAGCATCACACATGATCTCAAAGGGCAAGGTCGAATCCGGAGGTTGGATAATGGGAGCGGAGATCAACGCTTCCTTAATCCTGTAAAAAGCATCAAGACACTCCTGCGAAAACTCAAAAAGAACATCTTTATTCAAGAGGTTAGTTAGAGGTTTAGAAATCTTGGAGAAGTCCTTGATGAATCTCCTGTAGAAACCTGCATGCCCGAGAAAACTCCTCACACCTTTAACAGAACAAGGGGGAGGGAGTTTCTCAATAGTCTCGATCTTAGCTCGATCGACCTCAATGCCTCGATTAGAAACGGGTGTCCTAGTACAATGCCTTCATTAACCATAAAATGACACTTCCCCCAATTCAGAACAAGATTAGTCTCTTCACATCTTTTCAGTACTAGAGAAAGGTTAGATAGGCAATCATCAAAAGAGGAACCATATACTGAAAAATCATCCATAAATACCTCCATGATCTCCTCTATATACTCGGAAAAGATAGCCATCATGCATCGCTGGAAGGTAGCGGGTGCATTGCATAATCCAAATGGCATCCTCCTATAAGCAAATGTCCCCCACAGACAAGTGAAAGTGGTCTTCTCCTGATCATCCGGATGGATAGGAATCTGGAAGAATCCACTATAGCCGTCTAAGTAGCAAAAGTGTGAATGTTGGGCCAACCGTTCGAGCATTTGATCAATGAATGGAAGTGGAAAATGGTCCTTCCGAGTGGCCATGTTCAGCTTCCTATAATCAATGCAAACCCTCCAGCGCTTAACGGTCCTGGTTGGGATCAACTCGTTGTTCTTATTCGTCACAACGGTCATTCCTCCTTTCTTCGGAACTACATGCACCGGGCTAACCCATTTGCTGTCCGAGATAGGATATATGATACCTGCATCCAACAACTTAAGAATTTCTTTCTTCACAACCTCTTTCATGATCGGATTTAACCGTCTTTGAGGTTCCCGTGAAGTCTTATGATCATCCTCCATTAGAATTCTATGCATGCAGAAAGAGGGCTTAATGCCAATAAGATCATCTATAGTATAACCCAAAGCCTTTTGATGCTTTCTCAGGACATGCATTAGTTTAGACAATTCAGATTCGGAGAGGGAAGCGCTAACAATAACGGGATAAGTGGAATCCGGTCCAAGAAAGACATACCTCAAGTGATTTGGGAGTTGTTTAAGCTCCACAATTGGGGGCGCTTTTTGAGGGGGATCCTTGCTTCCTCCTTCCAGTGGAGTAGATCCAGAAACTGGACTTTCGGAAGTCTCAGTAGAAATCGTCTCGCCATCGACCTCGGTCGAGGCGCAGAGGCGTTGACCGAGATGTTCTTCAGTCGCCTCGCTCAGTCCAGAACGTTCCTCGGTCAAGGTACTGCAGCTGGAACCGAAATTGGAGATCTTCGTCTCCTTGATTAGCTTCTCAGTTTTAGCTCCTGGATCTTCTTCCAGTGCTTTTAAGCTCCGTATATCTGCATCACAAGAAGCATCTATACCTTCCTCCATTAAACTGAAACTAATAACTCTTTTGAGTGGATCGTTAATAAGGATAGAGCTCACCAATTCTCTTGATTCTTCTTCATCGTAGATGTTGAAGTTATCATCACTAAGCTGCTCTCCTTTCATGGCTGCAAGTAATGCGAACTCCACTTCATCGCCACCAATGTTGAATTTCAACTTAGCGTTCTTACAATCCACGTTGCAACCCGAAGTTGCTAGAAATGGCCTCCCGAGAATAATAGGAACAGGATAATCTGCGGGAATGTCAAGTACAACAAAGTCTATTGGCAAATAGAAGTTACCTAACTTGACCGGAACGTCTTCCAAAATGCCCACGGGATGGGTGATGGAGCGATCCGCCATGTATAAGCGAATCTTGACCGGCTTGGGCTCTCGAAGTCCGATCTTCACACATAGCTCCAGCGGAATGATTCTCACGCTGGCTCCTAGATCACATAGGGCTTCACAAGTGATATCCCCAACGTGAATGGGAATGCAAAATGAGCCGGGATCTCTCAATTTAGGTGGCATCTTCTCCTTCATGATTTGAATAAGCTCCGAGGATTTAGATGTCATCCTTACTTCCCCAAAGTCTTACAGTTTCCTCTTCCTTGAGAGGATCTCCTTCAAGAACTTCCCATAGGCGGGCATTCCTAGAATAGCATCAAGGAAAGGAATGTTAATGTGCAGTTTATTCATCAAGTCAATGAACTTACCAAAGTGCTTGTCTAGATGTGCTTTGGCCCTTGACTGGGGGAATGGAAGTGGTGGTTTGTATGCAGGAGGTGGAACATAAACTTCAGTTTTCCCCTCCGCATTCTGTGGCTCCACCTCGGTTGGCATCTCGGCCGAAGTGTTCTTCGACTGCACCTAGACCGAGGTGGTCTTCGTTGGTACAGGCACCGACCGAGGCACTGGATCTGCAGTTTTCAGTCCACTCCTCGTAGTTATGGCCATGATCTGGCCCTTAGGGTTGCTTTCCGTCCTTGCTGGAAGCTTCCTTGGATCTCTTGGCGCTTCACTCGCCCTACTTGCAAGTTGTTGTTCAAAGGCCTTTTTGGCCTTCGAAAATGAAGTCATAGAAGTCTCCATAACGCTAAGCTTGATCAAGATGGCCTCCAGCACCGCGTCTTTCTTTTCCGGCTGAGACGAACTTGATCCTTGCCCCTGGCTCTTTAATGGAGTAGAAGAAGAAGAAGGGGAAGAGAGTAAAGGATTAGAGGAATCGTTAGAATTGGAGTTTGAATGATTGTTACCAAAATTTTGGTTGTTCGCCCTCCAATTGTTGTTGTTGGATCCTCTATTGTTGTTGTTGTAGTTGTTGTTCCGGGAACCGTTGTTGTTATTACGGTATCCATTGTTGTTGTTCCTTTGTTCTTGATCTTCCTTCTTGGTTTGAGCAACCAAGAGTTCCTTCAATTGCTTCACGTCGTTCTTCAAAGACGTGAGTTGATTGTTGTTAGGCTGAGTTTCTTGGAAGTTAACTTTTTTAACTCCACCTTCAGCTCCTTGATGGGTGTACTTCTCCACATGCAAAACTTGCTTCTCGATGAAGTCCCAAGCTTCGTCAATCGACATGTCCATAAAGGTACCGGCGGAGAGTAGTTGGAGGTTGAACTGGGTGCTTCCGTCCAGTCCCTTGAAGTATATCTCCAACAACTCTATCTTCGGAATCCCATGATGTGGGCAATCCAAAAGAATGTCTTTGAACCTTTCCCAGGACTTGGACAAGCTCTCCTTGTCCTTCATAATGAATGCATTGATCTTCCTTCTCATTTCAGCGGTCTTAGAGGGGGGAAAGAATTTAGTCAAGAATTCCGTAGTCATCTCCTCCTAAGTGCTGATTTTTCCTGGAGGAAGAGATTGATACCAAGTAAGAGCTCTATCTTTTAAAGAAAAGTAAAAAGGTCTTAGCTTGTAGTTGTTATTTTCAATCCTTGAGGGTCTCAAGGTCTCCATCAAGATCTCATAGTTTTGAAGATGTTGATGTGGGGATTCCTTCTCTAGCCCTCCGAATTGGCATTGGCGAATCATGGACAGAACTTGCGGTCGAAGTTCGTAGTCATGGTCTGCTGGATCTCCTAAGTTAACTCCTGGACGCCTCAGTTGTTGATTGGGGTCCATCCTTTGACCTAGGGTTTGCGGGATTCCTACAAAAAGAGCGCCTCATACTGGCATCCGAGGTGGAAGTACCTCGGCCGGGGCGTCAGGTACTAGGACCTGCTTTAGTCGAGGGTCAGCGACTGGGACCTGCATCGGTCCAGCATCGGGAACTGGATCTTCCCTCGGTCGAAGTTGATATTGGTCTCGTAAGGCTGCCATATCTGCTTCGATCGCTTCAGTCCTGGTGCGAGTTTCTTCTTTCTCTTGCCTTAGTTCTTCCCTGCTGAGGCGTAGCTGCTCTAGCGCCTCCTTCAATTCGGCCTCAAGATCGCGATTGTCTTGGTTGGCCATCTTCGCTTCTCTTAAGCGTCGTTTGTATGTCTTTTCTGGTTCGGGGTCGTAAGGAATGATTTCCTTCCCAATGCGGGTTCTTCGCATAAACCTAAGAAAGAACCTGCAAAAGTCACTCAAGTAGAGTGGTTAGTAGACACGGGGGCAAGTGCCCCAAAAAGCAAACCGTAACCGGCTCGGTCTAGACCAAGTCCCCGGCAACGGCGCCAAAAACTTATTCTTTGGCGAAACTCTGTTCCGTTGCCGGAACAAGAACTTCGCGTGTACCTAAGAACACAAATCTGCAAGAACACTCAAGTAGAATGATTAGTAGAAAAAGCAAGAACAGTCCCCGGCAACGGCGCCAAAAACTTGTTCGCTCCAAACGGTGTGTGCAAGATTTAAATTTATAACCCTAGACATAAGCTTAAAACAAGGATGCGAACCCACAGTGTACGGGTCAATCGTAATAAAAAGCAAGGAATTTCAGGGGTCGATCATAGGGACTTAGTGAAACAAAGTCCAATTACGGTAAGCTTTAGCAATTACTAACCATAAAGCAATTAAAACAATCAAAGATGATAAAAGTCAATAAAAGAAATATGCAATTCTAGGGATTAAAGCATCTAGTTGTGGTTCCAACTCAAGATCTAAAGATAAGCGGACAAACCTGAGGTTTTTGCATAGGGAAGGTATTACTAAAGTGAAATAGATCACCGGGTAAGTCTCACTACTCACTAATCCCAAAACCGTAACTCCTATTACCGGTTAAGTCTCAAGGAATTAAGGAAAAGAACTATAACCTCAAACTAACACTCCACCTAAGGGAATAGAATCAACATTTACCGGGTAAGTCTCAGGCTAACTCACAAAGATGGGATAAAAGCACACTCAAACCCCAATAAAGGATAAACCTTTATTACCTACACTTATGATCTTAGGCAAACAAACAAAGGAATTACCGGGTAAGTCTCATCCTAGGCTTGCATTGAACCAGGAAAGGTGTAATAAGAATAGGATTTGGCAAGCTCTAACACTTAACTCTCAGTTTCGGATCAGATAAGTCCCCTCGGTCAGCCAAATTCCACCCCGGCCGAGATGTTCATCAACTGAACGAGATGTTCTAAAGTTAAGGTGAAAGACTCGAACTTTCAGGGTCCTACTGGGATTAAGATCATTCTAGAAGCACAAAATACGATGGACATACAATCAAGCACAAAATTTTTAAAATTTTAAAATTTTAAAATTCACAAGTAGTTTTTAAAATTTTAAAATTTTTCTTCATTAAGATGCAATGCAATAACGAAACATGTGACAAAGATAATGAAAATGCAAAGTACGATGGACATACAATCAAGCAAGTATCTCAAAGTTATTACAGACCATAGTATTCAAACACCACATACTTAAACCACACGTTTTCCCTAACGTGCAATAAAAGTAGAGATAAAAGTACAAAAACTCACAAGTTTGGTAGAGTTGCTAAGGAGAGAAGGTCATCATCAAAGCGGAGGCGGGAATGGATGCCATGTCGGGTCATAGGGGTAGTTGAACTGAGCGTGATAGAGGTCCCGTATCATCTGCTGCCCCTGCTTCACGGTGCCAAGATGGCTATCCATGCTATCTATCCTTTACTGCAATGCGGGAAGCCATGGAGTCTTCTCATCGAACCATGAGGGACGCTCTGAAGTGTTGGCTCGTCGCTGGGAAGGGCTAGCTCGAGTACGACGGGTGGTGGACCTCCTAGGAAGCTCGTGGGACCGGTGTTTGTCCCAATGTCCATGTAATCCTGGCTCTGTCCTCCTGCCACCTCAGCTGCGGCATCATCCTCTTCATACTCCGGACCTCCCATCTCAACATGCATCGGCTCAAACGTCAACTTCCAGTTGACGTTGTTCCTAATGGTGTATTCCGCCATCCACAGAATCCCTCTCGCTCCCTTGCCCTCCCAAAGCATAGCAGCATGCGGCGGTCCTCTGTGTCGGGGAATTAGAATACCCCTATGAATGAAGCGCTCAAGACCAAGAGGCCTAGCCTCTATATTAAGCTCACAAGCTGAAAAATCAACTCCTAGACGGCGAGCGATGTAAGTCACAATACCTCCCACACAATTATCCCCCTTCGCTTTGTTTTTTGTCTTCCTCAAACTATCACCTAGTAGAGTGACACAGTAAGGAGCGGTACCGGTAGCCATGCAGAACAAAATGAAAAACTCATCGGCCTTAAGCCGTTGTGGTTTCTCGGTCCTAGGAAAAAGACACTCGGAAATGATCCGATGTGCTAGCTTGAAAGACAAATTGTATATCAAGCTCTCCTTAGAGTCAGCCGGATGCCACCTGTCTGCAGAACTCAACACCATAGCAATACACTCCCAAAAGGCATGAGGTCTAGTGTTCCTAGGGAAGGTCCCGTTATTAGTCTCACTAAACCCGAAAATCTGATAAAACCTCCCAATAAGCATTCTCACTAATACTGATGAACTCTCTAAGCCCAGCATTACTAATCATCATATTGAGATCATCCAAAATAATAAAGCATTCAAGTTCCTCAAGTACGAGGTACCTAGGGTTACAATGATGCGAGGTTGGATGGTTTTGTAAGCCTTGTTGTGGGGGTTGTGGTGGTGGTGGTTGGGATGAGGAAGAGGCTCCCTTACTCTTTTTGAACAAATTTTGACCACTTCTATGCAAACTGTCCATATCTGGCAAACCACGGTTGGATCTTCACAAACCACACCCGTGAAACTCAAGAACACCCCGTGGAAATTGTCGATTTTTCAGAAATCAACTACAACAGACAGCAACTCAACAACAACAGTCGTTGGCTATTTCTATTTCCAATCCCCTCCAGTTCTCTAGCAAATCTTCAACAAAATCGAAAGAATCGAACCAAGATCAAGTTTAGAGAAAAACATAGGTTTTTTTGAATTGAAAAATCCAAAATGCTTGCTGATTTCTTGTCCGTTTGTGTTGTTTGAGCATAGAATCACCTATAGAATGATGAGAACTTTGATTTAGGAGGAAGAACCGTTGCAATTGGTTGCCAGATGCAAAGATCGGGGCCGGGGTTTGGGGTTGGCGATTTCCGCTGCGTAGGGCGTTATTTTGGGGGTTTTGGCGTTGCAACTAAGTGAAGACGACTATTTATACTTTCGTGGAATTTTGGAAAACCACGACCCCCTAGAAATACCACGGACGTGGAACCAACCGTGGCGCCTCTCGACTTGTGTTTCCACGGCCAAAAATAGGAAACCACGGCCGTGGAAGCCTATTTATGCCCGTGGAATACCCTTTTTACGTTTTAAGACAATTCAGACTTCTATATTCTTCCTCACACCTGTTTAGAGATTTCCTAGTTCTTGTCATCTAAAGACACAAGAAAAACCGGGAACGAACCTACATAAACGACAAAAACAAACTAACTAATCTAATCTAAGAAAAAGGGAAAAGAAGCAATACCTTGGGTTGCCTCCCAAGAAGCGCTTTGTTTAATCTCCGTAGTTAGACCAATCCTTTTGTTGTTTAAGTGAGGAGGATGGGTGCAATCTCCTCAATCTGAACTTCCAGTATGTACTTCTTCAAACGTTGTCCATTGCCCGTGAAAGCTCCGCATTGTTCACCCCATACCTCAACTGCACCATAGGGGAAGATATGTTTAATTACAAATGAACCGGTCTAACGAGACTTCAACTTACCGGGAAATAGACGAAGACGGGAGTTGAAGAGAAGGACAAGATCGCCTTATTTCAAATCCTTCGGAACGATGTGCTTGTCGTGCCACCCTTTCATCCTTTCCTGCAAGCTTGCACATTTTTTAATGCGCTTGTCATTTTGTTATGGCTTCTTGAACCATCTCTAGATGTTTGTAAGGATGGAGAAAAGGTGAAACAATGTTTTTAAGAAGAGGGAAAGAAGCATCGGGAATTTTGGATTCCACGGGTTCACTACTACTTCCACGATAGTGGAACCAACTGTGGCTGCTCTTGACTTGTCTTTCCACGGGGTAATTTATGTAAACCACGCCCATGGAATGTTTATTTTGGCCGTGGTTTTTACCAACCTTCGAGTCTTTACGTTCTTCTTCCAAAATGTTCCTTCTCTTGCCCCTTTTTGTTGGAACGTCGGGTGATATGGAATTCACCGTCTCCCTTGATTCTTCTTCTTGGAGAGCAAACTCCATATCTTCCCAACCAATATTGAAAGATAGCTTGGCATTTTTGTAATAAACTTGACAACCCGAAGTTGCTAGGAAAAAGAATGATCGGCGTTGGATAATCTACAGGAATGTCCAAAACCACAAAATCTATGGGAAGGTAAAACTTACCAAGCCTCACGGGAATGTCCTCTAATATACCGACGGGTACGGTAGTGGATTAATCGGGCATATGGAGTTTTATCTTTACCGGTCTAGGCTCTCCTAGTCCAACCTTCTCACATAACTCAAGCGGGATGACGCTCACGCTTGCTCCAAGATCACAAAGTGCATTTTACATGCCTTCTCCAATTCCAAGGGAAACACAAAATGAACCCGGATCCCTCAGCTTGGGTGGCATCCTCTCCGTCATGGTTTTGATGAGTTCCGATGACTCGAAAGTCATCTTTACTTTACCAAAATCCTCTAGCTTCCTCTTGTTTGAGAGGATTTCCTTCAAGAATTTCCCATAAGCCGGCATACCTAAAATTACATCAATAAAAGGTATGTTAAATTGTAGTTTGCTCATGAGTTCAATGAACTTACCAAGGTGTTTATCAAGATGCGCCCTCGCTCTTTTTTTGGAAACGGAAGCGGAGGCTTGTAGGCTGGAGGAAGAACGTAAACGGGGACCTTCTTCTTTTCTTTCTCAGCTAGAACCTCCACTTTCATGGGCTGCTCGCCCTATCACTCGTTTTTGATGCAGGATCGGTAGTCTTCGCGCCACTCCTTGTTGTAATTGACATCATATGACCCTTCGGGTTATCTTCAGTTTTTGTGGGAAGTCTCCCTTGATCTCTAGGAGCTTCTCCGGCCTTACTAAACACTTGATTTTCCAAGGCTTTTTGTGCCTTAGAAATTAAAGTGACGGAATTGAAGTTACGGAATTTTTGAACACTTTTCAAAGGAATAGAGGAAGAAGAAAGAGGAGGGGTTAGTGAATTTTGAGCATGAGAATAAGGATTACCGGAGTTTTGTTGATTGGATCTCCAGTTGTTGTTGTAGTTCCGGTTGTTATTGATGTTGTTCCAATTGTTGTTCCTATTCCCTTGTTGGTTTCCTCTTCTAACGTAGCCCACATCTTGCTCCTTAGGCTGCTTCACATGAGCTGTCAAATGGTCTTTCAAATCCTTCATTTCACTATTTAAAGTGTTGAACTCCTTGACACTAGAGGTAGTAAGATTCAGCACCGGAGTTCTTGAGATTTGACTCCCTGCTTCCTCGCTTCGGTGTGAGTACTTTTCAATTGTGAGAGTTTGCTTCTCAACAAACTCCCACGCCTCATCTACCGGCTTGTCCATAAAAGTCCCACCTGAAAGTGATTGTAGCTTGATTTGCGCTTTCGCATTCAAGCCCTTAAAGTAGATCACAAGCAAATCAATCTTTGGAATCCCATGATGTGGGAAACCCAATAAGAGGTCCTTGAACCTTTCCCATGAGGTGAAGAGACTTTCACCACTCTTCTTCACAAATGCATTGATCTTAGCTCTAAATTCCGCCGTCTTCGATAGCGGAAAGAATTTGGTAAGAAACTCCGTGGTCATCTCTTCTCACGTGTTTACTCTTCCGGCGGGAAGTGATGGGTACCATGCTAGTGCTTTATCCTTCAAAGAGAAAAAGAAAGTATGCATCTTATAATTATTATTCTCGCACCTTGAAGGTCTCAATATTTCCATCAATATCTCACAATTCTGAAGATGTTGGTACGGTCACTCTCTCTCCTTTCCTCCAAAGCCATTTTGCTGGATCATAGTAATCACCGGAGGTCTAAACTCGTAGTCACCATCTACTGGATCTCCCAAGTGTTTTGAGGAAAACCCTCAAACGGATCAGCTGGATCCACTCTTGGTGGAGGTGGTAGTAAGACGTTAATGGGCGCTAGTGGAGGTGGATTAACTACATCTCTAGCATCCGCGTCTCTCTTCTGATTTACCAATTGTGCTTGTGCTATCATATCGGCCATATCGGCTCAAAGTCGTTCTTGTAGAGTAGCTTGATCATCTCTCTCTTTCCTCAAGGATTTTTCTTGTTGTCTTATGTGATCTCGATTTGTAGCTAATTCAGCTCTAAGATCCTCCAACTCTTGATTGTTGTTAGCGGCCATTTTCTTAGCATCTCTCAACTTCTTCTTGTATGACTTTTCCGGTTCCGGATCGTCAGGAACGATTTCTTTACCGGTTCTCGTCCTTCACATAAACCTAAAGAAAGATCCTGCAAGAACACTCAGCAAGAATAATCAGTAGCAAGGGTAGAAGCTACAAAGCTAGACAACCGTGCACTGGATTGGTCTTGACCAATTCCCCGGCAACGGCGCCAAAAACTTGTTTGCTCCAAAAGATTTGTGCGCAAATAAGCTTTATATTTATATCCAAGAATTAAGCCTAATGATAATGAACCCGCAGTGTACGGATCAATCGTCGTATGGGTTGATATTCCGGAGTCGATCTCAGGGAATCGGTGAGAGCAAAGCAGTAAAGGTAATCCAACTCGGGTAGAAAGCAATATTATGATCACAAATAAGAATATAGAAGCGAGAATAATGGGAATGCAGATTCTAAAGATCCAAGTATCCGGTTGCGGTATTCGATTCAAGATATCTAAGGATATGTACGGACAGAGCTGGATAGCAAGGTGGAGCTGGATAGCAAGGTATATATTCTTCAGTAGGTTGTTGTCCGGTGAAAATCCGACTTCCTTTTTTCCCAACTAAAGAATTTCACTTAACGGATGTTGAGTCTCGTCAAGAAGAGGTCATAAGGATAGGATTATGCTCTCATACCAAACCAAAACCCAAGGAAAAGAAAGACAAAGACAAAGGCTATGACACTCCTCACCTAATAGAGGATTTTGAATCCCCTATTATCTAGAACTCGTAAACACTCACACCCAGGCGTGGCTAAGGTTTAGAAAGGGTTAACAAAGGTAGGATTTAAGCAATCTTGAACTTTGGATAAAGGCAAAAGCGAAACGTGCAAAATACAGGAAACCACGGGCAAATCTTGGGAAACCACGGTCGTGGTTCCTGAAGAACAGGTCATGGAAATCCTCATTCAAGGGTTTCGTCTCACAACTCTCACGGTCCAATCTTTTAAGGCTCAATCTATCATCATTTGCACCACAACCATCAATCCTTCACCCTAGAATCGCAGGGGGTTTAACCAACAATCATCATCATAATCAATTCAAGATTAAGAAAAGAAATCGAAAAGGGCATGCAATCAAGAAGAACACAAAGACGAATAAAACCAATCCTCAAAGAAACAATAACTCAATTAAACTATATATAATCACAAAATGTGTTCTTAAAGACAATAATCAAAGACTAGAACAATCTCACAAATCTCTAAAGCAAAGTCAAGAACTTCTTCAATCTCCTTTAATCGTAAAAGAATCCTTTCCGAAGTAGGGAAAACAGAATCCAAGTACATCAATCGAGATCTCCGTCTATGACGTGATGCCCCTGAAATGTAGTCGTCAACCTCCTTCTATAAAATAAAATTTGGTTAAAAGGCTCCTTCCTTTCTTGCTGAAGTGGCAATTAACGTAACGGTCTTTTCCGAAGAAAACAACGGGTGAAATCAGAAAACCACGGACGTGGTTCCTCCCGTGGGGACTCTCGACCTTTGTTTCCACGTGTGAAATTTAATTAATTATCAAAACTCCAGCCATGGAACTTCCTTCTTGACCGTGGTTTCTCCTTTTCGACGGTTTTCTCCCTTGTTTCACAACATACTTCTTCCAATGATGTTCCAATACTTCCCAATGAAATCCTCATCGACCAATGCTCAGTGAATGGTCCCTTTCTACTCCATTTCATCTCCTATTCACCTAAAATCACCACAAAACTTGTGTAGATCTCGATTCTAAGATAATAGATGAATATACACGATAAATTCCATGAATGCATGGCCTTGCACTCAAAAGAAAGGGAAAAACTCCCTATATGCACATCTAAACCACGTCATATTTCATGCCCTCAGTATCAGAGACCACTTTGGCGGTGTCGGAGCCTAAAGCAAGCTTCTCGGTCAAGATGTGGGTCCAGGTGACTCCCTGTTATCTCCATCTCGGTTGACCTTGGATCATCTCGGCCGAAATGTTGTATCAGAGCCTGCTCCGAGTTATCACTAATTACTTTGGATTATCAAAGTTCACTTTGGGTGCGTGTTCCTTACGTTATTTGCTCCTTTTTATGCTGCAATGTAGTATAATTGTTATCCTTTTGACTCGTTGCACTTTCATGCTCCCTTTTGATACAAAATGTATCATATTCCCTACAATTTCAACAAAACTCTGTGTGGACCTCTATTCTCGCAAAGTAGGTGAATAAAAACATAATTGATATAAATATATGTCTTATGAATGTAAAATAAAGGGAAAATCTACATAAATGCATGCCTAAAAATAGGTCATAATTCATGTCATCACTATACCTCATACTTGCCTCTTGCTTGTCCTCAAACAAGGTTCAAACTTAAGATACAAGATGATATGGATTATGAAAATGCAAAAACAAAGAAAAACCACAATATTTTTGGTTGTGTTTCTATTAATAGATTACTCTCAAAGAATGTTTCATAGCTAATAACAATCATCATACGATCAAAAGGAGTTACATCATGGAAGGGATAATAACACTTTGTAAAAACAATCATAACATGCATCATAACTTGCAATATATCAAAATCAATCATAAGGAATTCAATTTAAACCATTAAGTCAAAACACATGTGTTATAAGGTCTTAAGGACTTTCAAATATAAAGGCCAAGAAACGTGTTATGAGTGAGATGCATATAGGATATGTGGTGCAAAAAATCCGGGAAAAGGGAAGAACTCCACCACATCAACAACAACATATCCACCAGAAAAGGTACTTTTTCACTTCGTTTTGCATTTTTCAATTTTTTTACTTTCACTTTTGAGAACATGGACAACGGTGCACAGTAGCCGAAACCTTGGAGATCAGCAGACCTCATTTTTACGAAGTGCCTCAAACCGGATGCGCATACCAAGACTCGTTAGGATTATCGATCAATCAAACTTTGGCAAGACACAAACACCCGGCTATGTGAATGGTGCCGAGTTACTCATCGTCAAGATCAACGTCCCCAAACCTATTTTTCTACCCAACACACTTCACTTTCAACTTCACATCACTTTTCACTAACATGCTTCCTAATTCCCAGATAGGTAAAAGGAAGGAGAAACAATATGAGAGGTGCTAAGCATGATCAAGAAGAAGAGCGAAAAGAATCGAATTGCTTCAATCATTCCAAAAAGAAGTGTAAGAACTTATCATGCGGTTTCAACCTTCAACACTCAACATTATTTAGAATGAAAGCAAATTATCAAACATGCATGAAATTCTAACAAAGTATTCAAATTTCAGATATGTCATAAATCAATTCAAGCATACAAGAATCATCATAGCTATTCCACAAAACAATATCATCATAGAGATCATATCTATCCTAGAGGAACAAATTTTTTTAAATATTTTTCCAAATTTTCAAAATTTCAAAATCAAATGCAATGCAATAGACAAGAAACATGCAAAAGGTATTGCAAATACCTCCACCTCATACTTAAAACTCACATTGTCCCTAATGTGAAGAAAAGAAAAGGTTGAAAAGGATACTCACAATGTAAGATGGCGAATCAGGGAAAGCGAATCATTCCGCGGTGGTGGTGGCGGCAATCTATAAAAGCTCGGATAGGGAACTCTGAATATTCTAATTGGCATCGGAGAATTTTTGTTGAACGAAGAAGGGGAGCATATCGCGGCCGAATATTTTTTTTCGAAATTTTTTTTTCGAAGGCGTCTCGGCCAAGATGGTTTTTGGTCATCCGAGATGCTTGACCAAGGTGACTCCCTGTTGCTCCCATCTTGGTTGGCTGAGATTGGTCTCGGTCTAGATTCCTTTAGGCAACCGAGATGGCTCTAGTTTCCGTTCTTTTCTCAAATTCTCGAACATTGAATTTCCCCCATCTCCTTCTTTGGTTTATTTTCCTTGGATTGTACCTAGATTCTGTCATCATGGACACAAAAAAGCAAAAACTACATTAAACTAATCTAGAAAGCAAGAAGAAAGCAATACCTTGGGTTGTCTCCCAAGAAGCGCTTGGTTTAAGGTCGCTAGTTGGACCTAACCCCATGGAATTACTCAATGCAGCTCGAACACCTTGGAGTGCTCATCATATCCATCATAGAATTCTTCCAAAAAGATTCCAATTTCTAATTTCACCGGCAAATGATAGGATCTCCCACATACAAGCTTGTACGGTTTGGTTCTCACTAGAATCCTACTAGTCTTCATATGCTTCCATGGGACATAACTCAGTTTTTCATCCCATCCTTTCCTAGATCGAGAAAACAGCTTCTCGAGAAATCTAGTAGCTTCCTCATCTCCAGCTTGGGGATGATGTATGGTCTTTGTCACGCGAATGACCCCATACTTGTACAAAAGACGCTTCTTTGCCTTAGCGGTAAAGCGCTTGTTAACTCCACTCCTTGTAGTCCAAGGAGCATCTACTTTCAGCAAATTCAGGGGAGGTTTCATCTTGACCATAGGAGGTTCCTTCGGAAAGGACCCCCAAATCTTTGGTGCTTCCCTGAAGATATCTAGAACTTTAAAGGGAGTAGGAGCAATTACCTTATAAAGTTCTTCAATGCTTGGGACGAGTTTCATGTTAGGATGATAATCCACACATGAAATCTCTCCTAACTCAACTGGATTCTCTTAAACCTTGGCCACAGTTTCAGTAATTTGGCCAAGGTTCTCCATATTCTCTTCTCCTTCTTCTTCCAGCTCAATTTTTTCTTCTTCAATCTCGACCTCAGTTTCAGCAGATGGGTAGAGGTCTTCCACTTCTTCAGTGTGGATGTCAAGAGGAACTTCATATTCGAGCGGAGGAATGCTCAAAACTTGTATTTCTTCCTTATATACCTCTTTCGACTTAGTATAGGATAGGAAGCTTTCTTCGAGCTCATCCCATAACGCAGGCTCATCCTCAACAACCTCTTCGTTTTCCCTTTCGTTACTAAATTCGATGAATGCAAATAAGCGACAAATATTTATAATGGTCCACCCTAGCAAGTTGTCTTGCTCTCCAAACTAGATCAAATGCAGGTTCATATCTCCGTGCAGCCATAGGAAGTCTTGAAAACTCAAAAACTCATAGGAAAAAGATCAAAAGAAAAAGAAAAAGCTTCCAAGTTAGACAACCGTACACTGGATTGGTCTTGACCAATACCCCAGCAACGGCGCCAAAAACTTGTTCTTTGGCGAAACTCTGTTCCGTTTCCGGAACGAGAACTTCGTATGTACCTGAGAACACAAATCTGAAACAACACTCAAGCAGAAAGGCCAATAGCAAAAGCTTTAAATTTATAATCCGAATAATAAACCTAACGATAAGCAAACCCATAGTGTACGGATCAATCGTAGTAAGAGCTTATATTCCGGAGTCGATCTCAAGGAATCAGTGGGAATAATCACAGTAAAGCAATCTAACTTCACAAGCATGAAATAATATTGATCAAAATTAAAAGACAAGATGTATATCAAGATGGGGAAATGCAGATTCTAAAGATCATAATATCCAGGTGTGGTTTCGACTCAAGATTTCTGCAGGTAACGTGGACAAATCTAAGGTTTGCTGAGGGAAGGTGTTGCTACTAAAAGGTAGATCACCGGGTAAGTTTCACTACCCACTTTCCCAAATCAAAGCTCCTATCACCGGGTAAGTCTCAAGGAACTAAGGAGAGGTAAAAGAACTCAAACTAACATCACTCATCTAAGGGAGCAAAACTAACCATCACCGGGTAAGTCTCAGGTTAACTCTCAAAGGTAGAATGATGGCACAATAAAACCCTAATAAAGGATAAACCATTATTACCTAACACTCATCATCATTGGTATACAAGCAAAGGAATCACCGGGTAAGTCTCATCCTAGGCTTGCGTGTAAACCAAGAAAGGTGCAACAAGGATAGGATTTGGCAAACTATAACCTAAACTCGGAATCTGCAAAGCAATGGGCGATCTTGGTCTGTTCTATATCGATCTCGGTCGAGATGCTCAACGAATAGCCCGAGACGGGTTTCGGAATAGGTTTAAATCAAGATTTTAGTGTCCACTCAGATATAGGTTCATTCTTTCATCGTCTACACCACAACCTTCAACTAATCACCCTATAATCGCAAGGGTGTTTAGCCAACAATCATCATTATCAATACAATATCAAATATTTAAAGAATATCAAGAAAAGGTCAATAATCAACCAACAAAGATGTTCCGATTATCAAAGCAAACAACAAATCAATAGTATCCAATAACGTGTTCCAAAAAGGGATGATAACAACTCACTAGTAATCCCCAAAGAAATCCTCACAATCTAAGATTTCTTAAACCCTAAGAAATCATTCCTTCAAATCTTCTTCCCTTTACTTCTTCTTAAATCAGTCGTCCAAGAAAACCTTTGACGTTCAATGTCCGTGGTCGGTTGGGAATCATTTTCAATGTTGAAGGCTCAGAGATATTTATAGGGAGATCAATTTAGGGTTTACAACCTTAAAGATAAACCCTAGAACTTTGGGCCGAAAAAAGAATGTTAAGCCCACTTTAGCGGTGTCGGAGCCCAACGCAAGAATCTCGGTCGAGATGTGGGTCGAGGTGACTCCCTGTTATGTCCATCTCGGTTGACCTTGGATCATCTCGGCCGAAATGTGGTATCAAAGCCCGCTCCGAGGTATCAGAAATTACTTTGGGGTATCAGAGGTCACTCTGGGTGCGTATGCTTGACAATCTTTGATCCTTTTTATGCTCCAATGTAGTCTAATTGCTATCATTTCGACTGCTTGCACTTTCATGCTCCCTTTTGATCCAAAATGTGTCATATTTCCTACAATTGCAAAAAAACTGTGTAGACCTCTATTCTCACAAAGTAGGTAAATAACAACATAATTGATATAAATATATGTCTTATGCATGTAAAATAAATGAAAATCTACATAAATGCATGCCTGAAAATAGGTCATAATTCAAGTCATCAAGCTTATCCAAACGGCATATGGGACGGTCAAGTAAACAGCCATGGTGGCCGTATGATTGCCCGTATGGTCGGCATTTGGCCTGCTATTCCAACTCGTTTGAAAGACCGTCTTGTGCGATTTTATGATTTATAGTAAAGAAGTTCTTGGCTCCAAATTTTTGAGTAGTCGATCCTCAATCATATAAGATAGTGTTTTTGTGACATCCGACTTCAAGCAAGATTGAACTCTTAAGGAACCTTGAGTGAATAACATTGGTAATTACTTCATAATAATCCGCGGGCACTAGGAATAGTCGGAGCCATACCCAATGGAAAAAGGATATTGTCCATACGCATTTCATGTAATTGGAGTAAAACTTGACATGTTGAACCTTTCAATTTTCTAGCGATACGGAAGTATTTAAGTAATTGGCGTTCAGTAATACCATAATGAAAACATTTTTGTTTTGTTTTTCTTCTAGTTCAATACGAACGCATTATGTGTTGTAAGCATATATATATATATATATATATATATATATATATATATATATATATATATATATATATATATATATATATATATATATATATATATATATATATATATATATATATATATATATATATATATATATATATATATATATATATATATATATCTAAAATATGTTTAAAATGACATGAATAAGTGGGTAGAAAATACGTTTGTTTCGATGTTATCATTATACCTTGTCAAACCCCTAACCTTGGGCAAATATTATTAAATTCAAAATTTTCATCATAACCCATTGCCTACCATAACCCTACCCGAGATAAATCATATTGGATTGAAATTTCTTATCATGAAACATACCGTACCAAAATCCTAACCGAGACAAATTTTATTAAATTTAAAGTTTTCATCATAATCCATATTATGCCATAAGAATATCCACCAAAATCCTATCATTACCCTGTATTTATATATAGGTTTTTTTTATATTAATACTACAAATCATACTCTTCATTCACTACTTTCTTCAAATTCTCCGTTCAATTTTATATCTCCTCAAAAATGTCATTTGACTCATTAGGTTGTCAATTCAACCCTTTAGATTTTCTAAACTTTGTTCAAACTTATCAAATGAGTGTATATCAGTGAAGGATCACATTCTTGCAAGAATAATTGGTCGGACAAGACAAATGAGGAAACTATACAAAACAAGAGAGCACCGGTGGCGGCAATAAACTAATAGAGATCATGAGAATGAGTGAATGACCATGAACATGAATGCCTAGTCAATACAGTGTATCTTGAGCAACAATTTCGATGACGATTTTGAATGTTTAAACACTACTTTTACTTATAGTTAAAGAGCTCTCAACCACATTTGACTAATTTACCAAAAGCCGAATGTTGTTGCCAACTTGGAATATCTCTAGGAAAAAATGTAGTTCTTTTACTTTTTGGTTGGAACAATGCTTTTATTCATATAATTGACTTATACAACTAGTGTAAATTCCCTAAATGAGTATCTTTGAATGGAAATAACTAGTACACTAAGCGTGAACTAACTATAACATTCGGGAATTTTATTTCCGGAAGTCGAGGTGTTCCGACCTTTTCCGCATCGACGGCTTATTTCCCGCATGCACGTTTGCTGAGTACGAGTTTTAATGCGGGATAGAGGTTCTTTATTACTTTCCAACCTTGGAAAGAGGAGTGAGGAGACAAGGGGGTGACCCTTGGGTTATCCCACCTCTTTTGTCAGCTCACTATTCTCCCCTCTCTTTTTTCCATTTCTCTTTTACGCTCTTTTCCCTCTTCCACTTCTCTTCTTCTTTGTTGCTCTCTTCTTCGTTCTCCTTGTAAGAGTGGTGTGTGGAAGCTGCAACTTGGGTATTCCGGATCTGTTGTGGTAAGTAGTCTTCTTCCTCTTCCTCTTGCTGCTTGTATTCACTTCTTCCTCTTCTCTTCACCCCCATGGCTATGGAGGTAGCTTTTGAAGGGAGATCTAGTAAACCCTTGCATGTCCCATTCTTTAGCTCGTTTAGGTCATGGTGAGGAAGCTAAGACATGTGGTGAAGATTTGGAGAAGGCCCAGCAAGAGAAGGAGGCACTAGGAGCAAAGAACCAGCCGAAGAAACGAAGAAGACGAAGTTTCTGCTGCTCGACCGCAGGGGCGGATCCACGGAGACGCGGGGGAAAATCAAGACCACTGCATGGGCGGCCAGGGCCACTACAGGGGCGGCCACCAGGCGCAGGGGCGGCGCCAGGCTTCTACAGGGGCGGTGACAGGGTCCGCCGGGAGCGTCAGCTTGCTTCCGCGGCCGCGTTTTCTTCACCACTAAGTTCCTCCCTCCTTTTCCTTTCGTTCTTTCCTTAGACCTTTGATGTATCTAGTTAGAAGCATGCTTAGAAGGGACCTAGGACTTGTGAGAATGCCATTTAGTGGTTGCTATCCTTGGAGCCCTTATGGCTTGGTGTGAATGATGATCTTGAGTGTTGAGCATGTTGACCTTCCTAAGCTAGTTGGTTCTCCTAGGCTGTTGTTGTTGATCTTGTCCTTAGGTTGTGTAGGCTGTTGTGAGTTTTCCTTGCTTGTTGAGAGTTTTGTGAGTACCATGGACCCTAGGATGCTTTCCTAGTTGGAGAGTTGAGTGATCTTGCTTAGATCACTAGAATGATGTCTATGACTCCATGAGTGTGGACTTGTGTTGATGAGTGTATTCGTGTATGAGCAGGTTGAGTACTTCCCCACTAAGGAAGCTAGAGTGTTGTGAGTTGAGAGACGAGGTAATTCTCCGGACTTACTTATCCGTATTCGATGTATTAGATTCATTGCGTGCTTGGTGGTGTGTGTTTTATCGCTTTTGTTATAACTTATAAACCGGTAATAGGACCACCGAACTTTATATTACTTGGCCCAAGTGTATGATAACGGGCGGTGACATCACTGTCTAGCTCTTGCGAGAGCTAGGAGGTTCTCGGCGGCTGGCCCGTGCTGGTTAGATGGTCGCAGGCATCCGAACCGTTCCATTGCCGGAAGAAGGGACCGAAGCGAATTTCGAGAGATTCTCGTGTCACAAAAGAAGTTGAACTAGAACGGGATACGACCTAATAAATAAAGATAAATAACTGGACTTGTTTGTTGAGCATGTTTATGTGATGTGATTATATATGATTGTGTTTGTGCCTTCATCATGTCTTTAATGCTTCGAATGTAGTTAACGGTTTTAAACCGCTTGTGTAGATGCCCCGCAGCTTAGAGACGCTTCCGAGTGAGGTGGAGGAGTGGACAGCTGAGGGCCGTCGTACATTATAGGACGGGGGCGTTTTTTTTGGGATTATTATTGTTTTTATGCTTATGTTGGTTCATGGATTGTTGTACGCTTTCAGATTTATGTTTTGTGGAGTTTTGTGTCGTTTTGAGGACACGGCTGAGTTTCCACATTGTACTCTTTACTTTTCCGTCATGCATACATTATAAACGTTTTCGAGTTTTTGAGCCTTTATTTGTGCCATGTTGGAAAGGTCGGGTGAGATTGTTGTCAGGTTAAGGGTCGGGACCCATTTTGCGGTCTCGCCCGTAGCATTCCGATATTCCGCGGATTTGGGGTGTTACACTAACTTTGTGAAGGGGTCATTTCATTGTTTGGTGATGCATACTTACAAAGGCCAAACACATCACACATGCAATGAACCCTTCATGGTGTTGAGGAATGAAGATTTCCTTACATAATAGGTAACATTGATTATATACGTTGAGAATGGAAGAATTGTCAAACTAGGTGGAGATGTTTGTTTTGACACGGATATGGGTAACTAACAATCATCTTAGAAGCAATTGCATCATATGATCTTTGGATTTTGCATGCATTTTTTGGAACAATGGGATCGTCTAATGATATGAATATTCGAGATCATTTTCTTGTTTTGATGATATTTTGAACGGTATATGACCACCGATGAATTTTATCGTTATGGTGAATGTGTATAACATAGTTACTATCTCACTAAAGATATGTGTTACGCTAAGATCGTGTGATGTGCACGCAATAAGCTTTAAATTTATACTCGTTATATTTCTCCTAACTCCTAGCGAACCCGCAATGTACGGGACGTTTGTAGTAGGGATAATATTCCAAGGTCGAACACAAAGACTGAAGTGAGATTGATTCGGTTTATGATTTAGTTTAGTGAAGATCTAGGTGAAGAGAAAGGAAAGGAAATAAAGAAATAAAAATCTAAATGTTTTTGGTTGGTTTTTAGGTGATCAATCAAGGATCACAAATGATGCAAGGTAATCAATCAACTAAGCTAGCAAATTAACACAAACAAACAAACTAAGCACGAGATATGAATCAAGAGAGAAAAGCGGATTCTAGGGGTTGGAAGCTCCGGTTATGGCCTAGGACTCAAGCTATCTAATCAATCCTTGGATTAACTATGATGTGTTGGGAATGAGTGTTTCTAAATTGGGATCGATCACCGGGTTGGTCTCATGGTCCACTAATCCATTCCTAAGGTCTTATCACCGGGTAAGTCTCTAAGAACCTAAGGGACGGAATTCTACACAAACCGGATTGTTACCTAGGGATCTAACCTATCCTTACCGGGTATGTCTCGGAAAGGGAAGTTTTAAGCAACTATCCTAGCACACTTAGTCCAATGGTGGCTTGTGAGGCTCACCACTACCTATGGTTTGTCATCTTTGGAATCTAAGAGTAAGGATTACCGAGTAAGTCTCTCCTAACACTTAGATGCTAACACTAGGTCACCCTAGGGTAGATTTAACTCAACAAACACTTAGGATTTCAACATTCTAACAATCTAAAGCTAGATCCATCGAACCAGGGAGAATCACGGTTTGTTCTATTCAAGTCCACGGCCGTGGTTTGACATGAACAAACCGTGGACTTCAACAGAGGCTACGTTCAATCAAGTGAGTCATCCAATGACTAATATAAGTCCATCCTATCATAATCCTAGCCATAACCATCCTTTCCTTACCCTAGAATCACATCTATTTAGCCTACAACATTCATCATAACAATAGAGATCATCAAGCATAAAATCATGGCTTCCATATGCAAGATAATGAAGAGAAAGAGATGAACAAGTGAAGTAAACAAAACCAAGCTGAAAAATAGAATTAGAATGACTCACAACCCTTCTTAAAGAAGGTTCAAATGGTTCATACAACTCTAGAAATCGATTCCAAAATTCCTCACTATAAAGCTGTCAAAATCTATCAATGGTGTGCTCTTCTTCTTCTCCAATGAAGCTCTTCTCCAATGGTATCTTTCTTCCTTGAGAATCTTCTTGTTTTTTAGAGTATTTTTGATTGGGTGATAGTGGATAATGGAGAGCTGCTCCAAGATCCTTCTCTCAGCCAATGCAGGACCACTTTTATACTATCACCATGCTAGAGCTGGCCAAGAGATCGTGGCACAACTGTCACGAAAACCTGGCAAAATCCACGGGTAGAATCACGGCCGTGGTCTGGTCGCAGACCGTGGTTTGCTCCAGAAGTCCTCCAAGGCTCGTTAAGCCATGATTTGGTGCATGGCTTGTGTTGGAAAGGTTCCTTGAGTCCTCCTTAGCCCTTAGCTTGCATTCCAATGAGTCCGGAAGTGTGTTATCTCGAGGAATGATCCTCGGATGTATCGATTAGGCTCTTAAATCTCCCAAAATACCTACAAAGCAAGCAAAAGTCCGAGTAGACGTCTATCTCGACAAAATACGTGAATTGAGTGCAAACGTCGTGAACTAGTGCTAAACCATGCATGAATGAGTGAGAAATCTATCTAAATGATTACCTAAACCTAAGTCATAAATCGTGTTATCAAAAATACCCCATACTTAAGGTTTGCTCGTCCCCGAGCAAATTCTCAACTATAGACTACAAGATAACATGATTTATGTATGCAGAAAAATGGCAAAATCTTTTTGGGTTTGTGCTTCTATTATTGGAAAACCTTCATAGTCATGTTTTATGGCAACGGACAAACAATTATGTATCAAATAAATGAAGGCATGGAAAGACAATTGTACTTAACTCAAAAGCATGCATGAAATGTAAAGATGACGAAGTCGAGACGATCAAGAGCATATCCAATCTAGATTACTAAGTCTTACAAACATGCAAATAGGTCATAAGGTCTTGTGAAATAAAAGGCCAAGAAACGTTGTGATTAGGTGGGGATTTTTCTAGGCTATGTGATGCTAATCCGGAAATGGAACTAACTCCACAATCTTGTCCTCGATCAACTTCCCTCAAGTGTATACTTTTCTCTACCTTTTCTTTCTTTTCTTTTTCTTTCGCTTATTTTTGAGACAATGGCATTGGTGTACAAAAGCCGAAACCTTGGTGATTATCCATCCTCGGACTTTTTCTATTTTTCGAGGTGCATCCACACCGGGCACACATACCATAGCTCGTTAGGACTATTGGTTTATTTGACTTTGGCAAGGCACCAACACCCGATTATGTGAAGTGTACCGAGTTACTTGTCATTTAAACCAACGTCCCCAAACCTATGTTTTTGTCTACACTTTCACAACAAATTCAGCATTTTATTCATGACATTCTTTCATCAACATCTTCACCCCACACTTGCTTTTCACACACACCAACATACTAACATGCTCCTATTCCCGGATGGGTCAAAAGAGGTCAATTTATATCAATTGAGGTGCTAAAACATCATGATCAAGATGAGAAGTAGAGAAAGATGAATTGCCTCATTCATTCCTAGATGGTATGCAAGAACTATCATGTAATTTCGACTTTCAATACTCAATCCATTCTAGGAAAACATCATGATCACAAATCATTCATGGGATTCAAGAGAAGTACTTCAAGTCCACATATGCATTCATCAATTTAACACATAAGGCCATCCATAGCCAATCCACAAGACAAGATTCATCATTAGGGTCATATCCAAGCCTAGAAAGCACAAAATTTTTTAAATTTTCTGAATTTTTGTGGGATTTTCGAAATGAATATATACAATGCAAGACATGTGCAAATATTAAACTACCCTAGATGCTCCTCATGCAAAGGATCATGCAAACCCCACCCCATACTTAGAAACACATTGTCCCCAATGTGTAAATGAAGTAAAGAAGAGTGAAAGAAGGTTCTCACAATGTAAAAATGGTTTGCTATGATATTTGGGATTCTCAAGTGGAATTGAAGTTGGATGATCCTATCAACCATGGTAGAGAGCTCTAAGTATTCATCAAGGCGTCGGGACCCGCGCTAGGCACCGCTAGCTGTCCAAGTTCTGCGTCCGCTCCACCCATAATTGATGAGGGGTTCATCATCATCATTCACATGCCATGCAAGGCTTCCAATGTTACCAAGATTCTAACACACACAAAGCACACACAAAAACAGAAAAATCTAAAACGAAAACAAAACAAGAAAGGGAAAACGTTACCAATGGGTTGCCTCCCACCAAGCGCTCTTTTAAGGTCATTAGCTTGACCAAACTCGGGGGCGTCTCATTCGAGGTGAAGTGTGGAAATCGTATCCACCGGAGCTCCCGGGATATACTTCTTCAACCGGTGCCCATTCACCTTGAAATCTCTACAATGCTCCCCTCCTATCTCAATTGCTCCATGGGGGAAGATCTTTTTCACTACATATGGCCCGGTCCATCTTGATTTTAGCTTTCCGGGAAAGAGCCGCAGTCTTGAGTTGAAAAGAAGGACAAGGTCGCCTTCACTCAACACCTTCGGGATGAGGCGCTTGTCATGCCACCGTTTGGTCCTTTCCTTGTAGATCCGGGCATTCTCATAAGCATCCAACCGGATCTCCTCAAGAGCGTTTATATCAAGAAACCTCTTCTCTCCCGCCTCCTTGTGGTCAAAATTTAGCCACTTAGTGGCCCAATAAGCTCTATGCTCCATTAGTACCGGAAGATGGCAAGACTTGCCATAGACCAACTTGTAAGGAGTGGTGCCAATTGGTGTCTTGAAGGCGGTCCTATATGCCCACAAGGCATCATTGAGCTTCATAGCCCAATCCTTTCTTGTCCTAGAGACCGTCTTCTCAAGAATTCCCTTTATCTCCCGGTTGGAGATCTCCACTTGGCCACTAGTTTGGAGGTGGTAAGGTGTTGCTACCTTATGAGTCACCCCATACTTAGCCAAGAGCGTCCCAAAGTTCCTATTGGTGAAGTGCTTTCCTTCATCACTTATGATCACCCTTGGTGTTCCAAACCTAGGGAAGATCACTCGGTTAAAGAATCGCACCACAACCTTGGCGTCATTTGTAGGAGAGGCGATTGCCTCCACCCATCTCAAAACATAGTCAACCGCCAATAGGATGTAGAGGTTGCCACATGAAGAAGGGAATGGTCCCATGAAGTCCACACCCCACACATCAAATATTTCCACTTCTTGAATGTTGTTCAAGGGCATCTCATTCCTCCTTGAGATGTTGCCTGTCCTTTGGCAAGCATCACAAGCTACCACAAAGCTTTGCACATCCTTGAACAAACTTGGCAAAAAGAAGCCCGATTGCAACACTTTAGCACATGTCTTGTGTGAGCTAGCATGCCCTCCACATGGCAAGGAATGACAATGGCGGATCACACTCTCCACCTCGTCCTCCGGTATGCATCTTCTAAACGTTCCATCCGGCCCTCTCTTGAACAAAAGTGGTTCACTCCAATAGTAATGCCTCACATCCTTGAAGAACTTCTTCCTTTGGGCATATGTCAAACCGGGAGGCACTTCCTCACACACAAGATAGTTCACAATGTCGGCATACCAAGGCTCACTTCCTCTAGACACTTGGAACAAGCATTCCTCCACCATTTGCAATTGCTCATCCCGGAATGAATCATCAATCGGGATGTCATCTCTCTCAAGCTCTAATGGTGGGAGTCTACTAAGGTGATCCGCCACGGAGTTCTCGGATCCCTTCTTGTCCCGGATTTCAAATCAAACTCTTGAAGAAGAAGGATCCACCGAATCAACCTTGGTTTGGCATCCTTCTTTGTAAGTAGATAACGGATCGCAGCATGATCCGTATAAACTATGACCTTCGCTCCAACAAGATATGAGCGGAACTTCTCAAATGCATACAACACCGCTAGAAACTCCTTCTCGGTGGTAGCATAATTGTGTTGAGCATCATCTAGCGTCTTGCTAGCATAATAAATGGCATGAGTGCGCCCATCTTTCCTTTGCCCCAAAACAGCCCCAACGGCTACATCGCTCGCATCACACATGATCTCAAATGGTAGGTTCCAATCCGGAGGTTGCATGATAGGTGCGGAGATCAAGGCGTTCTTCAACCTACAAAAAGCTTCAAGGCAATCCTTGGAGAAAACAAACTCCACATCTTTCATTAGTAGGTTAGTAAGAGGCTTAGAAATTTTAGAGAAGTCTTGAATAAACCTCCGGTAAAAACCGGCATGCCCTAAGAAACTCCTTACCCCTTTCACCGAGGTAGGTGGTGGCAACTTCTCTATCGTTTCAATCTTGGCCCTATCAACCTCAATGCCACGGTTGGACACCAAGTGTCCCAACACAATACCTTCACTTACCATGAAGTGGCATTTTTCCCAATTCAAGACAAGATTTGTTTCCTCACATCTTTGCAATACTAATGACAAGTTAGCCAAGCAATTATCAAAGGAAGAACTATAAATAGAGAAATCATCCATGAACACTTCCATGATATTTTCGATGTATTCCGAAAAGATAGCCATCATACACCTTTGGAAAGTGGCGGGTGCATTACACAACCCAAATGGCATTCTCCTATAGGCAAAGGTTCCCCATGGACATGTAAAGGTGGTTTTCTCTTGGTCATCGGGGTGGATAGGGATTTTGAAGAATCCACTATACCCATCTAGGTAGCAAAAATGAGAATGTTGAGCTAACCTCTCTAGCATTTGGTCAATGAAAGGGAGAGGGAAGTGATCTTTCCTAGAGGCCATGTTCAACTTCCTATAATCAATGCACATTCTCCACCCCGTAACCGTCCTAGTTGGGATTAGTTCGTTGTTCTCATTGGTCACTACGGTCATTCCACCCTTCTTAGGCACTACATGAACGGGACTAACCCACTTACTATCCGAGATAGGGTAGATAAGCAACTTAATGATCTCCTTTTTGACTACCTCTTTCATTATAGGATTCAATCTTCTTTGATGTTCAATAGAGGGTTTATGGTTATCTTCCATCATTATCTTATGCATGCACAAATAAGGTTTTATCCCAACCAAATCATCAATAGTATGGCCAATGGCTTTTCTATGCAATCTTAGCTCATGCAACAACTTAGCAAGTTCATCATCACTCAAGCATGCATTCACAATCACCGGATATGTAGAATCATTACGAAGAAAAGCATACTTTAAATGAGAGGGGAGGGGTTTGAGTTCAAGTTTAGGAGGACCTTTTTCTAGTGGAGACGATCCAAATAACGTTGGATGAGATGAATCCAAAGCAAATGAAGACCCTCCAAGGCTCCTTGAAGCTTGATCATCAATGAGGTCTGATTTTGGGGGAACCACGGTTTGAACCACGGTTGGCTCCACTTCCACGGCCGTGGACCTTGCCTGGCTCATTTGTTGAGGCTTTATAGAGAGTTCTACGGCCGTGGAACTACTTCCACGACCGTGGTTCTTACAACTGTTCAACATCCCTTCGTGAACCTCAAATCCAACTCTTGTCTCCTTTTCTAGTGCTTCTAAGGCCTTGATTTCTTCATTGCAAGCCTCCTCAACACCTTCCTCCATCATACTTAGGGTAAGAACCTTCTCCAAGGGATCCTTGATCAAGATCGAGCTCACGACTTCTCTAGATCCCTCTTGCTCGACTATGTTGAAGACATCCTCATCAAGGGTTGGCCCTTTCATCATTGTGGACAACTTGAACTTGATGTTCTCTTCTCCAATGTTAAAGGAGAGAGTCCCATTCTTGCAATCCACTAGGCATCCGGAGGTGGCTAGGAAAGGTCTTCCTAAGATGATGGGAACCGGATAGTCCGCCGGAATATCCAAGACAACAAAATCAATTGGCACATAGAATCCTCCTATTTGCACCGGGATATGTACTAAGATCCCAACCGGATGAGTGATAGAACGGTCCGCCATATAGAGGGTCATCTTGACCGGTTTCGGCTCCCCTAGCCCAACCTTGTTGCAAAGTGCAAGCGGTATGATGCTTAAACTTGCCCCAAGATCACAAAGGGCCTCATACTTCACATCTCCCACCCCAATTGGGACACAAAAGGAACCCGGATCCCTTAGCTTGGGAGGCATCTCCTCCTTCATTGTTTGGATCAACTCCGAGGACCTCTTGGTCATTCTTATCTCTCCATACTCCTCCAACTTCCTTTTGTTGGAGAGTATTTCCTTCAAGAACTTGCCATATGCCGGCATTCCTAAAATAGCATCCATGAACGGAATGTTAATATGTAATTTGGACATGAGTTCAAGGAATTTACCAAAGTGATTGTCCAAGTGAGCTCTTGCTCGTGATTGTGGGAACGGTAGTGGTGGCTTGTATGGAGGCGGTGCCACATATGTTGGCTCAACATCCTTGCTCTTGCCTCCATCTCCTTGCAAAGTCTCTTCCTCTATCACCACTTGTTTTCCTTTAGCATTCTCCTTGGGCAAGGGATCTTTCATACTCAACCCGCTCCTTGTAGTAATGGCCAACACTTGGCCTCTTGGGTTGTCTTTGGTTCTTCCGGGAAGCTTTCCCGGATCTCTATGGGCTTCACCCGCCTTTTGGAACACTTGTGCTTCCAAAACCTTTTGAGCTTTATAAATTGAAGTCACGGTACTCTCAAGACCACTCAACCTTCCAAGCAATTGCTCAAACATCATTTCGGTCCTATCCTTTGGAGGTTGAGTAAATCCGGGTGGAGGTTCTTGTGAAGCTTTTGGTGGTGGAGCTGCGCTTGTGGAAGCGGGAGGGTTCAAGGCTCCATCCGGGTTAGAGTAGGAAAACCCGGGATGGTTGTGGTTGGGCCGGTAATTGTTGAATTGCCGGTTGTTGTTGAAATTCCTTGGGCCTTGGTAGTTGTTGTAGTTGCCCCTTCCCATGTAATTCACATCCTCCTCCTTAGAAGGCAAGTTAGCTTGTGGAAGCACTTGAGGAGTTGCTTGATTCTTCAAAGTTGTAGCACACAACTCCCTCAAAGACTTCAATTCATTATTGATGGCATCAAGCTTGAAGTTGCTCATGGTGACTTCACTCACCTCATATGCTCCCGCATTTCTTCCTTCACTCTTCCTATGGGAGTATTTCTCAATCACTAGAGCTTGCTTCTCCACAAACTCCCAAGCATCATCTACATGCTTCTCCATGAAAGTCCCACCGGAAAGAGATTGGAGCTTGAATTGACTATCTTCATCAAGTCCCTTGAAGTAGATCTCCAATAGCTCAATTTTCGGTATACCATGGTGTGGACAATCTAGGAGAAGATCTTTGAACCTCTCCCAAGACTTGAATAAACTCTCTCTATCCTTCATTACGAAGGCATTGATCTTCCCTCTTAACTCGGTAGTCTTGGAAGGTGGGAAGAACTTAGTCAAAAACTCGGTTGTCATCTCCTCCCAAGTACCAACTCGCCCTTGTGGAATAGATTGATACCAAGCCAAAGCTTTGTCCTTAAGAGAGAAAGAGAAAGCCCTAAGCTTATGATTGTTTCTCTCCAGTCTAGGCGGTCTAAGAGTCTCCATCAAGATCTCATAGTTCATCAAGTGTTGATGAGGAGACTCTCCTTCCATCCCTCCAAATTGATTATGCCGGATCATTTGTAGAACTTGAGGGCGGAGTTCGTAATCATGGGCTGCGGGATCTCCTAAGTTCACACCTGGACGGTGTGCTCTTTGTGCCAGATCCATACGTTGCCCCAACGTTTGTGGCTCTTCCATAGCAATGGGCACAACCATAATATTCACCGCCGCAGGCTGCGGTTGAGGTGGAGGTGGAGGAGGTTGTTGACGGTTAAGCTCTCTTTGCACAAGAGCTTGCCTAATCTCCTCAATCTCCCTCCTAGTTGCCTCTTACCTCTCATTGGCAAGTCTCCTTTCATTCTCCAAAGCTTCATCCCTTATCCTAATTTGCTCTAAAGCCTCATCCAACTCAGCTTGGAGATCTCTTCCGGCCATCTCTTTTCCCTTTTTAATGCTCTTGGATCTAGATCTAAGGGTTTTCTCCGGTTCGGGATCAAATGGAGCTAAATCCTTGCCACGAGATCTTCGCATACACCTAAAGAGTAAGATGTCCTGAAAAGCAAAGACACAAACCAAAAAGAGATCAAAAGCAACAAGAAAGATCTACACTATAAACAATTACAAAAAGACTTAATCTAGACCTAGTCCCCGGCAACGGCGCCAAAAACTTGTTACGCTAAGATCGTGTGATGTGCACGCAATAAGCTTTAAATTTATACTCGTTATATTTCTCCTAACTCCTAGGGAACCCGCAGTGTAGGGGACGTTTGTAGTAGGGATAGTATTCCGAGGTCGAACACAAAGACTAAGGTGAGATTGATTCGGTTTATGATTTAGTTTAGTGAAGACCTAGGTGAAGAGAAAGGAAAGGAAATAAAGAAATGAAAATCTAAATGTTTTTGGTTGGTTTTTAGGTGATCAATCAAGGATCACAAATGATGCAAGGTAAATAATCAACTAAGCTAGCAAATTAACACAAACAAACAAACTAAGCACGAGATATGAATCAAGAGAGAAAAGCGGATTCTAGGGGTTGGAAGCTCCGGTTATGGCATAGGACTCAAGATATCTAATCATTCCTTGAATTAACTATGATGTGTTGGGAATGAGTGTTTCTAAATTGGGATCAATCACCGGGTAGGTCTCATGGTCCACTAATCCATTCCTAAGGTCTTATCACCGGGTAAGTCTCTAAGAACCTAAGGGACGGAATTCTACACAAACCGGATTATTACCTAGGGATCTAACCTATCCTTACCGGGTAAGTCTCGGAAAGGGAAGTTCTAAGCAACTATCCTAGAACACTTAGTCCAATGGCGGCTTGTGAGGCTCACCACTACCTATGTTTTGTCATCTTTGGAATCTAAGAGTAAGGATTACCAAGTAAGTCTCTCCTAACACTTAGATGCTAACACTAGGTCACCCTAGGGTAGATTTAACTCAACAAACACTTAGGATTTCAACATTCTAACAATCTAAAGCTAGATCCATCGAACCAGGGAGAATCACGGTTTGTTCTATCAAGTCCACGGCCGTGGTTTGACATGAACAAACCGTGGACTTCAACAGAGGCTACGTTCAAGCAAGTGAGTCATCCAAGGACTAATCTAAGTCCATCCTATCATAATCCTAGCCATAACCATCCTTTCCTTACCCTAGAATCACATCTATTTAGCCTACAACATTCATCATAACAATAGAGATCATCAAGCATAAAATCATGGCTTCCATATCCAAGATAATGAAGAGAAAGAGATGAACAAGTGAAGTAAACAAAACCAAGCTGAAAAATAGAATTAGAATGACTAACAACCCTTCTTAAAGAAGGTTCAAATGGTTCATACAACTCTAGAAATCGATTCCGAAATTCCTCACTATAAAGCTATCAAAATCTACCAATGGTGTGCTCTTCTTCTTCTCCAATGAAGCTCTTCTCTAATGGTAGCTTTCTTCCTTGAGAATCTTCTTGTTTTTGAGAGTATTTTTGATTGGGTGATAGTGGATAATGGAGAGGTGCTCCAAGATGCTTCTCTCAGCCAATGCAGGACCACTTTTATATTATCACCATGCTAGAGCTGGCCAAGAGATCGTGGCACAGCTGTCACGAAAACCTGGCAAAATCCACGAGTAGAATCACGGCCGTGGTCTGGTCCCAGACCGTGGTTTGCTCCAGAAGTCCTCCAAGGCTCGTTAAGCCATGATTTGGTGCATGACTTGTGTTGGCAAGGTTCCTAGAGTCCTCCTTAGCCCTTAGCTTGCATTCCAATGAGTCCGGAAGTGTGTTATCTCGAGGAATGATCCTCGGATGTATCGATTAGGCTCTTAAATCTCCCAAAATACCTACAAAGCAAGCAAAAGTCCGAGTAGACGTCTATCTCGACAAAATACGTGAATTGAGTGCAAACGTCGTGAACTAGTGCTAAACCAATCATGA
Organism: Fagopyrum homotropicum; assembly: GCA_033239125.1. Taxonomy (NCBI): domain Eukaryota; kingdom Viridiplantae; phylum Streptophyta; class Magnoliopsida; order Caryophyllales; family Polygonaceae; genus Fagopyrum; species Fagopyrum homotropicum. Next base: position 53,017,832 of record BSWB01000003.1, on the reverse strand, counting down.
ATGAGTGAGAAATCTATCTAAATGATTACCTAAACCTAAGTCATAAATCGTGTTATCAATATGTATCCACCGTTGTCGGTAATATACCATCACTTTGAGTTCCACGAAGGATTCACATTTTTTCAAGCTGATAGCATGAAATATGACATTAGTATAGATGTTTATATAGCTAGATTTTCACTTTCTTTTGCGTACATATACATACATTCATGGCAATTACGGTTCATATTCGTCTATTATGTTAGAATCGAGATCTACACAAGCTTTGTTACAATTGTAGGTGAATTAGCGTGAATTGGAGCAGAAATAGAGCATTCATGGACAATTCATCAAGGTGGACAACATAGGGAGTGTTCAAGATTTGTAAAGAGAAGTATGAAGTTAGGTTTTAGAAAACATAAGAAAGAACAAAGAGAAAACAGACCTCAGAGAAGAAATCTCGAACAAGGACATATTTCCACTCCTGAGATTTGCCTCGGGCTTGGCCGTGGTTTTGACATTTCAGCCCAAAACGCATTCTTGCTAACCCTAACTTCATTATATAAGATAGAAGGCTGCAAGAATGAAGGACACACACGACACACAACTTCTAATAGAGATTGGCGGCTCATCGCATCGAGGGAGAATCGGATTTACACTTGGAAACGGATTGGCAACCCGTACTTCATCAAGATTCAAGATTGAGAGATATATTGTGATACTTTATGAGATATTTCTAGTTTGTATATTTTTTTTAAGAACACAAGAACAGAGTTTGTTATTGGATTGATACAGTTTATGATATTAGAGAACGCCTTGCTTGACAATTCTTGCGTTTCTTGTGGTTTATTTAATTGCATTCCATTCTTGATTATATATATGATTGTTGAATTGAATATGATGATTGTTGGATAAAACCCTTGCGATTCTAGGGTGATTAGTTGAAGGTTGTGGTTTAGATGATGATAGATTGACCTTTACAAATAGATTGGATATGAGAGTTGTGATTTAACCCTCGCAGATACATTTCCACGAGGTGTTCTTGAGAATTTCCGCTGAGATTTGACAAAGATCCACCGTGGTTTCTTCTGTCGTACCTTACATGCTTTATCCTTAAAACCAAACTTAAAGATTGCTTAAACCCTAGCCTTGTTGAACTTTCTAACCTATATCCAAGCATGGGAAGAGACTTACCAGGTGATTTCCTTGCTTAGTTGCCAAACATGACTAGTTTTGGGTAATAAAGGTTCTTCCTTTATTAGGTTTAAGTGTGCCTTCCTCTTGCCTTTGTGTGTTAATTTGAGACTTAACCGGTGATGAGTTTCTTTAGTTTGGAATAACGGATAGTAATACCTCCCTTGTGATCTATCCCACCTTAGTAACACCTTTCCTTTGCAATCTCAGCTATGTCCTTTACATCTTTAGAAGTCTTGAATCGAAAACCACAATTGGATACTTTGATCTCTAGGATCTGCGTTTTCCCAATTTATTACATTTATTCATACCTCGCTTTCATTGCTTTTGATCATTGATATTGCATACTGTCTTAGTTAGATTACTTTTATGAATTCGGTTTCACCGAATCCCTGAGATCGACCCTCGATTATTTGTTGTTGCTATGATTGATACGTACACTGCGGGTTCGCATATTGTTCAAACGTACAAATTTAAAGCTTATATGCACACACGTTTTGAAGCGAATAAGTTTTTCGCGTTGTTGCCGGGGATTTGGTCTAGACCAAATTCGGTATTTCAGATGTCTAACTTAGACGCTCTTGCTTTTCCTATTGATCTTTTACTTAAATAGTTTTGCTTGTAGGAATTTCATTTTTAGGTTTATGCGAAGTACTCGCAACACTAGAGAACTAGTTCCCTATGATCTTGAACTGGAAAGAACCATCCGAAGAAGGCAAAGAGAAGCTAGTCGAAGAAGAATAGATGATATAGATCCTCAAACTACGTTGGAAAGAGCCCTAGAACAATTGAGGGTTGGGAATCAACGAGCACATGATGCGGAGCGACAAGCACGTTAAATACAAGAAGAGGCTCACGAAAGGGAGGAAGCACTCCAAACGCAATTGGATGAGCAGAACAACAACAACAATATGAGGAACCAACTTCTTCAAAGAGGAGGAAATGTCCGTGTTGAGATCCACTTCCCATCACAACTCAACCTCCTCCACCGGTTGCTGCACTTCACCCACCAATGCGGGACGTTAGAGCGGATTCTATTGTGGAAGAGCCACAAACGCTTGGACAAAGGATGAATCCAACACAACGCACCCGCACTATCGGTATTGATTTCGGAAATCCAGGTGACAATGATTATGAGTTCCGTGCAAATGTTATCACTATGATCCGCCAAAGTCAATTTGGAGGATCCGAAGGGGAGTTCCCTCATCTACATTTGCAAAACTATGAAATTCTTATGAAACTTTGAGACCTGCTATACTAGAAACTAACAATCATAAATTACGAGGTTTCTCTTTTTCCTTGAAAGGCAGGGCGCAAACATGGCTTCAATATTTACCACATGGAAGATTAAACACTTGGGAGGGTATGACCTCCGAATTTCTTAAAAAATTCTTCGCACCATAAAGACTAATGAATTTAGAGGTAAAATTAATGTTTTTACCATGAAAGACAGGGAAAGCTTGTTCGCATCTTGGGACAGATTCATGGACCGTCTACTTGATTGTCCTCATCGTGGGATCCCAAGGATCGAGCTTCTTGAGATTTATTATAAAGGATTGGATGACGATACACAATTCCGACTTCAATTACTTTCCGGAGGCACTTTCATCGATAAGCATGTTGATAATGCTTGAGAGTTTGTTGAAAGACAAGCTTTGGAGCAAGAGAAGTACTCTCAAAGATGGAGCGATGATCTGCTCCGGCGATCCGGAGTCCATGAGGTAAGTATTACTACCAATTTATTTGCTAAAGTTGATACTCTTAAACATCAAATGAAAAAATTGCAGAATAATCAAGTCCCAACACAAGCAAACTTGCCCCCTAAAGAGCGTGATGTAAATTTCACGGGTCGGGGAAATTATCAAGGAAACCGGAACTACAATTACAACAACATGAATTCCGGAAGAGGGGGCGGATGGCGACCCGATCATAGTCATCCCCGACTTTTATACTCTAATCCGGATGTCGCGTTGAATCCGCCCGCATCCTCTAGTAATGCTCCACCGGCAAGAACTCACAATACCCCACCGGGATTTAACAACCTCCAAAGGATCCAACGGAGGCGATGTTGGAGAAGCTATTAATACAGATGAAAGATATGAATGACAATATAACTTCTCTTTCCAAGGCTCAAAAGGCCTTGGAAAATCAAGTACTACCAAAGAAGGGAGGGATGGTCGTTGTGACTAACAAGAACAACGAGTTAATGCCTATAAGAACAGTAACATGATGGAGGATGTGCATCGACTATAGGAAGCTGAACTTTACAACGAGGAAGGATCAATTCCCTCTTCCTTTCATCGATCAGATGCTCGAGAGATTGATACAACACTTACATTTCTGTTACTTGGACGGGTATAGCGGATTCTTCCAAATCCCTATCCATCCGGATGATCAGGAGAAGACCACCTTTACGTTCTCATAGGGTACATATGCTTATAGGAGATTCCATTCGCATTTTGCAATGCACCATCTACCTTCCAAATGTGTATGATAGCAATATTCTCCGAATATGTAGTAAACATCATCATGGTTTCTATGGATGATTTTTCAGTTTATGGCTCCTCTTTTGTTGATTTTCTAGCTAACCTTTCTTTAGTTCTTCAAAGATGTGAAGACACTATCCTTGTGCACAATTGGGAAAAGTCTCATTTCATGGTTAGGGAGGGCATTGTTTTAGGACATTTGATCTCAAACCGCGGTATTGAGGTTGATAAGGCAAAGATAAAAACCATCGAGAAACGACCTCCACAATCATTGGTAAAAGAGGTAACAAGTTTTCTTCGTCATTCCGGATTCTATAGAAGGTTTATAAAAAGACTTTTCAAAAATTGCTAAACCATTGACTAACCTACTGATGAAGAATGTAGTTTTTAAATTATCAAAAGATTGTCTAGATCCTTTTTCAGGATAAAAGAAGCTTTGATATCAGCCCCCATTATTCAACTACCGGATTGGAATGTTCCATTCGAGATCATGTGTGATGCAAGCGACGCAACTGTAGGAGCGGTACTCGGACAAAAGAAGGATGGACGCTGTTCCATCTATTATGCTAGCAAGACGCTAGACGAAGCTCAACTCAACCACGCTACGACGGAGAAAGAACTTCCTGCGGTGGTTTATGCTTTTCAGAAATTTCGTTCCTACCTTGTGGGAGCGAAAGTGATTGTCTATACTGACCACGCAACAATACAGTATTTGCTCACCAAAAAGGATGCAAAACCGCGGCTTATTAGATGGATCCTCCTCCTCCAAGACTTTGACTTTGAGATCCGGGATAAGAAAGGATCCGAGAACTCTGTGGCGGATCATCTAAGTCGTCTCCCTCACACCACTAGCATGAAGGATGATCTCCCCATTGATGATCTCCCCATCTGAGAACTTTGTGGAGGACATGATAGTTCCCACAAGACATGCGCTAAGGTAATCCGGTTTCTTTTGGCCTACTCTATTCAAAGATGTGCAAAACTTTGTTGTTTGTTGCGATGCTTGCCAAAGAACAGGAAATATATCAAGAAGGAATGAGATGCCTCATAACAACATCCAAGAGGAAGAAATCTTCGATGTATGGGGCGTATACTTCATGGGACCGTTCCCATCTTCTTGTGGTAACCAATAAATACTTCTAGTTGTAGATTATGTTTCAAGATGGTTTGAAGCAATTTCTTCTCCCACTAATGATGTTATGGTGGTATTGAAGTTCTTTAATAGAACGATCATCCCAAGGTTTGGGACGCCCCGAACCATCATTAGTGATAGAGGGACACACTACACAGTCCGAAAGTTTGAAACTCTATTGTCTAAGTATGGGGTAACCCACAAGATCGCTACTCCCTACCATCCTCAAACTAGCGGGCAAGTGGAGATCTCGAATAGTGAAATCAAGAGCATTCTAGAGAAAATTGTCTCCAAAACGAGGAAGGATTGAAGCTAGACGATGCGCTTTGGGCGTATAGAACCGCTTTCAAGACTCCCATAGGCACAACACCATATAATCTTGTATATGGGAAGTCTTGCCATCGTTTGGTGGAATTGGAGCACAAAGCTTATTGGACAATCAAATGGCGCAATTTCGACATTAATAAAGTTGGAGAAAAGAGTCTTCTGGACATTAATGAATTAGAAGAAATCCGTTTGAACGCATACGAGAATGCACGGATTTACAAGGAAAGGACAAAAAGATGGCATGACAAGCATGTAATACCCAAAGAGTTGAAAGAAGGAGATATTGTCCTTCTCTTCAATTCTCAACTTCGTCAATTTCCGGGTAAGTTAAAATCTCGTTGGACAGGACCTTATGTAATTAAACACGTTTTTCCCCATGGTGCAGTTGAATTATGGGGCGAACATTGCGGAAACTTCAAGGTCAATGACCATCGTCCAAAGAAGTATACACCGGAAGTTTTGGTTAAGAGCATTTTGCCTCTACACCTCACATGAGCATCAACAAAGACAGGTCCAACTACAAACCTTAAACAAAGCGCTTCTTGGGAGGCAACCCAAGGTATTGTTCTTTTCCGTTTCATAGATAGCATAGAGTAGCTTTCTTTTTCTTTTTTTTTTGTTCATTCCCGTTTTCTTGTGTCTTTGGATGGCAGGAACTAGATAAACTCAAAAGTTTAGAAACAAGTCAAATTGTCAATTTGGGACGAAAAAGCAAAAATCTCGGGCAAGTACAAGTTTCCACGCGAGATTTGGAATTTTAACCCGTGGAAAAATATATCTCAAGCAACTTAAGAAAAAATCTCGGTCAGGTCGATTCCACGGGTAAAATCTCGGCCGAGATTTTTAAAAATTAAGTAAGAGAATATAAGGAACACTTCACCAAACTTCTGCACAAAATTTCCCCAATTCCACGCCCAAGCACCTCGGACAGCTTATTTCTCACCCTCTCCTTAAATCTTCGTTTTGTAATCGATTTGCTCCGTTATCCTCCTAAACTCAAGTATTCTCCACCACATTGAAGATTTTGAGCGTCAACAATACAACAATCCAACTAATCGGGCCTCATTTGGATTTTTCAATCCTAAACCTAGGTTTTTCCTATCACCTTCAATTTGGATTGTTTTGTGTTGATTTGTGTGAGGAACTTGTGTAGATTGGAACGAACTAGGCATAGGAAAGAAGAAGGACATTAGTTTGGCAAAATCTTTATAGATTTGATAAATTTGTGTAAAAATGACAAAAATTTCGGGCTCAGCCAGATTCCGCGGCCGAGATTTATGAAGATATGCCCAAGATTTCTCCTCTGCAATGGAATGACGTCGTAGATTATCAAGGCAATTGGTTCCAAGGGAAAATTCTTCCTCCTTTCAGCAAACTCCACCACCTCCACCACCTCCTACACTTCCACACATTCTCGAACGAAACAAAACAAGGTACGAATGTAATATCCGGACATTTTTATTCCGCATAATATCGGGTTAAACCGGATTCCAATCCGCTAACCATTGTTCATCTTTAATAATATCACGCAATATTAAATTCTATCATTTTATGTGACCTTAATTCACATAAAATGATAAATAATGTAACCCAAATAGTAATTCCGTACAATTTAAAAACCGAAGAGTGGTTCCGTGCGAGTAACAACTCACTTATCAGCCCATCATCTAGCGGAATGAGCTAGCCCATCGGAGTAGGCCCATTATACCTAATCAGTCGGCCCAAGTCTCTACATTTACCCTAATCCTCCCCTTAATTAAGTTTTAACCTAATTTAATTAATTCTAACCTAATTAGCAGCAGCAACAGTCAACCGTATCATCCCCTTCCTCTCTTTGCACGATCGACAGCCATAGCAGCATCAATCTTCTCTACGCCGGAACCGAGTCGAGGACACCCGACCAACGACCGTCCCAGACAACAATCCTCTGCGCCGGATCTTGCTGCTTTTGCATCGGCCAGGTGAGTATCGGTTTCCCTTCCTTCCTTCCTGAGGCAATTAAGCCATCGCTGACGACCCTTCTGTTGCACATCAAGGCGAGGCTGCCAGCGCCGGTCCCTCACGCCGGCCCCAGACTCGCCACCAACCGCATACAGCAGCGCCGGGAGAGATGAAGGCTTCGAGACCCTCCTGGAACAGGTCCGTAGGGGGCGCCTGACCCAAGCTGCGAAGGCGTTCATGAACTCAGACGCAGGTGCCACCAGGCTGCTGCATATATGCCAAGAGTGCTGGCCGCTGGTGCATTTGTAGACTGGATTCCGCTTTCATCTTTACTCCCGTACTTGTCAGCACTTCGAGTCTCGTTTGGCCGGTAATGACCTCAACACTATTCTCAATCTTACCCTCTTTGTGTATGTGCTGATGAGAGCACCCATCTATGACTTTAGACCCTCCATAGCAGCCATGAAAGATGGCTAGAAGAGCTGTTAAGTTTTTGAGTTTACGGAAGTTGACGAGCAGTCCACTTCGGGTCCAGATTTGAGTAAGTTTTACTCCTTCCTTGCTGCTTAATTTTGGATATCTTATAGATAAGATTCCAAAGTAGAACATATCAAAAATTGGGATAAATCCAGCGAGTGGTTTAGGATTTATGATTTTTCAAAGATTGGGTCGTAAAAAGTTTTTTTTTCTTGTTGTGCTGAAAATTTCAAGTGTTGGAAAAGTGCATGTTGATACAATTTTGTGATCCAGATTAGGGTAGGTTAGACTCCTCCTTTGTTTCTGATTTTTTGATATGATATAGTTGGCATATTGTTGCAGAATATATTAAAATTTGGGAGGAATACAGCTAGTGGTTTAAGAGTTATGATTTTTCGAATTTGGGACATTAAACAATTTTTTTTCTGTTGTGCTGAATATTTTGTGTTGAGGAAAAAACTGCTTGTGATGCAGTTTTGAAAAATAGATTTGAATAGGTTATTGACCTCGGTTGGACTTGGATTTCGGATATGTCATAGTTAGGATTACATAGTATAATATATCAAAATTTGAGAGGATTTTATCAAGAGGTTTAGGAGTTATGATTTTTCAAAGTTAAATCAGTAAGCTGTTGTTTTTTTAGTGTTGCTGAAATATTCCAAGTGTTGGAGAAAACGTGTGTTGAAGCAGTTTTTGGATCTAGATTTGTATGAGTTAGATAATTTTGATGAACATGAAATTTTGAGGGATTAGAATTCATATACTGTAGTTTATCGTGTAAAGTTTTGAGGATGATCCAACGGATAGTTTTGGACTTATGATGTCCTGAAGAAGGGTAGTTACACAGTTTTTGGAAGAACTCAGATTTTGACTAAGTATGGAAATTCAGGATTTTGGAACCATCTTTAGAGATTTATATGGAGAGTTTGGTTGAGAATTTTTGAGATATCTTTGCTCCTATGAGTAGTATGCATATCATAGAGGACCTAGAGATTTATCTCGGAATTCTTATATATTTACTCGAGCCCATATCTTATGCTAAAGTCGGACCGTAGCGACTCTTTTGGAAATCTAGAATTTTGGGTTAAGTTTTATAAATCCTTAGCAAACTATCTCGTGAGAACTAGATTATGGAAATAGGTTCCGAAGGAGAATTTGGAACTAGGTCATAGATTCTTCTTGGAGTTTTGGGACCGGGGGTAAAATAGTCAATTTACCTTGAGAGGGCATTTTAGTAATTACTCTTAATAAGATTGTACATCTTAGAAGTTTATAACTTCTAAGAATATGAGATGTAGTTTTAATCAACGTGCCTTGTATGACAGGCGTTTGAGTTCTACGGTTGCGGACCGAATTGAGATTAGGAGAATTGTGATTTGAATCAGGTAAGTCCCCGGACTTACTTAAGTTGGCTTCTTGTATGAGTGTAATGTTTACGAGTGGTGTTTGTTAGTTATGATAAACAACGAAACCGGATTAGGGCAACTTTATTATTTACATAATTGACCCAAGTGTATGATAACGGGTCGTGACGTCATTTGCCTAACTCTTGCGAGAGTCTAGGAGGTTCCGTGCGACCAGCCCAGTCAGGTAGACGGTCAAATGCATTAGTACCATTCTGCATTGGTAAACGGGGACAGTGGCGAGGTTTGTAATCCCTCGTGTCACAAAATAAGTATCATTAGTAATGACATATCACCAAATTAAAGATAATAAAAGAATTGACTGTTGCATGTTGATTGTGTATGATGTGTGATTGTGCTTTTACCTTTATACTTATGCATAGAATGTTAGCTAACGATTTTATACCGCTTGTAGATGCCTTGCAGGTTAAGACAGTTGTAGAAAGATCCGGAGGGAATGGTCAGCCGGGTCCACGTACTCTTTTAGTTGGGGACAGGGATGTCTTTTGTTCTTCATATGTGTCGTTTTAGTACCTTTGCTTTGTAAGACTGATACATATTCTCCATGTATATATTGTTTAAAGTTTTCAAATGTTTTAAATACTTTTGTGTCTTGTTGTAAGATCCTAGTAATATTGTTGTCAAACTAAGGTCGGGACCCATTGTGAGGTCCTAACTAGTAGCTCCCCGAGTTCTCAGAATTTGGGGTGTTACAACGAACGCATTCAACCTCGGAATATCGTAGCTCCTAAATATTTAGTACTTGATGAATTGGAATGCATGAATGTGGTTGGTGATCTGAGATGGATGATTGAGAGAGCTAGTTTAGTAGGACTTGATGGCATCCATGAGGATGTTTATGAGGAAATTACTATGGAATTTTTGAGCTCGTTTAAGCATGATATGAGATGTTGGAGTTTCGGTGTACGGTTTTAGACCAAAGGGCCGTAGTCTCACTTATGAGAGTAGACAGTTCTCCCAATTGCCAAACAATTTAATATAATTTTCTTCAACTAAAAACAATTTATTAACCCAAGGGTTTGTAATCTTCACAAAGGAGTAGACAAAACCCAACCAAGAGTTTGTAAGCTCCACAAAGGAGTAGACAAAACCCAATCAAGAGTTTGTAGTCTCCAAAGGAGTAGACAAAACTTAACCAAGAGTTTGTAATCTCCAAAGGAGTAGACAAAACTCAACCAAGAGTTTGTAATCTCCGAAAGGAGTAGACAAAACTCTAATAGAAGTTAAGTTCAATTGCACGTCTTATAAACCGGTTGTAATATGTTAAAACCATTGACTTGGATAATGTAACGAGTGATTCATAAATGAATTTTCCTTCTAAGTGTATTCTCCCCTACACCGGGAATATCCAAATACCTTAGTGGGATAAAACGTTACACGTTACAAAGACTAAGTAAGAGACCTACTTGTCTTACATACTAAAAGGGTATTCCTAGATTTTGTCAATACAAAATCAAACTAAGATGGATGCCTATCCTTTTTCAATACAAAGGAACTATACTGGTCTTTCGAGTTTTGCGAACAAGCTTATAAGAAGGCCTATCAATTGTCAATACAATGGAACTAAAAGCTTTATTGTTGCAAAAATGAATGTCAAATCAAGTGCAAATGGCTCTCCCTTTTACAGGCATAGGGGGACACGGTTTTGGAGAGTTAAAAGTGGTTAAAATCGGTTATGGAAGTTATTTGGAAGATGGGCCTTGAAGCCCTAGAAAGCCCGAGGGCCGAGGCCCACATAGGGAGCCCAAAACTGCTACCCGAAGCTAGCTTATAGCTAGCTTTTTTTTCTTGATCCAAACACTTCCAATGAGCTTCATTCACTTAAATATAGGTAGGGTAAGCTCCAAGATCCACACATACTTAATATCTTAGCTCAAGCTAGTGTAGCTCCTTAAGAAGCTGACTAGCTGCTTCATTGACATTCACAAAGCATTTGAGCTTGGATTGCTTCCAATTTTTACCAGATATTCTTTAGCCAATATAAGGCATAAGAACCAAAGGTGTGCCGGTAAAATGTGGCTAAAAAGCCCCAAAAGTTGGCCTTCTAAAAGCTAGCACAAGTTGACCTTGTCGTGAATCACCTTGCTTTGATTCGACTCCCCTTATAATACTAGTTATTCTTAGTGCCGGTGACTTGGCTTGCCTCCCACAACCCGGACCATAGTGACACACATGTGAACAACTCATTGCACCTTGTCTCAAGACAAGATCAACGGTTACAATTAAGACTTAGCCCAAATCTCGGACATTTCTCCCCCATTTGAGCAAAGTCAAAAAACTTTTAATAGACATACATTCAAACAAAATATTCGCATAATAATAAATATCTTATAATTGAATTTATTGAATTAGTATAATTACACATTCTGTACTAAAGAATTGTGGTGTCCTAATAGATTGAAACACTTAACTTGTTTAAGTACATGAAGGCAACATACACGAAATTTACATTTCCATTACAAATAAATTACACATTTAAAGGCTATTGTGTCATAAACCTTTAATGAACATATAGGCGAGTCGACCATCTACTCCCTTGAAGAAGCCTTGACACTTCAACTTCACGTAGCCAACTCTCTTTTGATCTTGTACCTATAATTGCAATTTTTCAAAAGAGTTGTTAAGGAATTACATATTTCAAACTATACACATTATATAGGCATAGAGCATTACCTTGGATGGACATTTTATGCTCACAACTTCTTGGAATGGGATTTCCACACTGAATTCGGCTAAGGCATCAAGCCATAGGCAAATTGGGTGTCCCACGACAAGTCGTTTTCAATTTAGGTCGTTAACCCCATCCCCTTGGCTGACTTTTGAACTAAGTCCCTAATCAAGCTCTTGGTTAAGTGATCGGCTAGATTATTGTGTGTTCTCACAAAATCGACCGATATTATACCGTGAGTTATGAGCTCTCTAACCGAGATATGTCTCACACCAAGATGTCTTGATTTCCCATTGTACATTTGGCTATAAGCTTTAGTCAACGCAGCTGCACTATCACAATGAATTGAGATAGGAGAAACCGGTCTTGGCCATAGATGAATTTCTAGAACCAAATTTCTTAACCATTCAGCTTCCTTGCCGGCAGAGGCAAGTGCCACAAACTTGGACTCCATGGTCGAGGTTGTGATGCACGTTTTCTTCTTTGAAACCCACGAAATGGCACCACTACCTAACAAGAAAACCCATCTTGTGGTGGATGAGTGATCATCTAGATTAGTGATCCATGATGCATCCGAGTAGCCTTCTATCACTGAGGAATACTTATTGTACAAGATGCCAAAACCCATGGTCCCCTTGAGGTACCTAAGCACACGCCTTAGCGCCTTCCAATGTTGTGAGCTAGGACAACTTGTGTACCTACTCAATTTACCAATAGCAAAAGCAATATTTGGTCTAGTGCTAGTTATTGCATACATGCAACATCCTATTATTTGTGCATACTCAAGTTGAGAGACGACTAATCCTTGGTTAGGCATCAACTTCTCACTTGAGTCCATAGGAGTACTAACAATTGTACTTTTATCACATTGGAAGCGTTTGACAATCTTCTCAATGTAGTGTGATTGTGTGAGGCTTAAGCCTTTAGGATCACGTTTGATTCTTATGCCTAGAATCACATCCGTCTCACCTAAGTCTTTTATAGATAACTTAGTGGACAAGAAATCCTTAGTGAGATCTACTTGTCTTTGGTTTGTTCCAAGGATCAACATGTCACCAACTTATAAGCATATGATCACACCTTGACCGGTATGATCAAACTTACTATAAACACACTTGTCAGCTTGATTTATTTTAAATCCATTTGACATTACGACATCATCAAACTTTTGATGCCATTGTTTTGGAGCTTGCTTTAGTCCATACAAGGATTTGACCAAGTGACACATTTTGTGCTCTTATCCTTTTAAAACAAACCCTTGAGGTTGTCTCATATACACTTCCTCATCTAGATCACCATTAAGGAATGTTGTCTTGACATCCATTTGATGAATCACTAGATTATGTATAGCCGTCATAGCTATTAATAATCTAATGGTTGTAATCCTAGCCACCGGAGCATATGTGTCAAAGTAATCGACACCTTCCCTTTGTCTAAAGCATTGGATGACCAAGCATGCTTTAAACTTGTCAATGGAACCGTCAACTTTCATCTTCCTCTTGAAGATTCATTTCCATCCCAAAGGTTTACAACCGTTAGGAAGGTTGGCTAACTCCCATGTATGGTTACCCATAATGGAGTCCATCTCCTCTTGGATTGCTTCGTTCCAAAAGACAACATCTTGAGACTTCATGGCATCGTCAAATGTCTTTGGATCCTCATCTATATGAAAGTAAGAGTGACGATCTATTTCATTATTCCTTGACCCTTCAACCAAGAACTTGGAAAATTAGTTTTTGGGACAAATTAGTGCTCTTGGGAGCAATCTTTGGCAAGTCACGCCCATGGGACGCTTGCCATGATTCATCTTTAATCCTATGATGCTTGTTTGGATGTTCCTCATCTGAGGTCATGTTGATCACTTCCCTAGGCCTAGGAGCTGAGGTGAAGCGATCTTCATCCAAGATGGCATCCCTAGACTCTATTACGGTATTAACCGAGATGAAGTCATTTGGTTCTATCACATAGAACCTATAAGCTTTGGAGTGTTCGGCATAGCCAATGAACACATACTAAACACCTCTTTCACCTAAAGTCTTACATTTGTTGTCATTTAGCTTTAATATGGCTCGACATCCCCAAACTCGTAAGTAATGTAGGTTTGGCTTCCTTTTGAACCATAGTTCGTAAGGAGTCTTCTTGCTTTTATTGTTTGGAACATGATTAAGCAAGTAGTTTGCCGTGAGCATAACTTCACCCCAAAACGAATTCTTAAGACCCGAGTAAGGCAACATGGCATTGAACATCTCTTTAAGCACTCGGTTCTTTCGTTCGGCCACACCATTTGATTGTGGTGTGTAAGTTGCCGTGGTCTCATGTATGATCCCGGCACTCTCAAAGTATTCCTTATCCATAAATTCACTACCACGATCCGTGCGTAGTCTTTTTATTAAGGTACCCTGTTGCAACTCAGATTCATTCTTGAATACATAGAATTTGTCTAAGGCATCACTCTTTGCAAAGAGTAGATATACATAACAATACCTAGAGTAATCTTCTATGAATGTTACGTAATACTTCTTCTTTCCTAATGAAGGAGTAGAGTGCAAGTCCCCTAGATCCGAGTGGACTAAGCCGAGCATTGATTGTTCTCTTTCAACTCTAGGAAATGGAAGTCTTGTTATCTTAATCAACATGCACGTTTTACACTTGTCTTTTGGCAAGTCAAGTTTAGGTAAAATATCATCCTTAGTCATGTCATTCATACGCTTAAAATGAACATGTCCAAGCCGTGCATGCCATTTAACAAAATCACAATTGGAAGAAGAAGACAATGTAAACAAACTATTCTTGTTTATATTAGTATTAGCAAGTTTATTACATAATGAGAGAAGAAACATATTATTGTTCCAATGGCCAAAGCCTACAAATGTTCCTCTACTAGATAATATATAGCGGTCGACTTCTATGACTTGTGTGAAGCCAAGCCTATTTAGTACACCACCAGAAACCACATTTTTTCTAATGGCCGGTGTATGTAGTACATTTGACAATACTAGAGTTTTGTCACTTGTGAAGTATAGATCGACCCGTCCTCTTCCTAGAATGGGGGTGGTAGACTCGTTTCCCATATGTATGAGTGCTCCATCGTTAGCAACAACGTATGTCTTGAACCAACGCCGATCATTGCAAACGTGAGTTGTTGCACCCGAGTCCACCCACCATCCAAGTTCATCATCCTGCATGTACAAACATTCAAAACTCAATGACACATAGTTCACATCAGAATTTATATCAAAGTTAGAATCAAGACTCATAAGTAAGTCACCTTGGTTTGGGGGGTTTTGTCCACTTTCGCCTCCACCCTTGGATCCATCGCCCTTAACCTTGCAATCCCGCTTGAAGTGGCCAATCTTGCCACACTTCCAAGAAGAACCTTTTGGTTTCTTGTCAACATTATCCTTCTTGAACTTCTAGGACTTATTTCCCTTGTCCTTGTCTTTGTCCTTTCCTTTAATCCTCTTCCTTTTGCCCTTGCCATCCATCATGTTGGCCTCGTGGGAAGTAGAAGTTTTATCCTCCTTCTTGAGTCCCCCTTCTTGTGCCCTAAGCCCTTGTTCAATTGGAAGGTGAGAGCCAAGTTCCACCAACGTGAGTTCTTTCTTCTTGTGCTTTAGCACATGGCGGAAGCCCTTCCACGAAGGGGGAGCTTATCTATTATAGACAAAACCGCAATGGCCTCATCCATATGCATGGCATGTTGAGTGAACCTCCCAAGAATCCGGACCAATTCATTGTATTGTTCCATTACCGGCCTTGAGTCCACCATTTTATATGAGTTAAAATTCGAGACTAAGAATTTGCGAGATGAAGCATCCTCCGCTATTTATTTAGACTCAAGTTGATCCCAGATTGACGTTGATGACTCTACACTTTGGTAGAAATCAAACAATGCATCACTCATGCCATTGAGAATATGACCACGGCATATGTAGTCATCATTATCCCATTTGCTCCTTTGTCGGACAGCCTCTATCTCTTCCACCATATCATCAACCGGCTCGGCCGGTCTAGGTGTAGTGAGTACATAAACGACTTCTAGTGTAGTCAAGGGGAAGTGCATTTTCTTTTGCCACCTCCTAAAATATACACCCGCAAACTTATCCAACTTCCCAAAACGAGAAGTCATTAATTTCATTAACGTCTTACTCATTATTGACCAATTCAATCATACAAAACAAATAAAAACAAATAAACTTAGAAGATTGTTGGAGTTTCGGTGTCCGGTTTTAGACCAAAGGGCCGTAGTCTCACTTATGTGAGTAGACGGTTCTCCCAATTGCCAAAAAAATTAATATAATTATCTTGAACAAAAAACAAGTTATTAACCAAGGATTTGTAAATCTCCACAAAGGAGTAGATAAAACCCAACCAAGAGTTTGTAAGCTCCACAAAGTAGTAGACAAAACCCAATCAAGAGTTTGTAGTCTCCAAAGGAGTAGACAAAACTCAACCAAGAGTTTGTAATCTCCAAAGGAGTAGACAAAACTCAACCAAGAGGTTGTAATCTCTGAAAAGGAGTAGACAAAAGTCTAATAGAAGTTAAGTTCAATTGCACGTCTTATAAACCGGTTGTTATATGTTAAAACCATTGACTTGGGTAATGTAATGAGTCATTCATAAATGAATTTTCCTTCTAAGTGTTTTCTCCCCTACACCGGAAATATCCAAATACCTTAGTGTGATAAAATGTTACATGTTACAAAGACTAAGTAAGAGAATTACTTGTCTTACTTTGTAGAAATGGTATTTCTACGTTTTGTCAATACAAAACCAAACTAAGATGGATGCCTATCCTTTGTCAATACAAATGAACTATACTAGTCTTTCGAGTTTTGCAAATAAGCTTATAAGAAGGCCTATCCAATGTCAATACAATGGAAGTTACCCGGAAGATGGGCCTTGAAGCCCTAGAAAGCCCGAGGCCTACATAGGGAGCCCAAAACCGCTACCCGGAGCTAACTTAGAGCTAGCTTATTTTTCTTGATCCAAACACTTCCAATGAGCTTCATTCACTTAAATATAGCTAGGGTAAGCTCCAAGATCCACACATACTCAATATCTTAGCTCAAGATAGTGTAGCTCCTTAAGAAGCTCACTAGCTGTTTCATTGACATTCACTAAGCATTTGAACTTGGATTGAGCTTGGATTGCTCCCAATTTTTAACCACATATTCTTTAGCTAATATGAGGCCTAAGAACCAAAGGTGTACGGATAAAATGTTGCTAAAAAGCACCAAACGTCGGTCTTCTAAAAGCTAGCACAAGTTGACCTTGTCGTGAATCACCTTGCTTTGATTCCACTCCCCTTATAATACTAGTTGTTCTTAGTGCCGGTCACTTGGCTTGCCTCCCGCAACCCGAACCATAGTGACACACATGTGAACAACTCATTGCACCTTGTCTCAAGACAAGCTCAACGGTTACAGTGAAGACTTATCCCAAATTTCCAACATGAGAGAGAGAACCATAAAGTTAAGGTTGATGAACCAAGACTTTACAATGTCCATAGTGCAGCTTGAACCATGTTTTTGTTTGAAGAGACGATAAATGTAACATTTCCTAGGCATGTGACCCCAAGGTCATTTCGGAAGAGTATAGTTATGGTCATAGGAGACAATGACCGTTGGCAACCTACACAGTCGAAGGACAAGCTGATTTACAACATGTCTTTCAAACTAGCCCATAGGATCTTGTTTGAGAGTTAGTTTTTGAGAACTAAGACGCCTCTTAAAATGAAGGCGGATGAGTTCTACATCTTGTGGTGCATGGTATCCCGAGTGACTCCGGATTATGCTACCATGCTTGCGGACTGTTTGTGGAAGATTAGGAATAAGTCGAAGGGAGACATATCTGTAGGGGGCTTGGTGACTCACATCGCCAAGCTTTTAGGTGTGGATTTTTCTGCTTGTACTTTTGTTGCGGAGGCTAGACCTTTGGGATTGCAACGTTTTATCACGAGGGTCATCCTTGTTGCCCAAAGCCGTGGTGCACCTTACGTGGCCATGCCTTGGGAAGGCAAGGGGGCTAGAGGGATTCCTTGGAGTTCAGATTATACTCTTAGGGATCCCCAATATTGGAAGTATTCATTTGTTAACATGCATGATGTTGCTGCGGAGCTAGAGAAGTTCGAGGGTTTCCTGCAGCTACGTACTGAGGAGGAGGGTGCTGCTGATATGAACACCGGAACAAATGCAGGTCCTAGTGGGGTTGATGTTGATGAGGATGTGAGAGGGTTTGAGGATCGGATCACTAGCTTTGATTTCTTAGGACGGCATGAGATACCATCGAGGAGGTCGACTTCCCACCGCCACCGGCATGGTTCTCAGCACATGGATAGCACTTTTGAGTGTCCCAACTGGGTTACATGACTTGAGAGTAGGATGGGGAGATTGGAGGTTTCAGTCTCATCTACTTAGGAAGATATCCGTCACATCGATGGCCGCTTCAACACTCAGGAGAGCGCCCGCCTCTGTGATGCACGGATGATAGAGGACATGTACCATCAGCAGATTGGATGGCACTACGATCCTTCCTACTTCCCATTCCCGCCGCCACCACTTATATGATGCAGTTCCACCAGGATGGTTCTCAGCGCAGGGTTAGCACTTTTGAGCATCCCGAATGGGTTACAAGACTTGAGAGTAGGATGGGGAGGTTGGAGGTTTCAGTCTCAACTATTTAGGGAGATATCCGTCGCATCGATAGCCACCTCGACACTCAGGAGAGCGCCCACCTCCGTGATGCGCGGATGATGGAGGACATGTACCGTCAGCATTTTGGACAACACTACGATCCTTCCTACGTCCATTCCCGCCGCCACCACCTATGTGATGCAGTTCCACCTTCAGCGCTTTCAATTTTATTTTTTCTTTGAGACATTTTGAGTTTTCTTTTATTTCTCTTATATTGCACATTGGGGACTATGGGTAAGCTAAGTATGAGGTGAATTGAACTATGTTCTGTAATAATTCTTATCATACATTGCTTTATGTTATGTCTATCGCACTTGCACTTTTAATTCTTGTTACACGTTTCCTTACAATTTTGCATTCACGAACCCTTTGAAAGAAAAAAAATCTGAAATATTTTAAATTTTTTTGTGCTTCTAGGATGGAAACGACCTCGATGATGATATTGATTGAGGAATGGCTTTGATGATTTTTATGTGATTAATTGACTTATGGCATGCAAAGAATTTGAATGCTTTGTTAGAACTTCATGCAAGTTTGATAATTTTTCTTTGTCTAAATAAATCATGTTGAGATTTGAAGGTTGAAACCGTGCTATAAGTTCTTGCACATTTTTTTGATATGATTAAGACACTTCGATTTATTTCTTTCTTCTTCTTGATCACACTTTAGCTCCTCGTAATTATATTTTCCACTCTTACCTTTCCGGGAAATAGGATGCATATTAGTGAAAGTTGAAGTTGTAAGTGATGATTGTGTTAGAAAATAGGTTTGGGAACGTCAATCATGATGATGAGTAACTCGGCACCATTCACATAGCCAGGTGTTTGTGTCTTCCCAAAATTAGATTGAGTGATAGTCTTAACGAGTCATGGTATGTGCATCATGGTTCGAGGCATCTCGAGAAATTGATTATTGTTGATCTCCAATGCTTCGGTTATTGTGCACATTTGTCCATGTTCTCAAGTGAAAGTATAAAGAAATTTTTTGAAAAAGAGCTTCTTGGGGATATTGAGTTTATATTGCAGTTGTGATGTTATTTTCCTTTTCCCAGATTTGCACCACATATCCTACATACATACTACCCTAATACGTTTCCTAACCTTCATGTGAAAGTCCTTAAGCTCCTTGAGTATGGTGTTTGACTTTGTGGTATAAATTGGATTTTCCATAATTGAGTTTGATGTATTCCAGGTTATGATGCTTGTATTGAATTCTTTGCAAGGTGTGATTGTTCTTCTCATAATATGATTCCTTTTGTTCACATAATGGTTTTCATTAGTTATGAATCAATATTAGAGAGTGATCTATGAATGGAAGCACAAAACCAAAAATATTGTCTTTTCCCCTTGTCATTGCATGTTTATATTTCATACATCTTGGTAGATTTGAACCTTGCTTGGGGACTTGCAAGAGGCAAGTATGGGGTATTTTGATAGCATGAAATACGACGTTAGTATAGATGTGCATATAGCTAGCTTTTCCCTTTCTTTTGCATTCATAGAGATACATTCATGGCAATTATGGTTCATATTCATCTATTATGTTAGAATCGAGATCTACACAAGTTTTGTTACAATTGTAGGTGAATTAGCACAAACTGGAGCAGAAATAGAGCATTCATGGACAATTGATCAAGGTGGACCACATATGGAGTGTTCAAGAACTTTAAAGAGAATTATGAAGTCAGGTTTTGGAAGACATAAGAAAGAACAAAGACAAAACATGCCTCAAAGAAGAAATATTGGACAAGGACAAATTTCCATTGGCGAGATTTGCTTCGGGCTTGGCCGTGGTTTGACAGTTCAGCTCAAAACGCATTCTTGCTAACCCTAACTTCATTATATAAGATAGAAGGTTCCAATAATGGTAAACACGCACGACACATGTTACGCTAAGATCGTGTGATGCGCAATTGGGTTTTAAATTTATACTCGTTATATTTCTCCTAACTCCTAGCGAACCCGCAGTGTACGGGACGTTCGTAGTAGGGATAGTATTCCGAGGTCGAACACAAAGACTAAGGTGAAATTGATTCAATTTATGATTAAGTCTAGTGAAGATCTATGTTAAGAAAAGAGGAGGAAATAAGAAGTGAAAATCTCAAATGTTTTTGGTTGGATTTTGGTGATCAATCAAAGATCACAATTCATGCAAAATAAACAATCAACTAAACTATGAATCAACACAAATAAACAAGCTAAACAAAAGATATAGATCAAAGAAAGAAAAGACGGATTCTAGGGGTTGGAAGTTCCGGTTATGGCATAGGACTCAAGCTATCTATTCGTTCCTTGGATTGACTATGTTGGGGTTAAATGTTTCTAGATTGAGATCAATCACCGGGTAAGTCTCATGATCTACTAGTCCATTCCTTAAGGTCTCATTACCGGGTAAGTCTCAAAGAACCTAAGGGGCGGAATTCTACTCAAACCGGATTGTTATCTAAAGATCCAACCTATCCTTACCGGGTAAGTCTCGGAAGGGTTAGTCCTAAACTACCATCCAGCACACTTAATCCAATGGCGGCTTATTAGGCTCACCACTACCTAAGGTTTGTTATCTTTGGAATCTAAGAGTAAAGATTACCGGGTAAGTCTCTCCTAACACTTAGTTGCTAACACTAGGTCACCCTAGGATAGATTTAACTCAACAAACACTTAGGATTTCAACATTCTAACAATCTAAGACTAGATCCACCGAACCAGGGAAAATCACGGTTTGTTCTACCAAAACCACGGCCGTGGTTTGACAAGAACTGGCCGTGATTCCTAACAGAGGATACGTTCAAGCACACAAGTCATCCAAAGGTAAATCTAAGTTCTTCCTATCATAGCCCCTGCCATAACCATCCTTTCCTTACCCTAGAACCTCATCTATTTAGCCTACAACATTCATAATAGAAATCCAAACAACCAAACATAAAATCATAACATCCATTTGCAAGATAATGAAGAGAAGGAAAATGAACAAGTGAACTAAAACAAATGGAGCTGAAAATAGAATTAGAGTAACTCAAAATCCTTCTTAAAGAAGGTTCAAATGGTTCATACAACTTCTAGAAATAGAATCCGGAATTCTTCACTACAAAAACTATCAAGGTGTGGCAATGGTGTGTGTTCTTCTTCTCCTCTTCAATGGAGCTCTTCTTCTTCCTTTTTGACACTTTCCTTCCTAGAAAATCTTCTTGTTGAGAGAATATTTTTGTTAGAGGGCAATGGATAATGGAGAGCTGCTCCAAGATACCCCTCACAGCCCATGAAGGACCACTTTTATAACAAACTTGCATGAGCTGGCCATGAGAGTCGTGGCACAGCTGTCACAAGAATCTGGCAAAATCCACGGGTAGAACCACGGTCGTGGTCTTGGTCTAGACCGTGATTTTCTCCAGAAACTTCTCCTATGCTCGTTAAGTCATGATTTGGTACATGGCTTGTGTTGGCAAGGTTCCATGAGTCTTCCTTAGCCCTTAGTTTGCATCCTAATGAGTCCGAGGATGTGTCATCTTGACGAACGATCCTCAACGTATCGTTTTAGCTCCTAAATCTCCCAAAATACCTACAAAGCAACGCACAAGTCCGTGTAGACGTCTATCTCGACAAAGTACGTGAATTGAATGCAAACGTCGTGAACTAGTGCTAAACCATGCATGAATGAGTGAGAAATCTACCTAAATGATTACCTAAAACTAAGCAATAAATCGTGTTATCAAAATACCCCATACTTAAGGTTTGCTCGTCCCCGAGCAAATTCCCAACTATAGACTAAGAGATGACATGATTTATGTATGCAGAAAAATGGCAAAATCTTTTTGGGTTTGTGCTTCTACTATTGGATCACCTTCATAGTCATGTTTCATGGCAATGGACAAGCAATTATGTATCAAATAAATGAAGGCATGGAAAGACAATTGTACTTAACTCAAAAGCATGCATGAGATGTAAAGATGAAGAGGTCAAGAAGATCAAGAGTATATCCAATCTAGATTACTAAGTCTTACAAACATGCAAGTAGGTCATAAGGTCTTGTGACATAAAAGGCCGAGAAACGTTGTGATTAGGTGGGGAATTTTCTAGGTTATGTGATGCTAATCCGGGAATGGAACTAACTCCACATCCTTGTCCTCGATCAACTTCCCTCTAGTGTATATTTTTCTCTATCTTTCCTTTCTCCTCTTTTTTTCTTTGACTTATTTTTGAGATAATGGCATTGGTGTACAATAGCCGAAACCTTGGTGATTAGCAATCCTTGGGCTTTTTCTATTTTTCGAGGTGCATCCACACCGGGCACACATACCAAAACTCGTTAGGGCTATTGGTTTATTTGACTTTGGCAAGGCACCAACACCCGATTATGTGAAGTGTACCGAGTTACTTGTCATTTAAACCAACGCCCCCAAACCTATATTTTGTTTGCTACACTTTCACAATAATTTCAGCATTTCATTCATGACATTCCTTTCATCAACAACTTCACCCCACACTTGCTTTTCACACACTTCAACACACTAGCATGCTCCTATTCCCGGATGGGTTAAAAGAGGTCAATTTTATATAAATTGAGGTGCTCAAGCAATCATGATCAAGATGAGAAGTAGAGAAAGATGAAATGCCTCATTCATACCTAGATGGTATGCAAGAACTATCATGTAATTTCGACTTTCAATACTCAATCCATTCAAGGCAAACGTCATGATCACAAATCATTTATAGAATTCAAGAGAAGTAGTTCAAGTCCACATATGCATTTATCAATTCAACACACAAGGTTATCCATAGCTAATCCACAAGATAAGTTTCATCATTAGGATCATATCCAAGCCTAGAAAGCACAAAATTTTTTAAATTTTCTGGATTTTTATGGGATTTTCGAAATATGTATATACAATGCAAGACATGTGAAAAATTTAAACTATCCTAGATGCTCATCATGTAAAAGATCATGCAAACCCCACCCCATACTTAGAAACACAATGTTCCCAATGTGTGAATGAAGCAAAGAGAGTGAAAGAAGGTTCTCACAATGTAAAAGTGGTTCGCTATGGTATTTGGGATTCTCAAGTGAATGGATGGTGGATGATCCTATCAACAATGGTAGAGAGCTCTAAGCATTCATCAAAGCTTCGGGACCCGCGCTAGGCACCACTAGCTGTCCAAGTTCCGCGTCCGCTCCACCCATAGTTGATGAGGGGTTCATCATCATCATTCATATGCCAAGCAAGGCGTTCAAATGCTACTAAGGCTCTAGCACACACACAAAGTGGACAAAACACACAAAAACTAGAAAAATCTAAAACAAAAACAAAACGAGAAAGGGAAAAACGTTACCAATGGGTTGCCTCCCACCAAGCGCTTATTTAAGGTCATTAGCTTGACCAAAATCAGGAGCGTCTATTCAAGGTGAAGTGGGGCAATCATGTCCACCGGAACTCCCGGAATATACTTCTTCAAGCGGTGCCCATTCACTTTGAAATTCCCACAATGCTCCCCTCCTATCTCAATAGCTCCATGGGAATAGATCTTCTTTACCATATATGGCCCGGTCCATCTAGATTTGAGCTTTCCGGGAAAGAGCCGCAGCCTTGAGTTGAAGAGAAGGACAAGGTCTCCTTCACTCAACTCCTTGGGGATGAGGCGCTTGTCATGCCATCTTTTGGTCCTCTCCTTGTAGATCCGGGCATTCTCGTATGCATCCAACCGGATCTCCTCGAGGGCGTTTATATCAAGCAACCTCTTCTCTCCCGCCTCCTTGATGTCAAAATTTAGCCACTTAATGGCCCAATAAGCTCTATGCTCCATTTCCATCGGAAGATGGCAAGACTTGCCATAGACCAACTTGTAAGGAGTGGTTCCAATTGGTGTCTTGAAGGCGGTCCTATATGCCCACAATGCGTCATTGAGCTTCATAGCCCAATCCTTTCTAGTCCCAGACACCGTCTTCTCAAGGATGGCCTTTATCTCCCAGTTGGAGATCTCCACTTGGCCACTAGTTTGGGGATGGTAAGGTGTTGACACCTTGTGAGTAACCCCATACTTGGACAAAAGTGCTCCAAAGTTCCTATTTGTGAAGTGCTTCCCTCCATCACTTATGATCACCCTTGGTGTTCTAAACCTAGGGAAGATCACCCGGTTGAAGAACCGCACCACCACCTTGGCATCATTTGTAGGAGAGGCGATTGCCTCCACCCATCTTGACACATTGTCCACCGCCAATAGGATGTAGAGATTTCCACATGAGGAAGGGAATGGTCCCATGAAATCCACACCCCACACATCAAATATTTCAACTTCTTGGATGTTGTTCAAGGGCATTTCATTCCTTCTTGAGATGTTTCCCGTCCTTTGGCAAGCATCACATGCCGCTACAAAACTTTGCACATCTCTAAACAAGTTAGGCCAATAAAAACCGGATTGCAATACCTTTGCACACGTCTTGTGTGAGCTAGCATGGCTTCCACATGGTAAGGAGTGACAATGCCGGATCACACTCTCCACTTCATCTTCCGGTATGCATCTCCTAAACATCCCATCCGGCCCTCTCTTGAATAGAAGTGGTTCACTCCAATAATAGTGCCTCACATCGTTGAAGAACTTCTTTCTTTGTGCATATGTCAATCCGGGAGGCATTTCCTCACACACTAAGTAGTTCACGATGTCGGCATACCATGGCTCACTTCCTCTAGACACTTGGAACAAGCACTCCTCCACCATTTGCAATTGCTCATCCCGGAATGAGTCATCTATCGGGATGTCGTCTCTTTCAAGCTCCAATGGTGGGAGTCTACTAAGGTGATCCGCCACTGAGTTCTCGGATCCCTTCTTGTCCCGTATTTCCAAATCAAACTCTTGAAGAAGAAGGATCCACCGAATCAACCTTGGTTTGACATCCTTCTTTGTAAGTAGATAACGGATCGCAGCATGATCCGTATAAACTATGACCTTCGCTCCAACGAGGTATGAGCGGAACTTCTCAAATGCATACACAACCGCTAGCAACTCCTTCTCGGTGGTAGCATAGTTGAGTTGGGCATCATCTAGCGTCTTGCTAGCATAATAAATAGCATGAGTGCGCCCTTCTTTCCTTTGCCCCAAAACAGCCCCAACGGCTACATCGCTTGCATCACACATGATCTCAAATGGTAGACTCCAATCCGGAGGTTGCATGATAGGTGCGGAGATTAAGGCGTTCTTCAACCTACAAAAGGCTTCAAGAAAATCTTTGGAAAAGACAAAATCAACATCCTTCATTAGTAGGTTAGTGAGGGGCTTAGAAATTTTAGAGAAATCTTGAATAAACCTCCGGTAAAAACCGGTATGCCCTAAGAAACTCCTTACCCCTTTCACCGAGGTAGGTGGTGGCAACTTCTCTATTGTTTCAATCTTGGCCCTATCAACCTCAATGCCACGGTTAGACACCAAGTGTCCTAACACAATGCCTTCACTTACCATGAAGTGGCATTTTTCCCAATTTAAGACAAGATTTGTCTCCTCACATCTTTGCAATACTAATGACAAGTTAGCCAAGCAATTATCAAAGGAAGAACCATAAACAGAGAAATCATCCATGAACACTTCCATGATATTTTCTATGTATTCCGAAAAGATAGCCATCATACACCTTTGGAAGGTGGCGGGTGCATTACACAACCCAAATGGCATTCTCCTATATGCAAAAGTACCCCATGGACATGTAAAGGTTGTTTTCTCTTGGTCATCGGGGTGGATAGGGATTTGGAAGAATCCACTATAGCCGTCTAGGTAGCAAAAATGAGAATGTTGAGCTAACCTCTCTAGCATTTGGTCAATGAAGGGGAGAGGGAAGTGATCTTTCCTAGAGGCCATGTTCAACTTCCTATAATCAATGCACATTCTCCACCCCGTAACTGTCCTAGTTGGGATTAGTTCATTGTTCTCATTGGTCACTACCGTCATCCCACCCTTCTTAGGTACTACATGAAAAGGACTAACCCACTTACTATCCGAGATAGGGTAGATTATCCCCGCATCTAGCAACTTAATGATTTCCTTTTTGACTACCTCTTTCATTATAGGATTCAATCTCCTTTGATGTTCAATAGAGGGTTTATGATTATCTTCTATCATTATCTTATGCATGCACAAAGAAGGCTTAATGCCAACCAAATCATCAATAGTATAACCAATGGCTTTCCTATGCAATCTTAGTTCATGCAACAACTTAGCAAGTTCATCATCACTTAAGCATGCATTAACAATCACCGGATATGAAGAATTTTCACCAAGAAAAGCATACTTCAAATGAGAGGGGAGGGGTTTGAGTTCAAGTTTAGGAGGACCTTTATCGGTTGGAGACGATCCAAATAAGGTTGGATGAGATGAATCCAAAGCAAATGAAGACTCTCCATGGCTCCTAGAAGTTTGGTCATCAAGAGCTGATTCAGGGAAAATCACGGTTGGAATCACGGTCTGCTTAACTTCCACGGCCGTGGTTCTTGCCAAGCTTGCTTCTCGGAGTTGTCCAGAGAGTTTGACGGCCGTGGAACATAAATCTCGACCGTGGAAACTACAGCTGTTCAACACCTCTTCGTGGCTTTCAAATCCAACTCTTGGCTCCTCTTCTAATGTTTCCAAGGCCTTGATCTCTTCATTGCAAGCCTTCTCAACACCTTCCTCCATCATACTTAAGGTAAGAACCTTTTCCAAGGGATCCTTGATCAAGATCGAGCTCACAACTTCTCTAGATTTTTCTTGCTCGACTATGTTGAAGACATCCTCATCAAGAATTGGCCCTTTCATCATTGTGGACAACTTGAACTTGATGTTCTCTTCTCCGATGTTGAAGGAGAGAGTCCCATTCTTGCAATCCACTAGGCATCCGGAGGTGGCTAGGAAAGGTCTTCCTAAGATGATAGGAACTGGATAGTCCGCCGGAATATCCAAGACGACAAAGTCAATTGGGACATAGAATCCTCCTAGTTGCACCGGGATGTCCTCTAAAATCCCAACCGGATGAGTGATAGAACGGTCCGCCATGTAGAGGGTCATCTTGACCGGTTTTGGCTCTCCTAGCCCGACTTTGTTGCAAAGTGCAAGCGGTATGATGCTTACACTTGCTCCAAGATCACAAAGGGCCTCGTACTTCACATCTCCCACTCCAATTGGGACGCAAAAAGAGCCCGGATCCCTTAACTTGGGAGGCATCTCCTCCTTCATCGTTTGAATCAATTCCGAGGATCTCTTGGTCATTCTTATCTCTCCATACTCTTCCAACTTCCTTTTGTTCGAGAGTATTTCTTTCAAAAACTTGCCATATGCCGGCATTCCTAAAATGGCATCCATGAACAGAATGTTAAGATGTAATTTGGACATTAGTTCAAGGAACTTACCAAAGTGATTGTCCAAGCGAGCTCTTGCTGTTGATTGTGGGAACGGTAGTGGTGGCTTGTATGGAGGCGGTGCCACATAGGTTGGCTCAACATCCTTGCTCTTGCCTCCATCTCCTTGCAACTTTCCCTCTTCTACCACTACATGCTTTCCTTTAGAATTGTCCTTGGGCAAAGGATCTTTCATACTCAACCCACTTCTCGTTGTAATAGCCAACACTTGGCCTCTTGGGTTGTCTTCGGTTCTTCCGGGAAGTTTTTCCGGATCTCTATGTGTTTCACCCGCTTTTTGGAACACTTGTGCTTCCAAAACTTTTTGGGCTTTAGAGATTGAAGTCACGGTGCTCTCAAGACCACTCAACCTTCCTAGCAATTGCTCAAACATGACTTCGGTTCTATCCTTTGGAGGTTGAATAAATCCGGGTGGAGGTTCTTGTGAAGCTCTTGGTGGTGGAGTTGTGCTTGTGGAAGCGGTAGGGTTCAAGGCTCCATCCGGGTTAGAGTAGGAAAACCCGGGATGGTTGTGGTTGGGCCGGTAATTGTTGAATTGCCGGTTGTTGTTGAAATTCCTCGGGCCTTGGTAGTTGTTGTAGTTGCCCCTTCCCATGTAATTCACATCCTCCTCCTTGGAAGACAAGTTGGCTTGTGGAAGCACTTGAGGAGTTGCTTGGTTTTTCAAAGTTATAGCACACAACTCCCTCAAGGATTTCAACTCGTTGTTGATGGCGTCAAGCTTGAAATTGCTCATGGTGACTTCGCTCACCTCATATGCTCCCGCCTTTCTTCCTTAACTCTTCCTATGGGAGTATTTCTCAATCACTAGAGCTTGCTTCTCCACAAACTCCCAATCTTCATCTACATGCTTCTCCATAAATGTCCCACCGGAAAGAGATTGGAGCTTGAATTGGCTATCTTCATCAAGTCCCTTGAAGTAGATCTCCAATAGCTCAATTTTCGGTATGCCATGGTGTGGACAATCTAGGAGAAGATCTTTGAATCTCTCCCAAGACTTGAACAAACTTTCTCTATCCCTCATTACGAAGGCATTAATCTTCCCTCTTAATTCGGTAGTCTTGGAAGGTGGGAAAAACTTAGTCAAAAACTCGGTTGTCATCTCCATCCAAGTACCAACTCGCCCTTGTGGAATAGATTGATACCAAGCTAAGGCTTTGTCCTTAAGAGAGAAGGAGAAAGCCCTAAGCTTATGGTTGTTGCTCTCCAATCTTGGCGGTCTAAGAGTCTCCATCAAGATCTCATAATTCATCAAGTGTTGATGAGGAGACTCTCCTTCCATCCCTCCAAATTGATTATGCCGGATCATTTGTAGAACTTGAGGGCGGAGCTCATAGTTGTGGGTTGCGGGATCTCCTAAGTTCACACCCGGACGGTGTGCTCTTTGTGCCGGATCCATACGTCTCCCTAGGGTTTGTGGCACCTCAAATGCAATAGGAACAACCCTAATATTCGCCGCCGGCTGCGGTTGTGGTGGTGGAGGAGGTGGAGGTTGTTGACGATTAAGCTCTCCTCGTACAAGGGTTTGCCTAATCTCATCAATCTCCCTCCTAGTTGCTTCTTGCCTCTCATTGGCAAGTCTCCTTTCTTCCTCCAAGAGCTCATCTCTTAGCCTTATTTGCTCTAAGGCTTCATCCAATTCAGCTTGGAGGTCTCTTCCGGCCATCTCTTTCCCCTTTTTAATGTTCTTGGATCTAGATCTAAGGGTTTTCTCCGGTTCGGGATTGAATGGAGCTAAATCCTTGCCACGAGATCTTCGCATACACCTAAGGAGTAAATGGTGTCCTGAAAAGAAAAGACACAAACCAAAAAGAGATCAAAAGCAACAAGAAAGATCTACACTATAAACAATCACAAAATAGACTCAATCTAGACCTAGTCCCCGGCAACGGCGCCAAAAACTTGTTAAGCTAAGATCGTGTGATGCGCAATTGGGTTTTAAATTTATACTCGTTATATTTCTCCTAACTCCTAGCGAACCCGCAGTGTACGGGACGTTCGTAGTAGGGATAGTATTCCGAGGTCGAACACAAAGACTAAGGTGAAATTGATTCAATTTATGATTAAGTCTAGTGAAGATCTATGTTAAGAAAAGAGGAGGAAATAAGAAGTCAAAATCTCAAATGTTTTTGGTTGGATTTTGGTGATCAATCAAAGATCACAATTCATGCAAAATAAACAATCAACTAAACTATGAATCAACACAAATAAACAAGCTAAACAAAAGATATAGATCAAAGAAAGAAAAGACGGATTCTAGGGGTTGGAAGTTCCGGTTATGGCATAGGACTCAAGCTATCTATTCGTTCCTTGGATTGACTATGTTGGGGTTAAATGTTTCTAGATTGAGATCAATCACCGGGTAAGTCTCATGATCTACTAGTCCATTCCTTAAGGTCTCATTACCGGGTAAGTCTCTAAGAACCTAAGGGGCGGAATTCTACTCAAACCGGATTGTTATCTAAAGATCCAACCTATCCTTACCGGGTAAGTCTCGGAAGGGTTAGTCCTAAACTACCATCCAGCACACTTAATCCAATGGCGGCTTATTAGGCTCACCACTACCTAAGGTTTGTTATCTTTGGAATCTAAGAGTAAAGATTACCGGGTAAGTCTCTCCTAACACTTAGTTGCTAACACTAGGTCACCCTAGGATAGATTTAACTCAACAAACACTTAGGATTTCAACATTCTAACAATCTAAGACTAGATCCACCGAACCAGGGAAAATCACGGTTTGTTCTACCTAAACCACGGCCGTGGTTTGACAAGAACTGGCCGTGATTCCTAACAGAGGATACGTTCAAGCACAGAAGTCATCCAAAGGTAAATCTAAGTTCTTCCTGCCATAGCCCCTGCCATAACCATCCTTTCCTTACCCTAGAACTTCATCTATTTAGCCTACAACATTCATAATAGAAATCGAAACAACCAAACATAAAATCATAACATCCATTTGCAAGATAATGAAGAGAAGGAAAATGAACAAGTGAACTAAAACAAATGGAGCTGAAAATAGAATTAGAGTAACTCACAATCCTTCTTAAAGAAGGTTCAAATGGTTCATACAACTTCTAGAAATAGAATCCGGAATTCTTCACTACAAAAACTATCAAGGTGTGGCAATGGTGTGTGTTCTTCTTCTCCTCTTCAATGGAGCTCTTCTTCTTCCTTTTTGACACTTTCCTTCCTAGAAAATCTTCTTGTTGAGAGAATATTTTTGTTAGAGGGCAATGGATAATATAGAGCTGCTCCAAGATACCCCTCACAGCCCATGAAGGACCACTTTTATAACAAACTTGCATGAGCTGGCCATTAGAGTCGTGGCACAGCTGTCCCAAGAATCTGGCAAAATCCACAGGTAGAACCACGGTCGTGGTCTTGGTCTAGACCGTGATTTGCTCCAGAAACTTCTCCTATGCTCTTCAAGTCATGATTTGGTGCATGGCTTGTGTTGGCAAGGTTCCATGAGTCTTCCTTAGCCCTTAGTTTGCATCCTAATGAGTCCGAGGATGTGTCATCTTCACGAACGATCCTCAACGTATTGTTTTAGCTCCTAAATCTCGCAAAATACCTACAAAGCAACGCACAAGTCCGTGTAGACGTCTATCTCGACAAAGTACGTGAATTGAATGCAAACGTCGTGAACTAGTGCTAAACCATGCATGAATGAGGGAGAAATCTACCTAAATGATTACCTAAAACTAAGCAATAAATCGTGTTATCAACACACAACTTCTACTTGAGATTGGCGGCTCAATGCATCGTGGGAGGATCGGATTTTCACTTGGAAACGGATTGACAGCCCGTACATCATCAAGATTCAAGATTGAGAGATACATTGTAATACTTTATGATATATTTCTAGTTTTTGATTTTCCTTTCTTTAAGACACATGAACGGAGTTTGTTATTGGATTGATTCAGTTTATGATATTAGAGAACTCCTTGCGTAGCAGTTCTTGCGTATCTTTTGGTTTATTTGATTTTATTCCATTCTTGATTATATATATGATTCTTAAATTGAATATGATGATTGTTGGCTAAAACCCTTGCGATTCTAGGGTGATTGGTTGAAGGTTGTGGTTTATATGATGATAGATTGACCTTTACAAACAAATTGGACCCTCAAAGTTGTGATTTAACCCTCGCATATACGTTTCCACGGGGTGTTCTTGAGAATCTCGGCCGAGATTTCACCAAGATCCACCCGTTGTTTCGTCAGTCGTACCTTACATTTTTATCCTTAAAACCAAACTTAAAAGATTGCTTAAACCCTAGCCTTGTTGAACTTTCTAACCTATATCCAAGCATGGGAAAAGACTTACCTGGTGATTTCCTTGCTTGGTTGCCAAAGATGACTAGTTTTGGGTAATAAAGGTTCATCCTTTATCAGGTTTGAGTGTGTCTTCCTCTTGCCTTTGTGAGTTAACTTGAGACCTGATACGTCTAGGAATGGTGTAACGCAAAA
Organism: Fagopyrum homotropicum; assembly: GCA_033239125.1. NCBI lineage: Eukaryota > Viridiplantae > Streptophyta > Magnoliopsida > Caryophyllales > Polygonaceae > Fagopyrum > Fagopyrum homotropicum. The sequence continues at coordinate 52,985,669 of BSWB01000003.1, read as the reverse complement.
GCCTTAAATTTATAACTCGATATATTTCTCCTAACTCCTAGCGAACCCGCAGTGTACGGGACGTTTTGTAGTAGGGATAGTATTCCGAGGTCGAACACAAAGACTGAGGTGAGATTGAATCAACTAGTGACTAAGGATAGTGAAGATCTAGGCTAAGAAAAGAGAAAGAAATAAAGAAACAAAAATCTCAATGTTTTTTGTTTGGTTTTTAGGTGATCAATCAAAGATCACAAATCATGCGAAATCACCAATCAACTAAGCTAACACCACAAGTAAACAAGCAAATACGAAATATGTAATCAAAAGGGAGAAAAGCGGATTCTAGGGGTTGGAAATTCCGGTTATGGCATAGGACTCAAGCTATCTAATCATTCCTTGGATCAACTATAGTATGTTGGGAGTGAGTGTTTCTAGATTGGGATCAATCACCGGGTAGGTCTCATGGTCCACTAGTCCGTTGCTAAGGTCTCATCACCGGGTAGGTCTCAAAGAGCCTAAGGATAGGAATTCTACACAAACCGGATGGTTATCTAGGGATCTAACCTCTCCTTACCGGGTAAGTCTCGGGAAGGCTAGTCCTAAACACCTATCCTAGCACACTTAGTCCAATAGCGTCTTGTGAGGCTCACTACTACCTAGAGTTCTTCATCTTCGGTATCTAAGAGTAAGAATTACCGGGTAAGTCTCTTCTAACACTTAGTTGCTAACACTAGGTCACCCTAGGATAGATTTAGCTCAACTAACACTAGGATTTCAACAAACCAACAACCTAACACTTAGATTCACCAAAACAAGCAAGTCAGTCAAAATCACGGGGTGTTCATCAAGATCCACGGCTGTGGTTTGTCTAGAACAAACCGTGGTTTCTAACAGTGACTAGGTTCAATCAAACAAATCATCCAAGCATACATTTAAGTCTATTCTATCATAGTCCAAGCCATAACCATCCTTTCCTCACCCTAGAATCGCATCTATTTAGCCAACAACATACATCATCACATTCGAAATCATCAAGCATAAAATCATGGGATCCATTTGCAAGAGAATGAAGAGAAAGAGATGAACAAGTAGAACAAGGAAAACCAAGCTGAATATGAGATTTAGAAAGACTCACAACCCTTCAAAAGAAGGTTCAATCGATTCTTACAACCCTAAAAAATGATTCCGATAATCTTCAGTCTAAAATCTATCAAAGACTAATAATGGTGTGTTCTTCTCTTCTTCTCCAATGGAAATTTTCTTCTCCTCCAAGAGTAGCTCCAATCCAAGCTTCCAATTGAGAGAATCTTTCTTGTTGAGAGTGTGTGAGAGGATGGGAGGAGGTATGGATGTCCTTTCAGCCTTGTAGGACCACCTTTTATCCTACAAATTTGCAAGAGTCGGCCATGAAGATCGTGGCACAGCTGTCACAACCGTCTGGCAAAAACCACGGCCCATTTCCACGCCCGTGGAAGTCCCAGTGGCCGTGGTTTTGGTGCCTCAGCTTGTTTTGGATCATTAAGTCACGATTTGGTGCATCTCATGTATCAACAAGGTCCAAAATGTCCTCCTTAGCCCCTAGCTTGCATCCCAATGAGTCCAAAGGCGTGTCATCTCGAGGAACGATCCTCGAATGTATCGATTAAGCTCCTAAATCTCCCAAAATACCTACAAAGCAATGCAAAAGTCCGTGTAGACGTCTATCTCGACAAAATATGTGAATTGAGTACAAACGTCGTGAACTAGTGCTAAACCATGCATGAATAAGCGGAAAAACTATCTAAATGAGTACCTAAACCTAAGTCATAAATCGTGTTATCAAAAATACCCCATACTTAAGGTTTGCTCGTCCCGAGCAAGTCCCAACTATAGACTAAGAGATGACATGATTTATGCATGCAGAAAAATGACAAAATCTTTTTGGAGTTGTGCTTCTAATATTGGATCACCTTCATAGTCATGTTTCATAGCAATGAACAAGCAATCATGCATCAAATAAATGAAGGCACGGAAAGACAGTTACACTTAACTCGAAAGCATGCATGAAATGCGAAAATTAAGAAGTCAAGATGATCATGAGCATATTCAATCTAGATCACTAAGTCTTACACACATGCAAGTAGGTAACAAGGGCTTGTGAAATAAAAGGCCAAGAAACGTTGTGATTAGGTGGGAATTTTTCTAGGCTATGTGATGCTAATCCGGGAATGGAACTAACTTCACAACTTCACATTTTTATTAACTTCCCACAAGTGTATATTTTCTCCATCTTTTCTTTCTTTACTTTTCTTTTTCTTTCACTTATTTTTGAGACAATGGCATTGGTGTACAAAAGCCGAAACCTTGGTGATTAGCCATCCTCGGGCTTTTTTATTTTTCGAGGTGCATCCACACCGGGCACACATACCAAAGCTCGTTAGGACTATCGGTTTATTTGACTTTGGCAAGGCACAAACACCCGATTATGTGAATGGTGCCGAGTTACTCGTCATTTAAACCAACGTCCCCAAACCTATATTTTTGTCTACACTTTCACAACAAATTCAACACTTCATTCATAACATTCATTCATCAACAACTTCACCCCACACTTGCTTTTCACACACTCAACACACTAACATGCTCCTATTCCCGGATGGGTCAAAAGAGGTCAAATTTATATCAATTGAGGTGCTCAAACAACATGATCAAGATGAGAAGTAGAGAAAGATGAATTGCCTTAATCACTCCTAAATGATGTGCAAGAACTAGCATGTAATTTCGACTTTCAATACTCAATCCAATCAAGACAAACATCATGATCACAATCCAGTCATGGGATTCAAGATAAGTACTTCAAGTCCACATATGCATTCATCTATTCAACACATAAGGCCATCCATAGCCAATCCACACAATAATCTCATCATAAGGGTCATTCCCAAGCTTAGAAGCACTAAAAAAATTTAAAATTTTCTGATTTTTTTGGATTTTTCGAAATGTGTATGTACAATGCAAGACATAATGAAGCATGTGACTAAAAGAAACTACCCTAGATGCTAATCATGCAAAAGATCATGCAAACCCCACCCCATACTTAGAAACACATTGTCCCCAATGTGTAAATGAAGTAAAGAAGAGTGAAAGAGGGTTCTCACAATGTAAAAATGGCTTGCTTTGGTATTTGGGATCATTCAAGTGGAGTGATGGCGGATGATCTTATCAACGATGGTAGAGAGCTCAAAGTGTTCGTTATGGCGTCGGGATCCGTGCTAGGCGCCGCTAGCCGTCCAAGTCCCGCGTCCGCTCCACCCATAATTGATGAGGGACTCATCATCATCCTCCACGTGCCATACAAGGCTTCCATGCTACCAAGACTCTAGCACACACACAAAGCACACCAAACACACAAAAACACACAAAAACAGAAAACAAAAACAAAACAAAAACAAAAACGAAAAGGAAAAACGATTACCAATGGGTTGCCTCCCATTAAGCGCTTCTTTAAGGTCATTAGCTTGACCAAACTCGGGGGCGTCTCACTCTAGGTGAAGTGGGGCAATCATGTCCACCGGAGCTCCCGGGATATACTTCTTTAACCGATGTCCATTCACCTTAAAATCTCCACAATGCTCCCCTCCTATCTCAACCGCTCCATGGGGAAAGATCTTCTTCACTATATAAGGACCCGTCCATCTTGACTTTAGCTTTCCGGGGAAGAGCCACAACCTTGAGTTGAAAAGAAGGACAAGGTCGCCTTCACTCAACTCCTACGGGATGAGACGTTTGTCATGCCAACGTTTGGTCCTTTCCTTGTAGATCCAGGCGTTTTCATAGGCATCCAACCGGATCTCCTCAAGAGCGTTCATATCAAGCAACCTCTTCTCACCGGCCTCTTTGAGGTCAAAATTCAACCACCTTATAGCCCAATACGCTCTATGCTCCATCTCTACCGGAAGGTGGCAAGACTTGCCATAGACTAGCTTGTAAGGAGTGGTGCCAATCGGTGTCTTGAAAGCGGTTCTATAAGCCCACAAAGCATCATCGAGCTTCATAGCCCAATCCTTTCTCGTCCTAGAAACCGTCTTCTCAAGAATTCCCTTTATCTCCCGGTTGGAGATCTCCACTTGGCCACTAGTTTGGGGATGGTAAGGTGTCGCCACCTTATGAGTCACCCCATACTTATCCAAAAGTGTCCCGAAGTTCCTATTGGTGAAGTGCTTCCCTCCATCACTTATTATCACCCTTGGTGTTCCAAACCTGGGGAAGATCACTCGGTTGAAGAACCGCACCACAACCTTGGCATCGTTCGTAGGAGAGGCGATTGCCTCCACCCATCTCGAGACATAGTCCACCGCCAATAGGATGTAGAGGTTGCCACAAGAAGAGGGGAATGGTCCCATGAAGTCCACACCCCAAACATCAAATATTTCCACCTCTTGTATGTTGTTCAAAGGCATCTCATTCCTCCTTGAGATGTTGCCCGTCCTTTGGCAAGCGTCACAAGCTACCAAAAAATTTTGCACATCCTTGAACAAACTCGGCCAAAAGAAACCCGATTGCAACACCTTCGCACATGTCTTGTGTGAGCTAGCATGGCCTCCACATGGCAAGGAGTGACAATGGCGGATCACACTGTCCACCTCATCCTCCGGTATGCATTTCCTAAATACTCCATCCGGCCCTCTTTTGAACAAAAGCGGTTCACTCCAATAGTAGTGCCTCACATCTTTGAAGAACTTCTTCCTTTGGGCATAGGATAAACCGGGTGGCACCTCCTCACACACAAGGTAGTTCACAATGTCGGCATACCATGGCTCATTACCCCTTGACACTTGAAACAAGCACTCCTCCACCATTTGCAATTGCTCATCCCGGAATAAGTCATCAATCGGGATGTCATCTCTCTCAAGCTCCAATGGTGGGATTCTACTAAGGTGATCCGCCACAGAATTTTCGGACCACTTCTTATCCCTGATTTCCAAATCAAACTCTTGAAGAAGAAGGATCCACCGAATCAACCGAGGCTTGGAATCTTTCTTTGGAAGGAGATAACGGATCGCAGCATGATCCGTATACACTATGACCTTTGCTCCAACACGATATGAGCGGAACTTCTCAAATGCATACACCACCGCTAGCAACTCCTTCTCGGCAGTAGCATAATTGAGTTGGGCATCATCTAGCGTCTTGCTAGCATAATAAATGGCATGTGTGCGCCCATCTAATTTCCTTTGCCACCAAACAGCCCCAACGGCTACATCACTCGCGTCACACATGATCTCAAACGGTAAACTCCAATCCGGAGGTTGCATGATGGGTGCGGAGATCAAAGCATTCTTTAACCTACAAAAAGCTTCAAGGCAATCCTTGGAGAAAACAAACTCAACATCTTTCATTAGTAGGTTAGTAAGAGGCTTAGAAATCTTAGAGAAATCTTTAATAAATCTCCGGTAAAAACCGGCATGCCCTAGAAAACTCCTTACCCCCTTCACCGAGGTAGGTGGTGGCAACTTCTCTATCGTCTCTATCTTAGCCCTATCAACCTCACGGTTGGACACCAAGTGTCCCAACACAATACCTTCACTTACCATGAAGTGGCATTTCTCCCAATTCAAGACTAGATTAGTCTCCTCACATCTTTTTAGCACTAGAGACAAGTTAGCTAAGCAATCATCAAAGGAAGATCCATAAACAGAAAAATCATCCATAAACACTTCCATGATGTTTTCAATATACTCAGAAAAGATAGTCATCATACACCTTTGAAAGGTGGCGGGTGCATTACACAACCCAAATGGCATTCTCCTATATGCAAATGTACCCCAAGGACATGTGAATGTAGTTTTCTCTTGGTCATCGGGGTGGATAGGGATTTTGAAGAATCCACTAAAGCCATCTAAGTAGCAAAAGTGAGAATGTTGAGCTAATCTCTCTAGCATTTGGTCAATAAAGGGAAGAGGGAAGTGATCTTTCCTAGAGGCCACATTTAGTTCCTATAGTCTATACACATCCTCCATCCCGTAACCGTTCTAGTTGGAATTAGTTCATTATTCTCATTGGTTACTATGGTCATCCCACCCTTCTTAGGAACCACATGCACGGGACTAACCCACGTACTATCCGAAATCGGGAAATGATTCCCGCATCTAGCAATTTAAGGATCTCTTTCTTTACTACTTCTTTCATGATGGGGTTTAGTCTTCTTTGAGGTTCAATTGAAGGTTTATGATTATCTTCAATCAAGATCTTATGCATGCACAAAGAAGGTTTAATGCCAACTAAATCATCAATGGTATAGCCTATAGCTTTCCTATGCAATCTCAACTCATGCAACAATCTAGCAAGTTCATCATCATTCAAGCATGGATTCACAATAACCGGATATGTAGAATTCTCACCAAGAAAAGCATACTTAAAATGAGAGGGGAGGGGTTTGAGTTCAAGTTTAGGAGGACCTTTATCAGGTGGAGACAATCCATATAATGTTGGTTGAGATGAATCCAAAGCCATGGAAGACTCCCCAAAGCTCCTTGAAGCTTGATCATCAACTAAGGCAGTTTCTAGAGAAACCACGGGCAGAACCACGGGCTCTGGAACAACCACGGCCGTGGTTCTTGCAAAGCTTGCATTTCGGAATATTCCAGAGAGTTCCACGGGTCTTTCCACGGGCGTGGTTCTTGGTCCCTGGCAGTGGTTCCTACAGGAATTCAGCACAATCTCGTGGACTTCAAATTCAGCTCTTGTCTCCTTTTCTAATGCTTCCAAAGCCTTGATTTCTTCATTGTAAGCCTCCTCAACACCTTCCTCCATCAAACTCAAGCTAAGAACCTTCTCCAAGGGGTCCTTGATCAAGATCGAGCTCACAACTTCTCTAGACTCCTCTTGCTCGACAATGTTGAACACATCTTCACCAAGGGCTGGCCCCTTCATCATTGTGGACAGCTTGAACTTGATATTCTTGTTCGCCAATTAGCATGCGTGCAAATAAGCTTTAAATTTATAAAACTAGAATCAAGCAAGCAAACCCGCAGTGTACGGATCGATATAATTAAGCAAGAATTCCAGAGTATCGAACACAGGGATTTGGGGGGTTAAATCCAGTTAAGATTATCAAGCAAGTGAATGTATGAACTTCTGTAAATTATTGGGAAAACAGCAATCCTAAAGATCCAGGAGTCGAGTTGTGGCAATCGATTCAAGATATACTAAGGATATAAGGACAGAGTTGAGGTATGCAAAGGTATACGAATGTAAGGTAATCGTACGGTGAAGTTCCAAAAACCTTATATGACTCACCTACAAGACACTCTCTATAAAGGTTGTTGAGGCTTCAGTATAGAAAGGTTCTAAAGGTAAGAATTAATGTCAAATACCCAAACTTACAATCCAAAGATCAAAACTAACTTAACCGATTAAGGTTGTGACACTCATAATCGAGGTAGAGGTTGTTGAGGCTTCACTACCACCTAGAAAAGGCAAGCCAATACTAAGCTAAAGCAAATCCTTAACTTTGGACTAAAGTAAAAGCAAGTTCGTAAATTAACACAAAATTACGGGTAGTTTTTGAGTTCCACGGTCGTGGAAGCTCAAGAACAGACCGTGGTTTAGGTCTATCGGCGATTCTCTCCAACTCTCAAGGTCCAATCAAATTACGATCGATCTATCATCATCTAAGCCACAACTATCAACCCTTCACCTTAGAATTGCTAAAGGGTTTTAGCCAACAACAGTCATATTGATATCAATTTTAAGATTTAAAAGATTGAAATATGAAAACTTCCGAAAACCTTCAATAACTTTCAAATCAATCTCAAAGTCACAATCAAAAACAGCAATCGTCACTAGATTCGGAATAACACAAACAAACACAAATCTTATATAAGAAGGAAGAATGGGATGTCAATCCGTCTTCTAAATCAAACCTAAGCAAGAAGCAAAATCTTCTTGCGAACAATCTTCCGAATCTTCGATCTTCCGTCAATCCGGAAATCTCAATCACAATCTCCACCAAAGTGCGAGATTAGGGCAACTCCAAGGATGAGCGCAAAGTACGTCTTTTGCAAAAGTCGCAAAAATCTCTAAGTCACGGCGTAAGCGAAAGTGCGTCTAAGCAGAGGTGACGGAATCTCTCTTCGTCCGTCCTTTTATAGTGTATGATGAAGTATCGGCCCGGCCCAATCTTTTAAAAGATCGTGGCTTAAAGTGTGGCAACGAAGATCGCCAAGATCACGGTCGTGGAAGATTCCACGACCGTAATTTAGAGCGTGGAAATCAACACGGTTTGACACAAACAATTCCACGACCGTAGAAGTTACTGGAATGAACCACGCTTCACTTGCCATAGTTCCACGACCGTGGTTTAGGGTGTGGAAAGTAGTACGGCCGTATTTTAGAGCGTGGTTTAGGGCTAGAACGTGATTCTTCCTTAGTCTCGTGCATTCTTCAAGTTGGCACTCCTTTGGCTCCTAGCAATATCCTCAATTCATGGACATGCTCAATCAACTCCATCTTTGCTCAATTCCATTCGGAAATAGCTCTCAATTACCTAAAATCAACATAAAGCTTGTGTAGATCTCTATATCGACATTATAGATAAACTAGCTCACAAATGCATCAATGCTCAATCAATGACTATCAATATGAATCAAATATACTTCGAAAACATGCCTAAAATATCACAATATTTCATGCTAACAAATAACCCCATACTTAACACTTGCTTGTCCCTAAGCAAGGTCTCTCAAAAGCTTTAAAACAAGAGTTAGGATGAAATATGTGTACCTTCTCAAAGCAATACTTCTTTTTGATGATGTGCCTTCCAATCAAATAGATCATTCTCAAACCTTGCTTCATTCGTTTATAAGACTTTCATATACTTAATCAAAGAGTAAAGAGTAAAGAAAGCTCATGAATCAATTAAACTTCAATACAAGCATCATAACCTTCAAACATTATCAAAATCAATCATATGAACTTCAATTTAGATCACCAAGTCATATAGCATTCTTTTGATCTTAAGGACTTTCAAATAACGTCTAGAATGTGGAAAGGGAAGGAAAACTTTAAGGAATGTGGTGCATGAATCCGGGAAAGTGGATAACTACTCTTTTCTTCTTCTCTTGCGGTTTCCGCAGCACTTTCAACTTAGAGCTTCGCTCTCTTCTTTTCATTTTTCGACATTACTTTTGGAGTTATGGATAGGGGTGCACAAAAACCGAAGCCTAGGAAATCGGCATTTTTCAATTTTTATGAGATGCCTCAAACCCTTAGCGCACATACCATAATCCGCTAGGAATATCGCTCAATCCGACTTTGGCAAGACACAAACACCCGGCTATGTGAATGGTGCCGAGTTACTCATCGTCATGATTGACTTCCCCAAACCTAAAATTTCTTTCTATTATTTTGATTGCAAATATTGCTTTCATGGCCCTCCCACATCAAACATGCCTTTTTCATTCACTTCTCCAAGTTCCCGGATAGGTAAAGGAGGTCAATATTTCAATGAGGAGCTAAAATGATCAAAGAAAGAAGAAAGAAAAATCGAATTGCCTTAATCATCTCTATATGAAGCATAAGAACTTATAGTGTGATTTCAACCTTATTTTCTCAACATGATTTAAGTAATATTCTTCACATTATGAAAATTGCAAAAGAGGTATAATCCATTCATTCAAATTTCTTTTCAATTCATCATTCTTTTAAGCATGCAATTGTCATCAAACTCAATTCACAAGTGGTATTATCATAGAATTCATCTCTAACCTTAGAAGCACTTAATTTTTCAAAATTTTTCAATTTTTTTGGGTTTTTCAAACTCTTTTTCATGCAATGCAATAATGAAACGTGCAAAAATATAATGAACATGCAAGATAGTCTCGATAGAAGCAATCATAGTGAGTAAGAGTTATTACAAACTTTTAGTCACACCCCACCCCATACTTGGAACAAACATTGTCCCTAATGTTTAAACAAAAGAAAGAAAAGAAGAAAAGAAAGAAAGAAAAAGAAAAAGAAACTCACAAAGTGGCGGTGGAGCGGCTAAAGCTATCGGTCATCGTCATCGTCACTGCGGCGCCGGTGGAGGTGGGAATGGAGAGAAGCTGGGGTCGTAGTGCCACCCAAACTGCTGGCGGTAGACGTCCCTTATCATGTGATCGAGGTCATCCATGAGTCCGTCTCTAGCATCGGCTCGAATCTCCAATGCTCCTACTCTCTCAAAAAGGCTAGTAGCCCAATCCGGCATCTGCTCGTACCATCCCGGAGCATGGTTGTACCACCCTGGAGCATCTGACGGTGCTGGTGCTGATGGCTGTTGTGCGGACCATGGAGGTGGAGCTCCATACCATGCAGGAAGCGTCTCCATCCAAGTGGGCCTCTCGCTCACGCTGGCGCGGCGAGAAGATGAACCTGAAGCTCTCGCTGGACGTGGAGAACGTCTGGGCATGTCAGGGACCGCATCCGGCTGATCTGGAAACGTACCAAACTCGTGCTCGGCTCCTCCTCCACCGTCATAATGATCTCTCATCTCCTCCTCCTCAATTACGGGCGGTGGTGGGACATATGGGGGAGTTGTAATCCTGTTCGCATGCATAGTAGTGAACGTCTCCTTCCAATTATGGCGTCCAGCCATAATGGAGTACTCCTGTAGCCACTCAATACCCCTACCCGTCTTGCTCTCCCAAGGCATAGCCGCATAAGGCGGACCTCTATGTGTGGGGAAGATGAGACCTCTAGTCATGAAGGCCTGAAGTCCTAAGGGTACGGCTGGTATGCGGGTACATGCAGAAAAATCAACTCCCAACATCCTAGCAAGATGGGTAACTATCCCACCCTATCCAATGTTGCCCTTCCTCTTGTTCTTAAGCTTGCTCATAGTAGCAGCTAAGAGGGTGGCACAGTCAGCTCGGCGCCCATACAGCATAGAATACAACAGAAAGAGCTCATCCGTCTTGATCTTTTAGGGCGTCTCCGTCCTAGGGAAGAGACACTCCGAAAGAACACGGTGAGCAATCTTCAAGGCTAAGTGATACATCAACTTAGCCTTGGTGTCAGTTGGTTGCCAGCGGTCCTCGCTGGCGTAAATCATAGCAACCTCCTCCCAAAAATCTTTGGCGTAAACGCCATTAGGAAAACGACCATTGAAGGTCTCTTGGAACCCGAAAAAGGCTCTAAACTCACGGATGGTAAAATCATATCCATAAGACGGAAAGAAACGGTCCTATCCACATGGCTGTGCTCGAAAGACGTCACAACCTCCCTCGTAATCTCCTCGTAGGCGTCTTCTCGGATAGCCGAGAAGACAACTAGTCCGGCTCTATCCAAGAGCCAAGTAAGGTCATCTATGATGTTAAGAGGAGCTAGATCCTCTAACAATAGGTACCTAGGTCCAATCACAGCCCTCTCATGGATCCTCTCGAGTGCATCGAGGTGATCCGCATGGATGGTCGGTACTCTAGGGCTAGGAGGAGCGGGTGATGAAGGTGATGATGGAGGTGAAGAGGAGGAAGGTGGTGGTGCTCTAGAGGATGAAGAGGAAGAGGGGTTACCCTTCCTCTTTTTGTTCTGGTCATTCTTCTTCTCCTTAATCCTTCCTGAAACTCTTCTCACAAAATCCATCACTGTTCAAAATCACGGTCTGTTCTTGGTATTTCCACGGCCGTGGAACTGACAGAGACCGTGATTCGTCTCGGTTTTTCTCAAAACTCAACAAACAGCACTCGAATTCAACAATCAGGCAGCCCTAGTCTAATTCCTTCCAATTTCAAGCAGTTCTCCTATAATTTCTAGCAAAAACAAACCCAAATTGACAAAGATCAAGAAGAGGGGAAAAAACCTAGGTTTTGGATTTTAAAATCCGAATTGTGCATTCCTTGGTGATTTGCCGCTTGATTCGTTGTTTGGATCTCGTTGGTGGTTGGATTTGCTTCAATTTGGGTCGAAGAATCGTTGAAAACGATTAACGAACAGAAATTTGAGGTGAAGGGCGTGGAATCGGCGTTTTGGGTTGTGGAAATGGTTTTGTGAAGTGTTTTTGTAAAGAACGTGGTTTATATAGTGACAGGCAAAATTTTGAAAATCACGGTCTGTCGGGGGGTTCCACGGCCGTGGAAATGTACGGAACCGTGGTTTTGATGATTTTTCAAAGGCTTTTGGAAATTACGGTCACTGTAGTTGTCACGACCGTGGTTTAGGCCGTGGAACTCTCTGTAATGCTCCAAAATCCAAGTTTCGTCACTTTTCTTCAACATTACTCTTCCCTTTTCCATTTCCATCGTTCCTACATCCAAAAACACGAACATACCGGAAGAAATCGAAGGCAAACAAAGAGAAAAATGTCTAAACTAAGCTAAACTATGAATCGAAAACAAAAACAAAAGATGCAATACCTTGGGTTGCCTCCCAAGAAGTGCTTTGTTTAAGGTCCGTAGCTAGACCAATCTCGCACTTATTCGAGCGCGGTAGGCGCGAACTCTTCAGCTTGGAGTTCCGGCGTATACTTCTTGAGTCGTTGGCCGTTCACCTTAAAGCTTCTGCCCGCTTCACCCCATACTTCAACTGCACCATGGGGGAAAATACGCTTAATTAGAAAAGGTCCGGTCTAACGAGATTTAAGCTTACATGGAAAGAGACGAAGCCTTGAATTGAAGAGAAGAACTTGATCTCCTTCTTTGAAGTCCTTTGGAATGATGTGCTTATCATGCCAACGCTTTGCTCTCTCCTTATAAATCTTGGCGTTTTCATAAGCATTCAAGCGGAGTTCTTCAAGCTCATTAAGGTCCAAGAGACGCTTCTCTCCCGCTTCCTTCATGCTGAAATTCAACCACTTGATAGCCCAAAACGCCTTGTGCTCCAACTCTACCGGTAAGTGACAAGACTTCCCATACACAAGGTTGTATGGTGTGGTTCCTATGGGAGTCTTGTACGCAGTCCGGTATGCCCACAATGCATCGTCAAGCTTCAAGGACCAATCCTTCCTAGTCCTTGAAACCGTCTTCTCTAGAATTCCTTTGATCTCCCTATTTGAGATCTCAACTTGTCCACTAGTTTGTTGATGATAAGGAGTAGCGATCTTGTGAGTAACCCCATACTTAGCTAGAAGAGCTTCAAAGCGCCGGGCAATGAAGTGAGAACCTCCATCACTAATGATAGTCCTTGGCGTCCCAAATCGTGGGAAGATGGTCTTGTTAAAGAACTTAACCACCACCATGGCATCATTGGTGGGAGAGGCAATTGCTTCCACCCATCTAGAAACATAATCTACTGCCAATAGTATGTATTGGTTTTCACAAGAGGATGGGAATGGTCCCATTAAGTCAACTCCCCAAACATCGAAAATCTCCACCTCTTGGATGTTGTTGAGGGGCATCTCATTCCTCCTAGAGATATTACCTGTTCTTTGACAAGCATCGCAGCAAGAAACAAAGGATTGCACATCTCTAAATAAAGTAGGCCAAAAGAATCCAGATTGCAATACCTTTGCGCTAGTCTTGTTCGAACTAGCGTGTCCTCCAGAAGGTAGTGAATGACAATGGCGGATGACACTTTGCATCTCATCTTCCGGCACACATCGCCGAATAATGCCATCCGGACCTCTCTTAAAGAGGAGAGGTTCATTCCAAAAGTATTCCCGGACATCCTTAAAGAACTTCTTTCTTTGTGCGTAGGATAGTCTGGCCGGTATCTCCTGACAAACCAAATAGTTAACAAAATTAGCAAACCATGGTTCGTTACCTTTGGAGATCACATCGATGCACTCCTCTGTAATGTGTAGGTGTTCGTCCGGAAAGGAGTCATCGATAGGTAAATGGTCGTCATCTAGATGTGTTAGGCGACTCAAATGATCCGCAACAGAATTTTCTGAACCTTTCTTGTCGCGGATCTCTAGATCGAATTCTTGTAGGAGAAGAATCCATCTAATTAGCCTTGGCTTCGCATCTTTCTTCGCAAGGAGGTACCGGATCGCAGCATGATCCGTGTAGACAATCACCTTTGTACCTACAAGATAAGAGCGAAACTTGTCAATAGCATAGTAAATGGCTAAAAACTCTTTTTCGGTAGTGGCGTAATTGAGCTGCGCTTCATCTAGCGTCTTGCTAGCATAGTATATGGCATGGGTTCGCCCTTCCTTTCGTTGTCCAAGAACAGCTCCTATAGCTACGTCACTAGCATCGCACTTAACCTCAAAGGGAAGCGTCCAATCCGGAGGTTGGATAATAGGTGCTGAAATTAGAGCTTCCCGGATCATATTAAACGCATCTAGACATTCCTGCGAAAACTCAAAAACCGCATCCTTCATCAATAGATTAGTGAGAGGTTTTGATATTTTAGAAAAGTCTTTAATGAAGCGTCTATAGAATCCGGCATGTCCTAGAAAACTTCTTATCCCTTTCACCGAAGTTGGGGGAGGAAGCTTCTCTATGGTCTCTATCTTAGCGTTATCTACTTCTATCCCTCTATTAGAGATTAAGTGACCTAATAAAATTCCTTCCTTAACCATAAATTGACACTTCTCCCAATTAAAAACTAGGTTAGTGTCTTCACACCTTTGTAAAACAAGGGAAAGGTTAGAAAGGCAATCGTTAAAAGAGGAACCGTATACGGAGAAGTCGTCCATGAAGATCTCCATGATTTCCTCAATGTATTCGGAGAAGATGGTCATCATGCACCGTTGAAAGGTGGTTGGGGCGTTGCAAAGCCCGAACGGAATTCTACTATAAGCAAACGTACCCCATGGGCACGTAAACATGGTCTTCTCCTGATCATCTGGGTGTATCGGAATCTGAAAGAAGCCACTATAACCGTCAAGATAGCAAAAGTGCGAATGTTGCGCTAACCTTTCAAGCATTTGATCGATGAAGGGTAGTGGGAAGTGATCCTTCCTCTTCGCGTTGTTAAGCTTGCGGTAGTCTATGCACATCCGCCATCCCGTTACGGTTCGGGTAGGAATGAGTTCGTTGTTCTTGTTGGTGATGACCGTCATTCCTCCCTTCTTTGGAACTACTTGAAACGGACTCACCCACTTACTATCGGAGATAGGGTAGATGATACCTGCATCAAGAAGTTTAAGAATTTCCTTCTTGACAACCTCCTTCATGGTCGGATTCAACCACCTTTGAGGTTGTCTTGAAGTTCTAAAGTCTTCCTCCATTAATATCTTATGCATGCATAGGGAGGGTTTAATTCCTACTAAGTCCTCAATAGTGTAGCCTAAAGCTTTCCTATGTTTCCTAAGGACAATCATGAGCTGATTATGTTCATCTATGCTTAGATCGGAACTAACAATAACCGGAAAGGTGGAATTAGGTCCTAGAAAAGCGTACCTTAGATGAGTAGGAAGTGGTTTTAGTTCCATCGCTTTCGGAGCTTCCAATGATCCTTGAGGAGCATCCGATGTCTCCTTAGAAGTTTCTAAGGGTGTTGAAGGTGTAGGAGAAGAATCGAAAGAAGTTGAAGAAGTGTCTCGATCACCCCTTTCCACGGCCAAAATTACGGTTTCCCTACTTTCTCCACGGCCGTGGTTTAGGGCGTGGAAAGGAAATACGGTTGTTCTATTTTCTCCACGACCATATAACTCTCTGGAGTGGGACATGGTTTTGTTTGTGAAATCCACGGCCGTGGAATATAATGTATGGCCGTGGATTCTCACGTTTTCTGCCTCATCGTGGAGTTTTTCAAACTCCACTTCATACATCTCTTCTTGTGCTTCTAAGGCTTCAATTGCCTCATTGCACTCCTCTTCTTCCCCTACATTTGTTAGACTCATAGTGATAACTTTTTGTAAAGGATCGTTGAAGAGAATAGCACTTACCTCCTCCCTAGACAACCCTTCTTCATCTTTGATATTGAATATATCCTCATCAAAGATTGGCTCCTTCACTAGAGTGGAAAGGACGAACTCTACCTTCTCTTCTCCTATATCAAAGGCGAGTCTACCATTCTTGCAATCGACTATGCAGCCGGAAGTTGGAAGAAACGGTCTTCCGAGTATGATCGGGACCGGACTATCTGTAGGAAGGTCAAGCACGACAAAATCAATGGGAACAAAGAATTTACCTAGCTTGATGATAGCTTGAATTATAGTCTATATTTTGGGGTTTGTTTGGACGTTTTATCTTTCATAATCTGCATGTTTGTATGTATATTATGTGATTATATTACCATTTCATCTACCTTTGCGAGAATCGAGGTCTACACCTAGTTTTGTTGTAATCGTAGGTAAAATGGCACGTTTTGCATCGAAAAGGAGCAAAAGGAGTCATGAGTCATTTAGAGCAACATCCAGGGAGCATAGCCATGGATCAGAGATTTACTTTGGAGCAGATTCGAGAGATTTCACATTCTGTTGTGACTCACCTCGGTTGACCATAGATTCACCTCGACCGAGGTGATCTAGAGACGCCGACTCGACCAAGGCGAACACCTAGGACGCGGCGGCAATATTTTATTCTCGGCTGAGATCTTTTAAAATTGGAAAGTGATCTTATATTTTTGGGTTTGGCTCCTGGAAGGAAGAAGATATATCAGATCCTATATTTTATATATTTTTATGGGCAAATATCTTTCTAAGATATATTATCTTTGGAGGGTTATTTTCTTATAAAAAGAGTTGGATTTCCACAAATCCGATATCGTGCTATACCATCGATCAGGAAATGCAACAGCAGCAACACTCCAATTTGGGAGATTCGAAGAACCTTGTTGAAGGTTGAAGGAAGATTGAAGATTGTAGCTTTTATAGCTTTTGAAGGGTTTTTGTAAGATCATCTTAGATTCCCTTCCTTGTTGTCTTGCTTGTTGGATTTATATCCAAGGAACGCTTTGTTGTGATATTTGATTCAGTTATTGAAGTCTTTTCATTAAAATTTTCTTTGTTCAAATATTCACCTTCTTCCCATATATTTCATTAATATTTTCATGATGATGAGTGGCTAATTTCCTTGTGTGATTCTAGGGTGATTGGTTGAAGGTTGTGGGAAAAACAATAATAGAATAATCTTAGATTCCAGTAGGATCCTGAAAGTTCGAGTCTTTAACCTTAACCCTAAGCATTTCGCTCAGTCGATGAACATCTCGGCCGGGGTGGAATTCTGCTGACCGAGGTGACTTATCCTATCCGAAACTGAGAGTTAAGTGTTAGAGTTTGCCAAATCCTATTCTTATTACACCTTTCTGGTTCAATTCAAACTTAGGATGAGACTTACCCGGTAATTCCTTAGTTTGTGTATTAACGATCATAAGTGTAGGTAATAAAGGTTTATCCTTTATTAGGGTTTGAGTGTGCTTCCATCCCATCTTTGTGAGTTAGCCTGAGACTTACCCGGTAAAGGTTGATTCTATTCCCTTAGATGGTATGTTAGTTTGAGATTATAGTTCTTTATCTTGATTCCTTGAGACTTACCCGGTAATAGGAGTTACGGTTTAGGATTAGTGAGTAGTGAGACTTACCCGGTGATCTATTCCACTTTAGTAACACCTTCCCTATGCAAAAATCTCAGCTTTGTCCGCTTGTCTATAGATCTTGAGTTGGAACCACACCTAGATGCTTTAATCCCTAGAATTGCATGTTTGCTTTATTGACTTCTTATTCATCTTTGATTGTGTTAATTGCTCTTGTGGTTGGTATTTGCATAAGCATACCGTTATTGACTTTGTTTCACCAAGTGCCTGTGATCGACCCCTAGAATTCCTTGCTTTTTACTACGATTGACCCGTACACTGCGGGTTCGCATCCTTGTTTTAAGCTTACGTCTAGGGTTATAAATTTAAAGCTTGCACACACCGTTTGGAGCGAACACTTGATCAGGACGTCTTCTACAATACCGACGGGGCGAGTAATGGATCGATCCGCCATGTACAACGTCATCTTCACCGGTTTAGGGTCGCCTAAACCGATCTTCCTACACAATGCAAGTGGTATGATGCTCACACTTGCTCCTAAGTCACATAATGCATCGTATGTGACATCTCCCACTCCTATGGGAATGCAAAATGACCCCGGATCCTTTAGCTTTGGGGGCATTTTCTTCTTCATGGTCTTGATGAGATCCGAAGAATCCGAACTCATCTTAACCTCACCAAAATCCTCTAGCTTTCGCTTGTTAGTGAGGATTTCCTTCAAGAACTTGCCATAAGCTGGCATACCTACAATAGCATCAATCAAAGGTATATTAATATGCAGCTTACTCATGAGTTCTATGAACTTACCAAATTGTTTATCTAGGCGTGCTCTCGCTCTAGATTGAGGGAATGGTAGGGGTGGCTTGTAAGCCGGAGGAGGAACATAGACATCTTCCTTCTCCTTCCCCTTCTCTTTGTCTTTCTCTACGGAGACTTCAACAAATTTAGGCTGCGGATCGGTGGTAGTCACTCCGCTCCTAGTTGTGATTGTCATAACCCTTCCCTTAGGGTTGTCCTCCGTCTTTCCTGGAAGTTTCCCTTGATTTCTAGGAACTTCCTCCGCATGGCTGAACATTTGGTTTTCTAAAACTTTTTGAGCTTTATCAACCTTAGAAATTTGATCATCAACCTTAATGATGCGGTTCTCCAAACCTTGAAGCTTTCCCAATATCGTTTCCAACATGGGATCGGGCTTCTCCTTCCCCGAAGTGCTTCCTCCATTAGATGTTTGCCCCTGGCTTCTCAAAGGAGTAGAGGAAGAGGAATGTGTAGTTAGTGAATTAGAATTGGAAGGATAAGAGTTACCGGAATTTTGTTGATTGGAGCGCCAATTGTTGTTGCTTGAACCCCTATTGTTGTTCCAATTGTTGTTCCGGTTGTTGTTATTGTTGTTGTTGCTATTCCAATTATTATTCCGGTTGTTGTTCCGGTTATTGTTGTTGTTGTTGCGGTTTGTGTTATCACCGCCATTGTTGTTGTTGCCCAAATAGCCAACATCCCTTCCTTGTTGCTTTGGAAAGTTGGTCTTGATAGCCTCCTTCAACTCTTTGATCTCATTGTTGAGGGAGAAAATCTGATTTTGAGCTTCATGTGTGAGCTTTGCTCCTTGCTCCACACGATTTCCCTCCACTTTCCGGTGGGAATACTTCTCTATGACCCTTGCTTGCTTCTCAATGAAGTCCCAAGCGTCATCTTCCCTCATGTCCATGAACGTGCCACATGAGAGGGATTGAAGCTTGAATTGTGTCTCCACATCCAGCCCCTTATAGTATATCTCCAACAAGGCAAGTTTGGATATGCCATGATAAGGGCAATCCAAAAGCAAATCCTGAAACCTTTCCCAAGATTGAAACAAACTTTCGTTAGATCTCATGGAAAATGCATTGATCTTACCTCTAAGTTCCGCCGTTTTGGATGGCGGAAAGAATTTGGTGAGGAACTCCGCGGAAAGGTCTTCCCACGTGTCTAGTTTCCCACTAGGAAGAGCTTGGTACCAAGACAACGCTTTCCCCTTCAAGGAGAAGAAGAAAGGCTTGAGCTTATAGTTGTTGGTAGTAGCATTCTTTGGCTTCATTGTCTCCATCATACACTCAAAGTTTTGCAAGTGTTGGTGTGGAGATTCAGCGCTTGTCCCGCCAAATTGGTTTTGGCGAACAAGAGTAATAACCTGCGGGTTGAAGCTAAACCCGGCATCATCAGCATCAAAATTCACGCCCAAACAGCGCGGTTGTTGTGTTGGATCCATCCTTTGGCCAAGAGTTCTTGTCTCATCATCTACACGTTCGATCCTTGCATTCCTAGGTGGAATACGGCAATTAGCAGCTCCCCGTGGATGGAAAGGATTCACATTGATCGTGGGATCAATTTCCTCTAGTGGTGGCATGGAAGAATCGCTATCATCAGCGGATGAATGACTTCTTCTTCTTGATCTTGATGCCCTTCTCGAGGATTTCTTGCTCCCCTTATTCTTAAGGTTGCTTAGTTCTATCCTCATCTGGAACATCATATCTTTTAGATCGTTAACTTGAGATTGATGACGATCCATTTCATCCCGGCGGATATTCTCATTCCATTGGAGTTGAGCTTCTTTCTCCGCTAACTCCGCTTGAAGATCACGTTTGTGTTCTTCAGCCATCTTCTTTTCCTTTCGCTTTTGCCTTAAAGTCCTCTCAAGCTCTTGATCAAGAGGTAAGAGGTCTTCGGTGTTCCTAGGCCTGCACATGCACTCAAAAAGATATCAAACAACAAGGGAGAAGCTCCCAAGCTTGACAACCAAAAACCAAATTCGGCCTAGACCAAATCCCCGGCAACGGCGCCAAAAACTTGTTCGCCACTTAGCGTGCGTGCAAATAAGCTTTAAATTTATAAAACTAGAATCAAGCAAGCGAACCCGCAGTGTACGGATCGATATAGTTAAGCAAGATTTCCAGAGTATCGAACACAGGGATTTGGGGGGTTAAATCCAGTTAAGATTATCAAGCAAGTGAATGTATGAACTTCTGTAAATTATTGGGAAAACAGCAATCCTAAAGATCCAGGAGTCCAGTTGTGGCAATCGATTCAAGATATACTAAGGATATAAGGACAGAGTTGAGGTATGCAAAGGTATACGAATGTAAGGTAATCGTACGGTGAAGTTCCAAAAACCTTATATGACTCACCTACAAGACACTCTCTATAAAGGTTGTTGAGGCTTCAGTATAGAAAGGTTCTAAAGCTAAGAATTAATGTCAAATACCCAAACTTACAATCCAAAGATCAAAACTAACTTAACCGATTAAGGTTGTGACACTCATAATCGAGGTAGAGGTTGTTGAGGCTTCACTACCACCTAGAAAAGGCAAGCCAATACTAAGTTAAAGCAAATCTTTAACTTTGGACTAAAGTAAAAGCAAGTTCGTAAATTAACACAAAATTACGGGTAGTTTTTGAGTTCCACGGTCGTGGAAGCTCAAGAACATACCGTGGTTTAGGTCTATCGGCGATTCTCTCCAACTCTCAAGGTCCAATCAAATTACGATCGATCTATCATCATCTAAGCCACAACTATCAACCCTTCCCCTTAGAATTGCTAAAGGGTTTTAGCCAACAACAGTCATATTGATATCAATTTTAAGATTTAAAAGATTGAAATATGAAAACTTCCGAAAACCTTCAATAACTTTCAAATCAATCTCAAAGTCACAATCAAAAACAGCAATCGTCACTAGATTCGGAATAACACAAACAAACACAAATCTTAGATAAGAAGGAAGAACGGGATGTCAATCCGTCTTCTAAATCAAACCTAAGCAAGAAGCGAAATCTTCTTGCGAACAATCTTCCGAATCTTCGATCTTCCGTCAATCCGGAAATCTCAATCACAATCTCCACCAAAGTGCGAGATTAGGGCAACTCCAAGGATGAGCGCAAAGTACGTCTTTTGCAAAAGTCGCAAAAATCTCTAAGTCGCGGCGTAAGCGAAAGTGCGTCTAAGCAGAGGTGACAGAATCTCTCTTCGTCCGTCCTTTTATAGTGTATGATGAAGTATCGGCCCGGCCCAATCTTTTAAAAGATCGTGACTTAAAGTGTGGCGACGAAGATCGCCAAGATCACGGTCGTGGAAGATTCCACGACCGTAATTTAGAGCGTGGAAATCAACACGGTTTGACACAAACAATTCCACGACCGTAGAAGTTACTGCAATGAACCACGCTTCACTTGCCATAGTTCCACGACCGTGGTTTAGGGCGTGGAAAGTAGTACGGCAGTATTTTAGAGCGTGGTTTAGGGCTAGAACGTGATTCTTCCTTAGTCTCGTGCATTCTTCAAGTTGGCACTCCTTTGGCTCCTAGCAATGTCCTCAATTCATGGACATGCTCAATCAACTCCATCTTTGCTCAATTCCATTCGGAAATAGCTCTCAATTACCTAAAATCAACATAAAGCTTGTGTAGATCTCTATATCGACATTATAGATAAACTAGCTCACAAATGCATCAATGCTCAATCAATGACTATCAATATGAATCAAATATACTTAGAAAACGTGCCTAAAATATCACAATATTTGATGCTAACAATTCTCTTCTCCAATGTTGAAGGAGAGAATTCCATTCTTACAATCCACCAAGCATCCGGATGTAGCCAAGAAAGGTCTCCCCAAGATGATGGGAACCGGATAGTCCACCGGGATGTCCAAAACAACGAAGTCTATTGGCACATAGAACTTCCCGAGTTGCACCGGTATGTCCTCCAAGATTCCTACGGGGTGAGTGATCGAACGGTCCGCCATGTAAAGGGTCGTCTTGACCGGCTTTGGCTCTTCTAGCCCAACCTTGTTACAAAGTGCAAGCGGGATGATGCTTACACTTGCCCCAAGATCACATAGGGCTTCATATTTCACTTCTCCCACTCCAATTGGCACACAAAAGGAACCCGGATCTCTTAGCTTAGGAGGCATCTCCTCCTTCATTGTTTTGATCAATTCCGAAGACCTCTTCGTCATCCTCACTTCTCCATACTCCTCCAACTTCCTCTTGTTGGAGAGTATTTCCTTCAAAAACTTGCCATATGCCGGCATACATAGAATAGCATCCATGAACGGAATGTTAATATGTAATTTAGACATAAGTTCAAGGAATTTACCAAAGTGTTTGTCCAAGCGAGCTCTTGCTCGTGATTGTGGGAACGGTAGTGGTGGCTTGTATGGAGTCAGCGCCTCATATGTTGGCTCATCATCCTTGCTCTTGCCTCCATCTTCTTGTAATGTCTCTTCCTCTATCACCACTTGCTTCCTCTTAGCATTCTCCTTGGGCAAGGGATCCTTCATGCTCAACCCGCTCCTTGTTGTGATGGCCAACACTTGGCCTCTTGGGTTATCCTCGGTTCTTCCGGGAAGCTTTCCCGGATCTCTATGAGCTTCACCCGCCTTTTGGAACACTTGTGCTTCCAACACCTTTTGAGCTTTAGAAATGGAAGTCACCGTGCTATCAAGACCACTCAACCTTCCAAGCAATTGCTCAAACATCATCTCGGTTCTATCCTTTGGAGGTTGAGTAAATCCGGGTGGAGGTTCTTGTAAAGCCTTTGGTGGTGGAGCTGCGCTTGTGGAAACGGGAGGGTTCAAGGCACCATCCGGGTTAGAATAGGAAAACCCGGGATGGTTGTGATTAGGCCGGTAATTGTTGAATTGCCGATTGTTGTTGAAGTTCCTTGGGCCTTAATAGTTGTTGTAGTTGCCCCTTCCCATGTAGTTCACATCTTCCTCCTTGGAAGACAAGTTTGCTTGCACTTGCACTTGAGAGGTTGCTTTATTCTTCAAAGTTGTAGTGCACAACTCCCTCAAAGATTTCAACTCATTGTTGATTGCATCAAGCTTGAAGTTACTCATGGTGACTTCACTCACCTCATATGCTCCCACTTTCCTCCCATCACTCTTTCTATGGGAGTACTTCTCAATCACCAAAGCTTATTTCTCTACAAACTCCCAAGCTTCATCTACATTCTTTTCCATGAAAGTCCCACCGGAAAGAGATTGGAGCTTGAATTGGCTATCTTCATCAAGTCCCTTGAAGTAGATCTCCAATAGCTCAATTTTTGGTATACCATGGTGTGGACAATCTAGGAGAAGGTCTTTGAACCTCTCCCAAGACTTGAACAAGCTTTCTCTATCCTTCATCACGAAGGCATTGATCTTCCCTCTTAACTCGGTAGTCTTGGAAGGTGGGAAGAACTTAGTCAAAAACTCGGTTGTCATCTCCTCCCAAGTACCCACTCGCCCTTGTGGAATAGATTGATACCAAGCCAAGGCCTTATCCTTAAGTGAGAAGGAGAAAGCCCTAAGCTTATGGTTGTTGCTCTCCAATCTAGGCGGCCTTAGAGTCTCCATCAAGATCTCATAGTTCATCAAGTATTGATGAGGAGACTCTCCTTTCATCCCTCCAAATTGATTATGCCGGATCATTTGTAGAACTTGAGGGCGGAGCTCGTAATTAGGGGTTGCTGGATCTCCTAAGTTCACACCCGGACGGTGTGCTCTTTGTGCCGGATCCATACGTCTCCCTAACGTTTGTGGCTCTTCAATAGCAATGGGCACAACCCGAATATTAACCGCCGGCTGCGGTTGTGGTGGAGATGGAGGTTGTTGAGGGTTAGGTTCTCTTCGCACAAGAGCTTGCCTAATCTCTTCAATCTCCCTCCTAATTTCTTCTTGCCTCTCATTGGAAAGTCTCCTTTCATTCTCCAAAGCTTCATCCCTTATCCTAATTTGCTCTAAAGCCTCACCCAAATCAGCTTGGAGATCTCTTCCGGCCATCTCTTTTCCCTGTCTAATGCTCTTGGATCTAGATCTAAGGGTTTTCTCCGGTTCGGGATCTAATGGAGCTAAATCCTTGCCACGAGATCTTCGCATACACCTAAAAAGTGAGAGATGTCCTGAAAAGCAAAGACACAAACCAAAGGAGATCAAAAGCAACAAGAAAGACCTACACTATAAACAATCACAATCAATGACTCAATCCTAACTAGTCCCCGGCAACGGCGCCAAAAACTTGTTACGTCTAGGAATGGTGTAACGCAAAAGCCTTAAATTTATAACTCGATATATTTCTCCTAACTCCTAGCGAACCCGCAGTGTACGGGACGTTTTGTAGTAGGGATAGTATTCCGAGGTCGAACACAAAGACTGAGGTGAGATTGAATCAACTAGTGACTAAGGATAGTGAAGATCTAGGCTAAGAAAAGAGAAAGGAATAAAGAAATGAAAATCTCAATGTTTTTGGTTTGGTTTTTAGGTGATCAATCAAAGATCACAAATCATGCGAAATCAGCAATCAACTAAGCT
Organism: Fagopyrum homotropicum; assembly: GCA_033239125.1. Taxonomy (NCBI): domain Eukaryota; kingdom Viridiplantae; phylum Streptophyta; class Magnoliopsida; order Caryophyllales; family Polygonaceae; genus Fagopyrum; species Fagopyrum homotropicum. The sequence goes on along the minus strand of BSWB01000003.1, from coordinate 52,960,984 downwards.
AACATCACAAGTAAACAAGCAAATACGAAATATGTAATCGAAAGGGAGAAAAGCGGATTCTAGGGGTTGGAAATTCCGGTTATGGCATAGGACTCAAGCTATCTAATCATTCCTTGGATCAACTATAGTATGTTGGGAGTGAGTGTTTCTAGATTGGGATCAATCACCGGATAGGTCTCATGGTCTACTAGTCCGTTCCTAAGGTCTCATCACCGGGTAGGTCTCAAAGAGCCTAAGGATAAGAATTCTACACAAACCGGATGGTTATCTAGGGATCTAACCTCTCCTTACCGGGTAAGTCTCGGGAAGGCTATTCCTAAACACCTATCCTAGCACACTCAGTCCAATAGCGGCTTGTGAGGCTCACTACTACCTAGAGTTCGTCATCTTCGGTATCTAAGAGTAAGAATTACCGGGTAAGTCTCTTCTAACACTTAGTTGCTAACACTAGGTCACCCTAGGATAGATTTAGCTCAACTAACACTAGAATTTCAACAAACCAACAACCTAACACTTAGATTCATCAAAACAAACAAGTCAGTCAAAATCACGGGGTGTTCATCAAGATCCACGGCCGTGGTTTGTCTAGAACAAACCGTGGTTTCTAACAGTGACTAGGTTCAATCAAACGAATCATCCAAGCATACATTTAAGTCTATTCTATCATAGTCCAAGCCATAACCATCCTTTCCTTACCCTAGAATCGCATCTATTTAGCCAACAACATACATCATCACATTCGAAATCATCAAGCATAAAATCATGGCATCCATTTGCAAGAGAATGAAGGGAAAGAGATGAACAAGTAGAACAAGGAAAACCAAGCTGAATATGAGATATAGAAAGACTCACAACGCTTCAAAAGAAGGTTCAATCAATTCTTACAACCCTAGAAAACGATTCCGATAATCTTCACTCTAAAATCTATCAAAGACTAATAATGGTGTGTTCTTCTCTTCTTCTCCAATGGAACTTTTCTTCTCCTCCAAGAGTAGCTCCAATCCAAGCTTCCAATTGAGAGAATCTTTCTTGTTGAGAGTGTGTGAGAGAATGGGAGTGAGTATGGATGTCCTTTCAGCCTTGCAGGACCACCTTTTATCCTACAAATTTGTAAGAGTCGGCCATGAAGATCGTGGCACAGCTGTCACAACCGTCTGGCAAAAACCACGGCCCATTTCCACGCCCGTGGAAGTCCCAGTGGCCGTGGTTTTGGTGCCTCGGCTTGTTTTGGATCATTAAGTCACGATTTGGTGCATCTCATGCATCAACAAGGTCCAAAGTGTCCTCCTTAGCCCCTAGCTTGCATCCTAATGAGTCCAAAGGCGTGTCATCTCGAGGAACGATCCTCGAATGTATCGATTAAGCTCATAAATCTCCCAAAATACCTACAAAGCAATGCAAAAGTCCGTGTAGACGTCTATCTCGACAAAATACGTGAATTGAGTGCAAACGTCGTGAACTAGTGCAAAACCATGCATGAATGAGCAGAAAAACTATCTAAATGAGTACCTAAACCTAAGTCATAAATCGTGTTATCAAGACCTACACGGTGTTGAGTTTCTTTAGTTTGGAATAGCGATAGTGGAACCTCCCCTATGATCTATCCCACCTTAGTAACACATTTCATTTGCAATCTCAGCTCTGTCCTTTACATGTTCATAAGTCTTGAATCGAAAACCACAATTGGATACTTTGATCCCTAGGATCTACGCTTTCCCAATTTAATACACTTATTCATACCTTGCTTTCATTGTTTTTAATCATTGATATTGCATACTGTCTTAGGCAGATTACTTTTATCAATTCGGTTTCACCGGATCCCTCAGATAGACCCTGGATTATTTTTTGTTGCTACGATTGATCCGTACATTGCGGGTTCGCATATTGTTCAGGCGTATATTTTAGGATAAAAATTTAAAGCTTAAATACACACACGTTTTGAAGCGAATACAAGTTCAATTTTCCATATTGAAGAACCCAACATTTGTTCGAGACATTAATTTAAATGGAACAATAATAAGAGCATGCACCATAATGCACAATATGATAGTGGAGGATGAATGAGATACATATAGCTTGTATTATGACCATGTTAATTTAAGCAATTGGGGCTTGTTGACAACATACACTCCTTGACCAACTTCAATAGTGGTATACAAAGGAATAGACATTAAAATTTCAAAGAAGATTTAGTTGAACGCGTCTGGCAAATATTTGGGCACCTCTACATTAGAAGTCAGTAGTTGTATGTATGTTTTCTGACATACTCATTTTTATGTATATCCATGTTTCCAATCTTATGTCTTGTGTGTATTTTTCCATGTGTTTTAAATTTTAATGAATGAGTTTGTTTTAAATTTTATTCTTTAATATATAGAGTTGAGTTCAAGTGAAAATGAGTTATAAGGTCAAAAGTAGGAAGGATTCACAATCATTGGATCAAATAACAAATGTTCAAATATAACATGTATTTGTTCAATTAAAACTCATTCAACTATATTCACAATTGTACAAATATGTCAATTGTTCTACTATTTTCAAAATTGTTCACCTACATGACCAATTGTTTAACTATATAACTAATTGATCGAATGTTTATTTATATGTTCAATTGTTCAACTAAAGTTTTAAGTATATGACAAATATTAATTATTAATTAATTTGGACAAATCACACATCTTGATTATCTTGATTCAATAGTTGTGAGTCCTTTCTACTTTTGACCCTAATGTCCCTTCCTATATGATTCAATTCTTCGATGATCCCCATTTTGATTTTTAAGATTTCATAAACCTACCAAATTTATTTACTATACTAAAAGAAGAGTTTTCCCATAAATAGTAATTTTTCAAATATACACTTATTAGAGTTACACGTGTTTAACAAATCCGAGTTACACGTATTTATCACCATTTATCTTTCGTCTTACTGTCGCCATCTTGCCGTCTCTCTTATGCTATGAACATATATTGTCCTCTCTCTCCTTCAGTCTTCCTCTCCTCACATCTAAATCCATCTCCCTCGATTTTCGAGCTTCAACTCAAATTAAGGGTTGTGATAAATACACCATAATATAGTCAATTCACATTAATAGTTATAAAAAGTAACCAATAAAATATAGTCAAAGTACATTGGAAATTGTTTGATTACTAAAAGTAAAAAAAATAATTGAACAACCCATTAGCCGTGTTTTTGGAAGAAGTGAGCTCTCTCTTCCCTCAACTAAGTGACTAGGCGATCTTGGTTTTTCATCCTCCTTTCTTGTGTGATTTTCTTTAACTTCACTACTGAGATCGTGAGGTTGGGTGTTCATGACTTTGTTGGTTTAATTGATGTTACTGTTTTGAAGTTGGGTGTTCGTGAGGTGGTTTGGGCTTGGCAACAAAGGTTCCATGGCCAAAAAGCGGCGCTCACCGGCCAAGGGTGGAGCTGAGGAGAGTGGAGTGCGAGGTGGTAGTGGAACGCCGGCTACGCAGGTGGCGGATGGCAAGGAAACCGTCACTCCCATGACGGTTAAAGGGAGGAATGTGGCAGTTATGGACGGAGATCATGGTGCCCAGCTTTTCACGCCATCTGGTGTCGAATGCCATGCCATTATTGGCAAGGATGTGGCTGAAAAGAATTTGAAGCAGGTCAAGAAGGACAAGGGATCGGTGGCTAAGTCAAGTAGTCATGCCGGCAAGAATAATGCTGACTCGTTGTTGAAAACTAATGCCACTACTGGCAACTTAGTCTAGACTATGGCGAAGGGGACTAGTTTGTCAATGGTCTCGCCAGATGGGCCCATCACCAATTTTGTTGCTACGCCGGCTTGGATTCCGGTTGGGTCTGAGGTTGCGTTGGACGTGCAGGCTGATGCCGGCAAGCCTGGTGGTTCTACTGGTGGTGGATGTGATCATGGTCGTCGGAGAGTTAATACTAAGGATGATAATGTTCTTGAATCACGGGCCAAGGAACAAGACGTCGATGTTGATGGCATTGAAGGTGCAATGGAGGTTGTCACTGACGTGTGGGATGTTCTCTCTTATGGCGGCGATGAGGACGTCCGCCGTGAAGCTGAGGTTGCATTGTGTTCGCTCCAAACGGTGTGTGCAAGCTTTAAATTTATAACCCAAGATGTATGCTTAAAACAAGGATGCGAACCCGCAGTGTACGGGTCAATCGTAGTAAAAACAAGAATTTCAGGGTGTCGATCTCAGGGACTTAGGTGAAACAAAACAAGTATAGGTTGTCAATATTGCAACTAATAAACACAAAAGCGATTAAAGCAATCAAAGATGATAATAAAGTCAATCAAATATATGGGAAGAAAGTGAATAATTGAACACAAAAACCTTAAAAACAAGGCTTCAATAACTGAATCAATTATCAAACAAACAAGCGTTCCTTGGATCACAATCCACCAAGACAAGTCAACAAAGAAGGGAATCTAAGAGAACCTTACAAAACCCTTCACAAAAACTATAAAAGCTATGGACTTCCTTCCTTCAATCTTCGTTTAACCTTCCAAAATTCCTTCCTAATTGCTGGATGCTCTCATCATGTATAAGCATGGTTGAATTTGTGAAAAATCTGACCCTTTATATAGGAAAATTACACTCCAAAGATAAAATATCTTAGAACGATATTTTCCTAATAAAATATATCTATCTCTCATAAATAAATCCCTAAAATATATGATCTTCCTTTCAGAAATCCAGCCTAAAAATATAAGATCTCTCCTTCCAAAAATAAAAGATCTCAGCCAAGAATAAAATATATCTCGCCGCGTCCAAGATGTTCGCCTCGGTCGGGACGCTCCTCTGGATCACCTCGGTCGAGATGGTATTGTAGCTGACCGAGGTGACTCTAAACTGAATGTGAAATCTCTCAAATTTGGTCCAAAGTAAATCTCTAATTTAATTCCATGCTTCCTGGGCTCCTCTTTAAGCTCCTGAATGTAGCTTCAATGACTCCTTAGCTCCTTTAGCTCCATTTTGATGTAAAACGTGCCATTTTACCTACGATTATAACGAAACTTGGTGTAGACCTCGATTCCCGCAAAGGTAGGTGAAACGACGATATAATCACATAATATACATTCAAACATGTAGATTATTGAAGATAAAACGTCCAAACAAGTCCCAAAATATAGACTATAATTGATGCTATCAAAATACCCCATACTTGTCCCTTGCTTGTCCCCAAGCAAGTTCCATATCTTGAGTACAAGATAGAATGGATTATAAGTCATAAAGATCAATGAAAAGTATTTCAAATCATTTTTGTGGTGTGCTCCAATCATAGATCACTATAAGAGAATGCTTCATGGAATTTAAAATCAAAATATGCTCAAAACATTTTATAAATATAAGAAAGTTGTTTATCTTTGCATAAAATCATAGAATGCATAATAAATCATAATCATCAAAATTAATCATGTATAATCCAGTTTAAACCACTAAATCAATCAACAAGCTTGAGGTCTCAAGGGCTTTCCAAATGAAAGGTCAAGAAACGTGTGAGGGTGGGATGTATATAGGAATGTGGTGCTAGAATCCAGGAAAAGGGATCTTATTTCACTTCCTTTAAACTTCAACATCTCCCACCAATAAGCTTTGCTTATTTTACTTTTTTACTTTTTGGGATGCATGGACAGAGGTGCACAATAACCGAAGCCTAGGAGATCAGCAATCATCAATTTTTCGAGATGCCTCAAACCCTGGATGCACATACCATGACCCGTTAGGAATATCGCTCCATCCGACTTTGACAAGACACAAACACCCGGCTATATGAATGGTGCCGAGTTACTCATCATCATGATTGATTTCCCCAAACCTATTTGTTTGTTTATAACTTTCAGCCAACATCTCAACTTTTCCTTTACTTGCTTTTCACTTGCTTGCTTCCAAATTCCCGGATAGGTAAAGGGAGGCAATTATGTATATGTGGGGCTAAGCATGATCAAGAAGAAGAAGAAGAAGAAGAAGAAGAAGAGAATGAAATGCCTTGGTCTTTTCAGGAAGAAAGTGAGAGAACTCATCATGTGGTGTCAACCTTCAAATTCAACATGATTTGGATCAAAACAAAGTATTAAACATGCCAAAATTTCAAACAAAGTATTTAGCAACTTAAACATATCATAAAACCTTTCAAACATATAAAGATTTCAAAACCAGTCAGCAAACAAAATCATCACTGAGGTCATATCAACATAAGAAGCACAAAAATCGTTTTGAAAACTCTCTCAGTTAAGCCACCTCGGTCGAGATGTTCTAAGTCAACCGAGGTATTGTACCTCGATTGGTCAGAGTCACATCGGTCGAGGTCAATAAAAAAAGTTTTCAAACTAGTTTTTGATGTTTTTTCTCAATCACCTGTATGCATGCATGTAATCTCAGATAAACACATAGATCAAGATAAAACAATAAATATCCAAATCATGAGTCGTACAAGCGTACATATAAGTCATATAAATACATACCCGCATACCCCATACTTGGGAAACATTGTCCCAATGGGTCAAAATAAGTCTAAGAACAGAATACTCACCGAACAATGCTGAGCTGCATAATAAATAAATAAAGAAATCCTACAAGCTCTAATCCCAATCCGGTGGTGGTGGTGGCACGTACGGGTACTGAGATGGGTCAAACGGGTAGCCCATGATATGCTGAAACTGAATCTCAACCATCCTGTGCTGGTAGTGCTGTCTCTCCGGCATCTCTCTAATGTCTAGGGATAAGGCGGCGTAGGAATCTATCATCAGATCCGTCAGATCATCGATCCGGCGGTGAGCGACTGGATCCCTTTGTCTGCGTACCCTACGCCTAGAAGGGCGTGCTGGTGCTATAGCTTGCTCCTCCTCTGTCTCGTCGTCGTCTAGAGCGACGACTAGCACACTAGTCCCAACTGTATCTGTACTTGTGTCCATGGCAGCACCGCCATCCTCAACCTCATCCTCCTGCTCATCAGCCTCATCCTATGCCTGAGTTGTTGTGTCCCTAGCGTCCTCCATAAGCGGAATCCATGCGGTGTGCCAGTAGTGAGGGTCGAACACTGTAAACTGAGATGACCATCTAATACCCTGAGGTGCAGTATGCTCCCAGGGCATCGCCACATATGGCGTAGTAAGTCCGCGAGGTACCAATATCCTCCTAGTGATCATCTCCTGCAGCCCGAGCGGCTTGGCAGCCGCCACCATAGTACATGCACTCAGATCTAGGTCCATGTAACTCCCAATGTGAGTCACTATACCTCCGCAACAGATATCTCCCTTTGCCTTCGCCTTGATCCTATGGAGATCCTCAGCCAGCATCACTCCAAAATCCAGAACTCCTCCGGTCACCATGCAGTAAAGACTCAGCAGCTCACCCTGTCTAATCTTTTGGGGCGTCTCAGTACGCGCCAGAAGAGTCTCGCTAAAAATCCGGTGAGCAAGTCTAAAGGCCAGGTGGAAGATAATACGCTCCCTGGAGTCTCCAAGTCTCCACCTGTCAGCGTGCTCAACTACATGAGCTATTTGTCCCCAAAACTCTCGAGCTACAGCTCGAGAAGGAAAATCAGCAACTATGGGGGCCGGGAAGCCGAAGATGTCCCTCCAGTGGTCCATCAGAACTAAGTAGTTCCGGTTCATCAACCGGTACTTGATGGCACGCTCAGTAGGCAAATAAGTGACGGAGCTAACAAACTCCAAGGTCGGCTCAAGGTAGGCTGGAGCTCTAATCTCAGTAAACTGCTCCAACCCCATCATAGATATCATCCGCCTCAGATCATCATCCCGTGGAGGCAGTCAAATGCAGAAATGTCTAGAAACCGTGGTGCAACAACTGGACGTGCCGCTATTTGGTCATAATCTACCTGGTGACGCTCGTGGATCACCGGTATGGAGCGGCGTGAAGAAGAAGAAGGAGAAGGAGAGGATCTATCTCTCAAAACCAACTGCCTGTCAGAACTCATCTTTTTCTCTCACTGTCAGACCACCTCCGTTGCCCTGACAACTCTCAAGAACACCTCGGCCGAGGCACAGGCCGACTGGACCGAGGCGAAGTGCTGCTCGATCGTAACTCTCAGAAATCCCGTTCTTTTCCCCCAATATCACTACCAATGGTTCCTATGGGGTACTTAAGCCTTTTCTCATACAATGCAGGGGCAACCAAAGCCCAAATTGATCAAAAACAGTGAAGAAGGGAGAGTTAGGGTTTTTTTTTTAATTACCCCAAATTTGGTCGATTTTGGAGCCTTTTTGTTGCAGATTATTGCTTGCAAACCGATCCTCTACCCTTTCCTTGCAGTTTGGAAGCGAGAATCGTCGAAAACGAGCGAAAATCAGCGAACGAGGTGAATTGGGGCGTTTCGGTCGATTGGGTGAGAGAGGGAAGAGAGAGAAATCTCAGCATTCTTTTATACCCTTTTCTGGAAATACTGTCACCTCGGTCAAGATGGTCTCGACTGGACCGAGGTGGATCTTCAGTAACCCTAGTCACCTCGGTTGCTCAAGAATCATCTCGGTCGAGGTGCTGTGACAGCAACCGAGATGTGTCTAAGTCAAACTCTGTCTTCTCAAATTCTCGAACTTCTGTCCTTCTAGTGTTGTTCCTAGGTTGTATTCCTTCCTTATATGTCACCTGTTGTCTGTCTAGGACGCCAAAAACAAAGCAAAGCAAAGCAAAATCAAACTATCTAAAGCTAGACTAGAAAAAGGGAAAAGAAAGCAATACCTTGGGTTTCCTCCCAAGAAGCGCTTGATTTAAGGTCACTAGCTGGACCGTACGGCGTCTTTAAACAAGGTATAGTGGTGCAACCTCCTCAACCGAGATTTCCGGTTTGTATTTCTTAAGTCTATGACGATTGACCTTGAAGCTTCCACTTATTTCTCCCCAAATCTCAACTGTACCATAAGGGAAAACATGTTTCACAACATAAGGTCCGGTCCATCTAGATTTCAACTTACCTTGAAAGAGACAGAGGCGGGAGTTGAAGAGTAGAACTAAGTCTCCTTTTTTAAGCTCCTTAGGAATGATACGCTTGTCATGCCATTTCTTCTTCCTTTCTTTATAGATCTTGGCATTCTCATAAGCGTTCAAACGCAGCTCCTCCAGCTCATTGATGTCCAATAGCCGCTTCTCACCGGCTTCCTTGATGTCGAAGTTTAACCATTTAATTGCCCAATATGCCTTGTGTTCTAACTCAACGGGCAAATGACAAGACTTCCCATATACCAAATTATAAGGGATGGTACCAATGGGAGTCTTGAATGCGGTCCTGTAAGCCCAAAGTGCGTCGTCCAACTTCATGGACCAATCCTTCCTCGTTCTAGAGACGGTCTTCTCCAATATTGCTTTAATTTCTCTATTTGAGATCTCGACTTGTCCGCTAGTTTGAGGGTGATAAGGGGTTGCTACCTTGTGGGTTACCCCATACTTCGATAGAAGTGCCTTAAACTTCCGGTTGATGAAATGTGTCCCTCCATCGCTGATGATGATGCGTGGAGTCCCAAAACGTGGAAAGATAGTCATGTTAAAGAACTTCACAACCACCATGGAGTCATTAGTGGGAGAGGCAATGGCTTCAACCCATCTAGAGACGTAGTCAACAGCTAGGAGAATGTAGAGGTTTCCTCCGGATGATGGGAAAGGTCCCATGAAGTCTACTCCCCATACATCAAAGATTTCAACCTCCTGTATGTTATTGAGTGACATCTCGTTCCTCCTAGATAAGTTCACTGTTCTTTGGCATGCATCACAAGAGACAACAAACGATTGCACATCCTTAAATAGTGTAGGCCAAAAGAAACCGGAGGGTAATACCTTGGCGCATGTTTTGTGAGCACTTGCATGCCCTCCACAAGGAAGTGAGTGACAATGCCGTATGACGCTAGTAACTTCATCTTCCGGAATGCATCTTCGAAGCATTCCATTCGGACCTCTCTTAAATAGCAGCGGTTCATCCCAGTAGTAATGGCGTACGTCTTTAAAGAATTTCTTCCTTTGAGCGTACGTCAATCCTGGTGGTGTTCCCTGGCAAACAAGATAATTAACAATGTCAGCATACCAAGGTCCTTTATTATCAGATATTGGGTGGAGAAAGTGTTCCACCAACTGAGGATGAATGTCAGAAAAGGGAGTAAGAGGTTTGTTATTCTCAGTCGACATCATCTCGCTTTCGACCTCGGTCGAGGTACAGAGAGGGTGACCGAGATGTTGTTCAGTCAAGAACTCCTCGCTTGGTCCAGAAAGTGCCTCGGTCGAGGTACTGTAACTAGGACCGAAACTGGAGATCTTCTTCTCCTGGATTAGTTTCTCAATCTTAGCTCCTGGATCTTCTCCTAGTGCCTTTAAGCTCCGTATATCTACATCACAAGAAACATCTATACCTTCCTCCATTAAGCTAAAACTAATAACTCTCCCAAGTGGATCATTAATAAGGATAGAGCTCACCAATTCTCTTGATTCTTCTTCATCATAGATGTTGAAGATATCATCTCCTAGCTGCTATCCCTTTATTGTCGCAAGCAATGCAAACTCAACTTGATCACCGCCAATGTTGAATTGCAATTTGGCGTTTTTACAATCCACAATGCAACCCGAAGTTGCTAGAAATGGCCTCCCGAGAATGATAGGAATGGGATAATCTCCGGGAATGTCAAGTACAACAAAGTCTATAGGTAAATAGAAGTTACCTAACTTAACCGGAACGTCTTCCAAAATGCCCACGGGATGGGTAATGAAGCGGTCCACCATGTACAACCGTATCTTCACCGGCTTGGGCTCTCCAAGTCCGATCCTCACACATAGCTCCAGCGGGATGATGCTCACGCTGGCTCCTAAATCACACAATGTCTCACAAGTGACATCCCCAACTTGAATGGGAATGCAAAATGAGCCGGGATCTCTTAATTTGGGTGGCATCTTCTCTTTCATGATTTGAATGAGCTCTGAGGATTTAGATGTCATCCTTACTTCACCAAAGTCTTCCAACTTCCTCTTCCTTGATAGAATTTCTTTTAAGAACTTCCCATAGGCGGACATCCCTAGAATAGCATCAAGGAAAGGGATGTTAATATGTAGTTTATTCATCAAGTCAAGGAACTTACCAAAATGCTTGTCTAGATGTGCTTTGGCCCTTGTCTGGGGGAATGGAAGTGGTGGTTTATATGCAGGAGGTGGAACATAAACTTCAGTTTTGTCCGACGTTCTTTGTGGCTCAACCTCGGTTGGCATCTCGGCCGAAGTGTTCTTCGATTGTATCTGGACCGAGGTTGTCTTCGTCTGTACTGGCATCGACCGAGGCATTGGATCAACAGTCTTCAGTCCACTTCTCGTCGTTATTGCCATGATCTGTCCCTTAGGGTTGCTTTCCGTTCTTGCTGGAAGCTTCCCTAGATCTCTTGGCGCTTCATTCGCCTTGTTAAAGAATTGTTGTTCTAAGGCTTTTTGTGCCTTCGAAAATGAAGTCATGGATGCCTCCATAGAGTTGAGCATGATCAAGATGGCCTCTAACACCGTATCTTTCTTCTCTAGCTGGGACGAACTCGATCCTTGCTCCTGGCTCTTCAATGGAGTAGAAGAAGAAGAGGAGGAGAGGAAAGGATTAGAGGAGTCATTCGAATTGGAGTTAGAGTAAGAGTTACCCGTATTTTGGTTGTTTGCCCTCCAATTATAGTTGTTGGATCCTCTATTGTGGTTGTAGTTGTTGTTCCCGGAACCGTTGTTGTTGTTCCGGTAACCGTTGTTCCTTTTGATATTCTTCCTCCTCTTTCTTGGTTTGAGCAACCAAAAGGTCTTTTAATTGCTTCACATCATTCTTCAAAGAGGTGAGTTGATCATTGTTTGGTGGAGCTTCATGAAAGTTGACCATTTTAACTCCATCTTCAGCTCCTTGGTGGGAGTATTTCTCCATGTGCAAACACTACTACAAAAAAGTGTTTATAACCCTTAAAATATATTCCGGGCTTATAAATCATGAGGTATAAAATAGGACTTTTTTAAAAATTTAATTTGGAAACCTATAATAACACGGATGTTGTAATACCCGGGTTATAAAGTTATGTAAAATTAGGCAAGAGGTATGCAAATAACTCGAACATAATATATCCGGGTTATATAAAACATATATAACACGGTTACTTTGACCACCGGGTTATATATTAGGTTAAATTTGTAAATTCAGCAAAACGCCCGGAATATTTTGCTTGTTTCACTATTACTATTTTCCCACCTAAGCAATAAAATTCCCACCAATTTACACGAAAATTTTCACACCAAAATTGAATATCGTTCCAGACGCCCTAGCCCCATCAGGAAGCCCTCCTCGATCTGTCTTTGACAATCGTTTCCTGAAGCCTTCCGCTCGATCTGTCTTCAACAATCGTCTCCCGAAGCCCTCCGCTTGATCTGTCATCCAGAATTGTCAACACGAACCGCTGTCTTCTCCGGCAGAAACCTTAATCGGTTGAAAGGTACTTATATTCACTAGTACAAAATTAGGCTCTTTCAGAGGTAATTTCTCAAGGGTTAGTAAAAACCGTGGTAAACTGAAAATACTCAAGGATATTTTTAATATAACCCTTGAGAAAATATTTTATTTATTTATAATTCAGTAAATATTCTCCCGGGGGGTTTATTTAACTTCCTAAGAAACAATGGCGTTTTATTTTAAATGGATCAAACAACCTGATATTCTATAAGGTAATTCACAAAAGTACCTTAATATCCTTATTTCTTTTCGCTCTATCGCCTCTCTGAAAACTCGACTTAACCTAATTTATGGAGAGCTAAAAGTTCTTGTGCAATCTCAACTTCTCTATTAGTGGCATAGGTAATTCGCTCTTTTCCTCAATTTTCACTCCCTTAATTTGATGCTCCACTTTTGGATCTAGGGTTAAATTCTTTCAAGTAGCAACGAATTGTGTTGTAAGGCGCCGAACCTACTTCTCTCGACTTCTTCCCGAGAACCGGCGCTGAGCCTATGTCTCAATTCCCTTTCAACTCACCTTTGGCCTTCCTCTATCGATTTCTTCTTCATGTAGCCGCCGGTGCCGATTTTCTTCAGTTCCCGACAACCCCAAGTGATTGCCGCCGAACACTCCTCCTTTTAGGTTCGTTTTTTTTCTCAAAACTCCCTCAAATCCCTTTGATTTATTTTTTTTTCAAGTTCAACCTGAGGTTTCATGAAGATTTATGTTAGCATTTTGAAATCATATTATTAGCAAAAACCTTTCGGATGTTTGTGTAGCATTTGAAATCCTATTGTTAAAGCAACTATATGATGTTTGTGCTAGTAGTTTGACATTGTGAAGTTCTTTTATTAGAAAATTTTTCTTATGCCTGATGCTTTTGGAAGTATTTTGAAATCCTCTTACCCTTGATTCTGGCAGCAGTAGGTTCCTTCCATGCTAATTGAAATTAATATACTTCTATGAAATCTTAATTAATTCCACAGTATTACTTTGAACAATGCATGCCTTATTCAGGCTACACACATTTTTGTAAGGGTTATACTGGTTCTCAATTTCATTAGAATTTATTTTCACTCGTTCAAAAGCATATATCCCTCCGTAGGTGTAAGGGAGTGCATGATTCATTGATGACTAGGTAGCAAGTGCTCGCTGCTTATAGTGCTTTTCTTTGGAAATTGTTCAAAAGAACCAGTTCCTTACTTTGTGATGTTGTAGGAGTATAATAACTCGAGAGAAGTTTGAAGAGCTTTGTGAAGACTTGTGGGAAATATCACTTGTGCCTTTGAAAGAGGGGCTCAAACATTCAGCAATGAAGGCTAAAGAAAGTTATGCAATATAATTAATAGGAGGTGCTACTAGTGTCCCAAGGTTACACGTAATAATTTTTCTTTTCCTTGCACGGTGAATTGGAAAAGTAGTTTAAAGGTTCTGCAAACTTGTTTGTCAGTGGTGTAAAGGTTTTTTTTTCTGTATTGCAGGCCAAGATCCAACAATATCTTGGGAGAAAAGAATTGGACAAACATCTGAATGCTGATGAGGCTACTGTTCTTGGTGCAACACTACATGTTGTCAACTTAAGTGATGAGATCAAATTAAAAATAAAACTAAGAATGATTGATGGTGCTACTTATAGTTATGTGATGGAGTTGCAAGGACCTGCTATTGTGAAGGATGAGGGCGCAAAACAAGTCATAGTCCCGGGAATGAAAAAGGCTCCAAGCAAGGTATATGACATGATGATTCGTGCTGAATTTGCTTGACAATTATGGTCTTAATTGAATTCTGAATTCATTTGATGTGCTTACTTTTAATGTCACATATGTTTCTTTCTTTTGTTCTTAACAAAGACTTTGAAGAAAGTACTGATTACGGTAATAAGGAGACAATCAATTCCACATCAAAAGAAGGTAGCAAGGTTGAGGTAATAAAAAAGAAGTTAAAGAAGAGGACTTTCTGAGTTCCTCTAAAGGTATGAACAAGTCTTCTGCTTGATATCGTAAAGGTTTACAATAGCCAAATCCTTACCTTTGTTTGTTCCATTGGCTGCAATTTTATGTTATTTTCGCGATGATGCACTAGCTTTTCATGTTCTTTAGCTCGAGTCTCTGATTATGTCATAACATCATCATTTTTTGAAAACTTGTGTGACAATCTCTAGTTGAGCGTCTGATTGCTGGAATAAGAGAAATATGTGACATCGAAATTGAGCATCTTCTCACTGCAGTGTGCTTGCTTCGGTCAAACTTGAGTGAGCAATAGCTACTGGCACAAGTTCTGCAATTTTTTGAGGAAAATCTTTCAAGTGTTGTTAGAATGAAATATTGTGATATTTTAGGCACGTTTTCTAAACGTATTTGATTCATATTGATAGTCTTTGATTAAGCATTGTTACATATGTGAGCTAGTATTGCCTATATTATCGATATGGATGTCTACACTAGTTTTATGTTGATTATAGGTACTTAAGAGCTATTTCCGAACGGAATCGAGCAAAGAAGAGTTGATTTGATATGTCCATAGATTAAGGACATTCTTAGGAGCAAATTGGAGTTCAACTTGAGGAATGCACAAGGCTAGGGAAGAATCACGTTCTTGCCCTAAACCACGCCCTAAAATACGGCCGTATTACAAACCACGTTCAGTTCCACGGCCGTGGAACCTTGCAAAGAGAGGCGTGATGCATTCCAGTAACTATTACGGTCGTGGAACACATGATGCAAACCGTGACACTTTTCACGCCCTAAATTACGGTCGTGGAACCTTCCACGACCGTGATCTTGGCGATCTTTTTCGCCATACTTTAAAGCCACGATCTTTTGAAGATTGGGCCGGGCCGACATTTTGCCCTACACTATAAATAGACGGACGAAGGCAGATTCCGTCATCGGCGCTTAGGATTATCGTTCATCCACGCTTAGACGCATTTACACCCCGTTTCGGAAGCCGCTTAGCATCGCATAAACCCTCATTTAGAGGTATCTTGGAGATCTTGTTTGAGATCTACGTTCGCGCTTGGAATTGCCCAATTCTCGCACTTTGGTGGAGATTACCGTTGGGATTTCCATATTTCCCAGATTGAAGAAAGATTCGGAGGTTTCTTGCAAGAAGACTTCTCTTCTTGTTTAGGTTCGATTTAGAAGACGGATTGACATCCCGTTCTCCCTTCTTACCTAAGACTGTGTTTATTTGTTCTATTCTGGAATTAGTGATATTGTTCATTCTTGATTGTAACTTTGAGATTGGTTTGAAGTTTATTGAAAGTTTTCGGAAGTTTTCATCTTTCAATCTTTTAATTCTTGAATTGATATCAAACATGACTGTTATTGGCTAAAAACTCTTAACAATTCTAAGGTGAAAGGTTGATAGTTGTGGCTTAGATGATGATAGATCGTTCGTAAACAGATTAGACCCTGAGAGTTAGAGAGAATCGCCGACGAACCATAAATTACGGCCTGTTCTTGAGTCCACGGCCGTGGAACCTCAAGAACTAACCGTGATTTCCCTTAAGTCTACGAGCCTGCTTTACTTTAGTCCAAAGTTAAAGATTTGCTTTAACTTAGTCTTAGACTTGTCTTTCCTAGGTGGTAGTGAAGCCTCAACAACCTCTACCTCGATTATGAGTGTCACAACCTTAATCGGTTAAGTTAGTCTTGATCATTGGATTATAAGTTTGGGTATTTGACATTAATTCTTATCTTTAGAACCTTTTTATATTGAAGCCTCAACAACCTGTATAGAGAGTTTCTTATAGGTGAGCCATATAAGGTTTTTGGAACTTCACCGTACGATTACCTTACATTAGCATACCTTTGCATATCTCAACTCTGTCTTTATATCAATAGTAAATCTTGAATCGATTGCCACAACTGGATACTTGGATCTTTAGGATTGTTGTTTCCCCAATATTTGCAAGAACTCTCATATTAAATCGCTTGACAATCTGCAATTGAATTCGTTCCCACCCAAATCCCTGAGTTCGATACTCTAGAATACTTGCTTAACTACGCCGATCCGTACACTGCGGGTTCGCTGCTTTTATTCTAGTTTTATAAATTTAAAACTTATTTGCACGCACGTTTAGGGGCGAACAAGTTTTTGGCGCCGTTGCCGGGGATTTGGTTTCGGCCGAATCCGGTAGTCGGTTGTCAAGCTTGGGAGCTTGCTCTCGTTATTTGATATTACTTTGAGTGCATGCGCAGGTCTAGGAACACCGAAGATCTCTTACCTCTTGATCAAGAGCTAGAGAAAACTTTAAGGCAAAAGCGCAAGGAAAAGAAGATGGCTGAAGAAAACGAACGTGATTTTCAAGCGGAATTGGCGGAGAAAGAAGCTCAACTCCAATGGAACGAGAATCTTCGCCGAGATGAAACAGATCGTCATCAATCTGAAATTAACAAACTACAGGATGCGATGTTCCAAATGAGGATAGAGTTAAGCGACCTTAAGAATAAGGGAGGCAAGAAATCCTCAAGAAGGGCATCAAGATCTAGAAGAAGGAGAAGTCATTCATCCGCTGATGATAGTGACTCTTCCATGCCGCCGTTAGAAGAAATTGATCCCACGGTCAATGCGAATCCTTTTCATCCACAAGGAGCTGCTAATCGCCGCGTTCCACCTAGGAACGCAAGGATCGAACGTGTGGATAATGAGCCAAGAACTCTTGGCCAGCGGATGGATCCAACACAACAACCACGCCGTTTGGGCGTGAATTTTGATGCTGAAGATGTACAAGGGTTTAGCTTTAACCCTCAAGTCATTACTCTTGTTCGCCAAAATCAATTTGGCGGAACAAGCGCCGAGTCTCCACACCAACACTTGCAAAACTTTGAGTGGATGATGGAGACGATGAGACCGAAGAATGCTACTACAAACAGCTACAAGCTCAAGCCTTTCTTCTTCTCTTTGAAAGGGAAAGCGCTGTCTTGGTATCAAGCTCTTCCTAACGGGAAACTAGACACGTGGGAAGACCTTTCCGTGGAGTTTCTCACCAAATTCTTTCCGCCTTTCAAAACGGCGGAACTTAGAGGTAAGATTAATGCTTTTTCCATGAGACCTAACGAAAGTTTGTTTCAATCTTGGGAAAGGTTTCAGGATTTGCTCTTGGATTGCCCTCATCATGGCATATCCAAACTTGTCTTGCTGGAGATTTACTACAAGGGGCTGGATGCGGGAACGCAATTCAACCTCCAATCCCTCTCATGTGGATCGTTCATGGACATGAGAGAAGATGACGCTTGGGACTTCATTGAGAAGCAAGCAAGAGTCATAGAGAAGTATTCCCACCGGAAAGTTGAGGGAAATCGTGTGGAGCAAGGAGCGAAGCTCACACATGAAGCTCAAAATCAGATTTTCTCCCTCAACAACGAAATCAAAGAGTTAAAGGAGGCTATCAAGACCAACTTCCCAAAGCAACAAGGGAAGGATGTTGGTTATGTGGGCAACAACAATGGCGGTGATAACACAAACCGCAATAACAACAACCGGAACAATAACCGGAACAATTGGAACGGCAACAACAACAATAACAACAGCCGGAACAATAATTGGAACAACAATAGGGGTTCAAGTAACAACAATTGGCGCTCCAATCAACAAAATTCCGGTAACTCTTATCCTTCCAATTCTAATTCACTAACTCCACCTTCCTCTTCCTCTACTCCTTTGAGAACCCAGGGGCAAACGTCAATTGGAGGAAACACTTCGGGAAAGGAGAAGCCCGATCCCATGTTGGAGACGATCTTGGGAAAGCTTCAAGGGTTGGAGAACCGCCTCATCAAGGTTGATGATCAAGTTTCTAAGGTTGATAAAGCTCAAAAGGTTTTAGAAAACCAAATGTTCAACCATGCGGAGGAAGTTCCTAGGAATCAAGGGAAGCTTCCAAGAAAGACGGAGGACAACCCTAAGGGAAGGGTGATAGCGATAACAATTAGGAGCGGAGTGACTATCACCGATCCGCAGCCTACATTCATTGAAGTCCCCGTAGAGAAGGACAAGGAGAAGGGGAAGGAGAAGGAAGATGTCTATGTTCCTCCTCCAGTTTACAAACCTCCCCTACCATTCCCTCAATCTAGAGCGCGAGCGCGCCTAGATAAACAATTCGGTAAGTTTATAGAACTCATGAGCAAGCTGCATATTAATATACCGTTCATTGATGCCATTGTAGGTATGTTAGGTTATGGCAAGTTCTTGAAGGAGCTTTTCTCTAACAAGAGGAAGCTAGAAGATTTCGGAGAGGTCAAGATGAGTTCGGATTCTTCGGATCTCATCAAGACCATGAAGGAGAAAATGCCCCCAAAGTTGAAGGATCCGGGGTCATTTTGCATTCCCATTGGAGTGGGAGATGTCACATATGACGCTTTATGTGACCTAGGAGCAAGTGTGAGCATCATACCACTTGCGTTGTGCAGGAAGATCGGTTTAGGCGACCCTAAACCGGTGAAGATGACGTTATACATGGCGGATCGATCCATCACTCGCCAAGTCGGTATTGTAGAAGACGTCCCGGTCAAGCTAGGTAAATTCTTTGTTCCCATTGATTTTGTCGTGCTTGACATTCCTGCAGATAGTCCGGTCCCGATCATACTCGGAAGACCGTTTCTTGCAACTTCCGGCTACATGGTCGATTGCAAGAATGGTAGACTCGCTTTTGATATTGGAGAAGAGAAAGTAGAGTTCGTTCTTTCCACTCTAGTGAAGGAGCCAATCTTTGATGAGGATATTTACGATATCCAAGATGAAGAGGGTTTATCTAGGGAGGAGGTAAGTGCGATTCTCTTTAACGATCCTTTACAAAAAGTCATTACTATGAGTCTAATAGACGTAGGGGAAGAAGAAGAGTGCAAAGAGGAAATAGAAGCCTTAGAAGCACAAGAAGAGATGCATGAAGTGGAGTTTGAGAAACTCCACGATGAGGCTGAGAATGTTAGAATCCACGGTCATACCCTGTATTCCACGACCGTGGATTTCACAACCAAAATCGGCCTCCATTCCAGGGGATTACACGGCCGTGGAACATATGGGGAGCCCGTAATTCTGACCGTGGAAGATGGTGATCGGCATACTTCTTCAACTTTTTCTGATTCTTCTCCAACACACTCAACACCCTTAGAAACTTCTAAGGAAACATCGGATGCTCCTCAAGGATCATTGGAAGCTCCGAAAGTGATGGAACTAAAACCGCTTCCTACTCATCTAAGGTACGCTTTTCTTGGATCTAATTTTACCTTTCCGGTTATTGTTAGTTCCGAACTAAGCATAGATGAACATGAACAGCTCATGATTGTCCTTAAGAAACATAGGAAAGCCTTAGGCTATACTATAGAGGACTTAGTAGGAATTAAACCCTCCCTATGCATGCATAAGATACTAATGGAGGAGGATTTTAGAACTTCAAGACAACCTCAAAGGCGGTTGAATCCGACCATGAAGGAGGTTGTCAAGAAGGAGATTCTTAAGCTTCTTGATGCAGGTATCATCTACCCTATCTCCGATAGTAAGTGGGTGAGTCCAGTTCAAGTAGTTCCGAAGAAGGGGGGGTTGACAGTCATCACCAACAACAAGAACGAGCTCATTCCTACCCGAACCGTAACTGGATGGCGGATGTGCATAGACTACCGCAAGCTCAACAACGCAACGCGGAAGGATCACTTTCCATTGCCATTCATTGATCAAATGCTTGAAAGGTTAGCACAACATTCACATTTTTGCTACCTTGACGGTTATAGTGGTTTCTTTCAGATCCCGATACATCCGGATGATCAAGAGAAGACCACATTTACGTGCTCATGGGGTACGTTCGCTTATAGGAGAATGCCTTTCGGGCTTTGCAACGCCCCAGCCACCTTTCAACGGTGCATGATGGCCATCTTCTCCGAATACATAGAGGAAATCACGGAAGTCTTCATGGACGACTTCTCCGTATACGGTTCCTCTTTTAACGATTGTCTTTCTAACCTTTCTCTTGTTTTACAAAGGTGTGAAGACACTAACCTAGTTCTTAATTGGGAAAAGTGTCAATTTATGGTTAGGGAAGGAATCGTATTAGGTCACTTAGTCTCTAGTAGAGGGATAGAAGTGGATAAAGCTAAGATAGAGACCATAGAGAAACTTCCTCCCCCAACTTCGGTGAAAGGGATAAGAAGTTTCCTAGGACATGCTGGATTCTATAGGCGTTTCATTAAGGATTTTTCTAAGATATCAAAACCGCTCACTAATCTATTGATGAAGGATGCAAATTTTGAGTTTTCGCAGGAATGCTTAGATGCGTTTAACACAATTCGGCAAGCTCTAATTTCAGCACCCATTATCCAACCTCCAGATTGGACTCTTCCCTTCGAGGTTATGTGCGATGCTAGTGACGTAGCTATTGGAGCTGTTCTTGGACAACGAAAGGAAGGGCGAACCCATGCCATATACTATGCTAGCAAGACGCTAGATGAAACGCAGCTCAACTACGCCACTACAGAGAAAGAGTTTTTAGCCATTGTCTATGCTATTGACAAGTTTCGCTCTTATCTTGTAGGTGCAAAGGTGATTGTTTACACGGATCATGTTGCGATCCGGTACCTCCTTGCGAAGAAAGACGCGAAGCCAAGGCTAATTAGATGGATTCTTCTCCTACAAGAATTCGATCTTGAGATCCGCGACAAGAAAGGTTCAGAAAATTCTGTTGCAGATCATTTGAGTCGCCTAACACATCTAGAGGACGACCATTTGCCCATTGATGACTCCTTTCCGGACGAACACCTACACATCATAGAGGAGTGCATCAAAGTGATCTCCAAAGGTAACGAACCATGGTTTGCTGATTTTGTTAACTATTTGGTTTGCCAGGAGATACCACCCGGACTATCATACGCACAAAGGAAGAAGTTCTTTAAGGACGTCCGGGAATACTATTGGAACGAGCCTCTCCCCTTTAAGAGAGGTCCGGATGACATCATTCGGCGATGTGTGCCGGAAGATGAAATGCAAAGTGTCATCCGCCATTGTCATTCACTACCTTGTGAAGGACACGCTAGTTCGAACAAGACTAGCGCAAAGGTATTGCAATCTGGATTCTTTTGGCCTACTTTATTTAGAGATGTGCAATCCTTTGTTTCTTGCTGCGATGCTTGTCAAAGAACAGGCAATATTTCCAGAAGGAACGAGATGCCCCTCAACAACATCCAAGAGGTGGAGATTTTCGACGTTTGGGGAGTTGATTTCATGGGACCATTCCCATCTTCTTGTGGAAACCAATACATACTATTGGCGGTAGACTACGTTTCTAGATGGGTGGAGGCAATTGCCTCTCCCACAAATGATGCCATGGTGGTGGTTAAGTTCTTCAACAAGACCATTTTTCTGTGATTCGGGACACCAAGGACTATCATTAGTGATGGAGGTTCTCACTTCATAGCCCGTCGCTTTGAAGCTCTTCTAGCTAAGTATGGGGTTACTCACAAGATCGCTACCCCTTATCATCCACAAACTAGTGGACAAGTTGAGATCTCAAATAGGGAGATCAAATGAAATCTAGAGAAGACGGTTCCAAGGACTACGAAGGATTGGTCCTTGAAACTTGACGATGCATTGTGGGCGTACCGGACTGCATACAAGACTCCCATAGGAACCCACCATACAACCTTGTGTATGGGAAGTCTTGTCACTTGCCGGTGGAGCTGGAGCATAAAGCGTTTTGGGCTATCAAGTGGCTGAATTTCGGCATGAAGGAAGCGGGAAATAAGCGTCTCCTAGACCTTAATGAGCTGGATGAACTTCGCTTAAACGCTTATGAAAACGCTAAGATCTACAAGGAGAGAGCAAAGCGTTTGCATGATAGGCATATCATTCCAAAGGATTTCAAAGAAGGAGATCAAGTTCTCCTCTTCAATTCAAGACTTCGCCTCTTTCCAGGTAAGCTTAAATCCCGTTGGACCGGAACTTTTCTAATTAAGCGTATTTTCCCCCATGGTGCAGTTGAAGTATGGGGTGAAGCTAGCGGAAGTTTTAAGGTGAACGGCCAACGACTAAAGAAGTATACGCCGGAACTCCAAGCTGAAGAGTTCGCGCCTACCGCACTCGAATAAGTGCGAGATTGGTCTAGCTACGGACCTTAAACAAAGCGCTTCTTGGGAGGCAACCCAAGGTATTGCATTTTTGTTTTTGTTTTCGATTCATAGTTTAGCTTAGAATAGACGTTTTTGCTTTGTTTTTGCCTCGATTTCTTCCGGTATGTTCGTGTTTTTGGTTGCAGGATCGATGGAAAAAGAAAAAGGGAGGATAATGTTGAAGAAAAGCGACGAAATTCGGACTTTGGAGCTTTACAGATGGTTCCACGGTCTAAATTACGGTCGTCATAGCTATAGTGACCGTAATTTCCAAAAGCCTTTGAAAAATCACCAAAACCACGGTTCCGTACATTTCCACGGCCGTGGAACCCCCCGACAGACCGTGATTTTCAAAAATTTTGCCGGCCACTATATAAACCACGTTCTTCACAAAAACCACCCAAAACCCCTCTTTCCACGACCTAATCGCCGAAACCCCACGACCCCCTCTAAATCTTCGTTTCCTAATCGTTTTCAACGATTCTTCCTCCTAAACTGAAGCAAATACAACCACAAACAAGATCCAAGCGACGAATCGAGTGGAAATTCATCAACGAACGCACATTTCGGATTTTTCAATCCGGAAAATAGGTTTTTTTCTCTCTTCTCGATTCTTGGCAATTTGGTTCGTTTTTGTTAGAAATTTTTAGGAAGAACTGATTAAGATTGGAAGAAATTAGACTAGGACTGCCTGTTGTGGGGATTGATTGCTGATTTGCGAAGAATTGTGAAATTCTGAGACGAATCATGGTCTCTGGGAGAATTACGGCCGTGATTCTTGAAGAACATACCGTAATTTTTGAGCAGAATGGATTTTGTAAGGAGAGTTTCGGGGAGGATAAAAGAGAAGAAGGGTGACCAGAATAAGTCTCCACCTCCTCATCCTCTAGGGCACCACCACCCTCATCTCCTTCACCTCCATCTTCACCTTCACCTCCATCCTCACCTCCCAACCCTAGAATCCCGACCATACATGAGAATCATCTCGCTGCATTCGAGAAGATCACGAAGAGGCCAGTGATTGGCCCTAGATATTTGTTGTTGGAGGATCTATATCCTCTCAACATTGTTGATGACCTTACTTGGCTCTTGGATAGAGCCGGATTAGTTATCTTCTCGGCTATCCGAGAAGACGCCTATGAGGAGATTACACGAGAGGTTGTGACGTCTTTCGAGCACAGCCACGTAGATAGGACCGTCTCTTTCCGTCTCATGGAAAGAGACTACCATTTGAGTATCATTGAGTTTGGGACTATTTTTGTGTTTCATGAGACCTTTAATGGTCGATTTCCGAGTGGCGTTTCCGCCAAGGACTTTTGGGCGGAAGTTGCGATGATTTACGCCGACGAGGACCGTTGGCAACCCGCCGATACCAAGGCTAAATTGATGTACCATTTATCCTTGAAGATAGCTCACCGTGTTCTTTCGGAGTGTCTCTTCCCTAGGACGGAGACACCCCAAAAGATCAAGACGGATGAGCTATTCTTGCTTTACTCCATGCTTTATGGACGCCGTGCTGATTGTGCTACTCTCTTGGCTGCTACTATGAGCAAGCTCAAGAACAAGTCGAAGGGAAACATCGGATATGGTGGGATAGTCACCCACATTGCTAGGAGTTTTGGTGTTGATTTTTCTGCCTGCACCCGCATACCGGCCGTACCTTTAGGGCTACATGCTTTCATGGTTAGGGGTCTCATTTTCCCCACACATAGAGGTCCGCCTTATGCGGGCATGCCTTGGGAGAGTAGGACGGGCAGGGGTATAGAGTGGCTGCCGGAGTACTCCATTATGGCGGGACGCCATAATTGGAAGGAGACGTTCGCTGCGATGCATGCGAACAGGATAGTAGCTCCCCCTTATGTCCCACCACCGGTTGTGGAGGAGGAGGATATGGGAGATCAGTTTGAGAGTGGAGGAGGAGCCGAGCAGGAGTTTGGCACGTTTCCGGACTAGCCGGAGGCGGCCCCAGATGTACCTAGACGCTCTCCACGTCCAGCTAGAGCCTCAGGCTCGTCTTCTCGCCGCGCTAGCGTGAGTGAGAGGCCTACGTGGATGACCACACCTCCCACATGGTATGACGTTCGCCCTCCTTGGTCCACGGAGCAGCCACCACCACCAGCACCAGCACCATCCGACGCCCCAGCATGGTACAGTCAGGCTCCAGGATGGTACGAGCAGATGCCGGATTGGGCCACAGGCCTTTCAGAGAGAGTTGGAGCATTGGAGATCCGAGCCGATGCTAGAGACGGACGCCTAGACGACCTCGACCACATGATGAGGGATGTCTACCGCCAGCAGTTTGGGCGGTATTATGACCCCAGCTTCTCTCCATTCCCACCTCCGCCGGCACCGCAGTGATTTGATGCATGACCGTTCGCTTTAGACATTCGACCGCCACCTTGTGAGTTTCTTTTTCTTTTCTTTCTTTTCTTTCTTTATTTTGAACATTAGGGACAATGTTCGTCCTAAGTATGGGGTGGGATGTACTAAAAGTTTGTAATAACTCTACTCACTATGTTTGCTTTCATTTGAGACTATCGTTGCATGTTCACTATATTGTTGCACGTTTCATTTTCGCATTGCATGAAAAAGAACTTTAAAAAACCCATAAAAATTGAAAAATTTTGAAAATTTTGTGCTTCAAATGAATTGAGATGATTTCCATGATAATCACTACTTGTGAATTGAGTTTGATGACAATTGCATGCTTAAAAGAATAGCGAATTGAAAAGAATTTGAATGAATAAATTTTACCTCTTTTGCAAGTTTCATAATGTGATGAATATTGTCTAAATCATGTTGAGAAATTGAAGTTGAAATCACACTATGAGTTCTTATGCTTCTTATTGAAATGATTAAGGCAATTCGATATTTTCTTTCTTCTTTCTTTGATCATCTAGCTCCTCATTGAAATATTAGCCTCCTTTACCTATCCGGGAATTTGGAAAAGTGAATGAAAAAGGCATGTTTGATGTGGGATGGCCATGAAAGCAATTATTTGCAATCAAAAGAATAGAAAGAAATTATAGGTTTGGGGAAGTCAATCATGACGATGAGTAACTCGGCACCATTCACATAGCCGGGTGTTTGTGTCTTGCCAAAGTCGGATTGAGCGATATTCCTAGCGGATTATGGTATGTGCGCTAAGGGTTTGAGGCATCTCTTGAAAAATTGAGAAACGCCGATCTCCTAAGCTTTGGTTTTTGTGCACCTCTATCCATAACTCCAAAAGTAAAGTCGAAAAAAAAATGAAAAGAAGAGAGCGAAGCTCTAAGTTGAAAGTGCTGCGGGAACCGCAAAAGAAGAAGAAGGAATAGTTGTCCACTTTCCCGGATTCATGCACCACATTCCCTAAAAGTTTCCTTCCCTTCCACATTCTAGACCTTTTCTTTGAAAGTCCTTAAGATCAAAAGAATGTTATATGACTTTGTGATCCAAATTGAAATTTCTTATGATTGATTTTGATAATATTTGAAGGTTATGATACTTGTTTAGAAGTTTAATTGATTCATGACTTTTCTTTGCTCTTTACTCTTTGGATAAGTGTATGAAAGTCTTATAAACGATTGAAGTAAGGTTTGAGAATGATCTATTCTTTAGAAGGCACATTCATGAAAAAGAAGGTACACATATTTCATCCTAACTCTTATTCTAAAAAGCTTTTTGAGAGACCTTGCTTAGGGACAAGCAAGTTGCAAGTATGGGGTTATTTGTTAGCATGAAATATTGTGATATTTTAGGCACGTTTTCTAAACGTATTTGATTCATATTGATAGTCTTTGATTAAGCATTGTTGCATATGTGAGCTAGTATTGCCTATATTGTCGATATGGATGTCTACACTAGTTCTATGTTGATTATAGGTACTTAAGAGCTATTTCCGAACGGAATCGAGCAAAGAAGAGTTGATTTGATATGTCCATAGATTAAGGACATTCTTAGGAGCAAATTGGAGTTCAACTTGAGGAATGCACGAGGCTAGGGAAGAATCACGTTCTTGCCCTAAACCACGCCCTAAAATACGGCCGTATTACAAACCACGTTCAGTTCCACGGCCGTGGAACCTTGCAAAGAGAGGCGTGATGCATTCCAGTAACTATTACGGTCGTGGAACACATGATGCAAACCGTGACACTTTTCACGCCCTAAATTACGGTCGTGGAACCTTCCACGACCGTGATCTTGGCGATCTTTTTCCCCATACTTTGAAGCCACGATCTTTTGAAGATTGGGCCGGGCCGACATTTTGCCCTACACTATAAATAGACGGACGAAGGGAGATTCTGTCATCGGCACTTAGGATTATCGTTCATCCACGCTTAGACGCATTTACACCCCGTTTCGGAAGCCGCTTAGCAACGCATAAACCCTCATTTAGAGGTATCTTGGAGATCTTGTTGGAGATCTACGTTCGCGCTTGGAATTGCCCAATTCTCGCACTTTGGTGGAGATTACCGTTGGGATTTCCATATTTCCCGGATTGAAGAAAGATTCGGAGGTTTCTTGCAAGAAGACTTCTCTTCTTGTTTAGGTTTGATTTAGAAGACGGATTGACATCCCGTTCTTCCTTCTTACCTAAGACTGTGTTTATTTGTTCTATTCTGGAATTAGTGATATTGTTCATTCTTGATTGTAACTTTGAGATTGGTTTGAAGTTTATTGAAAGTTTTCGGAAGTTTTCATCTTTCAATCTTTTAATTCTTGAATTGATATCAAACATGACTGTTATTGGCTAAAAACCCTTAACAATTCTAAGGTGAAAGGTTGATAGTTGTGGCTTAGATGATGATAGATCGTTCATAAACAGATTAGACCCTGAGAGTTAGAGAGAATCGCCGACGAACCATAAATTACGGCCTGTTCTTGAGTCCACGGCCGTGGAACCTCAAGAACTAACCGTGATTTCCCTTAAGTCTACGAGCCTGCTTTACTTTAGTCCAAAGTTAAAGATTTGCTTTAACTTAGTCTTAGACTTGTCTTTCCTAGGTGGTAGTGAAGCCTCAACAACCTCTACCTCGATTATGAGTGTCACAACCTTAATCGGTTAAGTTAGTCTTGATCTTTGGATTATAAGTTTGGGTATTTGACATTAATTCTTGTCTTTAGAACCTTTCTATATTGAAGCCTCAACAACCTGTATAGAGAGTTTCTTATAGGTGAGCCATATAAGGTTTTTGGAACTTCACCGTACGATTACCTTACATTAGCATACCTTTGCATATCTCAACTCTGTCTTTATATCAATAGTAAATCTTGAATCGATTGCCACAACTGGATACTTGGATCTTTAGGATTGTTGTTTCCCCAATATTTGCAAGAACTCTCATATTAAATCGCTTGACAATCTGCAATTGAATTCGTTCCCACCCAAATCCCTGAGTTCGATACTCTGGAATACTTGCTTAACTACGCCGATCCGTACACTGCGGGTTCGCTGCTTTTATTCTAGTTTTATAAATTTCAAACTTATTTGCACGCACATTTTAGGGCGAACAAGTGTCACAGTTATAAATGAAAGTGATGGTCTAGTTGATTTGAAATCGAAACATCAAGAGGATAAATTTTCATTGCAAAATGTTGATACTATAGATAATTCTATCTTTCCACTTCTTTTTGTTGGTTCAGGTTATTGAAAAGACTACAGGACTTGGAATGTCCCCTTCAAAAGAATCTTTGACTGATGGTAAGAGCAAATTAGAGGAACTGGACAAGAAGGATAACGAGCGCAGGAGAACCGCAGAGCTGAAAAAAATCTAGAAGGATACATTTATAGTACTAGAGAAAAGGTTCGTGAATGAAAACTATTTGATATAGTTTATAGTTTATCACTTTATGCTCACAGCTTGTCACTATTTTTTCTCTTTGGTGAAGAGCAAAGCAATGTATTGATACATTCATAACCATAATAGTTTAGTAACACCTTGTGCTAATATTTTCATATAGTAGTTAGTTGTGAAGAGAAAGAAGGGGAAAATAAATGCAAGTTCCTCCTAACTATGATAATTTCCCTTATCTATGAAAATCGTATGTTGTTGGATTGGAATTGGATTATTATCTTCTTTAACTAGCCATTGCTTAATTGATCATGAAATGCATATCTGGTTATACTAGAAACTCCTTTATATCAACAACTTACCTGCTTAAATTTCCTTTATGATTTAAATGTCTTTGCCAGATTGAGTCATCTGAGGAGGTTGAAAAAGTTTCCACCAACAAGGAGCACAATCCTTTACTCAAAAACTTGAGGAGGTTGATTGTGTTTAAACTTTAATGGATATGAGATCCTTGTTCTTGCCTCTAACATGAATTTTTCTCTTTTCATGCATCCAGGTGCAGACTGGCTATATATGGATGGAGAAGATGTCAGTGCTAATGAGTTTCAGGAACGTATTGATATGTTGAAAGCTGTCACTGAACCCATATTTTTCAGATTTGCCTTTCTTGTGAAACTCATGGCACGAAAGGTCTAATTCTTGGCATAGAACCACTCATTATATTGTTTCATCATACTAAACTCTTCTAATATCAAATTGGACAAGCTTAATGCATGCCCTACAACAGTTAAAGTTGGTAGAAACTATCTCATTGAGCTCAAAGAGGTATAGTTTCTCTCTTTCTCAACGTGCATGTATAAGAAGAGTATCTTTTTGTCCAAGTACTAAGGAGTAAGGACAAGACATCAATATGGGGTGGTAATATTATGCGGCCTTTTGTTCTATCTAACTAATATGTTTTTTATATACAAGTATTGATGAAGCTCATACAGAGTAGAAATTACAACTGTAAAATCTCAAATGCAGCTTATCTGCTTGGCTGATGTGGAGTCTGATTATATCAACCGTTATGACTCTGCTTGGCTGATGTGGAGTCCGAAACCCGAAACCCGAAACCCGAAACCCGAAACCCGAAACCCGAAACCCGAAACCCGAAACCCGAAAACCCAGTTATTTAGTTAAACTACTGATTTTGAAGAAGAGTACTAATTGGCATTTGACGGGTCTTGTTTTCTTCTATCTTTTCATCCAATTGCTGAATGTTATGAGATATGTTGTTGACTTAATCTACATATATACATTAACATTTCAAACACATATTTTAATCATGAGACATTAATATTATCTATACATGGTTTAATATGGTATCTCGTAAGTTGAAGCTTAAGTCAAGAAGTCAATATGTATGATAGCAGAGAAATATAAAAAGTCATTTGATTCATTGTTTAGAATTACTAAGGTTAGTTCTGTTAGGACTTTAACCACCAAATGCTCTTGAATCTAGTTACTATGTATGTCGGTACATGCGGGAGATAATTGATCATCAATGTAGTGTCGTTCTTTGGTTTTCATGAACAAATGTTTGACATGTCCATAGATATTAAATGTCCTTTTCTTCTAGTATATATTTTGAATTAGAGACTATTTTGCAAAGGGCTCCCACTTGACTGAGTTTCACGGGATGCAAGGGATTAATTTTTATTGCATAGTTTAGTGTGTTAACAAAAAGATTTAAAGTCCTATACATTTCACGTTTTAATTTTCATAAACTTGGTTTTATTGTGACAATAGGAAGATTCAATGCAGTGACGATAACGAGATTGAAACTTGGTCTATTGTAGGGCTTCATGACCTCTCCGATAAAAACAGTAAAGATTTCATCATCGGGTATCTTCTAGTTGATGTGCATTGCTAGCACGATGAATATTTCTTTTTAATATTGTGAACATTTAAAACTTTACTTGGTGACATTTAGTTTAAGAACGTGTCCAACTTTCAATTCGGATGTGATATTGGTGATCACAAAACAATGATGATGTTTTGACTTTATTAAGTACATGACTTTGAATGAAGTTTGTGAATGAAATTGGTTGCTTCCATTTTTTTGCATTTGGGACAGGTACAATTTGTGAAAGACATGAAATAAGTATAGAATCCGGACATTAATTCCGGGTTACATTTTGTACAATAGTCTCGTAATAAATTTTATACCAAATAACACGGATCTTCATTGTCAGGATTATTTGGTGGTCACATAGTCGAATAACCCGGATCCTTACCTCCGGGTTATTTGTTGGTATCAGATAACCCGCTTCCCAATATCCGGTTATTTATTATTAAAATAAACGGTTGATTTAAATTTGTCAAATAACCCAGCCCGTATCCGGTTATGTGACATTCTCAAATACCCCGGGTATAAGTTTGCCGGGTTATTTGATAGAATATACCCCGGTTGGCATCGTTGGTAGCGAAATCAAAAGAGAAAAAAATAACCCGGATATTTTTTAATAAACGCCCGGGGTATAAAGTTGGTGGACCAAATATCGCCCTAACCTTTAACCTGGTGGTAGTCTGGACTATATGCTCGCAAACGCCCGGGTTATTTTCCACTTTTTGTAGTAGTGAAAGCTTGCTTCTCTATGAACTCCCAAGCTTCGTCAATCGGCATGTCCATGAACGTGCCGGCGGATAGTAGTTGAAGGTTGAACTGGGTGTTGCCGTCCAGTCCCTTGAAGTATATCTCCAACATCTCTATTTTTGGAATCCCATGATGTGGGCACACTACTACAAAAAGGACTTTATAATCCGGTTAGTTGAGGGTTTATAATCCGGACCTGCACCGGATTAAAGGTTAGGGGTGTATTTGCCCACAGGTTTGCTAGGTTCAGTTTGCCCCTTTTTTGGATTGTTTGTTCCTCCGGATTATTTGACATTTTATAATCCGGATATTTGACTACATATAATCCGGATCTAGAACATCCGGATTATATAAGTGATCAAATATCCAGATTATATAATGTCAAATAATCCGGAGGAACATCCGGATTATGTAGTTGTGTAAAACACCGGAATATTCGTTTTTTATAATCCGGAGGAACATCCGGATTATATAGTTGTGTAAAACATCCGGATTATTGGGTGAGGTTAATATACACCGGATACTTACAACCGGATTATTATAATTTTGACTTTATACACCGCCAACATATATCCGGATTATTTTCTGTCTATTTTTTTTGATATATATTTCATTCTATTTTTCGAATATACCACCTGTAACATTTGATTTAAATCCAGTAATTGATTTTTCAGACATTTGAATTATACCAAAACATAATAAACCTGCTCATTAATTGTCATAAACTAAAACGTGCCATGAAAACATGTTTACAGCCATTGCTAAACTTCAAATCATACTCCAAACGTAACTAGAAAAACTTAGTCTATGAGTTACAAGATTCAAAAGACAATTACTAATATGAGTCGTTCAAGGTACTCTGATTCTTCTAAAGGACCTCGTAAGCAAAATTTTGCCTTCGCAAAAGACCACTTTGCAGAAAATTTTGAGCACTACAATAAACAAAGGTATATAACACGTCACATAGAGACAAACTATAAAAGAACAAACTTAAAAATATAGATGTCATAAGCACTGTATGTGAAGAAAATTAAGCATAAATACTTGTCAAAATTCCTGTTGAGACAAAACATAAGAAATGTGATGTTACTTGAGATGTCATGCAATACTATACCACTATAATACTTGTTTATTAGTAAGTAACAACAAACATTATCTAAATTACATCACTTTCACATACCTAAAAGACGAGTTGAAGCAAATATTCTAACCACTATTTTCGGATTTGATCAACCTCGCCATCGGAGTATGTAATAACCGAAAATTTTAAACTCCGTTAAACCGGAACTTAACCGAATTCCGTTACGTCAATCTTAAATAAATAAATACATAAAATAAAATAAATAAAACGAGTTGTATTTCTATCATTTTATGTGACCTTAATTCACATAAAATGATGAAAACGATGTAACCGGAAATACTTCCGTATCTCTAAAATAAAGGATAACTTATATTAATACGATAAATAATACCGATTCCGTACGAGTAACGGGTTCGCTTCAGCTCGTCCTAATGAAGGAAAAATGGGCCCATTTGCATCGAGTGGCCGGCCCAGCCCAGCCCATTTCCTAATCCTAATTAAAACCTAATTAACTCTAACCTAATCCTAACCCTAAACTACCGTAACGCTGCACCTCTCCTGTTGAAACCTTCAGCCGCTCCACAATGACTCTTCCCTGCGCCTGAAGAAGCTCGGACCGGTGCCGATCACGAGTCGCCAGTCCCGCCGACCCAGGATGCCACCGCCGGCCCTGTCGACCACCAGGTGAACCACCAGTCCGTATCTCGTCTCTCTCGTTCTGTCCTTTCTATTCGCGAGTTAAGTAGTCAGCAACCGCCGTTTTGCACACAGCAGCCAGACGATACGAAGGAGGGCTGCAGTAGCACCGGAGCCGCCACCGAGTCCTGCCGCCGTCTCTGTCGACCACCGAGAACACCGCCCAGCCGGCCACAGGAGACTCTCCGCCAGCGTCAACCTCCTGCTGCGTCGAACCAGCCCAGGGTTCCACCGCCTGCGACCTCCGGACCGCTACCGACCTGCACGGACCGCCTGTAACGCCGGCAACCTCCGCTGTCGGTGACGAAACTCGACCCCTGCCTGTACAGCGTAACCTAGGTAAACAGCAGTAGCACATCTCCTCCCTTTCTTCTGTACTCGCATGGTTAACGGTTGAAGCCGCTTCTCCCTCCGTTTCAGCAGTGCCGGAAATAGACGGGTGGTACACTGTGAGGGACACATTCGAGCCGGCCCAGGACGCTGGCTACACCTCGCTAACTGAAGAAGAACGGGTTACTGCAGGTTGTTTTTAGGTGAGTCCCTTGACAATGCCTTGCTGCGTATTTTTGTTTGTATAATAGATAGAGAAGTGTAGGGTTGTGAGTATATAGGTATGATCGAGAGAGATAGGCGCAGTTTTGAGGAGTAATGTACTGAGTAGAGGAATGAATGTACAGTTAGGTAGTAGTAAGCTAGAAGTTCGTAAATTCCTTTGTAGTTGAGTACATGTGTGTATAGGTACTGTAAGGAGATGGAATTATGTATATATAAATATATATGTACTGCAGTGTACTCAACGTTAGTGTATATAAATATATATACGAATAGACTAGAGATTTTGGTATGTATATATATATATATGGGTTTATATATATATAGGTATATATATAAGTACGAGTTCGGAGTTATGAATTTATGTAAAAGAGATATAAATATATATATAAATAAGTTGGGATTTCAGGTTTATATATATAAAGAAACATAAGAATATATATATACTCATGACGTAAGTGTACCTATATCCGTACAAGATGGGAAATAAAATATGTAGATATATATATATGAGTACCGAATAATTACACAATTAAATAAGTGAGTTGAGGAGAAAGGTTAAAGTATATAATACGGATGATATATGTAATAGATGGTAACCGGGAAGGAGGAAGAGTGTTATTCTTTTTCGAGTGGATTCAAGTTTGAACTGGTGACCTATAAGTAGCTAACCGAGAGACACACAGTATGGAAACAAGTTTTAAAAAGGAATAAGAAAGTTTAAGAATAAATTTGAGAAGCCTTGGACTGAGGGTAAAATGGTCTTTTACCGTAAGAGAGCTTTTTCCGTAATTCCTTCGCATGAGGTTGGACATCTGGATGTGATTTTGATCCACATGCCTTATTTGACAGGCGTTTGAGTTACCACGGGTTCGGACCGAGTTGAGATTTGAGAAAGCGATTTTGATCAAGGTAAGTCCATGCGACTTACTTAGCCGGTTTCTGGATGTTAGTGGAATGATAATGGTGGTGTGTGCGATGTGTGTTTATAATAACAACTTGTTAGGACGGCCGTTGTTATTATGTGTTAAGGCCCAAGTGTATGTATAACGGGCCGTGACATCACTGCCCAGCTCTGCCAGGAGACTGGGAGGTTCTCTATACCCAGACCATACAGGTACACGGTGAGATGCATCGGATCCACTCCTGATGGGTACACGGGGGCGGAGGCGAGGTTTAGGAATCCCTCGTGTCACAAAATAAGTATCATTAGAGTGAATGACTTAAATGAAGATAATAAATGGATTGTTTGAAAGCATGTTGAGTGTTTCTTATTTAAGTGTGTGTGTGCTATTATTATTCTTCTAATGTTTAGATAACTAGTTAATGGTTGTTTTGTTGTGGTTTTAGTTTTACAGCAGGTTAGAACAACAGCTCAGTGATCCGGAAGTAGTGGTCAGCCGGGTCTCCGTACTCCTTAGAGTGGGGGTGTTGGTTGTTGTTTTGTTGTCTTTCCTTTTGTTAAGAAAGTTAGTCTTTTCCGTTGTTTAAGTACGTTAGGCTGCTAGACTTTGTTGCATTCATCCTTTTTCAAATGTATTTTTATGAATTTCGGTTTTTCTTATTTGTGTCTTGTTGCAAGATCCTAGTAATATTGTTGTCAAACTGAGGTCGGGACCCATTGTGAGGTCCTAACCAGTAATGCCCCGAGTTCTAAGAATTTGGGGTGTTACAGAGTAAGTACTCTTTCTACCATACTACTGTAAAATAATATAATTATATTAGAAGTTAAATTGATATAGCACGATAAAAAATAAGAATGTTGTTTTTAAAAGATTGGAGAACATACTATTTTTGGCACAGTGTCACTTTTTCTTAGTATTATCTCCCGCATAAACCTCAACACATAGTACCCACAATCAATCAAAGTTGTTTCTTCGCCCATGCCATAACCATTCATTGTCCTTTTACCTTACTAAATCTGTGGGTTGGATGCATGAGGTTCAAAAGCAACTTTAGTTTAAGCTAAAACTATTAATTTGAAAATTTTATTTTTGCAAGTGTGGTTGTTCCTGAAAGTATCTGTAAAGATGTGAGAAGTTAAATAAATTCTCTTTAATAAAATTGGTGGTTGTTATAGTATTTTAAAGTTCAATTTTGGGTTAAATTTGTATAAAATTCTATAAATAAGATGGTTGTTATAGTATTTTAAAGTTCATTTTTGATGGTTTTCAAACCCACGTGAACCATCAAAGTACACATTCTAAAAAAAATTATACCCATAGTTTATAAACTAAGGGCCGGTCAACCATGTGTAGTTTTCACCCATAGTTAATAGGTTGCTAGGGGTGTTATATGTTTATCTAAAATAATAATATAAGCATATGGTGGCTGTTTTTGGTAAAAGACTAGATATGGGGTATTTTTTTTGAAAAAAGTAAGGGTGATTATGTAGGAAAAGGGAAAATTGCATAATTGCAATTGTGTGAAAAAAATCCCCATTGAAAAAATCTTGCACAGAACACCCTTATTTTTGTATGCTTGCACAATCCATGAAGCACCCCCCTAGAGTTGGATCTGATTTGGGTGCAAACTGAAACCTAAACCTCAAATAAATGAAAATCAGAGAAGTTTACAAAGAACCCTAAACCCTAAAGCAAACATTGCAAGAATGAAAAGAGATGAAAATCAGAGAAGTTTACAAAGAAATGAAAATCAGAGAAGTTTAACACAATCATTTGGGTGCAAATTGATGAGCTAGATGTTGCTAAATCAAAATTTTATAGCAGCATAGGAATTGCAGCAACTAAATACAAGTTTAACACAACAGCGGCATGCACAAAAAATAGCAAAACAAATCTCCAGAGAGCATCTCCAGATACCCTGAAAGGTTCACAAATAAGTATTATCAGATTTGTAACAAAAACTTACTTGAAGGATACCAGCTGCCTCCTCAGCAGTCATGTACAATGGGCCAGGAACGTGAAGTTTAATGACTTCCAGTTGTCTACCACTAGCATCTGTTGAGTTAGAAAGAACAGACAGGGCTTCAACAGATCGTTCATATTGGGGATCTGATTCATCATCAGTCTAGGATAAAAGTACGACACCGGGTTTGGCAAAACAGCACATATTATCGATCTGACCATTTGTATCATCATCACCTGCAACATATTAGGAACTGTCTCAGTATGACTAAATAAACATATAAAAAGTTATTGTCCACAAAATTGTCTACTAGAAGAGTCTAGAGCTATGGATATACTATTCAAAAACATGCAACAAAAAATATTGAGCTAGCTACAAAAACAAATTGTCATCTGTAATCTTCATGACAAGGTAAAAAATAGTGTCTGGCAATAAATAGCTCATAATATTTGAACAGGAGGGTATTTGCTTTACTACTTTGCAGACTCATTGATGTTGAAGTATGTGGAAGTACAAAACAAAAAGACACATGGGATTCAGCACTGTAAAGTCTGTAATTACCGTATAATCCACGAGGCAACCAAATAACCTTCCTCACACCAAGGTAAGCCTTCAAATTATCTTCTATCTGATTCTTCGTCATATGAGGGTTCCTGTTTGGGTTAAGAAGGCACTCCTCGGTTGTAAGACATGTCCTTGAAAGGAAACAAGACAAAGAGTCTATCTATTGACTTGTCTGCACATAACTTGTTTCTCAATTGGGCATGTACATGTGATCACTATATGCAACCTAGTCAAAACAAGTCGTTTGACAAAAATCACAAATTTGCAATTTCAAGTCAGCACAAATTATTAAATCTAAGGTCTCTAAGAACCCACAGACTATGGGGATTGAATAAACAGTGATCAACAGTCTTCTGGAAACAGAAATGGAACATCATACCTTCCCCATCAACATGGATGTTGCCACCTTCTAGAATCATGGGATGTGGAAACCTAGGAAACCTTTCAATATCCAAAATCTAAAGATGAAAGTGACGTTTAGCAATCATCGAAGTTGGTTAAATTTGTCTCAATGATAACTGATTACAAAAACAGTTTACAATACTAACCTTCCTTGCAACGAGGAGGTCAAGGCTCCAATCACTATAACAACCATCTTCAGAGCCTAGTAAATTAACATGCAAGGTAAAAAAAACACTTTCATGTAGAAGAAAATAGCCTGCAGAACTATATAGTTACCTCAACCAAATATCTAGGCTAGTGGCACCAAATTAAAACACAACTATTATGTTTTTTTTTTCAATTTTTGTGCATGCCGCTGTTGTGTTAAACCAAATTAAAACACAACTAACGGCAAAGGCATTGGAACCAAATGAAACTTGAAACCATATGAACACATCTCCAAAGAAATAGCCAAAACATTCTCAGAAGCACAAATTAAAACAAAAAGAAAGCCAACTAGGAGAAGCTTCGAGTCTGACTAGCAGCATTAGGGAGTTGGGAAATAACAACTTATATGAAATTGAGAAGAATGTAGGAGTCGATGAGCAACCTAATACAGAAGTTGATAGTGGTTCAGATAGCGGTGGATCAACAAATTCAGGAAAGCGCACATACAAAGCAGCGTTACGACTGTAGAATTATACAGTATAGATTCAACACTTTTGTAAAGGACTAAGATGCAAGCCTAGCAAGCTTTGGAGAATAACATCTGCTGTCCAGTCTGTACATAAATCAATGAACAGCTTTGGAGAATCTGTTGTCACCTAGTTGACTGATGTAAGACCTCTCTCAACCTACCGATCGAGTGAGTTGAAGATACCAAACTTCCCTACTTCTACAAACTGTGAATTTGAGCATGTGATAAAGGAAAAAAAAAGTTTGTTCTGGATAAATTTCGCCTTCCACAAAACCTAGCAAGCTTTCAAATCTGAACAACAGATTCCCGAATGTATGCCATCAAACAGATAATAGCAGATAACTGCAAATAGAAGATAAAACAACTGATCACACCATCATTATTTGCAGATTCAGCAAGACAAGAAAAGAACAATTTTTAGGTTCTATTTGATTAGATTAGTGAGCTAAGAACAAACAGAAGCTCAAATAGTGAACCGAGTCAAGGGGGACACGAAACTAGGGTTTTGGATCAAACCATGGGCAAAAACCAAAAACCTAAAATAGATCTGACAATGTGACTCACCGGAATGTGTGAAGCGAGATTGAGTGCGCAGAGTTGCAATGCAGCAAAATTAAGACGGGATAATTGGTAGGAGATCGACTGACTTGCTCCACACTAGAAATCTCTCTGGTTATTGCGTTCTTTTGATGATGAAAGATTCCTCAAAAGAAAAAAGGGATAGAGTTAGTGGAAGCATCCGGCCATGACAGAAGGTATGGTCAGATACTGTTTGGGTATTTTTGCAATGCAGCAAAACTTACCTTAGATTAAGATTCTTCAAGGAGCAATTGATCGAAGTCTTTCTAAGCCCCAACGAATCGATCGAAAGAACCCTAAATTTCGACAAAGATAGATGAAAAAAGGGGCTAGGGCGCGCAGGGAAAAGCAAGCGGGAGAGTATTTTTTTTTTGATATCCAGAGAGCTTATTAATCCGGGCGTATTTCAATTTTCACTAGACATATAGATCAAATAATCCGGTTTTCAGGAAACCGGATTATTTGGGCTATCAAATAATCCGGGCGTTTATATTATGGTGTATTTGTACTGCTTATCACATAACTTAGTTAAGTTTATATTCCAAATCATAATTAAATCCGGATTATAATTATTTACTCATCCTATTTCTTATTTTATAATTTATATATTACACGTCCGGATTATATGTTATGGAATATAAACCCAACTTTGTAGTAGTGGCAATCCAAAAGGATGTCTTTAAATCTCTCCCATGACTTGGACAAACTCTCCTTGTCCTTCATGATGAATGCATTTATCTTCCCTCTCATTTCAGCGGTTTTTGAGGGGGGGAAGAATTTAGTCAAGAACTCCGTCGTCATCTCCTCCCAAGTGTTGATTTTTCCTGGAGGGAGAGATTGATACCAAGTAAGCGCTCTATCTTTCAAAGAGAAGTAGAAAGGCCTTAGCTTGTAATTGTTGTTTTCCAGCCTTGAAGGTCTCAAGGTCTCCATCAAGATCTCATAATTTTGTAGATGCTGATGCGGAGACTCCCTCTCTAGCCCTCCAAACTGGCATTGGCGAACCATGGAAAGAACTTGCGGTCGAAGCTCATAATCATGGTCCGCTGGATCACCTAGGTTGACTCCTAGATGCCTCAGCTGTTGATTAGGGTCCATCCTCTGCCCTAGGGTCTGTGGAATACCTGCAAAAAGAGCATCTCGGACTGGTATCCGAGGTGGAAGTATCTCGGCCTGGGCAACAGGTACTGGGTCCTGCCTCGGTCGAGGAGCTGGAGCTGGTCGAGGTAGATATTGGTCCCGTAAAGTCGCCATATCAGCTTCGATTGATTCCGTCCTTGCGCGAGTTTCTTCCTTTTCCAGTCTGAGGCGTAGTTGTTCCAATGTCTCCTTCAATTCAGCCTCAAGATCGCGATTCTCTTGGTTGGCCATTTTAGCTTCTTTCTAGCGTCTTTTGTATGTCTTTTCTGGTTCGGGATCGTAAGGAACGATTTCCTTCCCAGCGCGGGTTCTTCGCATAAACCTAAGAAAAAGAACCTGCGAAAGTCACTCAAGTAGAGTGGTTAGTAGAAACAGGGGCAAGCGCCCCGAAAGACAACCGCAACCGGCTCGGTCTAGACCAAGTTCCCCGGCAACGGCGCCAAAAACTTGTTTGCTCCAAACGGTGTGTGCAAGCTTTAAATTTATCACCTAAGATGTATACTTAAAATAAGGATGCGAACCCGCAATGTACGGGTCAACCGTAGTAAAAGCAAGAATTCCGGGGTATCGATCTCAGGGACTTAGGTGAAACAAAACAAGTATAGGTTGTCAATATTGCAACTAATATCCACAAAAGCGATTAAAGCAATCAAAGATGATAATAAAGTCAATTAAAGGAAATATGCAATTCTAGGGATTAAAGCATCCAATTGTGGTTCCAACTCAAGATCTCAAGATAAGCGGACAAAGTTGAGGTTTTCAAAGGGAAGGTGTTTCTAAAGTGGAATAGATCACCGGGTAAGTCTCACTACTCACTAATCCCAAACCGCAACTCCTATTACCGGGTAAATCTCAAGGAATTAAGGAAAATAAATATAACCTCAAACCAACACACCACCTAAGGGAATAGAATCAACCTTTACCGGGTAAGTCTCAGGCTAACTCACCAAGATGGGATAAAGGAACACTCAAACCTCAATAAAGGATAAACCTTTATTACCTACACTTATGATCTTGGGTGAACAAACAAAGGAATTACCGGATAAGTCTCATCCTAAGCTTGCATTGAACCAGGAAAGGTGTAATAAGAATAGGATTTGGCAAACTCTAACACTTAACTCTCAGTTTCGGATCAGATAAGTCACCTCGGTCAGACGAATTCCACCCCGGCCGAGATGTTCATCGACTAAACGAGATGTTCTAAGATTAAGGATAAAGACTCGAGCTTTCAGGGTCCTACTATGATTAAGATTATTCTATCATCGTTTTTCCCACAACATTCAGTCAATCACCCTAGAACACACAAAGAAATTTGTCACTCATCATCATGAAAGCAATAATCAAATATATGGGAAGAAAGTGAATAATTGAACACAAAAACCTTAAAAACAAGGCTTCAATAACTGAATTAATTATCAAACAAACAAGGGTTCCTTGGATCACAATCCAACAAGACAAGTCAACAAAGAAGGGAATCTAAGAGAACCTTACAAAACCTTTCACAAAAGCTATAAAAGCTATGGCTTCCTTCCTTCAATCTTCCTTTAACCTTCCAAAAATCCCTCCTAATTGCTGGATGCTCTCAGCATGTATAAGCATGGTTGAATTTGTGGAAAATTCAACCCTTTATATAGGAAAATTACCCTCCAAAGATAAAATATCTTGAAAAGATATTTTCCTAATAAAATATATCTATCTCTCATAAACAAATCCCTAAAATATATGATCTTCCTTCCAGAAATCCAGCCTAAAAATATAAGATCTCTCCTTCCAAAAATAAAAGATCTCAGCCAAGAATAAAATATATCTCGCCGCGTCCAAGGTGTTCGCCTCGGTCGGGACGCTCCTCTGGAACACCTCGGTCGAGATGGTACTGTAGCTGACCGAGGTGACTCTAAACTGAATGTGAAATCTCTCAAATCTGGTCCAAAGTAAATCTCTAATTCAATTCCATGCTTCCTGGGCTCCTCTTTAAGCTCCTGAATGTAGCTTCAATGACTCCTTAGCTCCTTTAGCTCCATTTTGATGTATAACGTGCCATTTTACCTACGATTACAACGAAACTTGGTGTAGACCTCGATTCCCGCAAAGGTAGATGTAATGACGATATAATCACATAATATACATTCAAACATGCAGATTATTGAAGATAAAACGTCTAAACAAGTCCCAAAATATAGACTATAATTCATGCTATCACATTGATCCAACGCAAGGGTAAGACTGTGGTTGTTGTGGATGATAATGATGGTTTAATTGCCGGAAAGCCGGCTACTGAATTTCCTTCGTTGACTAAGGACCAACCTTCTATACCGACTAGATAAGCGTGGAGTGGTGCACCCTCTAAGATCTTCATGAATGTTGGATTGGGCGGAACATTGGAGTATACCAAGCCAACTTCAACCCAGATAGCTATCAAGTGCTCGGAGGGATTGCCCAAGCATCAAGTGTGGGGTAACACACTTTTGGGTCAATTTGTGGGGTTCTATCCGGGCTTTCATGCCATTAATGAGGTCATGAAGATGTGGGAAGTGAAGGTTAATTTCCGTGTTGAAGCCAGATGGATTATTTTTCAGCTTTGTCAATGATGATGATAGGGACAAAGTGCTCCTGGGCATCCCTTACTTGATACATAGTCGGCCATTGCTTCTCAAGCATGTGTCGGATAAGTTCGCTTTTAATAGAATAGATATTGCTACCATGCCACTTTGGGTGAGGATGACCGACCTTCCAAATGAGTTTTGGACAAGAGGAATCCTTGGACTAATATCATCATTAATTGGTAAGCCTTTCTTCATTGACCATGTCACGGAGGATAGGAAGTGAGGGTCATATGCAAGGGTATTGGTTGAGGTAAACTTTGCACTTGACATCATCCGGGAGGTCTCACTTGATTTTGATGTCGAGGTTACTTTAGAGTGCACTCTACTCTATGAAAACAAGCCCACTTATTGTCGGGCATGCCTTCAATTTGGTCACAAAGGAGAGGATTGCTCATTCAATGAGAAGAAAATGGAGGGTGGTATGAAAGTGAGGGATGGTCGGAAGTTTGGTCGAGGAAGGGGCATTGTCACCAATGCTACCAAGGCTGGTCAAAGTGGGGTTACTATGGCACGGAAGGCGCCTATTGAGGAGTCGATGGGCCCAACTTGGGTACAAGATGGTGCTGGCAAGGCAACAATGGGCACAACTGGTACATTTTCTGGTGCTGGTAAGGAGCTAATGGGCCGAACTGGGGTCACTATGGTGTTGGTAATGCCTTTGTTGGTGTTGGCAAGTCCTTGAAGGGCAAGGTTCTTAGAAGGAGAAAGACTCATGATGGTGTGCGTAAGCCCCTGATGGGCCCATCTAGGGTATCTGATGGTGTCGATACTACCCAGCTGGGCACAGATGGGGTTAATCCGGTTGAGGGAAATGCACTGTTGGGTCCATCTGGGTCCTTTGTTGGTGATGCTAATCCTCTTATGGGCACAACTAGTGCCACTAAGGATGTTGGGAAGCAACTCCGTGCTAAGACTCATACTCACCTAAGAAGTGCAGATGGGGACGAGAAGCTGGTGATGGTCCCAGGTGGGCTTCCTTAGGCTGCTGGAGCATCCAAACTAACCTCGGTTAGGGAGGTGGCATCCGATGCTGATAGCAGTGATGGGTCCAATGGGTCGGATGAGGCTCCTAGTGATGAGGGTGACATGGTAAGTGATGATGACTATGATTCCACGGATATTGAGATGGCATCCGAGGATGATGACGAATCAAATCATGATGATGACCAAGAGGAGGTGATTGTGGGTGAGGTTGAGGAGGCATTTATGCCGGTTCTGACAAAGCAACAACGCCGGATCATAAGGCGCCTACAAGCATTGGCTGAGAAATTTAGCCGAGTACGGAGGTTGAGGGCCGGCGACTTACTAGACAAACGTCTAGTCAAGGAGAGCCTTCAAGAGTTGATCGTTCGTTGAGAAAGGGAAATAGGGGGACCAGTCGTAGTGGGTCTCAATGACGGTAGCATCTTCGAATATCCAAGGATTTAACAAACCCCGAAAACAAAATGGTGTTAAAGCCTTGCTTGGGGAGTTCAAGATAAGGCTTTGTGGATCGCTAGAGACGTAGTTTGATAGACATGTAACGGACGTTGGTATGCTTATGAGGAGGATATTTCCTCATTGGCATTATGTGCACAATTTTTAGTTGGATGTGAGGTGTAGAATCCTTATCATGTGTGATCCTACTTACCTTGATGTTGAGGTGATGGAAGTACATGTTCAGTTCATGGTGTGCCTTGTAACTTGCAAGGAAACGGGACTTCGGTTTGGAGTGATTTTTGTCCTTGGGGAGCATAATGTTACTAGCCGTCGGGAGGTATGGTTGGGTATCCAAGCATGGTTTGGAAGACCTAACCTTCCATGGCTTGTGCAAGGGACTTCAACAATGTCATGTATCCGGATTAGAGGATAAATGGTGAGCCGGTGAGGATGTACGAGTGCCGGACTATGTATGAGGCTTGCCATGACCTTGGCCTTGTGGATGTTCCCTACACAAGTGGGAACAAATACACTTGGACAAATGGCGTTATTTGGAGTAAGATAGACCGTATCATGGTGATTGGTGAATGGCTCGATGAGGGCGTACATTGTCGGGCGACATTCCTTGAGAAGTGGCATCTTTCTGACCAAAAGCTTGCCATTAGCCACTTGTATCCTCACTCAAGTGCTAGACGGTGTAGCTTCACAAGTTGCAGGTTAATTCAGAGATGTTGAAAAAATGTCTACCATGATATACATGATTTCAGCTACAAAGCTCATGTATAAATCCAAATGAGCACCCCCTTGGAGCTAATCACTCCAACATCAACAACCACATAAATAAACATATAAGAGATGTAACCCCCAATTTTTAGGCGCGATTGTGACATTTTTTTTTCCGGCTTTTATCGATATTTATTAGCTTAAAAATATTTTTTTTTTTTAAAAATAAATAAAATAAAAATAAGGTGTTTTTACGACGTAAAGTAATTATTCCGAGTATATTTATATTTGGATAACATATTACTATTATTTTACGGAAGAGTTCGGAAATATTTTCCCGATCCGAGAATCCCGTTCCGATTATTTCGATCGAGTTATTTCAAGGACCTTTGCTTTATTTTTTTATTTTATTTTATTCTCT
This sequence comes from Fagopyrum homotropicum, assembly GCA_033239125.1. NCBI lineage: Eukaryota > Viridiplantae > Streptophyta > Magnoliopsida > Caryophyllales > Polygonaceae > Fagopyrum > Fagopyrum homotropicum. The sequence continues at coordinate 52,916,315 of BSWB01000003.1, read as the reverse complement.
CTCCTTGGCTGATGAGCCGCTCATCTCTCCTTGTCATATTTCCCTCTCTCCGACCCCTCACCTCCGACCCCTCGCTCTCCCGACCGTACCCTATCTCCCTCTCTCACACAGCCCAGCCAACTTTTCCCTCACTCCCTCTCACTCTCTGTCAGTTAACACCACCATCCCTCATGTCTCTTCCCTTCGAGTCGCCGGAGCCATCCCCACCGAAGAACGCACACAACAATGTCAAAGAAGAGCAACCTTGCCCTGGGCTGTCGAGGAGCACCAACGTCTCCCCTCCCACCGCCGGAATTCCCTCATTCTCCCTGCCACAACCACTGAGGAGGAGAATTAAAGCCGCCGACCTGGCCGTCGTACCCGAGTCCGCCGCCCTCGCAACGGATGGGATAGGACCGTCACAGTTGTTCCAGTTGCCCTATGTCAAGCCAAATCGAACCAGATCCACCGGATCTGGAGCAATCGGAGCCGCTCTCCTCCCACCGTGTTGAACTTGCTGTATGCCGGCGGCCGATGTTGTTGCCTCGCCTCTTCCGGAGTCCCTGCGCAACTGGAGCTGCCACCAAGCCGCCCTCTTAGAACCCTTCTCCTGCTGCGCCTGGTTCAAAGGTTGAAGAGAGACATTTTCATTATTTAAAATCGGGACTCCTCTGTTTATGTTTAATTACATAATGTACCCAGTTTTATATATTTGTGTTTATGATCCTAGTTTCAGAATATTACAAAACTGCCCTCTATTGAAATAATTACAAAAGGACCAAAGTGTTAATAATGGAAAATAACCCAAGCTTTATGAAATTGTCATATTTGCCCATAAAGTGTTTTTATGGGTTTTAAATTTGGGATTTACTTGAATTATATTCTTAATTATATATACCATATATATTATGCTCATGTTGGATTAATTCCGGGTTATGACTCAAAGATTAAATTACGGATTTTAACGTTGGCTTTGAAAACGAGTTTTACCTTGGGTTTATGATGTTATTCAATTTGCCCGGAATATATATTTACGGTATTAACTTTGGTTTTAAAAGTGGGGTTTTCCTCAGATTTGTATATGTTAATTATTCCGTTCAAATTTAGCGTATAAGTTAAATTTGTATAGTTTTTGTGTTAGGTTCAGAAGCGTCCCGATAAAGACCTAACAAGTCCAAGTCGACATCCGTTGATCGATTTCTGTCTTTTGACGTCGTGTGAGTATCCTTTTCCTCGATTTAGTTATGTTTAGTATTAGTATTATGCTAGGATGGATCTAGCATAACTTAGAGTGAAAACCAAGTAGTGGTTTGGACCTTAGGTGAATTTTGAGGATTGTCGATTGTTGTAAGACGTTGAGTGTTTGGTTGATCTTGTGAGTATCCGAGGCTTGAGGTTGTGGTTATATGGTTGTTGATATTATGGGTTAGGATATGCGTATCCTAACATAGTGTTGATACCGTTGAGATTGTTGAGACTAGACATGATTATCCTAGTATGTATTGTGGGTTATGTTTTTTAGAGATCTTAGGGTCTAGAAGTCTAAGGATTTCTAGCTTGTGTTGAGTGTGGTTTGAGCATGAGGGATTCTAGGATGCGGTCCTAGAATGACAGTCAAATGATCTTGCGTAGATCATTGTGTAGAAGTCCAAGACTTCTTGAGTTGAGAGGGTTTTGATAGATATCTTATTGTGAGCAGGTTGTATGCTTCTTCCCAAGGGAAGCGAGGGCATTTTGTGAGTTAGCGTTTGGGACGAGGTAAGTCTCCGTACTTACTTAGCTCGTATTCTACGTATTAGACTCGATATGTGTTTGGTGGTGTGTGTTTTATTGCTTGCATTATAACTTTTAAAACCGGAAATAGGATTACCGACCTTTATATATTATTTGGCCCAAGTGTATGATAACGGGCGGTGACAACTTGTCTAGCTCTTGCGTAGAGTTAGGAGGTTCTTGGCGACTAGCCTGTGTGGTTAGACGGTCGGATGCATCCGTACCGTTCCATGCGGTAAGTGGGGACCGAGGCGAGTTTCGGGAGATTTCCGTGTCACAAAAGAAGTTGAATTAGAACGGGATATGACCTAATAATAAAAAGATAATTAATGGACTTGTGTGTTTTGAGCATGTTATGTGTTATGTTGATGTATGTGTGTTTGTGCCTTCACCTTGCTTCTAATGCTGCGAATATGAGCTAACGGTTTTATACCGATTGTTGTAGATTGTTTTGCAGGTTAGGAATGCGGCCGAGAGATCCGGAAGAGTGCGCAACCGGGGTTCCGTATATTTTAGGAGTGAGTTTGATTGGAGTCGGGTTGTGTTTTATTCTTCGTTTATTGTGTTTGTATACCGCGAGTATGGCGTTCGGTCTTTGGTATTGTATATCGGCTAAAGTCTTTGTTTGTATGCTTTCGGGTTTCATTACATTGCATAAAAATGTATTTTGGTTTTGGCCTTTATTTGTGTCTTGTTGCAAGATCCGGTGAAATTGTTGTCAGGCTAAGGGTCAGGACCCATTGTGAGGTCCAACCCGTAGCACCCCAAGTCTCGCGGATTCGGGGTGTTATAAGAGACCAACCAAATAAGCTAAACTCGGTTGACAATGTCACCTATATAGTTTGGAAAAGACTCACGCAAGAGCCTAAATACATGGATTTTAACAAGTCGAATAATAACATCCTCCGGGATCCTATTGTTTTCGACATGCATTACTTGGATGGCTACATTGAAGCGGTTACCAACACATGACAGGATGAGTTTTCTTGAGGTTGATCCTATATGTCACTTATGTAGAAGGGTTGAAGAGTCATGAGCATTTATTTTCTAGATGCCGATATGCTAGCATGATTTGGAGAGAGATTCGGAGCATCTTTGGCATGCTATCAGGGCTAAGCACATTGGAGATTGCATTGTAATGGTTGCGGTATAGGAAGAAGATGAGGCATCAAAATGCGGTGGCCATGAAATTTGCTTTGACCACGAAAGTTTATTACGTATGGCATGCCCGGAACTAATATTTTGGAGTTAGGTTTAAAATTTTGGACTTACTATGATATTATTTAACATTGTATACTTAGTTTAACCTAGTTAGGTATATTTTATTTTTTTCTAAATAATTTTGGACTTAGGTTTGCACTTATAGACTTACTATGATATTATTTGACATGTTAAACTTTTAGCTTGTTTTTTTCCTTAATATTTTGGACTTAGGTTTGAAATTTTAGACTTGTTATTTAAAGTTAGTTGAACTTAGTTAAGTATATTTTAATTGGTTTTCAAATATTTTAAACTTAGTTTGAAATTTTGGACTTACTATGCTAATATTCAATATTTTAGAACTTAGTTGTCTTAGCTAGGTATATTTTATCTTTTCCTAATAATTTGGAGTTGGGTTTAAAATTTAGATTTAATGTGATATTATTTGACATTTTAAAGTTACTAGGACATTGTTTGGTATATTTTATTTTTTTTCCGAATATTTTGGACTTAGGTTTGAAATTTTAGACTTACTATGATGTTGTTTAATATTTTAATCTTAGTTGGGATTAGCTAGGTAAATTTTATTTTTTCCTCGAATATTTTGGACTTAGGTTTGAAATTTTGGAATTACTATGATAATATTTGACGTTTTTTTTTACTAAATGGGTAAGCCTTTTAGGCATGGTCACCTTCTGTTGGTTAACCATCCTATAGCATCCTTGCGGACGATGACACCAACTGAAGTCGGAATTGTTGGACCAGCTGCAGAGCTCTCATGACCAATTGCTGCAAGTTTATCCGCAGCGCCATTGATTTCCCTGAAAACGTGATTGACTTGAACCTTAGTGAAATCTGCGAGTAGGAGAGAAATATCAGTATTAACAATATCCAAATCCCACGGAGACTTCCAAATGGTCTTAACCGAGTTAATAATCATAAGATTATCTCCTTCAACTACAATTTTCTTTACACTAATGTAACACCCCAAATCCGTGGGACTCGGGGCGTTACGGGTTAGGACCTCACGATGGGTCCTGACCCTTAGCTTGACAACAATTTCACCGGATCTTGCAAGACACAAATAAAGGCCAAAACCGAAATACATTTTTATGTAGTGAAAGGAAACCCAAAAGAATACAAACACCGGACTTCAGCCGAAAACAACCCCAAAGACCAAATGCCATACACGTGGCGTACAAAACAATAAACGAAGAGCAATACACAACCCGTCACAAACTAAAACCCCTCCTAAAATGTACGGAACCCCGGCTGCCCACTCTTCCGGATCTCTCGGCCGCATTCCTAACCTGCAAGGCAATCTACAACAGTCGGTATAAAACTGTTAGCTCATATTCGAAGCATTGGAATCAATGGGAAAGGCACAAACACAAGTAGATCATCATAAACACACAACATTCTCAAAGCACACAATTCCACTTTATTATCTTTTTATTATTAAGTCATATCCCGTTCTAATTCAACTTAGTTTTGTGACACGAGACCACCGTGGTCCCGCCTCGGTCCCTACTTACCGGCATGGAGTGGTATGGATGCCTCCAACCGTCTAACCAGCACGGGCTAGTCGCCAAGAACCTCCTAGACTCTCGCAAGAGCTAGGATGATGATGTCATCGCCCGTTATCATACACTTGGGCCAAAAGAATATAAGGTCGGTGGTCCTATTATCGGTTTAGTTGTTATAAACGATAAGGAATAAACACACACCACCAAGCACACATCAATGCTAATACAAGGAATACAAGCTAAGTAAGTCCGGAGACTTAGCTCGTCCCAAAGATAATCCCGCTAACCACCGCTCTTAACTTCCCGTAGGAAGGCACTCAACGCCTGGTCAAAACAAGACACACAATCAACATCTCTCTCACATGCTAGAAGTCCTTAGACTTCTAGTCTCAATGATCTCACAAGATCATAAACCATAACCATGCTAGGATAGCAAACTCCTAGTCCTCACGATCTCACAAGGTCATAATCATCACAACACAAGCTAGGATACTCTCGTTCTAGTCCACAACCTCAACAAGATCATACAACCATAATCTAAATCCTCATAAGCTCACAAGATCAACCCAACACTCAACGCCCTACAATCCTCACAAGATAATGTCAACACCTCAAGCCTTATAACGATCATAAATCCTCAAAACTCACCTAAGGTCCAAAGCCACTACTTGACATTCACTCTAAATTATACTAGATTATTCAACCTAGCATGATACTAATACTAGACATAACTAAATCGGGGAAGAGAATACTCACAATGCAACACCCCAAATCCACGGGACTCGGAGTGCTACATTGGGCTAGGATCTCACAATGGATCCTGACCCTAGCCTGCCAACAAGTTCATCGGATCTTACAACAAGGCACATGTAGATTAAAACCAAATATATAAAATTGTATAAGATACATCAAAAAGGTTTATAAACACAAAGCCGAGTACAAAACATCAACCATAAAAATCTGACACAAAAGATCTCATATCCCACGCATCCGAATGTACAGAAGTCCTCGGTTGGTCACTACACCTGGCTCACTCTGCAGTCTTCCTAACCTACAAGTCATCTACAACACGGCATACACCGTTAGCTACAACAATGAATAAGCAGGAAGGTAATAGTACAAACACACATCAACATCTCATACATGCAATGCCACACACATTCATTTATTATCTTTCATTTACGTTATTCTATTACTAATTCAACTTCTTTTGCAACACAAGGAGCCTCAAGAACCCCGTCCCATCCAACGTAACACAGGAGTTTTGCATGGGGGTGATCATCACTCGTCCCTTCTTGTGAGATCATCTTCAGGGCACCTCCTCCTACCCGTAGGCGGAGGCAAATGGTCACGACCCGTTATAATACACTTGGGTCATTTAATATAATAAATGGTCATCGTAGTCCGGTTTAGATTATAAATGCACAATCATATGAACACACACAACCATCACAATCATACAAATCCACAACCGTACGCTAAGTAAGTCCTGTGGACTTACCTATAACACTCGTATCCAATACCACGTCACAACTTCCCCTTGGGGAAGAAACCAACGCCTGCAATAGCAAGGCACACAACATCACATACTATAAAGGGTGAGGATACTCGTCTTCATAACAAGAACGAACCTACAACCTTAGTCTAAACCTCAAGACCATATCATGTTCACAAATTCCTAAGGAATAACCTCAACATAAACATAAGTGCCTAAGGCACATCTCTATCATACCACTCATCCTAAGCGAGCTAGCCTAGCTGGCATCTAAGCCAAGGCCAAAAGAAAGGAAGGAAGGAAAAATACCAACAAGGTATGCCCTGGATGCACCAACAGAAGCAAGGAACACAAGGCTGATCCAGTGAGACGCAAGGGCGGCTCACTCAAGGCGTAGGGGCGGCTCACACACCAGGCGCAGGAGTGGCTTGGTTCAGGCGCAGGGGCGGCCAACTGTGTAGAGAGTTGGTCCCGACTCCTCTTCGATCTCTTTCTCAACTCTCTTCACTTCTTCATCACACAACAACAACACACATACATATATACACATGTATGAACATCAAAACATCCAGGAAAGGATCCAACACAAGTCTAACTTGTGATTCTAAGCTAAGAAATCAGAAGGAAGGAAGAGTGAAGAAGGAAAGAAGATGGAAGATAGAACCTTACCACAACAACCCTAAGCAGCAACCAGGAGCATCAACACCTCTCACATCCTCAGCACATCAACAACCACACACAACATCATCCTCATCATCAACCAAGACCAAAACCACAAACAAACTCTCAAGAACTCACTCACAAGATAAAAGAAGATCAAGGAAAAGAAGAAGAAGGAGAAGAAGAACGTACAGGGGAAAATAGAGCTGAAGAAGATGAGGAAAACCCTCATACAGAAGCAAAGAGATGGCTTATAAGAGAAGCCAACCGCAAAGCACAAGTCAAAGAGTCAACGAAGGCAGCTGCACCCACACTGAGCCGCAGGGGCAGTTTCTGTGAGGCGCAGGGGCGGCCATCCTGGTCCGTTGGGGCGGCTAACAGGGTCAAGGTAAAGCTCAACTATGGCTCACAAGGTTCCTATGCTAGAAGAACTAAGTCTCTTACATCACACCCCCCTAAAAACAAGTTTCGTCCCGAAACTTGCAAGATCCCAAATCCACTCGGACCCAAAAGCCGAGGTATAACTCTAAAGACTATCACCAACTCTCAACAAGGCCTAGAGGAAGATCATCTCTAGCCAAACAATAACCATATCACACTGGCATGAAGGAAAACCGTCTCCAGCCAAAACGTACACATAACACTACGATGTGGTGGAAAACCATCTCCACTCACACTGTGTCCATCAAAGATAGCGTGGAGGAAATAACCATCTCCAGCTAATCCTAACGCACACCATAGCATGGAGGAAAGAACCATCTCCAGCTATACCTACCTCGCGCTAGCAAACAGGATCTAACAGATCATATGCACACACAACTAGCACGAAAAGCACAACATATCACATAAGCACATAGCATAACATGCACTCACCAAGATGGCACTAAGATCTATTCGTGGATCCTACTAGTGTCTCTAACTCAGCGTAGAACTCTGGATAGTTCCTCTCGATACTATCCTCTGTCTCCCAGGTAGCCACATTAGGTCCTCGTCTAGACCACTGTATCCTCAACATAGAAATGTCCTTCGAACGCATGCGTCTCACACCTCGCTCTAGGACTGCAATAGGGTGCTCCGTAAATGTGTGGTCCGGCTCAACCACCAGATCATCATAACTCAAAATGTGCCTCAGATCTGGTATATGTACTCCCTCAGCTGAGATACAAGAAACACAGGATGAACACCCTCTAACCTCAGAGGCAATGCTAGTTTGTAGGCTGCCCTCCCAACTCTATCTAGTATCTCAAAAGGACAGACATATCGGGGACTCAGCTTCCCCTTTATGCCAAAACATCTGACGCCTCGCGTCTGAGATACTCTCAACCAGACATGAGCTCCTACCCTGAACTCTAGAGGTCGACGCCTCCTATTTGCATACGACTTCTGGCGACTTTGTGCAGCCAACATCCTCTCTCTAATCAGTGCTACTCGAGCTATATCATCCTGAATTTGCTCTGGCGCTATCCCACTGATACTGCTAGGCTTATCCCAGCATAAAGGTGTGCGGTACCTACGCCTATACAGTGCCTCATAAGGATCCATCCCTATAGATGCATGCCAGCTGTGTTGTATGAGAACTCAACAAGTGGGAGGTAATCAGACCATCCCTGTCCCCAATCCAACACACAGGCTCGCAGCATATCCTCTAAGGTCTGGATGGTCCTCTTTGATTGACCATCTGTCTAGGGGTGAAACGTAGTCGTTAAGTGTAGACTCGTCCCCAAAGCAGTCCGAATCTGCTGCTAGAATCTCGAAATAAACCGTCCATCACGATCAGAAACGATCGTCCTCGTACCCCATGAAGTCTCACTATCTGTCTAGTGTACGCCTCACCTAATCTGCTCACTGGCCACGTCTCTCTGATAGGAATGAAATGTGCCATCTTCGTCAGTTTGTCAACAATCACCCAGATAGCATCAAAGCTCCTACTAGTCTTCAATCCGGTCACAAAATCCATGGAGACGTCCTCCCACTTCCACTACGGCACTGACACTGGATGGAGCTCACCTCCAGGTCTGAAATGCTCTATCTTTACCTGCTGACAGGTCGCACACTAAGCTACAAATCTGGCTACGTCGGGCTTCAACCCTCCCCACCAATATGAGCGTCTCACATCATTATACATCTTACTTGTACTAGGGCGTACTGAGTAAGGTGTACAGTGACCCTCTTGTAAGATCTAATGTCTCAACTTTGTGTCTGCAGGGACACAAATACGGTCATGTCGCCTCATAACTCCATCTTCTCCAATGGAGAACTGTGGTGCCTCTCCACGAGACATCCTCTCTCTGATCCTCATCAAGGTCGGGCACGTCCCCTGCTTTTGTTGGATCTAATCCAACAGACCAGGTAGAACCTCTAAAGCAAACAATTGGGCATCCTCATCAGGAAGTTGGATGTCCATCTCTAGTCAGGATAGATCCCTTTGTAGCTGAGGCTATACAGTCAGTCTGGCAATCGCCTTCTCTTGAGGTGTCTTCCTGCTCAAGGCGTCGGCTAACACATTCGCCTTGCCAAGATGATACAAAATCTCAAAGTCAAAGTCCTTGATTAACTCAAGCCACCGACGCTGGCGGTTATTCAATTCCCGCTACGTAAAAATGTACTTCAGACTCTTATGGTTTATGAAGATCTGACATGTAGCACCATACAAGTAATGTCTTCAGATCTTCAAAGCATGAACTACTGCTGCCAACTCCAGATCATGAGTCGGGTAGTTCTCCTTATACGTCTTCAATTTTCGAGATGCATATGCAATCACTCTGCCTCTCTGCATCAACACACATCCCAAGCCTAGCTTAGATGCATCAATGTAAACCACAAAATCATCAGAACCCTCTGGTTGTGCTAAGATAGGAGCAGAAGTCAAACGCCTCTTCAACTCCCCAAAACTCTGAGCACACTGGTCAGTCCATACAAATCTGGTAGTCTTCCTCAGAAGACCCGTCAGTGGACGGGCAATCACAGAAAATCCCTCCACAAAGCGTTTGTAATAACCGGCTAGGCCAAGAAAAGCTACGCACTTCCTTGATGTTCTTTGGTGTCGTCCATGTAGCAATAGACTCGATCTTCGCCGGATCTACCATAATCCCGTCGGCGGAGACGATATGTCCAAGAAAAGCAACCTCAGACATTCAGAACTCGCACTTAGAGAACTTGGCACACTCTATATCTCAAAATCTGCAAGACCGTCCTCAAATGTCCAACATGCTCCTCTCTGTTATGAGAGTACACCAAAATGTCGTCAATGAAGACCACCACAAACTCATCCAGGAAGTCGATGAAGATACTGTTAAACAACTCCATGAAAACTGCTGGGGCATTTTTCAGCCCAAATGGCATCACTACGAACTCGTAATGTCCATAACGGGTACGAAATGTCGTCCTGTGCACGTCCTGCTCAGGTAGTGGATACCTGTTCTTGATGGTCACCTTGTTCAGCTCTCTATAGTCTATACACAATCTCAATGATCCGTCCTTCTTCTGCACGAAGAGGACATGTGTACCCCATGTTGAAACGCTAGGGCATATGAAGCCCTTCTCAGCCAACTCCTCAAGTTGCTTCTTAAGCTCCAACATCTCGACAGGTGTCATACGGTATGGGGCCTTCGAGATGGGTCTCGTGCCAAACTCCAAATCAATGCCAAAGTCTACGCTCCTCTGAGGCGGCAAGTTAGACGGCTTTGCAAACACATCTTTAAACTCACAGACCACTGGTATGTCCTCCAAAGCTGGACTCTCTCCATCCTTCATGGTCACCAGAAGGCATCACATCCCTGTGTTATCAGCCTAGCTGGTCGTACGGTACTGATAACAGATCCCGTCTTCCCAAGGTCCCAACCCCGGAAGACCTCTATCGGACCTATGTCGGTAGAGATTGTAATAGTTCTCTTACACATATCTAACACCGCACGGTGTCTACGCATCCAATCCATACCTAATATGACTTCTTCATGCATAAGAGGCATCACTAAGAAGTCAACAAGTAACACACGAGTCCCTAAGCGTAGGCGACAACTACGTATCTCCTAGGTATCTCTGACCCTACTACCATCAAGTAACCCTATAGTAAAGGATGCCCCATCTATGGTAGACAAACTCAAACGCTCAACACAAGCAGCGAAAATAAAAGAATGTGTAGCACCCATATCAAATAAAACTCGAACACGTAAACTATGTAACAAAATGGTACCTGTAGCAGCTGGTGTTGGCGGCTCCTCAGCACTCCTCAGCTCAAAAATTCTCCCTCGAGCTCCTCGGGCATCACTGGTACCAGCCTCTCTACGTCTACCTCTACTCGATCTTGGAGTTGACCCCTGAGTAGCTTGTGTGTCTGGGACTCTCTGTTGTCCCTGTGTCTGATGCTGAGGCGGTTTCTGTCCACCTCTTATTGCACCTACAAGGGAAGAACCCTGCTGTGATGACGTCTTTCCCTAACGGCAAAACGTAGCTCTATGTCCTGACTTCCTACATGAGAAGCAAGTCAGCGGTGCTCTCGGGCAATCAGCCCTCATATGCCCATAGGCCTTTCAGTTATAGCACTGTCGGCCCCTATCAGTCGTTTGTGCAGACACTGGAAAAGTCGAGCTGCCCTGAGTCTAACCTCGCCCGTATCCAGATGCTCCTGCACTAGTATGTGTTGTGCGCTGTCTCTTATCAGACCGTCCTGTCTGAGAAGTCCTCCTCTGGCTAGCTCTCTCCCTCTCATAGGCAGAGGCCCGATCCTAATAATCTGCCAATAAATCATAGTGGAATCCTGCCATGTATGAACGTGTACTGTCCCTTAGACGATGGGAGAACAAATACACATGTTGGTCCTCAGATGGTGTAGCTGGACCCAGCAGTGCAAACTTAGTCTGGAAGCGGCGAATAGCATTTGTAATGGGAACGTCCTCAAAGCCCGCCTCCACGAAATCTTGCAGCTTCTCCCTCCTCAGTGAGGTAGGGCATAACTGCTCCCTCAACAAAGTCCTCATCTATTGATAGCTGGTAACTCGTGCTCTCATTGTCCTCCACCACTGGTGTGCCAAGTCACGGAATAGAGACTGTACTAGCACTATCCGTCTGTCCTCAGGGCATCGAATAAACTCAAGAGCTGAGTCTACATGCCCAATCCACACCTCAGTCTCTAAGCCTATCTCCCCTGAGAAGTTTTGTACTCCCTGCTAATGAAATGCCTTCAACTAGGCATCTGGTCGAGACCCTCTAGTCTCTTCTACAACTCGAGCAACCTCAGCAGCATGTGCCGGCATAGCTGGCACCTAAGTAGCTCTATGGGATCTCTCAAATGATCCCTCATGCCCTGGTAAATATGGGGCTCGTCTACCTGCTCTAATGGCCTCCTCAAAATGCCTGAGGTACTCTCTGAACTCTGGTCCACCCATGGAGACACGGTCCGAGCCATCAGACTGGGCTGGATGGGCCTGCTGTCTCCTGGACCCACCACTCCTCGTAGTTAGAACTGCACTCTCAGCAACCTCCTCAGAAGCCTCCTCTACGGTGGATCTGCAGTGGGAACTGGTCCCTGTCATATCCCTCCTGGAGGAAGAGATGGTCTACCTCTACCTCTTCCTTCAACAACAATAGCTCTAGTCCGAGCCATCTGCGGGGTATGCACACCTAACGTATAAGGCTCTATATAGGCCATATGTATAGATATATATATATATATATATATATATATATATATATATATATATATATATATATATATATATATTACTTAATAGTACATGCATACACATCAACACATAAAAGATATATATATATATATATATACTGCCAAGATCCTCAGATGGGTGACGGCTTCTGTACATACAATCCCAAAACATCTGTACTCGCTTTAAAACCAAAACCTTTTAAAAAAAAGTCAGACCCCATGTGGGTTATGTTTATTTATCCACTCTACATTTATTGCAGAAAGCAAGTGCCATTGTTGTCAACCTAAGGTTTTGATACCAACTCTGTAACACCCCAAATACACGGGACTCGGAGTGCAACATTAAGCTAGAATCTCACAATGGATGCTGACAACAAGTTCACTGGATCTTACAACAAGGCACAAGTAGATTAAAACCAAATACATAAAACTGTATAAGATACATCAAAAAGGTTTATAAACACAAAGCCGAGTACAAAACATCAACCATAAACATTTGATACAAAAGATCCCATATCCCACACATCCTAATGTAAAGAAGTCCTCAGCTGCTTACCACACCTGGCTCATTTTGCAGTCTTCCTAAACTGCATGTCATCTACAATACGGTATACACCGTTAGCTACAGCAATGAATAAGCAGGAAGGTAATAGCAAAAACACACATCAACATCTCATACATGCAATGACACACACATTCATTTATTATCTTTCATTTACGTTATTCCATTACTAAATCAACTTCTTTTGCAACACGAGGAGCCTCAAGAACCCTGTCACATCTAACGTAACACAAGAGTTTTGCATGGGGGTGATCATCACTCGTCCCTTTGTATGAGATCATCTTCAAGGCACCTCCTCCTACCCGCAGGCGGAGGCAAGTGGTCACGACCCATTATAATACACTTGGGCCATTTAACATAATAAATGGTCATCCAGTCCGGTTTATGTTATAAATGCACAATCATATGAACACACAATCATCACAATCATAAAAATCCACAACCGTACGCTAAGTAAGTCATATGGACTTATCTGTAACACTCGTATCCAATTACACGTCACAGCTTCTCCTTGGGGAAGAAACCAACGCCTGCAATAGCAAGGCACACAACATCACATACTGTAAAGTGTTAGGAGACTCGTCTCCATAACCAGAACCAACCTACAACCTTAGTCTAACCCTCAAGACCATAGCATGCTCACAAATGCCTAAGGCATAACCTCAACATAAACATAAGTGCCTAAGGCACATCTCTATCATACCACTCATCCTAACCGAGCTAGCCTAGCTACATCTAAGTCAAGGCCAAAGGAAAGGAAGGAAGGAAACATACCAATAAGGTATGCCCTGGATGCACCAACAGAAGCAAGGAACACAAGGCTGATCTAGTGAAACGCAAGGGCGGCTCACTCAGGCGCAGGGGCGGCTCACACACCAGGCGCAAGGGCGGCTTGGTTCAGGCGCAGGGGCGGCCAACTGTGTAGAGAGTTGGTCCCGACTCCTCTTCGATCTCTTTCTCAACTCTCTTCACTTCTTCATCACACAACAACAACACACATACATATATACACATGTATGAACATCCAAACATCTAGGAAAGGATCCAACACAAGTCTAACTTGTGATTCTAAGCTAAGATGAAAGAAGGAAGCAAGAGTGAAGAAGGAAAGAAGATGAAAGATAGAACCTTACCACAACAACCCTAACAGCAACCAGGAGCATCAACACCTCTCACATCCTCAACACATCAACAACAACACACAACATCATCCTCATGATCAACCAAGACCAAAACCACAAACAAACTCTCAAGAACTCACTCACAAGATCAAAGAAGATCAAGGAAGAGACGAAAAAGGAGAAGAAGAACGTACCGGGGAAAAGAGAGCTGAAGGAGATGAGGAAAACCCTCATACAGAAGCAAAGGAATGACTTTTAAGAGAAGCCAGCAGCAAAGCACAAGTCAAAGAGTCAACGAAGGCGACTGCACCCACACAAAGCCGCAGGGGTGGTTTTGTGAGGCGCAGGGGAGCCTAGCTGCAAGGGCGGCCGTCCAGGTCCGGTGGGGCGGCTGACAGGGTCAAGGTAAAGCTCAACTGTGGCTCACAAGGATCCTATGCTCCAAGAGCTAATGCTCTTACACCCACGACGTCAAGACGGATGTCGAACTTGGACTCGTTAGGCCTTTATCGGGGTGTTTCTGGACCTAAAACCAAAGCTACACAAAATTAGCTTAAATGCTAATTTTGGAAGGGAGATTAACACATATAAAAATCTAAGAAAGCCCCACTTTCAAAACAAGGGTAAAACTCGCAAAACATTTTCTGGGGTGATCACAACAATTTATAAATATGGACCAAAAGCAAAACAACTTTCCGGCAACTAAGAAACTCTCGAAACTTAACCATTTTCCGACATAAACTTTGGGTCAAAAACCATGATTATACACAAGGGCAAAAAACATCGTGTAAGTAAATACGAGACTAGAACTCGAAGTAAAACCCAATTAAAATCCGCAATTATATTTTCCGGACAACTCATGAAGTTCCATAAACTTGGGATATATTCCGTAAATAAAACCTTGCGCCAAAATCTATAAAAAATTCCAAAAGGGGTAGAACTGCTAAATTCTGAAAACCTGGATAAAAATATGCAAAATACAAAACAGGGGTCACAATTGCAATTTACCCAAAAAGAGGGGCTGATTTAAATTAACCCTCTAGGGTTTCTTCCACGCTGGAGCATACGCTGGGCTGGGACAAAGGGACACAGGTGGCGGCCTCCACCAAGGTGAAGGCGGGGAGAAGGCGGCAAGCATCCCCGACATTCCCGGCGAAGGTGAGGTGTTGTGCTCTCCCTGGAGGCAGTAGCTGCAGAGACTGGATCGACATAGGGCGAAGAGGCTGGCAGATTGTCCTCCTCGCAACATAAAATGCCGAGAGCAGGGGGAGGAAAAGGGGCGGCGAATCGCCTGCTGGTGCTCTGATTGGAGGCGCCTCCTCTTCGTTCTGGCAGGTCCAGGTGGCGCAGCTTCCTCTCCGGTGTGGTGCAGCTCTCAACCGGTCTCCAGGGCTGCCATAGAGAGGGAAACAGGGGAGATGGGTGGTGAAGGGAGAAGGAGGGCACTCCGGCGACTCTTCTTCTTGGCTCCTGGTAGGCTCGACTGCAACGGCGTGGATGCCTCTGGCATTCTGATTCGACAGAGGAGGGGAAGCAAAGCTCGCCTGTAGATGGCTAGGGTTCCAATTGATGGTTGTTGCAAGGCCAACGACAGAGATGAGGGTGAGAACCGGAGGAGATGACGATGGCGGCTTCTTCCGGAAGTCCCAGGCGACAAGGTTGAAGAGGGATGGTGCTGCAGATGGAAGGAGGTGATGAGATTACAGAGGGCTGCTGCCCTTAAACGTGAAGGTGATGCAACGGGATTGGGAGTATAGAGAGTTGGAGGATACACAGAAGTGGAAGGGTGAGGAGTCGGGTTTCAGAGGTTGTGGAAGGAGCGAAGAGGGAGAGGGCAGCTCATTAGTTCAAAGGGTCGGGAAGAGGGAAAGGTGAGGTAGGTGGGAAAAAAAATAAATAAAATAATAAAATAATTAGAATCATAGTAATAATATTAAATTAGGAAATAGAGAATCAATAATCTTGATTAAAAACATTAGGAACTCGATTTTCGAACCAGAATAACTTTATGACTTTTTCAATAAAATATATGGAAAATTGCTTAAACAATACCCCATCTTTTCGAATGACTAAACTTTGGTGTCCCGTCGTTTAAACTATCAGAACGGTACCTCACCTGTTGAGTTCGATCAAAGATTGGTATCTAAATTACTGTTCACACGTTAAGTTAAATGGTTAAGACAGTTGGAATGAGGCCTACAGGACATACTTATTCAATAAGAAACAAAAGGGAAAGTTCTAGGAGCAAAGTTGTTGTGTTAACTTAACGTGTAAAAAGTAATTCAGATACTAATATTTGGTCGGATTCAATAGTTGATGTACCATTCTGATAGTTTAAACGATGGGGTACTAAAGTTTAGTCAGTCCAAAACATGAGATACTATTTTGGTAATTTTCTCTAAAATATAATATGGTTATACACGAACGTACCCAAATATACTCGGGATGAATATTTTACGTCGTAAAAATACTTTTAAATAAAATACTTGAGTTAATAAAATATCGATAAAAGTAGAAAAAATAAATATTGAAACGCACCCAATAAACGAGGCGTTACAACCAAGTTGCTTTGCTTTTAGAATTCCCGTTTTCAATACATTTGCTTCGGCTTGAAGGACAGATGTGAAGCCACATTGCCCGTAATCGAAAGCATTTATAGATGCGTTATGGTCTCTTAGTATGTATCCGAAAGTACTCTGACCGTTATTTCGTTTAGATCCATAAAAATTAATTTTGATAGTTCTTGGTTCCGGTGCACACCATTTAATATTCCGTATTTTTCTCTTTTTTGTTATTGTAGTCCTTTTTTCCTTATCTTTCATATTTTTCCATTCTTGTATTTGTGTGTTTACTATTTGGTAATATTTATAAGCTTACTATTATTGAAGATGTTCTTATTCCTTACGTACCAAATATTCCACCAAGTGGTAAGGAGATGGATAGTTGCAGAATCCTCCAGATTTGCTCGTATGAAGGACATAATTTCTTGGAGCTTTTTGTTTGAAACATCAATACTTTGTAAGATATTTCGTGTTTCAATATTAGAAATGTTATTACAAGTATATGGGAAATTGAAAAAGATATGTTTTGCGCTTTCATATGGGTGTTGACATAACACACAACTCATGGGTACCGGGGCTTTTTATTTTTCCAAGTTTTTCATTGTAGGCAAACCGTTTATTGTTAGTTTCCAAGCAAAATTCTTATTTTTTGGCATGATGTCTAGGTTCCAAATCCACGTATTATCGTATTGTCCCAAATCATTGTTCTTATGGAGAAGTGAGATAGCATCTTTCGTATGGAACCACCCGTCCTTACTTGGGGCCCAATAGAGTATGTCCTGTATGTCATTGATTGGTAGTGGGTGGTTTTTAATTTTATTAATAATGTTTGGCAATTTTAGTTGATTGTTGAGATTTTCTATCCTTTCTTGATCCCATTTCTTATTAGTAATGAGACTACTTACTGTTTCCTCTATATTGACTATCAATTCCTTGTTTATCACATATTGTTCTAGCGGACGGTCTTCAATCCAAAGATCTTTCCATATTTTTATAGTTTTACCGTCTCCTACGTTCCATTTAATTCCTTGTTCAAAGTCAGGTCGTAAATTCATTAACCTTTTCCACTGCCAAGACGTATTCTTACTAGTTTTATATTGCCATAGGTGGTTCCCTCTTAAGTATTTTTCATCAACTATTTTTACCCAAATATTCTCTGGTTCAGCCATAGTTTCCGCAAGAGTTTCATTTGTAATGCTTTATTCATATCTTCTGCTTTCCTTATTCCTATCCCACCGTTCTCCTTTGGTTTACAAATCCTTTCCCAACTTATTAGCGGGTGATAGTTTGGTCCTTTGTTCCAAAAGAATTGTCTATTTATTTGGTCTAGCTCTTTATGAATGGATGATGGTAACATGAAGCTTTGCAATATATAATTAGGTTTGGCATTAAGGTTGACTTTGATTAGTACCGTTCGTCCTTCCTGAGATAGGGACGATGCTTTCCATTTGGTTAACTGCTTCCTAGAACTCTCAATGACATCTTCGAACGTACTTTTATTCACTCGTCCATTAATAATTGGGCAGCCTAGATATTTCTCCCAACATGTGCTCGGAGAAATTCCCGTGGTTTGTTGTATCATTCTTTTCGTTTGATTGTCTACATTTCTAGATGTTTGGAAGGCCAATTTATGAAAGTTTACTTTTTGTCCCGAGACTTGGAAATATCTTGAGAGGATCTCCAAAATTTTATTGCATGCCGGGTTCGTTTTCTTTGCAAATATGATGATGTCATCTGCAAATGCCAAAAAAAGAATGATCGTTCCGGATTTTGTAATTGGAAAAACCAATGCTTTTTTTATTTTCATTACTTGCTTTTTGGAGATTTTTAGCAAGGACCTCAGCTACTAGGTTGAAAATTAACGGGGATAGTGGGTCACCCTGTCAAAAGCCTCTAGTTGGGAAAAAAATTCTAGCCGGGTTATCATTAATTAAAATGGAGTAGGAGGTAGTGGAAATACATTCCTCAATCCATCCTATAAATTTTTCCGCGAATCCGAGTTTCTTTAGAATAGCCATGATACACGGCCATTCCACCCTATCATATGCTTTTTCCATATCAAGCTTGAATGCTACGTATCCTTACTTACCCTTGTTTGATTTGAATCCATGGGTGATTTCATGTGCAATCAGGATATTGTCCTGGATTGATCTATTTTGCGTAAACGCACCCTGCAGCGGATGGATTAACTTTGAGAGGATTTTCTTTAATCTGTTCGTTAATATTTTTGCAATGATTTTGTATAACGTTGAGCATAGGCTAATAGGTCTATAATCAGCAGTTGTTTCGGGGTTATCAACTTTTGGGATCAATGCAATGAACGTATGATTAACTTGTTTGAGTATTTTCTCAGTCCTGTAGAAACTCTTAACTGCACGAATAACCGACGGACCCACAATGTGCCAATACTTATGGAAGAAACCGGTTGGAAATCCATCCTAGCCAGGTGATTTGTCACCACCAATATCAAAGGTCGCCGTTTTGATATCCTCGTTTGTAAAAGGTCTAGTTAACATTGAATTTTCACTTTCCGTGATTTCATTCTGGATAATCTCCAGCTGGTTTTGTAATTCCACTATATTGATATTGGATGCTTTAAATCTTGTTTCATAGTCCGTTATGAATTCGTTCTTGATTTCTTCCTCTGAGGCTAGGACCGTTCCATTGATTTTTGTCACAACTACAATGTTCTTATGATTTCTTCGTCCTGTTGCTTTGCGGTGGTGGAATTTTGTATTTTTATCCCCTGATCTTAGTTTATTTGATTTTGCCCGTTGAGTCCAATACTTTTGCTGGTAGTTAATGAGGCACTCTCTTTTTTTGCTTAATCTACTAAGCTTTGCGTTATTCTGTGAAGTGTAGTTTAATGATATGAGCCCTTGTAATTTTTCGATTTCTGACTCCACCTCACCAACCTATCTGTTTATGTTTCCATAATTTTCTTTACTCCAAATTTTCAGCTTAGTCTTAAGTAGGCTCATTTTCTTAACAAAGTTTTACATGTTTGTTCCTTCGTATTGTGTTCTCCACGTTTGCTTGATGACATTCTCACATTCCTTCCTTTGTGTCCACATCATTTCAAAGTGAAATGGTTTATTTTTCATTTGTTGACCAGAGTTCTGTAAATTCACCGATATGCGACAGTGGTCCGAGGTTGTGAATGCATGATTCCATGTGAATATTTGTGGGTAGGCTTGTAGAATCTCCGGGTGAGCCATAGCTCTATCAAGTTTTTCAAAGGTATTGTTCTCCCCTTCCCTACGTTTCCTCCATGTGAATTTGTTTCCTTTCGTTACTAGATCAACCATATTGCATTGTTGTGAGATTATATGTAACCTCTTGGTTCTGTTAACGAATATTTCTGCACCTCCTTTCTTATCAGATAGTTATAGTAGCTCGTTACAGTCTCCAATGACCAAAGTGTAACACCCCGAATCCGCGGGACTCGGAGTGCCACACTGGGCTACGATCTCACAATGGATCTTGACCCTAGCCTAACAACAAGTTCACTAGACCTTACAATATGGCACTGACAGATATAAAAACAAATACATAAAACTGTATAAACTGTACAACCAAAGGGTAAAACAACATAGCCAAGTATAAACCACAACGCCCTCACACAGGAGGTAACAAAAGATCGTCCTCACGTAGGAGGGAAAAGGTAAACAAACCAAAAAGCCCACAACATCCTATGTACGAGAGGTCCTCGGCCTCACTCAGCACCTGTGGGGCATCTACAACATGGTAATAAACCATTAGCTAACCATACATATATAGTGTAACACCCCGAATCCGCGGGACTCGGAGTGTCACACTGGGTTGGGAACTCACAGTGGATCCTGACTCTAGCCTGACAACAAGTTCACTGGACCTTACAAAATGACACTGACAGATATAAAACAAATACATAAAATTGTATAAACGGTACAACCAAAGGTAAACAACATCATAGCTGAGTATATAAAACAACATCCTCACACAGGAGGTACAAAAGATCATCCTCACGTAGGAGGGAAACATAACAGCCCAAACCAACCACCTAATGTACGAGAGTCCTTGGCCTGTCACCCTGCCAAATCACCCAACAGCGCCTAACCTACAACATCTACAACACGGTATGAAACCGTTAGCTAACCATACATATATGATGTAATGCATAACCACAAACACAATCATATAAAGATAAACACATCAACATGATATCACACATTTACCCATTTTATCATCTTAATATAATGGTCATTCACTCAATTCGTGTATATATATATAGATAGATGAAAATATGTGACACGGGAACCATATCATCCCCGCCTCTGAGCCTGCTAGCCATCCGTACTAGTATCGGTCACACAATCCGTGTACCCTATGCGAGTGGATTGCGCACTTCCTAGAAACCGGTCTGGCCTGATATCAGAGAACCTCCCAGACTCCATGGCAGGATGAAAGGGAAAGGTTATCACAACCACACAGTGGGACAATCAATAGAACATAGGTTAGTATAAACGATACCTCATGCTATCACAACGAACATATAGAGCACACACCACTCATGCAAGCACCCAATACAAGGATGATAGCTAAGTAAGTCCTACGGACTTACCTCAACCTCGTACACAACCCAAACACGACCAACCTCCAATCTTGAGAGAAGGGCACTGTCTAATAACAAGGCATAGAAAGATATCAACCTCTATTCATCAAAGGGGTCACACCTATACCCAAAGGGATCCATAGGGATCATACTCAACCTCAAACCTCAACTAACATCAACCTAAGTCCTTTAAGCTGTACAAGACATACACCTATCATAACCTCATCAAAACTCATCCTCATACACCTAGCATGATCCTATACACTCACACTAGGAAAGGAGGGAAAAAAGGCATCCTAAGGAAGGCCTAGAAGTAACACACACCTGCAGAACCAAGAGCAAGACCTTGTTGATGCAGGTGGGCGTAGGGGCGGCTCACAGGTGGCGTAGGGGCGGCTCAGGCCGGCGTTGGGGCGGTCTAGAAGGGGTGCAGGGGCGGCTGGTGTGCAGAAGATTCACCTCTGGCTGTTCTTTGCTTCTTCACTCCTTCTTCATTTAGCAACCATACACACACATAAACATACATATATACATCAAAGGAAGCCAACCAAGGCTGCCACAAGATCAATCTTGTTGATCCTAATATAAGGAGAAAGGATAGAGCATAGAAAGAAAGAAAATAAAAAAGAAAGGGAAGAAGGAGAGAGATCTCACCAAGCTGAACTTAAGCAAGAGTAGAACTTCATCAACACCTCAAGGCTGGCTCCATCACAAGCACAACATCAACAACCATCACAATCATCAACAAAGCCAAGCTCACAAGCACACAAACTCATCCAAACTCCAACAAAGATCAAGAAGAGATCCAAGGGAAGAAGAGAGGAGAAGATGAACGTAGAGAGAGATAGGGCAGGAGAAAGAATGGGGTAAACCCTCATCTAGAGGAGAAGAAGAGATTATAAAGGAAGAAGAGGTCAAAAAGCAAGGCGCGGGTCAAAGAAGACGGCTGCAGCACACCACAAACCGTAGGGGCGGCTGGCCTGGCTGCAAGGGCGGCTCACAGACCCACAGGGGCGGCCCACTGTAGCTCCAAAAGAGGATGGCAGCTGCGTCTCAGCTGAGGCGCAGGTGCGGGATTTCTCGAAGACTAAGGCTCTTACATCTCACCCCCCTAAAAACAAGTTTTGTCCCGAAACTTGCAAAATCCCAAAGTCTCTTGGACGTATAAGCCGAGGTATAACTCTCACTCTTTCTATCGGATGTATCACATCTCCGTTCAAAAGATCACAACCTATAACAATCTATAACCTCAAACATCAACAGGGAGGAATCATCATCTCCAGAAAATAGGGACATCACGCTACCCAAAGGCGTAGTGGAATCACGTCTCTCGCCATACCACATCACAAGGCATAGAGGAAGTACATCTCTAGCCAAAACATACTCATAAACATCGCATGAAGGAATAACATCTCCACTTAAACTATATCCATCAAAGTAGCATGGAGGAAATAACCATCTCCAGCTATATCCTAATCCCACTCAAATAGCATGGAGGAAAGAACCATTTCCAACCATAAGTATAAATCATACTCAGATAGCAGGGAGGAAATAATCATCTCCAGCTATAACACACATCACGCTAGCACATCAAGATCTACTAAGATCATAAATCACATCATCGCTAGCATGGAATAAACACATCAAGACATATAAGCACATAAGCACATCATTCATCAAGAAAGCACTAAGGTTTACTCGTGCTCCTAGAGATGGATCGGTCCCGACATAAACTCTGGATAGTTCCTCAGGATACTATCCTCAGTCTCTCACGTGGCCTCCTCAGGTCCTGATCTCGACCACTATGTTCTCAATATGGGAATATCTTTCGAATGCAAGCGTGTCATTGTTAGCATGAAATATGACTATATTTTAGGCACTTGTTTTAGTTGTTTTTCCCTCTTTATTGTGTTCTTAGATATGAGTTTGAAGCAATTGTGAGCTAGTTCACCCACTTTGTCGATATAGAGATCTACACTAGCTTCGTTTTGTTTTTAGGTGAATAAAGCTTGGATTGGAGCAAAATGTGGAAGGAAAGGAGTGTTCGATCACACTTGATGGCAAGGAGATGCATTATAGAGGCTAAGGAAGGAGCATGGATGAAAGATGTCACAAAACTAAGGCAAAAACAAGGATTTAGAAGAACCACGCCCTGAATTACGGCCGTGGAAGAGGATTTAAAGAACAACACTCTAAACCACGGCCGTGGATTTCGCAACATGAACATGGACGAGAGTTTGGAGCACTGCAAAGAGTTACACGGTCTAAACCACGGCCGTGGAAATCATATGGCACCGTAATTGGATTCCACACTCTAAACCACGGTCGTGGAAAGTTGTTCATGACCGTGATTTTGGCGATCATGTGACGTATCATATTTTGCCACGTCAGCCACATCATTGGGCTTTCTCGTAACCCTACCTCGTCCTATAAAAAGGCTTGAGAAGAGATTTTTCAGGATCTGTGCTTAGCCTCGCTTAAATGCTGTTTAGAGTTCTAATTAGAGTTGGAGACGACCTTAAGGTTTCATTTTGACCTTAAGATTGGAGATTCGTGGAGGACATATTTTCGGAGATTGTGTACTTTTGGAGATATTTTAAGGTTTTTCATTGAAGGACGGATTGACATCCCGTTCTTTGTGACTTCTCTAGATCTTTGTGAAGTTTCTATTCCTATTCTTCTAGATTCATAAACATATTACTTTGTGTTTGGATTTCGAGATTGACTTTGAGTTTTATTTGAGTTTTCGAGGGTTTTCATCTCTTATTCTTCTTAATTTGATTATAGATATCATGACAATGATTGTTGGCTAAAACCCTTTAGCAATTATAAGGTGAAGGGTTGATAGTTGTGGCTTAGATGATGATAGATTGATCGTAATTTGATTGAACCTTGGGAGTGAGAAATATTGTCGACGCCCTAAATCACGAGCTTTTCTTGGTTTCCACAGCCGTGATTCTCAAGATCTAGCCGTGATTTTCTCTGTTTTACGACCCTTGCTTTTGCTTTAATCTAAAGTTAAAGATTAACTTTAACCTAGCCTTGGTTTGCCTTTCCTAGGTAGTAGTGAGACTCAACATCCACTATTTCGGTTTCGAGTGTCACAACCTTAACCGTTTTAGTTTTTCTTTGATTCCTTGGGTTTGGGCATGGGTATTTGAGATCAATTCTTACCTTTATATCCTTTCTATACTACATCCTCAACAACCTTTATAGAGAGAGTCTTTGGGTGAGTTATATAGGGTTTTGGAACTTCACCGTACACTACCTTACTTTAGTATACCTTTGCAATTCTCAACTCTGTCCTTACATCTATAGTATATCTTGAATCATTTGCCATAATTTGATACTTGGATCTTTAGGGTTGTTGTTTTCCCAATACTTGCAAAGCTTCTACACTTTTGATTGCTCGATTACTTGAAACTGATTTTGTTTCACCAATTCCCTGAGTTCGATACTTTGGAATACTTGCTTAACTACGCCGATCCGTACACTGCGGGTTTCGCTTGCTTTTATTCTAGTTTTATAAATTAAACTTATTTGCACGCACATTTTAGGGCGAACAAGTTTTTGGCGCCGTTGCAGGGGAGTTGGTCAAGACCAATTCCGGTTTTCGGTTGTCAAGCTTGGGAGCTTTTGCTCTTGTTATTTGATATCTTTTTTCAGTGCTTTTTGCAGATTCGTTAGGTATATACGAAAGACTAGATCTACCAAACATCTAGTTCCTTTCGATCCAAAACTTGAGAGAACTTTAAGAAGAAAGTTGAAAGAGGAAAATAATGAAAGAAACATCCAAGCTGAGTTGGATGAAGCTCAACTTCAACTTAAGTTGAGTGAGAAAGCTTGTTTGGACGAGTTAACGAGTCATCAATTCCACATTGATGAACTCAAAGCTATGATGTTGGACATGAAGTTGGAGTTGAATGATGCTAAGAAGAAAAAGGTCAAGAAACCAACTAAGTCCATTAGAGTTGAATAATCCGACGATGAGGATGAGGATATGCCACCACTTGAGGATATTGATTCGGTGATTCACCCTGTTTGTAACAACCCAGGTTGTTCCTCGCATTCCCACTAGAGATGTGAGAGTTGCTAATGTAGGGGATGAACCACGTACTCTCGGGCAAAGGATGGATCCAATTCAGCAACCGCGCCGTCTAAGTGTGAATTTCGGAGCTGAGGACATCCAGGAATTCAGTTTTAGCCTGCAGGTTATCACCATGGTTCGCCAAAGTCAATTTGGTGGAACTAGTACTGAATCTCCACACCAACATTTACAGAATTTTGAGATTCTCATGGAGACATTAAAGCCGAAAAAGGCTACTAACAACAACTACAAGATCAAGCCGTTCTTCTTTTCTTTGAAGGACAAAGCCTTGGCTTGGTATCAAGTTCTTCAACCTGGAAAGCTTGCCACATGGGAGGATCTATCTTCGGAGTTCCTCACGAAGTTCTTTCCGCCATCCAAAACGGAGGAATTGAGAAGTAAAATTAATTCATTTTCTATGAAAGCTAACGAAAGTTTGTTTCAATCATGGGAAAGATTTCAGGACCTCTTATTGGATTGCCCACACCATGGCATTTCAAAGCTGGAGCTATTGGAGATTTACTACAATGGGTTGGATGTGGACACACAATTCAACCTCCAATCTCTTTCTTGTAATACATTCATGGACATGAGAGAGGATGACGCTTGGGACTTCATTGAGAAGCAAGCCCAAGTGATTGAAAAGTATTCCCACCGGAAGGTAGAGCCGGGAGTGAAGTTAACACAAGTTGCACAAACTCAAATCTTTTCCCTCAACACCGAAATCAAGGAGTTGAAGGAAATTATTAGAGCTGGCCTTCAAAAGCCAAAGGAGCAAGATGTTGGCTACTTAGGCAACAACAACAACAACAACCACCAAGGGAATAGGAACAATAACCGGAACAACAACAATTGGAACAACAACAACATTTGGAACAACAACAACCGATATTCCAACAACAATTGGCGTTCCAACCAACAACAAAATTCCGGTAATTCTTATCCAAATTCTGTAAATTCACTAACATCTCCCTCTTCTTATACCCCTTTGAAAAGCCAGGGGCAAACATCAAATGGTTCGAACAATAAGGAGAAGGAGAAGCCCGATCCTATGTTAGAGATGATTCTAGGAAAGCTCCAAGGATTAGAGTGTTACATAACTAAGGTTGATAAAGCCTGATAACACGATTTATGAGCTAGTTTTAGTTAATCATTTAGATAGATTTCTCACTCATTCATGCATGGTTTAGCATTAGTTCAAGACGTTTTGCACTCAATTCACGTATTTTGTGAGAATAGACGTCTACACGGACTTGTGCGTGTTTTATAGGTATTTCGGGAAATTTAGAAGCCAAAACGATGCGTTTGAAGATAGTTCATCTAGATGACACATCCTCGGACGCATTAGGATGCACATTAAGGGCTAAGAAGACTCATGAAACCTTGCCAACACTAGCCATGCACCAAATCACAAGTTAATGATCCAAGGTGAAGTTTCTGCACAGAACCACGGTTCTCTGACACTCCACGGCCGTGGAATCAACCGTGGATTTTGCCAGATTCTTGTGACAGCTGTGCCACGACTCTCATGGCCAGCTCATGCAAGTTTGTTATAAAAGTGGTCCTTCATGGGCTGTGAGGGGCAGCTGGGAGCAATCTTGGAGCAGCTCATCCATTATTCATTTCCTCTAACAAAAAATATTCTCCCAACAAGAAGTTTTTCTAGGAAGGAAAGTGTCAAAGAGAAGAAGAAGAATTCCATTGAAGAGGAAAAGAAGCACACACACCAATCACCACACCTTGCTAGTTTTTGTAGTGAAGAATTCCGGATTCTATTTCTAGAGTTGTATGAACCTTTGAACCTTCTTTTGGAAGGATTGTAAGTCACCCAATTTCTATTTTTAGCTTGGTTTGATTCTAGTTCACTTGTTCATCTCTTTTCTTCATTATCTTGCAAATGAATGCTATGATTTTGTGTTTGCTTGTTTCGATTTCTATTATGAATGTTGTAGGCTAAATAGATGTGATTCTAGGGTAAGGAAAGGATGGTTATAGCTAGGGCTATGATAGGATGAGTTTAGATTTACCTTTGGATGACTTGTGTGTTTGAACGTATCCTCTGTTAGAAATCACGGCCAGATCTTGCCAAACCACGGCCGTGGTTTAGGTAGAACAAACCGTGATTTCCCTGGTTCGATGGATCAAATCTTAGATTGTTAGAATGTTGACATCCTAGGTGTTTGTTGAGTTAAATCTATCCTAGGGTGACCTAGTGTTAGCATCTAAGTGTTAGGAGAGACTTACCCGGTAATCCTTTCTCTTAGATTCCAAAGATAACAAACCTTAGGTAGTGGTGAGCCTAATAAGCCGCCATTGGATTAAGTGTGCTGGATGGTAGCTTAAGACTAACCCTTCCAAGACTTACCTGGTGAGGATAGGTTGGATCTTTAGGTAACCATTCGGTTTGAGTAGAATTCCGTCCCTTAGGTTCTTAGAGACTTACCCGGTAATGAGATCTAGGGAATGGACTAGTGGATCATGAGACTTACCCGGTGATTGATTCCAATCATAGAAACACTTAACCCCAACATAGTCAATCCAAGGAATGAATAGATAGCTTGAGTCATATGCCATAACCGGAACTTCCAACCCCTGGAATCTGTCTTTTTCTTTCTTTCATCTATATCTTGCTTAGCTTGTTTAATTGCGTTGATTCATAGTTTAGTTGATTGATTACCTTGCATCTTTGATTGATCACCAAAAGCCAACCAAAAACATTTGAGATTTTCACTTCTTTATTTCTTCCCCTTTTCTTAACTTAGATCTTCACTAGACTTGATCGTAAATTGAATCAATCTCACCTTAGTCTTTGTGTTCGACCTCGGAATACTATCCCTACTACAAACGTCCCGCACACTGCGGGTTCGCTAGGAGTTAGGAGAAATATAATGAGTATAAATTTAAAACCCAATTGCGCATCACACAATCTTAGCGTAACAAGTTTTTGGCGCCGTTGCCGGGGACTAGGTCTAGATTGAGTCTATTTTGTGATTGTTTATTAGTGTAGATCTTTCTTGTTACTTTTGATCTCTCTTTGGTGTGTGTTTTTGCTTTTCAGGACATCTTTTACTCTTTAGGTGTATGCGAAGATCTCGTGGCAAGGATTTAGCTCCATTCGATCCCGAACCGGAAAAAACTCTTAGATCTAGATCCAAGAGTATTAAAAAGGGAAAAGAGATGGCCGGAAGAGACCTCCAAGCTGAATTGGATGAAGCCTTAGAGCAAATAAGGCTAAGAGATGAACTCTTGGAGGAAGAAAGGAGACTTGCCAATGAGAGGCAAGAAGCAACTAGGAGGGAGATTGATGAGATTAGGCAAACCCTTGTACGAGGAGAGCTTAATCGTCAACAACCTCCACCTCCTCCACCACCACAACCGCAGCCGGCGGCTAATGTTAGGGTTGTACCTATTGCTATTGAGGAGCCACAAACCCTAGGGAGACGTATGGATCCGGCACAAAGAGCACACCGACCGGGTGTGAATCTAGGAGATCCCGCAACCCACAACTATGAGCTCCGCCCTCAAGTTCTACAAATGATCCGGCATAATCAATTTGGAGGGATGGAAGGAGAGTCTCCTCATCAACACTTGATGAATTATGAGATCTTGATGGAGACTCTTAGACCGCCAAGATTGGAGAGCAACAACCATAAGCTTAGGGCTTTTTCCTTCTCTCTTAAGGACAAGGCCTTGGCTTGGTATCAATCCATTCCACAAGGGCGAGTTGGTACATGGGAGGAGATGACAACCGAGTTCTTGACTAAGTTCTTCCCACCTTCCAAGACTACCGAATTAAGAGGGAAGATCAATGCCTTCGTGATGAGGGATAGAGAAAGTTTGTTCAAGTCTTGGGAGAGGTTCAAAAATCTTCTCCTAGATTGTCCACACCATGGAATACCCAAAATTGAGCTATTGGAGATCTACTTCAAGGGGCTTGATGAAGATAGTCAATTCAAGCTCCAATATCTTTCCGGTGGGACGTTCATGGAGAAGCATGTAGATGATGCTTGGGAGTTTGTGGAGAAGCAAGCTCTAGTCATTGAGAAGTACTCCCATAGGAAGAGTGAAGGAAGAAAGGCGGGATCATATGAGGTGAGTGAAGTCACCATGAACAATTTCAAGCTTGACGCCATCAACAACGAGTTGAAGTCCTTGAGGGAGTTGTGTGCTACAACCTTGAAGAACCAAGCAACTCCTCAAGTGCTTCCACAAGTCAACTTGTCTTCCAAGGAGGAGGATGTGAATTACATGGGAAGGAGCAACTACAACAACTACCAAGGCCCAAGGAGCTTCAACAACAACCGGCAATTCAATAATTACCGGCCCAACCACAACCATCCCGGATTTTCTTACTCTAACCCGGATGGAGCCATGAACCCTTCCTCCTCCACAAGCACAACTCCACCGCAAAGAGCTTCACAAGAACCTCCACCCGGATTTACTCAACCTCCCAAGGATAGAACCGAAGTCATGTTTGAGCAATTGCTAGGAAGGTTGAGTGGTCTTGAGAGCACCGTGACTTCGATCTCGAAAGCTCAAAAGGTTTTGGAAGCACAAGTGTTCCAAAAGGCGGGTGAAGCCCATAGAGACCCGGGAAAGCTTCCCGGAAGAACCGAAGACAACCCAAGAGGCCAAGTGTTGGCTATCACAACAAGGAGTGGGTTGAGTATGAAAGATCCTTTGCCCAAGGATAATGCTAAGGGAAAGCAAGTAGTGGTAGAAGAGGGAAGATTGCAAGAAGATGGAGGCAAGAGCAAGAATGTAGAGCCAATCTATGTGGCACCGCCTCTATACAAGCCACCACTACCATTCCCACAATCAAGAGCAAGAGCTCGTCCGGACAATCACTTTGGTAAGTTCCTTGAACTAATGTCCAAATTACATATTAACATTCCGTTCATGGACGCCATTTTAGGAATGCCGGCGTACGGCAAGTTTTTGAAGGAAATACTCTCCAACAAAAGGAAGTTGGAGGAGTATGGGGAGATAAAAATGACCAAGAGATCCTCGGAATTGATCCAAACAATGAAGGAGGAGATGCCTCCCAAGCTAAGAGATCCGGGCTCTTTTTGTGTCCCAATTGGAGTGGGAGATGTGAAGTATGAGGCCCTTTGTGATCTTGGAGCAAGTGTGAGCATCATACCGCTTGCACTTTGCAACAAGGTAGGGCTAGAAGAGCCAAAACCGGTCAAGATGACCCTCTATATGGCGGACCGTTCTATCACTCATCCGGTTGGGATTTTAGAGGACATCCCGGTACAGCTAGGAGGATTCTACGTGCCTATTGATTTTGTAGTATTGGACATTCCGGCGGATTATCCGGTTCCTATCATCTTAGGAAGACCTTTCCTAGCCACCTCCGGGTTCCTAGTAGATTGCAAGAACGGGACTCTCTCCTTCAACATCGGAGAAGAGAACATCAAGTTCAAGTTGTCCACAATGATGAAAGGGCCATCTCTTGATGAGGATGTCTTCAACATAGTCGAGCAAGAAGAATCTAGAGAAATTGTGAGCTCGATCTTGATCAAGGATCCCTTGGAGAAGGTTCTTACCTTAAGTATGATGGAGGAAGGTGTTGAGGAGGCTTGCAATGAAGAGATCAAAGCTTTGGAAGCATTAGAAGATGAGCCAAGAGTTGGACTTGGAGACCACAAAGAGGTGTTGAACAGCTACCAATTCCACGGTCGAGATTTATGTTCCACGGCCGTCAAACTCTCTGGACAACTCCGGGAAGCAAGCTTGTCAAGAACCACGGTCGTGGAAGTTGAGCAAACCGTGATTACAACCGTGATTTTTCCTGGATCAGCTCTTGATGGTGATCAAGCTTCTAGGAGTCATGGGGAGTCTTCATTTGCTTTGGATTCATCTCATCCAACCTTATTTGGATCGTCTCCAACCGATAAAGGTCCACCTTCACTTGAACTTAAACCCCTCCCCTCTCATTTGAAGTATGCATTTCTTGGTGATAACTCTACATATCCTGTGATTGTTAATGCATGCTTGAGTGATGATGAACTTGCTAAGTTGTTGCATGAACTAAGATTGCATAGGAAAGCCATTGGTTATACTATTGATGATTTGGTTGGCATTAAGCCATCTTTGTGCATGCATAAGATAATGATGGAAGATAATCATAAACCCTCTATTGAACATCAAAGGAGATTGAATCCTATAATGAAAGAGGTAGTCAAAAAGGAAATCATTAAGTTGCTAGATGCGGGAATTATCTACCCTATCTCGGATAGTAAGTGGGTTAGTCCCGTTCATGTTGTACCTAAGAAGGGTGGGATGACCGTAGTGACTAATGAGAACAATGAACTAATCCCGACTAGGACGGTTACGGGGTGGAGGATGTGCATTGATTATAGGAAATTAAACATGGCCTCTAGGAAAGATTATTTCCCTCTCCCCTTCATTGACCAAATGCTAGAAAGGTTAGCTCAACACTCTCATTTTTGCTATCTAGATGGCTATAGTGGATTCTTCCAATTCCCTATCCACCCCGATGACCAAGAGAAAACAACCTTTACATGTCCATGGGATACTTTTGCATATAGGAGAATGCCATTTGGGTTGTGTAATGCACCCGCCACCTTCCAAAGGTGTATGATGGCTATCTTTTCGGAATACATAGAAAATATCATGGAAGTGTTCATGGATGATTTCTCTGTTTATGGTTCTTCTTTCGATAATTGCTTGGCTAACTTGTCCTTAGTATTGCAAAGATGTGAGGAGACAAATCTTGTCTTAAATTGGGAAAAATGCCACTTCATGGTAAGTGAAGGCATTGTGTTAGGACACTTGGTGTCTAACCGTGGCATTGAGGTTGATAGGGCCAAAATTGAGACGATAGAGAAGTTGCCACCACCTACCTCGGTGAAGGGGGTAAGGAGTTTCTTAGGGCATGCCGGTTTCTACCGGAGGTTTATTCAAGATTTCTCTAAAATCTCTAAGCCCCTCACTAACCTACTAATGAAGGATGTTGATTTTGTTTTTTCCAAAGATTGTCTTGAAGCCTTTTGTAGGTTGAAGAACGCCTTGATCTCCGCACCTATCATGCAACCTTCGGATTGAAGTCTACCATTTGAGATCATGTGTGATGCAAGTGATGTAGCCGTTGGGGCTGTTTTGGGGCAAAGGAAAGATGGGCGCACTCATGCTATTTATTATGCTAGCAAGACGCTAGATGATGCCCAACTCAATTATGCTACCACCGAGAAGGAGTTGGTAGTGGTGGTGTATGCATTTGAGAAGTTCCGCTCATACCTTGTTGGAGCGAAGGTCATAGTTTATACGGATCATGCTGCGATCCGTTATCTACTTACAAAGAAGGATGCCAAACCAAGGTTGATTCGGTGGATCCTTCTTCTTCAAGAGTTTGATTTAGAAATACGGGACATAAAGGAATCCGAGAACTCCGTGGCGGATCACCTTAGTAGACTCCCACCATTGGAGCTTGAAAAAGATAACATCCCGATAGATGACTCATTCCGGGATGAGCAATTGCAAATGGTGGAAGAATGCTTGTTCCAAGTGTCTAGAGGAAGTGAGCCATGGTATGCCGACATCGTGAACTACTTAGTATGTGAGAAAGTACCTCCCGGATTGACATATGCACAAAGGAAGAAGTTCGTCAACGATGTGAGGCACTACTATTGGAGTGAACCACTTCTATTCAAGAGAGGGCCGGATGGAATGTTTAGAAGGTGCATACCGGAAGAAGAAGTGCAGAGTGTGATCCGGCATTGTCACTCCTTACCATGTGGAGGCCATGCTAGCTCACATAAGACGTGTGCAAAGGTATTACAATCCGGTTTTTATTGGCCTAACTTGTTTAGAGATGTGCAAGGTTTTGTAGCGGCATGTGATGCTTGTGAAAGGACGGGCAACATCTCAAGGAGGAATGTAATGCCCTTGAACAACATCCAAGAAGTCGAAATATTTGATGTGTGGGGTGTGGACTTCATGGAACCATTCCCTTCTTCATGTGGCAATCTCTATATCCTATTGGCGGTGGACTATGTGTCAAGATGGGTGGAGGCAATCGCTTCTCCCACAAACGATGCCAAGGTGGTGGTGCGGTTCTTCAACCGAGTAATCTTCCCTAGGTTTGGAACACCAAGGGTGATCATAAGTGATGGAGGAAAGCACTACACAAATAGGAATTTTGGGGCACTTTTGGCTAAGTATGGGGTGACTCATAAGGTGGCAACACCTTACCATCCCCAAACTAGTGGTCAAGTGGAAATCTCCAACCGGGAGATCAAGGCCATCCTTGAGAAGACGGTGTCTAGGACTAGAAAGGATTGGGCTATGAAGCTCAATGACGCATTGTGGGCATATAGAACCGCCTTCAAGACACCAATTGGCACCACCCCTTACAAGTTAGTCTATGGCAAGTCTTGCCATCTTCCGGTGGAAATGGAGCATAGAGCTTATTGGGCCATTAAGTGGCTAAATTTTGACCTCAAGGAGGCGGGAGAGAAGAGGTTGCTCGATATAAACGCCCTTGAGGAAATCCGGTTGGAAGCTTATGAGAATGCCCGGATCTACAAGGAGAGGACCAAAAGATGGCATGACAAGAGGATCATCCCCAAGGAGTTGAGTGAAGGAGATCTTGTCCTTCTCTTCAACTCAAGGCTAAGGCTCTTTCCCGGAAAGCTCAAATCAAGATGGACCGGGCCATATGTGGTGAAGAAGATCTTTCCCCATGGAGCTATAGAGATAGGAGGGGAACATTGTGGAAATTTCAAAGTAAATGGGCACCGCTTGAAGAAGTATATTCCGGGAGCTCCGGTGGACATGATTGCCCCACTTCACCTTGAATAGACACTCCCGAGTTTGGTCAAGCTAATGACCTTAAAGAAGCGCTTGGTGGGAGGCAACCCATTGGTAACATTTTTCCTTTTTCGTTTTGTTTTTGTTTTTAGATTTTTTCTATCTTGTGTGTTTTGTCTACTTCGTGTGTGTGCTAGAGCATTAGTAGCATTGGAAGCCTTTCTTGGCATATGAATGATGATGATGAAACCCTCACCAATTATGGGTGGAGCGGACGCGGAACTTGGACGGCTAGCGGTGCCTAGCGCGGGTCCCGAAGCTTTGATGGATACTTAGAGCTCTCTACCATGGTTGATAGGATCATCCAACATTAATTCATTTGAGAAATCCCAAATACCATAGCAAACCACTTTTACATTGTGAGAACCTTCTTTCACTCTCTTTACTTCATTTACACATTGGGGACAATGTGTTTCTAAGTATGGGGTGGGGTTTGCATGATCCTTTGCATGATGAGCATCTAGGATAGTTTAATATTTGCACATATCTTGCATTGTACATACATATTTTGAAAATCCCATAAAAATCCAGAAAATTTAAAAATTTTTGTGCTTTCTAGGCTTGGATATGATCCTAATGATGAATCTTGTCTTGTGAATTGGCTATGGATAGCCTTATGTGTTAAATTGATAAATGCATATGTGGACTTGAACTACTTCTCTTAAATTATATGGATGATTTGTGGTCATGATGTTTGCCTAGAATGGATTGAGTATTGAAAGTCGAAATTACATGATAGTTCTTGCATACCATCTAGGAATGAATGAGGCACTTCATTTTTCTCTACTTCTCATCTTGATCATGATTGCTTGAGCACCTCAATTGATATAAAATTGACCTCTTTTAACCCATCCGGGAATAGGAGCATGATAGTGTGTTGAAGTGTGTGAAAAGCAAGTGTGGAGTAAAGCTGTTGATGAAAGGAATGTCATGAATGAAATGCTGAAATTATTGTGGAAATGTAGCCAAAAATATAGGTTTGGGGGCATTGGTTTAAATGACAAGTAACTCGGTACACTTCACATAATCGGGTGTTGGTACCTTGCCAAAGTCAAATGAACCAATAGCCCTAACGAGCTTTGGTATGTGTGCCCGGTGTGGATGCACCTCGAAAAATAGAAAAAGCCCGAGGATGGCTAATCACCGAGGTTTCGGCTATTGTACACCAATGCCATTGTCTCAAAAACAAGTCAAAGAAAAAGAAAAGAAAGCAAGATAGGGAAAAATATACACTTAAGGGGAGTTGATCGAGGACAAGGATGTGGAGTTAGTTCCATTCCCGGATTAGCATCACATAACCTAGAAATCCCTACCCAATCACTACATTTCTTGGCCTTTTTATTTCACAAGACCTTATGACCTATTTGCATGTTTGTAAGACTTAGTAATCTAGATTGGATGTACCCTTGATCTTCTTGACTTCTTCATCTTTACTTTTCATGCATGCTTTTGAGTCAAGTACAATTGTCTTTCCATGCCTTCATTTGTTTGATGCATAATTGCTTGTCCATTGCCATAAAACTTGACTATGAAGGTGATCCAATAGTAGAAGCACAAACCCAAAAAGATTTTGCCAATTTTCTGCATACATAAATCATGTCATCTCTTAGTCTATAGTTGGGAATTTGCTCGGGGATGAGCAAACCTTAAGTATGGGGTATTTTGATAACATGATTTATGAGCTAGTTTTAGTTAATCATTTAGATAGATTTCTCACTCATTCATGCATGGTTTAGCATTAGTTCAAGACGTTTTGCACTCAATTCACGTATTTTGTCGAGAATAGACGTCTACACGGACTTGTGCGTGTTTTATAGGTATTTCGGGAAATTTAGAAGCCAAAACGATGCGTTTGAAGATAGTTCATCTAGATGACACATCCTCGGACGCATTAGGATGCACATTAAGGGCTAAGAAGACTCATGAAACCTTGCCAACACTAGCCATGCACCAAATCACAGCTTAATGATCCAAGGCGAAGTTTCTGCACAGAACCACGGTTCTCTGACACTCCACGGCCGTGGAATCAACCGTGGATTTTCCCAGATTCTTGTGACAGCTGTGGCACGACTCTCATGGCCAGCTCATGCAAGTTTGTTATAAAAGTGGTCCTTCATGGGCTGTGAGGGGCAGCTGGGAGCAATCTTGGAGCAACTCATCCATTATTCATTTCCACTAACAAAAAAATATTCTCCCAACAAGAAGTTTTTCTAGGAAGGAAAGTGTCAAAGAGAAGAAGAAGAATTTCATTGAAGAGGAAAAGAAGCACACACACCAATCACTACACCTTGCTAGTTTTTGTAGTGAAGAATTCCGGATTCTATTTCTAGTGTTGTATGAACCTTTGAACCTTCTTTTGGAAGGATTGTAGGTCACCCAATTTCTATTTTCATCTTGGTTTGATTCTAGTTCACTTGTTCATCTCTTTTCTTCATTATCTTGCAAAAGCATGCTATGATTTTGTGTTTGCTTGTATTGATTTCTATTATGAATGTTGTAGGCTAAATATATGTGATTTTAGGGTAAGGAAAGGATGGTTATGGCTAGGGCTATGATAGGATGAGTTTAGATTTACCTTTGGATGACTTGTGTGTTTGAACGTATCCTCTGTTAGAAATCACGGCCAGATCTTGCCAAACCACGGCCGTGGTTTAGGTAGAACAAACTGTGATTTCCCTGGTTCGATGGATCAAATATTAGATTGTTAGAATGTTGAAATCCTAGGTGTTTGTTGAGTTAAATCTATCCTAGGGTGACCTAGTGTTAGCATCTAAGTGTTAGGAGAGACTTACCCGGTAATCCTTACTCTTAGATTCCAAAGATAACAAACCTTAGGTAGTGGTGAGCCTAATAAGCCGCCATTGGATTAAGTGTGCTGGATGGTAGCTTAAGACTAACCCTTCCAAGACTTACCTGGTGAGGATAGGTTGGATCTTTAGGTAACCATTCGGTTTGAGTAGAATTCCGTCCCTTAGGTTCTTAGAGACTTACCTAGGTAATGAGATCTAGGGAATGGACTAGTGGATCATGAGACTTACCCGGTGATTGATTCCAATCATAGAAACACTTAACCCCAACATAGTCAATCCAAGGAATGAATAGATAGCTTGATTCATATGCCATAACCGGAACTTCTAACCCCTAGAATCCGTCTTTTTCTTTCTTTGATCTATATCTTGCTTAGCTTGTTTAATTGCGTTGATTCATAGTTTAGATGATTGATTACCTTGCATCTTTGATTGATCACCAAAAGCCAACCAAAAACATTTGAGATTTTCACTTCTTTATTTCTTCCCCTTTTCTTAACTTAGATCTTCACTAGACTTGATCGTAAATTGAATCAATCTCACCTTAGTCTTTGTGTTCGACCTCGGAATACTATCCCTACTACAAACGTCCCGTACACTGCGGGTTCGCTAGGAGTTAGGAGAAATATAACGAGTATAAATTTAAAACCCAATTGCGCATCACACAATCTTAGCGTAACAAAGCCCAAAAATCTTTGGAAAACCATATGTTCAGCAAGGATGAAGAAGTTCCTAGGGATCAAGGAAAGCTTCCCGGGAAGACGGAGGACAACCCAAAGGGAAGGGTGATGGCTATCACCACTAGGAGTGGATTGACAACCACCGACCTGCAGCCCAAGTTTGTGGAAGTCCCAACTGAGAAGGAGAAAGATAAGGGGAAGGAGAAGGAAGATGTCTACGTTCCTCCTCCATCTTATAAACCTCCCCTACCGTTCCCGCAGTCTAGAACAAGAGCGCGCATAGACAAGCAATTCGGTAAGTTTATTGAACTCATGAGCAAACTGCATATTAATATACCTTTCATTGATGCAATTGTAGGTATGTCCGCTTATGGGAAGTTCTTGAAAGAGCTCCTCTATAACAAGAGGAAGTTAGAAGACTTTGGAGATGTCAAGATGAGTTCGGAATCTTCGAAACTCATCAAAACGATGACTGAAAAGATACCCCCAAAGCTGAGAGATCCGGGGTCATTTTGCATTCCAATTAGAGTAGGAGAAGTCACATGTGACGCCCTTTGTGACTTGGGAGCAAGCGTAAGCATTATTCCACTTGCTTTGTGTAGGAAGATCGGTTTAGGTGAACCTAAACCGGTGAAGATGACGTTATACATGGCGGATCGATCCATAACTCGTCCCGTCGGTATCATTGAGGACGTCCCAGTCAAGCTCGGTAAGTTTTACATTCCAATTGATTTAGTTGTGCTTGACATTCTTGTAGATTGTCCGGTTCCGATCATACACGGAAGACCGTTTCTTGCAACATCCGGTTGTATAGTGGAATGCAAGAATGCTAGGCTAGCTTTTGACATAGGTGAAGAGAAGGTTGAGTTTGTTCTCTCAACTTTGGTGAAAGAGCCAGCTCTTGGAGAGGACATGTTCAATATTAATGACGAGGAAGCGTCTAGAGAGGAAGTGAGCTCGATTCTATTCAAAATCCCATTGCAAAAGGTTATCACCATGAGCATCATGGAAAAAGGAGAGGAAGAGGATTGGAATGAGGAGATTGAAGCCTTAGAGGAGCTAAAAGAATTGCAAGAGAAAGAGTTTGAAAAACTCTACGATGGGTCAGAAAACGTGAGGAATCACGGCCAGTCGTGCTATTCCACGGCCGTGGTTTCCCCCAAGATGACCGTAATCAGCTATTCGGAGAGCACCAGAGAGTTACATGGCCAAAACCACGGCCGTGGAACCACCAGTGATGCCGTAATTGACTTCCACGCCCTAAACCACGGCCGTGGAAGTAACAGTGGTGCCGTAATTTTGGGTATTTCTGAGAAAAATTACGTTCTTTCTACAAATACTCTTGAGTCTTCTTCCATCACTCCCACACCCTTAGAGACTTCTAAGGAAGCGTCGGACACATCTCAAGACTCATCAAAGGCATCAATGTCTATGGAATTGAAGCCACTTCCCACACATCTTCGGTATGCATTTCTTGGAACTAATTCTACTTTTCCCGTAATTGTTAGTTCCGAATTAAGTGAAGGTGAACATGAGAGACTAATGGATGTTCTAAGGAAACATAGGAAAGCCTTAGGTTGTACTAGAGATGATCTTGTAGGAATTAAACCTCCATTATGCATGCACAAGATTCTAATGGAGGAAGATTTTAAGCCTTCGCGACAACCTCAAAAACGGTTAAATCCGATCATGAAGGAGGTTGTTAAGAAGGATATTCTTAAGTTGCTTGATGCAGGTATCATCTATCCTATCTCGGATAGCATGTGGGTGAGCCCCGTTCAAGTTGTTCCGAAGAAAGGAGGAATGACAATCATCACTAACAAGAACAATGAGCTCATTCCTACCAGAACCGTGACGGGATGGAGGATGTGCATTGATTACCGCAAGCTGAACAATGCAACTAGGAAGGATCACTTCCCGCTACCATTCATTGATCAAATGCTTGAGAGGTTAGCACAATATTCCTATTTTTGCTATCTTGACGGTTATAGTGGTTTCTTCCAGATTCCGATCCATCCCGACGATCAAGAGAAGACCACATTCACATGCCCATGGGGGACGTTTGCCTATAGACGGATGCCCTTCGGGCTTTGCAATGCCCCAACCACCTTTCAAAGGTGCATGATGGCCATCTTCTCGGAGTATATTGAGGAGATAATGGAGGTTTTTATGGATAATTTTTCTATTTATGGTTCTTCATTCGATAATTGTCTTTCTAACCTCTCTCTTGTGTTGCAAAGGTGTGAGGACACTAACCTAGTTCTTAATTAGGAGAAGTGTCAATTCATGGTGAAAGAAGGTATTGTGCTAGGACACTTAATCTCTAGTAGAGGGATTGAGGTAGACAAGGCTAAGATAGAGACCATAGAGAAACTTCCTCCTCCATCTTCAGTGAAGGGGATAAGAAGTTTTCTAGGACATGCTGAATTTTATAGACGTTTTATCAAAGACTTTTCTAAGATATCGAAACCACTTACTAATCTATTGATGAAGGATGCCGTTTTTGATTTCTCACACGATTGTTTAGATGCATTCTACAAGATCCGGGAAGCTCTCATCTCAACCATGATTATCCAACCTCTGGACTGGAATCTCCCGTTCGAGGTTATGTGTGATGCAAGTGACGTAGCTGTTGGAGCTGCGCTGGGGAAAAAGAAAGAAGGCCGAACACATGCTATCTACTATGCTAGCAAGACACTAGACGAAGCGTAGCTCAACTACGCCACAACTGAAAGGGAATTCTTAGCTATTGTACATGCCTTTGAAAAGTTTCGTTCTTATCTTGTAGGTGCAAAGGTGATTGTATACACGGACCATTCAGCGATCCGGTATCTACTTGCCAAGAAGGATGCGAAACCGAGGCTGATTAGATGGATTCTTCTCCTACAAGAATTTGATCTAGAGATCCGTGAAAAGAAAGGCTCAGAAAATTCTATTGCGGATCATTTGAGTCGTCTACCACACATTGAAGACGACGATCTACCTATAGATGACTCCTTTCCGGATGAGCACTTACACATCATAAAGGAGTGCATCGACAAAATATCTAGAGGTAACGAACCTTGGTTTGCTGATTTTGTAAATTACTTGGTTTGTCAGGAAATACCTCCTGGATTGTCCTATGCATAAAAGAAGAAGTTCCTTAGGGATGTCCGGCAATACTTTTGGAATGAACCTCTACTCTTCAAGAGAGGTCCTGATGACATCATTAGGAGATGTGTGCCGGAAGACGAAATGCAAAGTGTCATTCATCATTGTCATTCACTACCTTGTGGAGGACACACTAGTTCCAATAAAACTAGCGCTAAGGTATTGCAATCTGGATTCTTTTGGCCTACTTTATTTAAGGATGTGCAAGCCTTTGTTTCGTGTTGCGATGCTTGTCAAAGAACAAGAAACATCTCTAGGAGAAACGAGATGCCCCTCAACAACATTCAGGAGGTGGAAATCTTTGACGTTTGGGGAGTAGACTTCATGGGACCTTTCCCATCATATTGTGGAAACCAATACATACTTCTAGCCGTAGATTATGTTTCTAGATGGGTTGAAGCTATTGCCTCTCCAACTAATGATGCCATGGTTGTTGTCAAGTTCTTTAATAGAACTATTTTCCCAAGGTTTGGGACACCACGTACCATCATTAGTGACGGAGGTTCACACTTCATTGCCCGACTATTTGAAACTCTACTAGCTAAGTATGGGGTGACTCACAAGATCGCCACCTCCTACCATCCACAAACAAGTGGAGATTTCGAATAGAGAGATCAAAGACATCCTTGAGAAGACGGTCTCAAAGACGAGGAATGATTGGTCTTTGAAGTTGGATGATACATTATGGGCATATAGGACTTCATACAAGACTCCCATAGGTATAACACCATACAACCTTGTGTATGGGAAGTCTTGTCATCTCCCGGTTGAGCTAGAACACATAGTGTACTGGGCTGTGAAGTGGTTGAACTTCGGCATGAAGGAAGCGGGCGAGAAGAGCCTCTTAGACCTCAATGAGCTTGAAGAACTCTGCTTGAACGCCTATGAAAATGCCAAGATATATAAAGAAAGAGCGAAGCATTATCATGATAAACATATCATTCGAAAGGATCTCAAAGAAGGACATCAAGTTCTCCTCTACAATTCAAGACTTTGCCTCTTTCCAGGTAAGCTTAAATCTCGTTGGACTGGACCTTATCTAATCAAACGTGTTTTTACCCATGGCGCAGTTGAAGTATGGGGTGAAAAGGGCGGAAGCTTTAAGGTGAACGGTCAACGACTCAAGAAGTATACACCGGAACTCCAAGCTGAAGAGTTCGCGCCCACCGCACTCGAATAAGTGCGAATATGGTCTAGCTACGGACCTTAAACAAGCGCTTCTTGGGAGGTAACCCAAGGTATTGCACTTACCTTTTTGTTTTCATTCTTAGAGTAGCTTAGATTAGTTGTTTTTGCTTTGTTTTCGCTCGATACCTCCGCTATGTTATGTTTTTGGATGTAGGAATAATGATTGGGCAAAGGAAAGATGCAAAAGTTGGAAGGAATTGACAAAACTTGGATGTTTACACAAAATAGAGACTTCCACGCCCAAAACCATGGTCGTGGAAGTAACAAGTGACCGTAATTTCCCAAAATCAAGCAAAATTCACCAAAACCACGGGTTCCGTACAAAACCA
Source organism: Fagopyrum homotropicum (assembly GCA_033239125.1). Classification (NCBI taxonomy): domain Eukaryota; kingdom Viridiplantae; phylum Streptophyta; class Magnoliopsida; order Caryophyllales; family Polygonaceae; genus Fagopyrum; species Fagopyrum homotropicum. The sequence goes on along the minus strand of BSWB01000003.1, from coordinate 52,874,106 downwards.
CGGCCGTGGTTTGCTCCGAGTGACCGTGATTTTCAAAAATTTTACGGGCACTATATAAACCACGTTCCTTCACAAACACACACCAAAATCCCAAATCCACGCCCCAAACCACGCCCAAATTGCCAACACCCTTCTTCATCTCTCAAATCTTCGTTCGATGTCCGATTTGTTCGATTCTTGAGCCTAAAGTGGAGCATTTTCGATCATCTACACGATACAAGCAACAAACCAAGTGAAAAATCCACTCAGAAGAAGGAATTTGGATTTTAAAGATCCAAAACCTAGGTTTTTCTCCCTTTTCTCTACTTTGTCAATCCGGTTCAATTTCTTCGCAAAATTTAGGAGAACTGATTGAAATTGAATTGGAAAGTCTAGGACAGTGATTGATGAGTTTGGTGTTGATTTGTTGAGATTTGAGAAAAACAGACCAAAGCCACAGTCTATGTACGTTCCACGGCCGTGGTTTTTCAAGCAAGCCGTAATTTCTTCTGTCCAAAGGAAAAATGTTTAGGAGAAAGTCTAGCAGGAATAAGAAGAGAATGGATGATAGTTCCTCCTCTTCCCAACCCCCTCCTAGCCATCCAACATCACCACCACCTCCTAGAATCCCAACCATTCATGAAGACTACTTAGGAGACTTAGAGAGGATCGAGAAGAGGCCGGTCATAGGACCTCGATACTTAGTCCTTGAGAAGCTTGAGCCGCTCAACGTTGTGAATGATTTGACGTTGCTCTTGGATAGATCTGGTTTGATAGTCTTCTCCGCTATTAGAGAGGACGCTTATGAGGAGATCACTAAGGAGTTAGTCACCTCCTTTGAGCATAGCCACATGAACCGAACCCTTTCTTTTAGGCTAATGGAGCAGGATTATGAGTTCTCCATTGTTCTGTTTGGAACCTTCTTTGAGTTCCATGAGAGTTTCAATGGGAGATTTCCTAGTGGTGTGTACCCTAAGGACTTTTGGGAGGAGATTGCCATGATATATGCTAGTGAGGATCGTTGGCAACCGGCCGACACCAAGGCTAAGCTTATCTATCACTTAGCCTTGAAGATAGCTCATAGGGTCCTTTCCGAGTGTCTCTTCCCTAGGACAGAGACTCCCCCCCCCCAAAGATTAAGACCGATGAGCTCTTTCTCCTTTATTGCATGCTCTATGGTAGATCCGTTGATTGTGCTACCCTCCTTGCCTCCACTATGAATAAGCTGAAAAACAAGAAGGCCGGGAACATTGGTAATGGTGGCATGGTTACTCACATAGTCAACCAATTAGGGATAGACTACTCCGCTTGCACTAGGATAGCGGCGAGACCTTTGAGTCTCAATGGCCTTATGACTAGAGGCATTATCTTTCCCCGCCACCAAGCTCCAACTACCGCAACCATGCCATGGGAGGAGAGAGGTGGTAGAGGTATCCCTTGGCTTCCCGAGTACTCCATTATGGCCGGACGCCATAATTGGAAGGCGACCTTTGAGGCTATGCATGCCAATAGGTTAGTAGCTCCTCCGTATGTGCCGGATGATATCCCAGCTGGGGAGGATGATGAGGAGATGGGAGGAGGTGATGATCATGAGGTAGGAGGTGATGAGCACACATTTGGTACATTCCCGGATCAGCCGGACACCTTCCCGGACCCACCTAGACGTTCTCCCCGCCCTTCTAGACCTTCCGGTGCCTCTTCTTCACGCCATGCTAGCGTGAGTGAGAGGCCGACTTGGATGGACGCTTCACCCACTTGGTATGGAGCGCAGCCGGACTGGATTGGAGCTCCTCCACCATGGTATGAGTAGGCACCGACATCTCCCCCACCTCAGGATGCTCTAGCTTGGTATAGATAGCCGCCGGAGTGGTACTCGCAGCTCCCGGAGTGGGCCACCGATCTATCCAGGAGAGTGGGAGATCTAGAGATCCGACAGGAGACACGTGACACCCGGAGCCAGGAGCATGATCGCATGATGAGAGACATCTACCGCCAGCAGTTTGGGCAGCCTTTTAGCTCGGATTTCTTTCCGTATCCACCACCGCCTCCTCCATAGTGATGACGATGATTGACCGCTGGATTAAGCCGCCCCACCACTGTCTAGTGAGTTTCTTTGTTTTCCTTTCTTTTCTTTATTTCTTTTGAACATTGAGGACAATGTATGTTTCAAGTATGGGGTGGGGTGTGACTATGGTTTGTAATAACTCTACTTACTTTGCTTTGATAATTCTATGAACACTTGCATGTTTCCTTTAATTTTCACACGTTTCATTATTGCATTTCATGAAAAAGGCTTTGAAAAACCCATAAAAATTTGAAAAATTTGAAAATATTTGTGCTTCTAAGATTAGAGATGGTTTCTATGATGTAAACTACTTGTGGAATGAGTTTTTGATGACAATTGTATGCTTAAATTGAATTATAAATTGTGAAGAGATTGAGTATGTTGTTTATCCTTTCTTGCAAATTCCATAATGTGAAGGTTTTATCTAAATCATATTGAGAAACAAAGGTTGAAATCACAATATAGGTTCTTATACTTCTTTATGAAATGATTAGGGCACCTCGATTTTCTTACTTCTTTCTTGGATCATTTAGCCCCTCAATGAAATAATTGCCTTCTTTACCTATCCGGGATTTAGGAAGGGTTGATTTTGGCATGTTTGATGTGAGAGGGCCATGAAAGCAAATGTTTTCAAAGTGTAGGAAAATTCTAGGTTTCGGGAAGTCAATCATGACGATGAGTAACTCGGCACCATTCACAAAGCCGGGTGTTTGTGTCTTGCCAAAGTCGGATTGAGCGATATTCCTAACGGATTATGGTATGTGCATCAAGGGTTTGAGGCATCTCGAAATTGAGAAACGCCAATCTCCTAGGCTTCGGTTATTGTGCACCGCTGTCCATAACTCCAAAAGTGAAGTCGAAAAATTATGTGCAAAAAGTCTAGAGCAAAGCTCTAAGTTGATGGAAGTTCAAATGGTAAAAGAAAAGAGTTTGTGTTGTCCTTCTTCCCGGATTTATACACCACATTCCTTTACAAATTTCCCACCTTTTCCGCATTCTTGACCTTATTTGAAAGTCCTTGAGATCATAAGAGTGTTATTTGACTTGGTGATCTAAATTGAAGTTTCACATGCTTGATTTTGACAATGCTTGAAGGTTATGATGTTTGTATTGAAGTATTTGCAATTTATGAAGTTTCTTTGCTTTGTATACTTTGGTTTATGGATATGAGCATTTTCAAGGATGAATGAAGCAAGGTTTGAGGATGATCTATTGACTAGAAGCACACCAACCAAAAAGATTGTTTTGTTTTGTTTTGTATTTATATTTCATTCTACCTTATGTTCTAAGCTTTTAAAAACCTTGCTTGGGGACAAGAAAGTGGCAAGTATGGGGTATTTTGTTAGCATGAAATATCACTATATTTTAGGCACTTGTTTTAGTTGTTTTTCCCTCTTTATTGTGTTCTTAGATATGAGTTCGAAGCAATTGTGAGCTAGTTCACCCACTTTGTCGATATAGAGATCTACACTAGCTTCGTTTTGTTTTTAGGTGAATAAAGCTTGGATTGGAGAAAAATGTGGAAGGAAAGGAGTGTTTGATCACACTTGATGGCACGGAGATGCATTAGAGAGGCTAAGGAAGGAGCATGGATGAAGGATGTCACGAAACTAAGGCAAAAACAAGGATTTAGAAGAACCACGCCCAGAATTACGGTCGTGGAAGAGGATTTGAAGAACCACGCTCTAAACCACGGCCGTGGATTTGGCAACATGAACGTGGACGAGAGTTTGGAGCACTGCAGAGAGTTACACGGTCTAAACCACGGCCGTGGAAATCATATGGCACCGTAATTGGATTCCACGCTCTAAACCACGGTCGTGGAAAGTTGTTCATGACCGTGATTTTGGCGATCCTGTGACGTATCATATTTTGCCACGTCAGCCACATCATTGGGCTTTCTCGTAACCCTACCTCGTCCTATAAAAAGCCTTGAGAAGAGAGTTTTCGGGATCCGTGCTTAGCCTCGCTTAAACGCTATTTAGAGTTCCAATTAGAGTTGGAGACGACCTTAAGGTTTCATTTCGACCTTAAGATTGGAGATTCGTGGAGGACATATTTTCGGAGATTGTGTACTTTTGGAGATATTTTTAGGGTTTTCATTGAAGGACGGATTGACATCCCGTTCTTTGTGACTTCTCTAGATCTTTGTGAGGTTTCTATTGCTATTCTTCTAGATTCATAAACATATTACTTTGTGTTTGGATTTCGAGATTGACTTTGAGTTTTATTTGAGTTTTTGAGGGTTTTCATCTCTTATTTTTCTTAATTTGATTATTGATATCATGACAATGATTGTTGGCTAAAACCCTTTAGCAATTCTAAGGTGAAGGGTTGATAGTTGTGGCTTAGATGATGATAGATCGATCGTAATTTGATTGGACCCTAAGAGTGTGAGAAATATCGTCGACGCCCTAAATCACGGGCTGTTCTTGGTTTCCACGGCCGTGATTCTCAAAATCTACCCGTGATCTTCTCTGTTTTACGACCCTTGCTTTTGCTTTAATCCAAAGTTAAAGATTAGCTTTAACCTAGTCTTGGCTTGCCTTTCCTAGGTAGTAGTGAGACTCAACATCAGCTATTTCGGTTTCGAGTATCACAACCTAAACCGTTTTAGTTTATCTTTGATTCCTTGGGTTTGGGCATGGGTATTTGAGATCAATTCTTACCTTTAGATCCTTTCTATACTGCAGCCTCAATAACCTTTATAGAGAGAGTCTTTGGGTGAGTTATATAGGGTTTTGGAACTTCACCGTACACTACCTTACTTTAGTATACCTTTGCAAATCTCAACTCTGTCCTTACATCTATAGTATATCTTGAATCGATTGCCACATTTTGATACTTGGATCTTTAGGGTTGTTGTTTTCCCAATATTTGCAAAGCTTCTACACTTTTGATTGCTCGATTACTTGAAACTGATTTTGTTTCACCAATTCCCTGAATTCGATACTCTGGAATACGTGCTTAACCACGCCGATCCGTACACTGCGGGTTCGCTTGCTTTTATTCTAGTTTTATAAAATAAACTTATTTGTACGCACGTTTTAGGGGAACAATCATATCTCATTCTAGGAATGTAATCGAATGCTCAACAAAGGTGTGGTTCGGCTCAACCACCGGATCATCATAACTCACAAGGTGTCTTGAATCTGATATATACTCCCTCAGTTGGGGACACATGAAACACAGGGTGAACACTATCTAACCTCATACGCAAAGGTGATTGTTATGCTGCCTTCACAATACTGTTCATGATCTCCAGGAAAACGTCATATTTGGTACTCAGTTTCCCTTTTATGCCAACACGTCTGTTGTCTCACAACGGAGATGCTCTCCACCGGCCATGAACTCTCACTTGAACATTAGAGGTTGAAGCCTCTTGTCTGCATATGATATCTGGCAACTTTGTACAATCAGTATTCTTCCTCTAATCAGCGTTACTTGAGCTATAAAATCTTGAATTTGATTAGGTGTTATTCCACTAATATTTCTAGACCAATTCTAGCATAAAGGTATACGGCATATATGTCTATATAATGCCTCATAGGGCCATCTTAATAGATGCACGTCAATCATTGTTTAATAATAAACTCATTAATGGGAGATAATCTAACCATCCATGTTTCCAATTCAACACACAAGCTCAAAGTATATCCTCAAGGATCTAGATGGCCTTCCATGACTTACCATCTGTCCAGCGGTGAAACGTAGTCGTGAAGTGTAGACTCGTCCCCAAAGCAATCCAAGTCTATTGTCAAACCTTAAGGTAAATCGCTCATCTCAATCAGAGACGATTATCCTTGGTATACCATGAAGTCTCCCTCTCTGCCTAGGGTAATCCTTCACCAATCCACTCACTGGCCACGTCTTTCTGATAAGAATGAAACGTGCCGGCTTCATTAGTCTGTCACCAACAATTCAGATAACATCAAAACGCCTACTGGGTCTCAATCCCGTCACAAAGTTCAAAGAGATGTCCTCCCACTTCCACTACTACACTGGTAGTGGATGGAACTCATCTCCAGTTTAGTAATACTCAATCATGATCTGCTGACTAGTCACACATTGTGTCACAAATCTGATTACATCGGTTTCAATCTTCTTCATCAACATAATCGTCTCACCACGTAGTACATCTTACTCGTACCTGGATGTTCTGAGTAAGGTGTACAGTGAGTGTACTATAACATTCTATATCTCGACTCCGAATGAGCGGTTATATAGACGCAGTCGCGACACCTCATTACCCATCTACTCCATTGGGAAACTGTGGTGCCTCACCATGAGACACCCTCTCTCTCTAAACTTCATCAAGTTCGGGAAGGTCCCTTGCTTCTTGTTCGCTCCAAAGTGTGTGTAATATCCGGAATTTTCGTTCCGTTTAATTCCGAAGCAAATCGGACTTCGAGCCGCTAACGGTTTTCCATTCTATCTACTATTTCTTTCTTCATGAATTTTATCATTTTATGTAGAATTTAATTCACATAAAATGATAGATCAAACCCTAGTTATTATAATTCATTCTTATCGATGACTTTAGACGAGATCATGACAAGTTGTGACGAGATCATGACTAAGCTGGGAAGAGACCATGACAAAGCCCGACAAACCTGTGACAAACTCATTCATGGACCTGACAAGGTCATGACGAGTTTTGACAGGTTTTTGACAAACTATTCAGCCATCTTATTTTTACCTTGTTTCAACCAGCCTTGCCTTTGCTCCAGCCCAGAATTTGTGTTGCTTGTGTGCTGGCCCAGTAGTGGCTTTGTGTCTGTCCAGCCCATCAGTGGCTTTGTGTCCGTCCAGCCCAGCAGTAGCTTTGTGTCCGTCCAGCCCAGCCAGCCTTGCGTTGCTCTTCAGCAACCCTAGAAGACAGCAGCCCATGGATCTCCTACATTGCATTTTGATCTTCATCAGCCCATGAGGACAACCAACCAAAGACGTAACACCTGCACGTCTCTCTTCCCAAACGTCTGTATTCAAGTCTCGATAGATTCTCTCTTCTGCAGTGGTCGTGAGTTCCAGACTTCATAAACAGCCAGACGAGCAGCAAATCCCTCCCTGTGATTCTGTCACAAGCAACAGCCAGCAAGCAACAACAAAAGAACAGCCTTGCTCCTTCCTATGGCCTTCGCCTAGCATCAATCGAAGAACCACAACACCGCTGTTGATGCCTCTCCTCATCTTTGTCGGTCGAGTAAGATCCATAGCTATCTTCTCTACGTTTCCCCTCCATATATATGTGCTAATAGTTGCCTCAAAACTGCCTGGAACCCAGACATAACAGCCCAGGAACAATCTCAAGGGCTGCTTCATTTTTTCCTGAGTTTAAGACAGTGACGATCATCCAACTTCTGGGCCAGATTTAGGTATGCTAAACTCATTATTTTTGGCTGGTTTTCAGATATGTCATAGACGGCATTGCATAATAAAGCATACTAAAATTTTAGAGAAATCGGAGTTACGGTTTGAGAGTTATTGTGTTCCAAATTTGACGCCTCATGCAGTTTGTATATATGTGCTGAGTGTTGGGGAAAACAGCGAGTGATGCTGTTTTGTGAGATGGTTTTGAATAACCTCTTGATCTCCTTTGGGCTTGAATTTAGGATATGATATAGTTGACATATTGTTGTAGAACATATTAAAATTTGAGAAGCATCCAGCGAGTTGTTTGAGATTTATGATTTTTCAAAGATTTAGTCATAAACAGTTTTTCTGTTGTGCTGAAATTCGGTTTTGTGAGATAGTTTTAAATAGGATTTTTTTCTCCTTTGCGGCTGAATTTTGGATATATTATAGATAAGATTTTATAGTAGAACATATCAAAATTTGGGATAAATCCACCGAATAGTTTAGGAGTTATGATTTTTCAAAGTTAAGACAGTGTGCTATTTGTTAAGTGTTGTAACCAACTTTAGAAATTTTTGTAGAAGCGATGTTTTAACAATTTTAAGAAATTCTTGCTCCTAGGAGTAGATGAGATATCATAGATGATCTAGGGAATTATTTTGGAATTTTATAAGATTATTCGAATTTTATATTTGAAGCCGAAGTTAGACCTTAACGATCTGTCCGAATATAGGGGAATGGGTAAATTGCCAGTTTGTAACCAAACTCATCTTTAGGAGTTAGAATATGACTCTTTAGTCTCAAATAAGAGTTTAGGCATGAATTATGGAATTTTTGGAAGTTTCGAGACCAAGGGTAAAATAGTCATTTTACCATAAATTAATATTGTAATCAATTCCGTTCTATAAAGACCTACTATCTTAGAAGTCTTAGACTTCTAATCACCTAGAAAGTGTGCTGACACACTTGCCTCTTTTGACATGCCACTGAATTCCTACTGTATAGATCAATTTGCAAATTAGAAAGACAAGATCTGATTCAGGTAAGTCCACGGACTTACTTAGCTAGCTTTCTTGTATGAGTGTAATGTGTATGAGTGGTATTTGCTAGTTATGATAAACTACGAAACCGGATTAGGCAGACTTTATTATTTACTTAATTGACCCAAGTGTATGATAACGGGTCGTGACATCATCTGCCTAGCTCTTGCGAGAGTCTAGGCGGTTCCCTGCGACCAGCCTAGTCCGGTAGACGGTCAGATGTATTCGTACCATTCCGCGTTGGTAAACAGGGACAGGGGCGAGGTTTGGGAATCCCTCGTGTCACAAAATAAGTATCATTAGTAATGACCTATCACCTAATTAAAGATAATAAAAGGATTGAGTGTTGCATGTTGATTGTGTATGATGTGTGATTGTGCTTTTACCTTTATACTTATGCATAGAATGTTTGCTAACGGTTTTATACCGCTTGTAGATGCCTTGCAGGTTAAGACAGTTGTAGAGAGATCCGGAGGAAATGGTCAGCCGGATCCACGTACTAATTTAGTTGGGGACGGGGATGTCTTCTGTTCTTCATATGCATCGTTTTAGTAGCGTTTCTTGTAAGGTTGATACATATTCTCCATGTATATATTGTTTACAGTTTTCAAATGTTTTAAATACTTTTGTGCCTTGTTGTAAGATCCAAGTAAATTGTTGTCAAACTATGGTCGGGACCCATTGTGAGGTCCCAACCAGTAGCTCCCCGAGTTCTCAGAATTTGGGGTGTTACAATATGGTATCAGAGCTTTGGGTTGGCAACAATGGCACTTGAAATCTTCTGAAAGACCAAATGTATAAAATAACTAGAACCCGAAAGGGGTCTAAAATTTTCAAAACGGATTTATGATTTCACACGCGCGCATAGTCGGGTTGTTGGGTTAGTAGTACGTCGGACCACCATCGCTTCGGTGGATCTCTACAACTTGGATCGATAGGAGTTAGTATATAGACTTTTTATCATGTTTCTTATTATATGTTATATACATGCGTATGCTTAGTTTGTTAGTATCCTAAAGGATATTTTATGTCCTTTAGTCGTGATATCATGAAGCAATTATCGCCTCATGATAAATCAACTGTGGACTTGAAGAATCTCCAACACGAGGCAATGGAATCGGACCTTGAATTGAGTATTATACTCGGGTAGGCCACTTGGTGATCCTTACCAATCATCCAGAGAACAAGTGAGCAAGGATGTAGAGTTGTGAAGATAATTTTTACCACAAGCACAATCAAAGGAGGAAGAAAATCTTGAGTCAGTTCAGTTAGAAGGAATAGAAGGTCGTAAAAGGAACTCGGGCATACGAAGCCGAGAGACGGAATTAGAAGAACCATGCAAGAGACTACAAGAGTGCGGAGTAGAGATAATAATATTGGAACGAGACAAGTAGAACTGAGTACAACCAAGATTGCGGAATCAAGGACATTACAATCGAGGCGGATGCCCCATAGACCATTGTGGGCATAAGAAACCAGAAGAGACAGAGTGTCAATCCGGGTGTGAGAATCTAAGGTGCACGGTATTTAGACCGACAATTGAGTGTAAAAGCGAAAAGGCAGACCCCACAAGTGTGGGGAGGTTTTGACCTCCTCAGAGATATAAGAAGTTTGGAAGAAACCGCGACGCCAATATCCAAAGAATGGAAGCCTGTAGCAAAGTCAACGGAATTTCATGAAGGTGATATTACCACTAAATCCAGTGAAGAAATGTGTATGGGAGAACGGCCTTGCTAGACTCGAGAGTTAGGGTAACCCGAATTATCACGGGACCTAAGCCATCAACACAGATGGTCCATGCAAAAGGAACTGCAAGTGGATGATCATTACGGCCATAGGAATTTCAAGGACGCTTGCAAAGCTATCGTGGAAACTTGAAACGACTATTTATGCCAAATGACTGACACAACCGGACTAGAGAAATGGAGTTATCCCATAAGAAGCGGAAGGATGGAAGGTAGGACGAACTAAAGAAGTATAAAAGGATTGTTGTGAGCAATTGTTTACCTACTAGCTAAAGAAATTTTGACATATCACAATTAACACGGAAGGGAGACTTACAACTTAATGTAAGAGCGAAGGGTAGACTTCACAAGCCTGGAGACATTTTGTCTTCTTTAAAGATAAGAATTCTAAGAGGAATAACAACGCCAATATCGAAAGGATCGAAGCCCGTAACATAGTCAATAGAGATTTGGAAGGAAATATTACAAAAAAACGCCGATTAAGGAACCTGTGCTTGTGAGAATCGTGTGGTGGACTCAAGAGTCCAGGGTAACCCCCATTTATAACAGAGCATAGGTCATCAACACAGACGGTCCCTGTAAAAGGACTACAATTGGGAGGTAATTAAATGTCATTGGAACTACAAGACGCTTACCATCTATCGTGGAGTGTTAAGAACGACTTTTGACGTTAGGCGAATGTCATAGTGAGACTTGAGAAGGAGAGTTTTCCCAAAGGAAGCAGAAGAGTGAAAGATAAGACGAATTAAGAAGGATAAAAGGATTAATCTAGTAGGTGATGTGCACCAAAAGTTTAATACCAGTAGAGGTATGAAACTGAGATAAGTCAATTATAGACTGACCGATGTCAACCAAGGACATGCAAGTATTGTTTGGTATTGACGAGTTATCTGCCGGTAAGAAGAGATATTTGTGACGGTGGATCTATGGAGTAGCTGTACCGACGCCTTAGAGGATTTCCTTAAATAGGCAACGACAACCTTCTTGGATGAATTAAAGGTATAAAAAGAAATGTTTTAAGGGTTACTTCTTGGGTGGTTAAGAGAATTAAGAAAGTACATGCAAGTCTGGTAGTTTGAATCCATGCTAAGAGAATTAAGAAAGTAAACGGAAGAAGTTGTTCTCCAATCGTTATTTTATTTCATTAACGCAATTAAGTAAGGTACTTGGTACTTCATCCGGTTAGGACTTATGGTATAATTGGATGAAAGAGTTTGAGGTTAATCACTTGGGACTCACATAAAATGTCCTTATGATTAATGAGTGACAACAAAATTATCAGAGTAGCGCAGCGGAAGCGTTGTGGGTCCTAAACCACAAAGCTGGAAGAAATGGTACAGAAAAACGACGTGTCGAGTTTAAGATGATGATAGTTGGTGAAATGTATTCTAGTTGGAAGGAACGTGAGATAGGCTATGTGGAGTTACTGAAAATATTGTACGGAAACTTATGTGCATGTAGAGGTAAAAGAAGGAGGCTGGTACCCTATTATGGATCCGAGTGAAGAGTGATGGCTTTGTTACATGTTGCCAGGCAAGTAGTTTTGGAATTTTATACCTAACGAAGTACGTTAGAGTGAGTTTCTTGATGAATTGAGAAAAGAATTGACGATGTAATAAAAGTATGGTGCATGGTCTTCACTAGGGAACTCAAGGTGAGTAGCTACCCTACTGAGTCGAAGACATATAAGGAAATAAGCGGCAGGAGTATTACTGGTCTGATAACCATAGTGGATAAAAGAGTGCACTGTGGATGGTATGTTAACAATTATGGAGTAGTTAGAATCAAATAACGGTGATAGGAGATCACTTTGTGTATAATACCGTCATTCCGGACATATTCTATGTCACTTAGGATTTTGGAAAATGCGTGAGAAGCCTAAGTTTGAGGAAACGATATATTAGAGATCTTTAAATAATATAATAATGCAGCCAAGTGAACAAAGAGGTTGACCACTAGATTTGATTTTTAGTTTTCTCGAGTGTTAGACTTGAAAAGGGTAAATGTGATGATTCCTTACCTGAGGAATAAGATGACTGAGTAATATTAAAAGACAAGACCAAGTGGGTCGTGATACGAAGAGCAATAGGCACTTGGTAAGTGTAGTGGATGTTGAAGACTGCTGGCCTGAGTGTGTAGTCAGAACCTTTTTAGAAGGCCGGAAGCAAGTGGTCATAACAGAGGGAAGAAAGTTGAATAGATCATTTTTCCGTAGGGTCATCAAAGGATCTAGAAGTGATTTGTGTAAGGAAAACCATTGGAAGTTTTAAAGCGGTTTAAAAGTGACTGATGGACTAGTTTTCCTCACCCTATTGGAGAGGGTAGCTTCAGTTTTCCACGGAGACTAAGTTTGGGAACTGAGTTTGTGAATTTCAGTGGGGAGATACCTACCAGACACGGGTTAGGTTATCATATTAGAGGATCAAACAGTTGAGCCGGATGATACCGGTGAGATATCCGGTAACCACTGTAGAACGTGGTAACATACGCTTGTGATCTAAGTACCTGAAAAGATTTAAGATTTAGTGGTTTTATGAAAATCCGATAAGGCTACCTAAGATTGGAGATAGTAAGAGACGTAACCTTTCAAAGACCCATGTAGCGATAGTTGTAACCTCGGGAGTGACGAGTTAGGGCTTGACCTTGTATGTGTGATATTGTTTGACTGCTTGTTTATTTCATGATTGGGTGTTAGTCAGTGATGTGTTCTTTTGGTAACCTTGATGTGCGGGATACTTAGATGTGGAAACGACGAGACTTTTGCATAGTGATCAAACACACCCAGTTGGTGCCTTAAAGGCCGATCACGATTGTCTTACCCTAAGTTTCGGGATGAAACTTATTTTGAGGGGGATCTGATGTAACGACCGGTTTTTTTTTCGTTACGCTTTAACAGGGTTAGAGGGGTTTAGAAAACGAAATTAAAATTTAGTGAAACTAGGATAAACAAGTTTATGTAGGGAAGTCATGTGATTAAATACCTTGTTCTAAGTTTCGGGACGAAACTTATTTTAAGGAGGTACTGATGTAATATCCGGAATTTTCGTTCCGTTTAATTCCGAAGCAAATCGGACTTCGAGCCGTTGACGGTTTTTCATTCTATCTACTATTTCTTTCTTCATGAATTTTATCATTTTATGTAGAATTTAATTCACATAAAATGATAAAATTATATCAAGCTCTAATTCTTATAATTATTTATCATTTTATGTAGATTTTAATTCACATAAAATGATAGATTTATATCAAACCCTAGTTATTATAATTCATTCTTATCGATGACTTTAGACGAGATCATGACAAGCTGTGACGAGATCATGACTAAGTTGAGACGAGACCATGACAAAGCCCGACAAACCTGTGACAAACTCATTCATGGACCTGACAAGGTCATGACGAGTTTTGACAAGTTTATGACAAACTATTCAGCCATCTTATTTTTACCTTGTTTCAGCCAGCCTTGCCATTGCTCCAGCCCAGCATTTGTGTTGCTTGTGTGCTGGCCCAGCAGTGGCTTTGTGTCCGTCCAACTTTGTGTCCGTCCAGCCCAGTAGTGGCTTTGTGTCCGTCCAGCCCAGCAGTAGCTTTGTGTCCGTCCAGCCCAGCCAGCCTTGCATTGCTCTTCAGCAACCCTAGAAGACAGCAGCCCATGGATCTCCTACATTGCATTTTGATCTTCGTCAGCCCATGAGGACAGCCAACCAAAGACGTAACACCTGCACGTCTCTCTTCCCAAACGTCTGTATTCAAGTCTCGACAGATTCTCTCCCTTCTGCAGTGGTCGTGAGTTCCAGACTTCATAAACAGCAAGACGAGCAGCAAATCCCTCCCTGTGATTCTGTCACAAGCAGCAGCCAACAAGCAACAACAAAAGAACAGCCTTGCTCCTTCCTATGGCCTTCGCCTTGCATCAATCGAAGAACCACAACACCGCTGTTGATGCCTCTCCTCATCTTTGTCGGTCGAGTAAGATCCGTACCTATCTTCTCTACGTTTCCCCTTCATTTTTTCCTGAGTTTAAGACAGTGACGATCATCCAACTTCCGGGCCAGATTTAGGTATGCTAAACTCATTATTTTTGGCTGGTTTTCGGATATGTCATAGAAGGTATTACATAATAAAGCATACTCAAATTTTAGAGAAATAGGAGTTACGGTTTGAGAGTTATTGTGTTCCAAAGTTGGCGCCTCATGCAGTTTGTATATATGTGCTGAGTGTTGGGGAAAACAGCAAGTGATGCTGTTTTGTGAGATGGTTTTGAATAAGCTCTTGATCTCCGTTGGGCTTGAATTTTGGAAATGATATAGTTGACATATTTTTGTAGAACACATTAAAATTTGAGAAGCATCTAGCGAGTGGTTTGGGATTTATGATTTTTCAAAGATTTAGTCATAAACAGTTTTTCTGTTGTGCTGAAATTCGGTTTTGTGAGATAGTTTTAAATAGGATTTTGATCTCCTTTGCGGCTGAATTTTGGATATATTATAGATAAGATTTTATAGTACAACATATCAAAATTTGGGATACATCCAGCGAATAGTTTAGGAGTTATGATTTTTCAAAGTTAAGACAGTGTGCTATTTGTTAAGTGTTGTAACCAACTTTAAAATTTTTGTAGAAGTGATGTTTTAACAGTTTTAAGAAATTCTTGCTCCTAGGAGTAGATGAGATATCATAGATGATCTAGGGAATTATTTTAGAATTTTTATAAGATTATTCGAATTTTATATTTGAAGCCGAAGTTTGACCTTAACGATCTTTCCGAAAATAGGGGAATGGGTAAATTGCCAGTTTGTAACCAAACTCATCTTTAGGAGTTAGAATATGACTCTTTAGTCTCAAATAAGAGTTTAGGCATGAATTATGGAATTTTTGGCAGTTTCGAGACCAAGGGTAAAATAGTCATTTTACCATAAATTAATACTGTAATCAATTCCGTTCTATTAAGACCTACTATCTTAGAAGTCTTAGACTTCTAATCACCTAGAAAGTGTGCTGACACACTTGCCTCCTTTGACAGGCCACTGAATTCCTACTATACATATCGATTTGCGAATTAGAAAGACAAGATCTGATTCAGGTAAGTCCACGGACTTACTTAGCTGGCTTTCTTGTATGAGTGTAATGTGTATGAGTGGTATTTGCTAGTTATGATAAACTACGAAACCGGATTAGGCCGACTTTATTATTTACTTAATTGACCCAAGTGTATGATAACGGGTCGTGACATCATCTGCCTAGCTCTTGCGAGAGTCTAGGAGGTTCCCTGCGACCAGCCTAGTCCGGTAGACGGTCAAATGCATTAGTACCATTCCGCGTTGGTAAACGGGGACAGGGGCGAGGTTTGGGAATCCCTCGTGTCACAAAATAAGTATTATTAGTAATGACCTATCACCTAATTAAAGATAATAAAAGGATTGAGTGTTGCATGTTGATTGTGTATGATGTGTGATTGTGCTTTTACCTTTATACTTATGCATAGAATGTTAGCTAACGGTTTTATACCACTTGTAGATGCCTTGCACGTTAAGACAGTTGTAGAGAGATCTGGAGGAAATGGTCAGCCGGGTCCACGTACTCATTTAGTTGGGGACGGGGATGTCTTCTGTTCTTCATATGCATCATTTTAGTAGCGTTTCTTGTAAGGCTGATACATATTCTCCATGTATATATTGTTTACAGTTTTCAAATGTTTTAAATACTTTTGTGCCTTGTTGTAAGATCCAAGTAAAATTGTTGTCAAAATATGGTCGGGACCCATTGTGAGGTCCCAACCAGTAGCTCCCCGAGTTCTCAGAATTTGGGGTGTTACAATGTGCGCGTCAAAGTCTTAAATTTATATCTAGAACTTATGCAAAAGCGAACCCGTAGTGTATAGATCGGCGTAGTAAGGCAAGAAATTACAGAGTTGAACTCAGGGATTTGGTGAGAATAAAATCAGTTCACAAATCGTAGAGCAAGTAAAATATGGAAGCTTTGCAAGTAATATTGGGAAAACAACAATTCTAAAGATTCAGGCATCCAATTGTTGCAATTGATTCAAGATATTCTATAGATGTAAGGACAGAGTCGGGATTGCAAAAGTATATTTAATGTAAGTTTATGTACGGTGAAGTTCCAAACCTATATGTCTCACCCAAGGACTCTCTCTATAAAGGTTGTTGAGGCTGTAGTATAAAAAGGATCAAAGGAAATTAATTACTCTCAAATATCCATGCCCAAACCCAAGAGAACCAAAGATAAGCCAAAACGGTTAAGGTTGTGACACTCGAAACCGAAATAGAGGATGTTGAGTCTCACTACTACGTAGAAAAGGTAAGCCAAGGCTAGGTTAAGGCAAATTTCTAACTTTGGATCAAAGCAAAAGCAAAGAACGTACGACAGAAGAAACCACGGCTGGATCTTGAGGAACCACGGCCGTGGAACTCAAGAACAGGCCGTGGAAAAGGTTGTCGACGAAGTTTTTCGCAACTCTCAGGGTCCAATTTGTTTTGGTTCAATCTATTATTATCTAAGCCACAACTATCAACCCTTCACCTTAGAATCGCTAAAAGGTTTTAGCCAATAACCATCATCATTGAATCAATAATCAAGTTTAAAAGAGAAAAAGGTAAAAATCTCGAAAACTCAATAATATTCAAATCATCAATCTCAAATCCAACAAGTGTATGTGTTTAATGAATGCAGAAGAGGGAACAAAAACCCTGACAACAACCTCAAGAAACAATGAAGAGCGGGATGTCAATCCGTCTCCAAATGTAAACCCTAAGATATTCTTTAAGTACGCAATCTCCAAATTGCGTCCTTCTCGAGATTTTCCCTGTACGCAATGGAATCTTCCTAAGCAATGATCCGAATATCTCTCTCTTCGGGGGTGTAAGAATCAGTCCCGTTTTCTCCCTCCTTCAGCCTTCTTATAGGGAAAAATAGGGTTACGAGAAAGCCTAATAACTATTGCTGACTTGGCAAATATGACACGTGGAAACGTCATGGAAATCACGGTCTAGTGTAACATTCCACGGACGTGGTTTAGGGCGTGGAACCTTCTGTTGCTCTTCGACATCACTTTCCACGATCTCAATGCATAAACCACGGTCGTGGTTCTCTTGGTTTGGCCGTGGAAACTCAAAAGCCTTTGTGAAAGCCTTTGTTTCGTAAAGTTCTCTAATCATGCTCCTTCCATAGCTTCTCCAATGCATCTTATTGACATCTAGCATGATCAAATACTCCTATCCCTTCGCATATGCTCCAATTCAAGCCTTTATTCACCTATAAACATAACAAAGCTTGTGTAGATCTCTATATCGACAAAATATGTGAATGTGCTCATAAATGCTTGAAACTCATATCCATGTACACATCTAAAACGGAAAACTATCAAAACAAGTGCCTAAAATATAGGCATATTTCATGCTATCACTTCTGCTGGATCTCATCCAACAGACCAGGTAGAACATCTAAAGCGTATAACTGGGCATTCTCATTAGGGAACTGGATGTCCAGCTCTAGCCAAGCTAGATTCTTTTGAAGCTGAGGCTGAATAATCAGTCTTGCAATAGTCTTCTCTTGAGGCATCTTCCTGTTCAAGTTGTTTGTGACAACATTCCGAGGTACTGTCTTGATCCACTCGAACCCTTAACGCTGGCGGTTTTCTAATTTCCAAGGTAGTGTCTTCAAATCTTCAAGGCTGGAAGTACCGCTGCTAACTCTAGATCATAAGTTGGGTAGTTCTCCTCGTACGTCTTCAGCTACAGACACACATATTAATAACTCTACTCCTTTGTATTAATACACATCTTAAGCTTAGCTGGGGAACACCACCGTAAATCACGGGATCCCCATAACCTTCTGACTATAACAAAATAGAAGTAGAGGTCAAGTGCCTCTTCAACTCTTCAAAGCTCTGGCATACTACTTTGACCACGCTATTCTGGTGGTCCTCCTACGAAGACTCGTAAATGGATACACAATCATATAAAATCCTTCCTCAACACATTGGTAATAATCGGCTGAGCCGAGAAACTACGATTTCCCTTAATGTTCAACAATATCGTCCATGCTGCAACATACTCAATCCTCACTTAATCAACCATGATCCTATTGGCGGGAACAATATGGCCTAAGAATGCTACCTTTGGCATCTCAACTCGTATTTAGAGAGCATAGCATACAACCCTCTATCTTTCGAAATCTGCAGAACTAATCTCACATGATCTGTCTGCTCCTCTCTGCCACGAGAGTATACCGAAACATCATCAATGAAGTCCACCACAAACAGATCAAGGAAATCGGTAAAGATGCTATTCTTTAACTCTCTGAAGACTGTTAAAGCATTCGTCAGCCCAAATGGCATCACTACAACTCGTAGTGTCCATAACGGGTACGAAATGCTATCCTATGCACATCCTGCTCTCTCACCCTCAACTGGTGATATCCTGAGCGTAAGGAAATCCTGAAAACACAGTTGCTTCTTAAGGTTGACCCATCAGGTTGTCAATACGAGACATTAAATACACTAGGGCGAAGGAAGCCCGTCTCAACCAACTATTCAAGTCGTCAGTTACAACATCTCAACAGGCGCCATATGCTATGGGCCTTCCCAATCAATCTTGTATCATACTTCAACTCAATATTAATGTCCACACTCCACTTGGGCGGCAAACTAGACGGTTAAGTAACATGTCTATAAGTTCATAAACCACTAGAATATCCTCCAACGTGGAACTATCTTTCTCCTTCATGGCATAACATTAGAAAGTATCACCTCCTTGTTTTATCAACCTCGCTGCTCGTACAACACTAATGACAAGCCTCGCCTCTTCAAAGGTTGTAACCTCGGAAGACCTCTATCCACTCTATCTTAGTTCAGACTATAACAGTCTTCCAATTGATATCAAACACAACATGATATCTATTCGTCCAAACTATACACATAATGACCTTCTCATGCACCTGAGGCATGAAAAAGAAGTCTATAAGCCACACACAAGTCCCCGAATAAATGGGACAAACACATAACTCGCGGGTATCTCAGACCCCTAACTAGTAATCTTGTAAAGGAAAGTCTACCTTCTACTGTTTCCTTAGTCAACTATTAACGCATGCATCGAAAAACAAGAAGTGCTGAGCACTCACAACAAACAAATTCCACTAGGTAAACGATTAATGAGAATGGTACCTATAACAGCTAACGCCAGAAGCTCCACTGCATCTCATCACTCAACCTCAAACCTATGCTCCTCAGGTATCACTAAGGTCATCGCCATAGCTTCCACTTCTACTCTTTCTGCACCGGAAAAAGGAAGGTCTTGCTTAGAAGAAACACTAACTTGTTGACAAAAAGGGGCAAGATGGCCTAGTTCACCGCAGGTGATGCAAGCTATCGGTGCCAAGGGGCACACAAAGTGCAAATGATCTGGATAGCCACAGTTGAAACATAACCGTCCCATTCTTGCAACCTATGCAAGTAAAGGGTATCTCAAATTTTATCGTCCACCTTTAATGATCTTATTCCAAGAGGGAACTAGTAGAGGCAGCGCCTTGCCCTGTCGATAAAACTGCGCTCTATGCCCTACTTTACCACATGTAAAGCATATTATTGGCGTCTTTGGGCACACAACTCACCGGTGTCCAAACTTCGCGCAGTTAAAACACTATAGTTCCTTGCCAGCCGTCTTCATGGCCAAAGGACCGCTTGATTGTCGTGCTATCTGACTTGGTCCAACATTCATCATCCTTCCTTCTCCACTAACTAATTCAGTCCATTGGTTCTTCTTTGATCCGGAAGCTTCAATTGGTCCCACAGATTTTGGTAAATCCGGTGTAGGTCTACATGCTATTACAACCTCATATACTTTGCGCATATATTCTTGAAACTCGAATCTACTCATAGAGACATGATCAACCTCTTCAAACTCGTTTTCTGCCATAGGCAAAACAACAGCGGCAACTGGTCCCTGACTTGACGCTACTGGAGGAAGAGGGGATGTACCCTTACCTCGTCCTACTACAGATACTGCTCTATTCTGAGCCATCTATAGGATATACACACCTAATCTTATAAGGCTATATTTATGCCATATCTATCGATATATATTATATATAATACATCCACATAATCCATAATACACATATATATATATACATATCTAAGCTGTAGAGATCCATACCAGAGCTGACGACTTCTCATACATTCTATCCCAAAACCACACTTAAAACCAAAAACGTTTGAAAACGCCAAACCCCTTTCGGGTTCTGTTTATTTTACCTATCAAACCTCATTGCAGGTAGCAAGTGCCATTGTTGTCAACCTTGGCTCTGATACCAACTTTGTAACACCCCGAATCCGCGGGACTCGGAGTGTCACATTGGGCTAGGATCTTGAAGATCCGGTAGGTGAAATAAATAAGTTAAAAGATACTCTAGAAGGGGGGGGGTAGAATAGAGTATGGGAAATTTTTGCAAACCCAATCTCAAGGCCTTGAAACTTCTTTCAAGGGCCTTGATGTCGATATGATCTTGTCGTGAAACTTTGATTTCAAGGGCTTTGAAACAACTTTCAAGGGCCTTGACTTCGTGTTCCTGCAAAACAAAGTTAGTCACAATAGCGAGATATAGTGCGGAATGTACAAGATCGACACGAGGATATGTTTACGAATTTCGGCTCTAAATAGCCTACTCTCCGTTCCAGGGTATAGCCTTAGGATCTAACTATCTATTATCGACTTCAAAGAGTCCTAGATACAAACTAGAAGAAATCCTCTTCTTCTCTCATTGTAGCCAATGCTACGATCTAGCTCCAACTCTTCACCTAGCTATAATAGCCTAGTTACTTCGCAGAGTAACACACACTCTAGTATAACACTATTTAGATCATCATATGGAGCTCTTGTGTTTTATCTCTCTCTAAGGGGATAAAGCTTTTTGGAAAAAGAGAGAAAGAAAAACAATGAATCAAATGAAGATGTTTGGGTTGCTTGAATACGTAAAGATGTTTCCGTGTAAGATTGTTTTCGGTGTCTTGTGTCTTCAAACTTCATCTCCATTTATAGTCTTCTATGAGGAGTCTTGTGGCCATTGAAAAATTTGTCGCAACGTTCTAATTCCTCCATAGAAAACGTGAGTTGTTTTAAGGTGAAGTAGCCATTGTTGTAGTCGTCGTTCTTCTCTTGCTTCCCTTCATTGAGGCTTTTTGTAGATTCTCCAAGATCTTCTCTCTTTTTCTTCTTCTTTTTTTGACGCTCGTTGAATATCTTTATCACCGTAATATTTTATTTGGAAATCAGCCGTTAAAGATACTCTCTTAATATCCGAGATCTTCTTGTTGTAGATCCGTTGGAGATCTTGTGCCGAGATCTTCTTGTTATCTTCAGTTGTTAAGATCTTTATGAGATCTTTATGCTGGAGATCTTGTGCTGAGATCTTCTTGTTATCTTTGGTTGTTAAAGTCATAGATCTTCTCCTTAGGATATGAGATCTTGGTTGTTGAAGATCTTGTTGGTTAAATATCGTGTTTGTTGAAGTCCTAGATATTCTTAAGATATGCCGTTTGAAGATCTTGGTTGTTGGAGATCCTAGATCTTCTCTTCCTTGATTATAACGTTAAAAGATATTTCTTGTTGGAGATCTTTGATCTTCTCTCTCTCTCTCTCTTGAATGTGACGTTCAAAGATCCTTCTTGTTGGAGATCCTCGATCTTCTTTCTTTGTTTGAAAATCTTCTAGATCTTCTCCTTCTTGGAATGTCGTTGAAGCTTTTTCCTTTGAACGTTGAGATCTTCTATCATGAAACAACCTCATCCCTTCGCGTCAAATGTTAAGATCTTGCTGAGATCTTTTCATGGTGGCCTAGATTTTCTCCTTGCATCTTGAATTTTCTTCTTGTTAGCTCAGATCTTTCGCCATTTCATGGTTGTCGAGATCTTCTCCTTGTCCTTGAACGTTCTTCTTGTTAGCTAAGATCTTTCACCATTTGTGGATCTTCTTGTTGAGCTAAAATAGTTGCATCGTTGATATCCATCTTTACTTGACCGAGATCCTTTGTGTAGAAATCTTGCGATCCTTTGTATAGAAACCTTGTAAGATCTTCTTCATTGTAGGCTGCAATATAATCTTCGAATAATATTGCTCTTGTTGACCCAAATCTTCTTGTTGAATCTTGGAAGATCTTCTTGTAATCCATGGTAGACATTGTAAACATTGTTCGACCTAGCTAGGTACATTTTATCTCTTTAATATTTTGGACTTAGGTTTGAAATTTGAGACTATTTTCTAGAGTTATGACCCATATGATGTGGGTGTTGGTGAACCTTGATGGCATGAATTATAGTCTATATTTTGGGGTTTGTTTGGACGTTTTATCTTTCATAATATGCATGTTTGTATGTATATTATGTGATTTTACTACCATTTCATCTACCTTTGCGAGAATCGAGGTCTACACCTAGTTTTGTTGTAATCGTAGGTAAAATGGCACGTTTCGCATCAAAAAGGAGCAAAAGGAGTCATGAGTCATTTGGAGCTACATCCAGGGAGCATAGCCATGGATTAAAGATTTACTTTGGACCAGTTTTGAGAGATTTCACATTCAGTTGTGACTCACCTCGGTTGACCAGAGATTCATCTCGACCGAGGTGATTCAGAGACGCCGACTCGACCGAGGCGAACACCTACGACGCGGCGAGAATATTTTATTCATGGATAAGATCTTTTAAAATTGGAAAGTGATCTTATATTTTTTGGGCTTGGCTCCTGGAAGGAAGAAGATCTTATATTTTACCTATTTTTATGGGAAAATATCTTTTTAAGATTTATTATATTTGGAGGGTTATTTTCCTATAAAAAGGGTTGGATTTCCACAAATCCAACATCCCGCTTAACCCCGCTTATCTCGCATACATCACGCTATACCGTCGATCAGGGTTTATAGCACGCAGCAGCAGCAGCCTACTCCAGTTGGGAGAGATTCGAAGAACCTTTTTGAAGGTTGAAGGAAGATTGAAGTCTATAGCTTTTATAGCTTTTTGGAGGGTTTTGTAAGATTGTCTTCAATTCCCTCACTTGTTGTCTTGTCTTGTTGGATTGCTATCCAAGGAACGCTTTTGTTGTGATATTTGATTCAGTTATTGAAGTCTTTTCATTAAATTCTTCTTGTTCAAATATTCACTTTCTTCCCATATACTTTAATACTTTCATAATGATGATGAGTGGCTAATTTCCTTGTGTGATTCTAGGGTGATTGGCTGAAGGTTGTGGGAAAAACAATGATGGAATAATCTTAGATTCCAGTAGGACCCTGAAAGTTCGAGTCTTTGACCTTAACCCTAAGCACCTCGCTCAGTCGATGAACATCTCGGCCGGGGTGGAAACTGGCTGACCGAGGTGACTTATCTGATCCATAACTGAGAGTTAAGTGTTAGAGTTTGCCAAATCCTATTCTTATTACACCTTCCCTGGTTCAAAGCAAGCTTAGGATGAGACTTACCCGGTAATTCCTTAGTTTGTATACCAACGATCATAAGTATAGGTAATAAAGGTTTATCCTTTATTGGGGTTTGAGTGTGCTTCCATCCCATCTTTGTGAGTTAGCCTGAGACTTACCCGGTAAAGGTTGATTCTATTCCCTTAGATGGTGTGTTAGTTTGAGATAATAGTTCTTTATCTTGATTCCTTGAGACTTACCCGGTCATAGGAGTTACGGTTTATGATTAGTGAGTAGTGAGACTTACCCGGTGATCTATTCCACTTTAGTAACACCTTCCCCACGCAAAAATTTCAGCTTTGTCCGCTTATCTATAGATCTTGAGTTGGAACCACAACTAGATGCTTTAATCCCTAGAATTGCATGTTTGCTTTATTGACTTCTTATTCATCTTTGATTGTGTTAATTGCTCTTGTGGTTAGTATTCACGAAGCCTACCGTATTGACTTTGTTTCACCGAGTCCCTGTGATCGACCCCTGAAATTTCTTGCTTTTTACTACGATTGACCCGTACACTGCGGGTTCGCATCCTTGTTTTAAGCTTAAGTCTAGGGTTATAAATTTAAAGCTTGCACACACCGTTTGGAGCGAACAAGTTTTTGGCGCCGTTGCCGGGGACATGGTCTAGACCGAGCCGGTACGGTTTGCTCTTGGGGCGCTTGCCCCGTGTCATCTAACCACTCTACTTGAGTGACTTTTGCAGGTTCTTTCTTAGGTATATGCGAAGAACCCGCACTGGGAAGGAAATCGTTCCTTACAATCCCGAACCGGAAAAGACATACAAGCGACGCTTAAGAGAAGCAAAGATGGCCCAACAAGACGATCGCGATCTTGCAGCCGAATTGAAAGAGGCGCTAGAGCTGCTACGCCTCAGCAAGGAAGAACTTAGGCAAGAGAAAGAAGAGAATCACACCAAGACTGCAGCAATCGAAGCTGAGATAGCAGTCATACGAGACCAGATTCTACTTCGACCGAGGGAAGATCCCCCTGTTGATCCTCGACCGAGGCAGATTCCAGTACCTGACGCCCCGGCCGATGTACTTCCACCTCGGATGCTAGTCCGAGATGTTCTTCTTGCAGGAATCCCACAAACCCTAGGTCAAAGGATGGACCCTAATACACAGCTGAGGCGTCCAGGGGTGAACCTAGGAGATCCAGCGGATCATGACTACGAACTTCGACCGCAAGTTCTATCCATGATTCGCCAATGCCAATTCGGAGGGCTAGAGAAGGAGTCACCGCATCAACATCTTCAAAACTACGAGATCTTGATGGAAACCTTGCGACCTTCCAGAATTGAAAATAACAACTACAAGCTAAGACCTTTTTACTTTTCTTTAAAAGATAGAGCTCTTACTTGGTAACAATCTCTTCCTCCAGGAAAAATTAGCACATGGGAGGAGATGACTACGGAATTCTTGATCAAATTCTTTCCCCCCTCAAAGACCGCTGAAATGAGAGGGAAGATCAACGCTTTCATTATGAAGGACAAGGAGAGCTTGTCCAAATCTTGGGAGCGGTTCAAGGATATCCTTTTGGATTGCCCACATCATGGGATTCCAAAGATCGAGTTGTTGGAGATCTACTTCAAGGGACTGGACGGAAGCACCCAGTTCAATCTCCAACTACTCTCCGCCGGTACCTTCATGGACATGGCGATTGATGAGGCTTGGGACTTCATTGAGAAGCAAGCCCTGCACATGGAGAAATATACCCACCAAGGAGCTGAAGGTGGAGTTAAAAGAGTCAACTTTCAAGAGACTCAATCCAACAACAATCAACTCACGTCTTTGAAGAATGACGTGAAGCAATTGAAGGAACTCTTGATGGCTCAAACTAAGAAGAAAGAGCAAGGGCAATGGAACAACAACAACAACGGGTACCGTAACAACAACAACGGTCCCCGAAACAACAACTACAACAACAACAATAGAGGATCCAATAGCAACAACTGGAGGGCGAATAACCAAAATCACGGTAACAATCATTCAAACTCCAACTCTAACGATTCCTCTAACCCTTTCCTCTCTTCCCCTTCTTCTTCTACTCCATTAAAGAGCCAAGGGCAAGGATCAAGTTCGTCTCAACCAGAAAAGAAAGACGCAGTTCTGGAGGCTATCTTGATCAAGCTTAGCGCTATGGAGAATTCTATGACTTCATTTTCGAGGGCCCAAAAGTCCTTCGAACAACAACTTGCTAGTAGGGCGAATGAAGCGCCAAGAGATCCAGGGAAGCTTCCAGCAAAGACGGAAACTAACCCTAAGGGCCAGTGCATGGCCATAACAACGAGGAGTGGACTTAAAACTGTAGATCCAGTACCTCGTTCGACGCAGACCACCTCGGTCCAGATCCAGTCGAAGAACACCTCGACCGAGATGCCAACCAAGGTGGAGCAACAGAAAGCAGGAGGGACGACTGAAACTTATATCCCACCTCCTGCATACAAACCACCACTTCCATTCCCTCAGTCCAGAGCCAGAGCACATCTAGACAAGCACTTTGGTAAGTTTCTTGACTTGATGAATAAGCTACATATTAATATTCCTTTCCTTGATGCTATTTTAGGTATGCCCGCCTATGGGAAGTTCTTAAAAGAAATCTTATCAAGGAAGAGGAAACTGGAGGATGTTGGTGAAGTTAGGATGACATCTAAATCTTCGGAGCTTATCAAGATCATGAAGGAAAAGATGGCACCTAAGTTGAGAGATCCCGGCTCGTTTTGCATTCCAATTCAAGTTGGGGATGTCACTTGCGAAGCCCTTTGTGATCTAGGAGCCAGCGTGAGCATCATCCCGCTGGAGCTATGCACGAAGATCGGTCTTGGAGAGCCCAAGCCGGTCAAGATTCGACTTTATATGGCGGATCGCTCCATCACCCATCCCGTGGGCATCTTGGAGGACGTTCCGGTCAAGTTAGGTAACTTCTATCTACCTATAGATTTTGTTGTACTTGACATTCCCGCAGATTATCCTGTTCCTATTATTCTCGGGAGGCCATTTCTAGCAATTTCGGGTTGCAACGTGGATTGCAAGAACGCCAAGTTGAAATTCAACGTTGGTGGCGATGAGGTGGAGTTCGCACTACTTGCAGCCATGAAAGGGGAGCAGCTAACTAATGATATCTTTAACATCTACGATGAAGAAGAATCAAGAGAATTGGTGAGCTCTATCCTTATTAACGATCCACTCGAAAGAGTTATTAGCTTCAGTTTAATGGAGGAAGGTATAGATGCTTCTTGTGATGCAGATATATGGAGCTTGAAGGCACTGGAAGAGGATCCAGGAGCTAAAACTGAGAAGCTAATCCAGGAGACGAAGATCTCCAGTCTCGGTTCCAGCAGCAGTACCTCGACCGAGACACTTTCTGGACTAAGCGAGGCGACTGAAGAACACCTCGGTCAACGCCTCTGCGCCTCGACCGAGGTCGATGGCGAGACGATTCTAACTAAGACTTCATCGAGTCCAGTTTCTGACACCACTCCACTAGAAAGAGGAAGCAAGGATCCCTCTCAGAAAGCACCCCCAGTTGTGGAGCTTAAACAACTCCCTAGTCACTTGAGGTATATCTTTCTTGGACCGGATTCTACTTATCCCGTTATTGTTAGTGCTTCCCTTACCGAATCTGAATTGTCTAAATTAATGCATGTCCTGAGAAAGCATCGAAAGGCTATAGGTTATACCACGGATGATCTTATTGGCATTAAACCTTCTTTCTACATGCATAGAATTCTAATGGAGGATAATCATAAGACTTCACGGGAACCTCAAAGACGGTTAAATCCGATCATGAAAGAGGTTGTGAAGAAGGAAGTTCTTAAGTTGTTGGATGCAGGTATTATTTATCCTATCTCGGACAGCAAGTGGGTTAGCCCGGTGCATGTCGTTCCGAAGAAAGGAGGGATGACCGTTGTGACGAATAAGAACAACGAGTTGATCCCAACTAGGACCGTTACGGGCTGGAGGGTTTGCATCGATTACAGGAAGCTGAACACGGCCACACGGAAGGACCATCTTCCACTTCCCTTCATCGATCAGATGCTCGAGCGGCTGGCCCAGCATTCGCACTTTTGTTACTTGGACGGCTACAGTGGATTCTTCCAGATTCCTATCCATCCGGATGATCAATAGAAGACCACTTTCACTTGTCCATGGGGGACATTTGCCTATCGGAGGATGCCATTTGGGTTGTGCAATGCACCCGCTACCTTCCAGCGATGCATGATGGCTATCTTTTCCGAGTACATAGAGGAGATCATGGAGGTATTCATGGATGATTTTTCTGTATATGGTTCCTCTTTTGATGATTGCCTATCTAACCTTTATCTAGTGCTTAAGAGATGTGAAGACACTAACCTTGTTCTGAATTGGGAAAAGTGTCATTTTATGGTTAATGAAGGCATTGTACAAGGACACCTCGTTTCTAATCAAGGAATTAAGGTCGATCGAGCTAAGATCGAGACTATTGAGAAGCTCCCTCCTCCTTGTTCTGTTAAGGTGTGAGGAGTTTTCTCGGGCATGCAGGTTTCTACAGGAGATTCATCAACGACTTCTCTAAGATTTCTAAACCTCTAACTAACCTCTTGAATAAAGACGTTGTTTTTGAGTTTTCGCAGGAGTGTCTTGATGCTTTTTACAAGATTAAGGAAGCGTTGATCTCCGCTCCCATTATCCAACCTCCTGTTTGGACCTTGCCCTTTGAGGTCATGTGTGACGCTAGTGATGTAGCCGTAGGAGCAGTGCTTGGACAGAAGAAGGATGGACGGACCACCGCCATTTATTATGCTAGCAAGACGCTAGATGAAGCACAACGCAACTACGCTACCACCGAGAAGGAGTTATTGGCGGTTGTATATGCTTTCGAGAAGTTTCGTTCCTATCTAGTAGGGGCGAAGGTCATCGTCTACACCGACCACGCAGCCATTCGTTACTTATTGGCTAAGAAAGATGCCAAGCCGCGCCTTATTCGATGGATTCTCTTGCTTCAAGAGTTTGAACTAGAGATCCGCGATAAGAAGGGATCCGAGAACTCAGTTGCGGACCACATCAGCCGGCTACCGGAATCTTCCCGCGAGACGAATGACCCACCCATAGACGATTCATTCCCCGATGAGCACTTACACTTGTTGGAGCGTTTGATGGATTTACTTACTTCACCCTACGATGGAGGTGAAGTATGGGGTGAGGGCACCTCCCACCTCGTTTGAGACGCATCATGGTCCAACTAGCGACCTTAAACCAAGCGCTTCTTGGGAGGCAACCTAAGGTATTGCTTTCTTTTCCCGTTTTCTAGTCTAGCTTAGATAGTTTTTGTTTTTGCTTTGCTTTGCTTTGTTTTTGGCATTTTGGACAAACAATAGGGAATATCTAAGGAAGGAGCATAACTGGAAGGACAGAAGTTCGAGATTTTGAGAAGACAAAAGCATCTCGGTTACTGTCAGAGCACCTCGACCGAGTTGATTCTTGAGCAACCGAGGCGACTAGGGTTTTCTGCAGAACCACCTCGGTCCGTACCACCTCGGTCCAGTCGAGACCATCTCGACCGAGGTGACAGCAGATCCAGGAACAGTATAAAAAGGGGAAAAATTTATTTTTCACTTTTTACCTTACCCAACTCGACCGCGGCGCCCTTCCCACCTCGTCTTCTCAGATCTTGCTCATTTTCGAAGATTTCCGCTTCCAAACTGCGATTGAAGTGTAGAGGAACCTATTGCAACAACAGATCTGCAAAGAAATCGAACGAATCGACCGAAACGAGGTAAAAACAGTCGAAACCCTAACTCGTTCATTCGCTTCGATTTGGGATTTGGTTGCCCCTGATTCTGCTGAGAAAAGGCTTAAGTACCCCTTAGGAAGCAATTGTAGTGATTTTTGGGGGAAAAGAACTGAATTTCTGAGAATTGGAATCGTAACTGCTGCGCCTCGGTCCGGTCGAACTGCATCTCGACCGAGGTGATTTCTGAGTCTTGTCAGTGACCGAGGTGTTCTGACAGTGTTGAGTGAAAATGAGTTCCGATCGTCGCCTAGCCCTCAGAGACAGGTCCTCACCCTCCCCTTCTTCCTCTTCTTCCCGTCCTTACCGCCGGTGATCCACGAGAGATGTCGGGTAGATTATGAGCGCATAGCTAGCCGTCCAGTTATCGCACCACGTTTTCTGGACGTGTCAGCTTTCGATTGCCTAGGGTTAGATGCTGACCTTAGGAGGATGATTGCCACTGTTGGGCTGGATCAGTTTACTGAGATCCGAGCCCCAGCTTATTTGGAGCCGACCTTAGAGTTTGTTAGCTCCTTCTACTACCTCCCCACAGACCGGTCTGTGAAGTACCGGTTGATGAACCGGAACTTCATAGTTCCTTTAGAGATTTGGAGAGAGATTTTCGGCTTTTCTGAGCCCACCGCCACCGACTTCCCCTCCCGATCCGTAGCTAGGGAGTTCTGGGGGCAGATTGCCCATATTACCGAGCATGCAGACAGATGGCGCCCTGGAGATTCCAGGGAGAAGGTCATCTTCCACCCGGCCTTCAGATTAGCCCATAGGATATTCAGCGAGACACTTCTGGCGCGTATTGAGACGCCCCAGAAGATCCGACAGAGCGAACTCTTCAGCCTTTACTGTATGGTCACGGGGGGTTTCCCAGACTTTGGGTTGATCTTGGAAGAGGACCTGCACAAGATCAAGGCTAAAGCGAAGGGAGACATTTGCTGCGGAGGTCTAGTCACCCATATTGCTGCTTATCACGGGATGGACCTCAGTGTATGTACGATGGTGGCGGCTCCGAAGCCGCTTGGATTACAGGAGATGATCACACGGAGGATTCTAGTTCCCCGTGGTCTGACCACTCCATTTGTTTCTATGCCATGGGACCGGACTGCACCACAGGGGATCCGTTGGTCTGCTCAGTTCATAGTTTTCGATCCACATTACTGGCAGACAGCTTGGGCTCCACTGATGGAGGATCATAGAGAGGCAGCAGCTGCCCCGGCTGAGGAGGAGGAGGATGACAACGACGAGGAGACGGTAGATGAGAGAGATGGTGGAGTCCCGATGGATACAGGGACGGATACTGCAGGTACGAGCGCGCCACCGATCATCGACTTGGATGATGAGGAGGAGACAGAGCCGGCACCAGCTGAGACTTCTCCAGTCAGACCTGCTAGACGCAGGAGGCATGGAGTGAGAGATCGAGCTGCTCACAGACGGATCGATGACTTGACGGATCAGGTTATTGACTCGTATGCTGCATTATCGCTGGATATCCGCGAGATGCAGGAGCGGCAGCACTATCAACACATCATGGCCCAGCTTCAGTTCGAGCGTGTCATGGGCTATCCTTTCGATCCGACTCAGTATCCGTACGTACCACCACCACCACCGCCGGATCGAGACTATTGAGGAGCTGCAGGATTTTCTTTATTATATTTTTATGCAGTTCAGCTATTTATCCGGTGAGTACTCTCATTTTCTAGACTTATATTTGACCCACTGGGACAGTGTGTCCCAAGTATGGGGTGTTTGTATTTATTATGACTACTTGATGTTATTTGACTTTTATTTGATGTATGACATTCTATTTCATCGGATATTTTATTTATGCTTCAATTGTGCATTTATATGATTATCTGATATTACATGCATACCTACAGGTTATTTGATTGAGAAAAACGTCGAAACTGGAAAAAAGAAATGGTTTTAAAAAAAAAAAAAATTTTTGACCTCGACCGAGTCAGTCTTGGCCAAACGAGGCGTTTCACCTCGGTTGAACCAAGAACACCTCGACCGAGGTGTGTTAGCTGAGAGTTTTCGAAAACGATTTTGTGTTACTTATCTGGATATGATCTCAGTGAAGATCTTGTTTACTGACTGGTTTTAAATTCTTTATGTGTTTGAAAGGTTTTATAATATGTTGAAGTTGCTAAATGCTTTGTTTGAAATTATTAGCATGTTTAATACTTTGTTTTTATCCAAATTATGTTGAATTTGAAGGTTGACACCGCAGGTTAAGTTCTCTCACTTTCTTCTTGGAAAGACCAAGGCAATATATTCTCTTCTTCTTCTTCTTCTTCTTCTTGATCATGCTTAGCCCCTCATATACATTTTGCCTCCCTTTACCTATCCAGGAATTTGGAAGCAAGCGAAGTGGTGAAAGCAAGTGGAGTTAAAGTTGAGAAGTGGCTGGAAGTGAAAGTGTTAGAAAGCAATTTTAGGTTTGGGGAAGTCAATTATGAAGATGAGTAACTCGGCACCATTCACATAGCCGGGTGTTTGTGTCTTGCCAAAGTCGGATTGAGCGATATTCCTAATGGGTCATGGTATGTGCATCAAGGGTTTGATGCATCTCGAGAAATTGATGATTGCAGATTTCCTAGGCTTCTGTTATTGTGCACCTCTGTCCATGCATCCCAAAAAGTAAAGTAAAAAGAAAAAAAAAGTGTGAAATAAGCAAAGCTTATTGGTGGAAGATGTTGCAAGTCAAAGTGGAAGTGAAGTTCATCCTTTTCCCGGATTCTAGCACCACATTACCTTACACACATCCCTACCCTACACGTTTCTTGACCTTTCTTTTGGGAAGCCCTTGAGACCTTGAGCTTGTTGATTGACTTAGTGGTTTAAACTGGATTATACATGATTAATTTCGATAATTATGATTTATTATGCATTCTATGATTTTATGCAAAGATGAACGACTTTCCTATATTTATAAAAGGTTTCGAGCATATTGAGTTTTTAAATTCCATGAAGTATTCTCTTAGAGTGATCTATGATAGTTGCACACCATAAAATAATTTTGAAAGACTTTTCATTGATTTTTATGACTTATAATCCATTCTATCTTATCTTTTATATGAGGAACTTGCTTGGGGACAAGCAAGGGCTAAGTATGGGGTATTTTGATAGCATGAATTATAGTCTATATTTTGGGGTTTGTTTGGACGTTTTATCTTTCATAATCTGCATGTTTGTATGTATATTATGTGATTTTACTACCATTTCATCTACCTTTGCGAGAATCGAGGTCTACACCTAGTTTTGTTGTAATCGTAGATAAAATGGCACGTTTCGCATCAAAAAGGAGCAAAAGGAGTCATGAGTCATTTGGAGCTACATCCAGGGAGCATAGCCATGGATTAAAGATTTTCTTTGGACCAGTTTTGAGAGATTTCACATTCAGTTGTGACTCACCTCGGTTGACTAGAGATTCATCTCGACCGAGGTGATCCAGAGACGCCGACTCGACCGAGGCGAACACCTAGGACGCGGCGAGAATATTTTATTCATGGATAAGATCTTTTAAAATTGGAAAGTGATCTTATATTTTTTGGGCTTGGCTCCAGGAAGGAAGAAGATCGTATATTTTACCTATTTTTATGGGAAAATATCTTTCTAAGATTTATTATCTTTGGAGGGTTATTTTCCTATAAAAAGGGTTGGATTTCCACAAATCCAACATCCCGCTTAACCCCGCTTATCTCGCATACATCACGCTATACCGTCGATCAGGGTTTATAGCACGCAGCAGCAGCAGCCTACTCCAGTTGGGAGAGATTCGAAGAACCTTTTTGAAGGTTGAAGGAAGATTGAAGTCTATAGCTTTTATAGCTTTTTGGAGGGTTTTGTAAGATTGTCTTCAATTCCCTCACTTGTTGTCTTGTCTTGTTGGATTGCTATCCAAGGAACGCTTTTGTTGTGATATTTGATTCAGTTATTGAAGTCTTTTCATTAAATTCTTCTTGTTCAAATATTCACTTTCTTCCCATATACTTTAATACTTTCATAATGATGATGAGTGGCTAATTTCCTTGTGTGATTCTAGGGTGATTGGCTGAAGGTTGTGGGGAAAACAATGATGGAATAATCTTAGATTCCAGTAGGACCCTGAAAGTTCGAGTCTTTGACATTAACCCTAAGCACCTCGCTCAGTCGATGAACATCTCGGCCGGGGTGGAAACTGGCTGACCGAGGTGACTTATCTGATCCATAACCGAGAGTTAAGTGTTAGAGTTTGCCAAATCCTATTCTTATTACACCTTCCCTGGTTCAAAGCAAGCTTAGGATGAGACTTACCCGGTAATTCCTTAGTTTGTATACCAACGATCATAAGTATAGGTAATAAAGGTTTATCCTTTATTGGGGTTTGAGTGTGCTTCCATCCCATCTTTGTGAGTTAGCCTGAGACTTACCCGGTAAAGGTTGATTCTATTCCCTTAGATGGTGTGTTAGTTTGAGGTAATAGTTCTTTATCTTGATTCCTTGAGACTTACCCGGTAATAGGAGTTACGGTTTAGGATTAGTGAGTAGTGAGACTTACCCGGTGATCTATTCCACTTTAGTAACACCTTCCCCACGCAAAAATCTCAGCTTTGTCCGCTTATCTATAGATCTTGAGTTGGAACCACAACTAGATGCTTTAATCCCTAGAATTGCATGTTTGTTTTATTGACTTCTTATTCATCTTTGATTGTGTTAATTGCTCTTGTGGTTAGTATTCACGAAGCCTACCGTATTGACTTTGTTTCACCGAGTCCCTGTGATCGACCCCTGGAATTTCTTTCTTTTTACTACGATTGACCCGTACACTGCGGGTTCGCATCCTTGTTTTAAGCTTAAGTCTAGGGTTATAAATTTAAAGCTTGCACACACCGTTTGGAGCGAACAAACCTCATGTGGTCCGACCCGAAGTAAACTACTCATCAGCTTTCACGATGAATAAGTGGTGGCCTTCAAGGGAGGATATGATAGGGCGGGCTCGGGCCATGGGTATGGAACACGGTATGATCTTGACCATTGATAGGTCATGAAATCCTTCTTCGACACGACAATATGGTTTGGTCCACCTTACATGCGAACAATACGGTTCAAAAAGAAACGTGAAAGAGAGACTAGTTGATGACAATGATCACTCAATAAAAAAACGGGATTATGCATCGAAGAAGATAGATTGTTCGTTCATGTTGCATGGTTATGAAGTCACTCAAAGTGTGTGGAGGTTGGCGGTCCATTGTGGGTCACATAACCACGGACTCTCAAAACATTTTGAAGGACACGCATATGCAGGACGATTGTCGAGTATCCAATATAATGAGGTTGTTGACATGACAATGGCGGGGGTGAAACTAAAACCGATAATCGAAATGATTCAGGTTAGATATGATGAAAATGTGACTAGTAGGCAACAAATATACAATGCCCGTTCAAATTTTCAGCGGTCCAAGATGGGGGTTCAATTGAACACTACACAATTGCTTTTGAAGATGTTTTATTCGGGACAATATGTGACCGCATGGCGATTATCGGATTGTAACAACCGAAAATTTTAAGTTCCGGTAAATTGAAATTAACCAAAGTCCGATGAAATAATCGTAAATAAACAAATAAATAAATAAAACGAGTTAGTTCTATCATTTTATGTGACCCAGATTCACATAAAATGATAAACTAAATGACCGGAAATAAATTACGTTTTTAATAATAATAATTTATAAATACGGAATTTAATTCCGTATTATTTAAACTCTCGCACAAAAAAATTAACGAGTTACGAGTTCCGCTTTCGATTTTATGAGATCACCGCTCAATTGGGCCAACCCTAGGCCCAAACCATCAGCCCACTTCCTAAACCTATCATTAACCCTAAACTAATTAAATTTAACCTAATTAAACTAATCTAATTTAACCCTAATTCTAACCTATCTCACGCGATTGCCGCTCCTGCCTTTTCCCTCTCGCAAACAATCGAACGGCAGCCCCGCTTCTACTCCCTTGCGATACGGACGACAACAGCCTCGGCGCCACCCTCCTTCAGCCGGAGCCATCGCCGCCGGGTCCTGCGCCACCTTCCGCCGGCTCCGGTAAGTCTACCGCCCTTCTCCTCTTTCCGTTCTTCTCCGCACTCTTTGCGGTTCCGCCTCTTACCTTCCGTCGACCACTGCAGTACCGAAGACGCAGCCGTCTTTCCCTCGCCGTGGACCACCGTGCGACCGCTGGAGCCACCGAGCCGCGCCGCTTCAGACGCCCGCCGCAGTGACGCCGGTAAGGTTGTGCCTCCTTCCTTCCGCCTCCCTCCTTTCCTTCCGCTTTCTGGTTCGATTCCGAGGCAGTAACTGTCTTCCTGCGCAGCCAGCCCCTTTGCCGCCGGAACGCTAGCCCTTTGCCGCCGGAACGCCAGCCCTTTGCCGCCGGAACGCCAACCCCTTACCGCTGGACTGCAGTTCCGTAAGCTGGCTCCTCCACTTTTCAATTTCACTGTCATAAATATGTATGTGAGCTGCTGTAGTCGGCCTGAGCATAGTTAACATAGATAGGTAGCTGCTGAATGTATACATAAAATGATAGAAATAAGGGGGCTGCTGTAAATTCATTTATTCATTCAGCTTTGGACCTATAAACTGCCTATCTTGTGGGACAATTATTAAACGTTTGGATAAAGATCCACCGTTGAATTTTGGTTATGTTGTAGATGGATATATGTAGTTTAACATATTAAAATTTGGGAAGGAATGAACGGTCGGATTGAAAGTTATGGGCTCCCGAAGTTAGGTAGTTGAGCAGTTTTGGTAAACTTAAGTTTTTGGCTAAGTATAGGAATTGTGAATGAAGTAGCCAGCTTTGTGAATTATTATAAAAATATTGGCTGAACAGTTTGGAGAAATTCTTTCTCCTAAGGTTAGATAGAACCTCATAGATGATCTAGAGATTTAATTCGGAATTATTATAAGCTGTTAAGAATTTTATATTTAGAGCCGAAGTTAAACCTTTACGATTCTTCCGGAAAATAGAAACATAGGAAAAATGTCAGTTTGGAACCAAATAAAATTTTAGGAGTTAGAATATAAATTTAGAACCTCAAATAGGAGTTTAGACATGAATTTTAGGGTTTTCAAGAAAATCGGAACCAAGGGTAAAATGGTCATTTTACCATAACTAATACTGTAACTAGTTATGTCTTAATACATCAGTCGATCTTAGAAGTTTTAGACTTCTAACTACGTGAGAGTGTGCTAATACACTTATCGCCTTTGACAGGCAACTGAGTTGCTACAGTTTACAGAACGAGTGGTTTACAAAGAGTCGAGCTGTATATCAGGTAAGTCCTTTGGGCTTACTTAGCTGACTTCTAAATATGAGTATAAATGATGATGGTGGTGTGTGATTGAAATGTTAGAGAGATAGGTTGTGATATATAATTACCGACCTATATTTTGGCCTAAGAGTTACGGGCGGTGGCATTCTGCTCAGTAGCTCGCGGGGCGCTGGGGGTTTCTTTCGGGACTAGTCCATACATGGTTTGTAGTGATGCTACCAGTGAAAGTCAGCTAGACCTACACCAGTTGGATAAGGAACGGAGGCGAGAACTAATAATAGTTCTCGTGCCACAACTTAAATTGAATAATGTGAATCATTTAAATAATAGATAATAAACGGTTGAGTGTCAGCATGATGTTTGTTTATTTTTGTTTCTGCGTGTGCTTGTGCTGTTATCATTTTGCTTATATTTGGATAGTTAGCTAACTGTTGATATGTTGTTTAGACTTGACACAGGTTAGAGCAGATGCCGAGTGATCCAGACGGTAGTGGTCAGCCGGGGTGTCGTACTTTAGGACGTTTTACAGTTTTTGCTTTTTATGGGTTTTACAGTTGAACCTTGTTTCCTTTCGTACTTTGTCATATCACGTTTTCCGCCTGTAGTTGATCTGGTCACATTCATGCATTATCAAAAACTATTTTATGATTTCCGATTTTCCTTATCTGTGCCTTGTTGTAAGATCTTGTTAAGTTGTTGTCAAACTAAGGTCGGGACCCACTGTGCGGTCCGAACCAGTAACTCCCTAAGTTGTAAAACTTGGGGTGTTACAACATGGTATCAGAGCTCTAGGTTGGCAACAATGGCACATGAAATCTTCTAAAAAGGTCATATAAGTAAATAAACAGAACCCGAAAGGAGTTTGAGTTTTCCAAAGAAGATTTTGGTTTTTAAATGCATACATAGTCGGGTTGGGATAGAAAGTACGGACGACCACCACTACCTCCGCGGATCTCGGCAGCTTAGTACATTTAGAAATGTTATATTGATGTAGTAGCTGCTTATAAAGATATGTACAATAGATAACTTATGGCGAAGGTTAGTAGCATAATAATATATTATGTCATTAATAGAGATTAATGAGTTTCTCACTCCGTTGGCACATCTAAGTAGATTTTGAAGGGTGTCAACGTGAGGATTAGTATGCACATCTTATGTGCATTAGGGTAGACGAATGGCAGACAACTCCTCCGATTGGTTGAGGAACGTCGAGATGGAAAAGTGAAGGCTGAGGGATAACACCAACGAGCATGGAAAGAAGGGGATCCCGAGTCAAGTTAACAGGATCAAATGAAGATTGTACATGAGAGTAATTCCGGAAAAGCATTGGATGATCGACAATTATGCAAGTGGGGAGCAATATCACATAGATTCTTTCAAGTGTGGTAACGATATGAACAACGTGGATTCCGTCAGAAACCGTCATAGTAATGAAAGTCAAAGTAAGATATGGAACCAATCCAGACAAAAGACATTAAACTTACGCTTACCGACGGACCAAAATATGAAGGTTGTTGTTACAAGCAGGGCGGATTATGGCCACTATTGGCAAAGTAAGTCGGCATCCTAATCAAGCGGGTCCCACCTAGACACTCATCACCTAAGAATTAAGAAGAGATATGTCGTCGAACCAACTATGAAGACTTAAAGAGCCACACAACTGAAGCTTATGGTTAGCCAGAAAGTGGGGGTGGATTTCATAAGCATGGAGGCAGAGTGATTTTCTATAAGATAAGTGAGATACAAGAAAGATGGTGATACAGATATCCAAATGATATAATCCTGAAAGCGAAATCAAAGGATCACTATAAAGGCAACATTATAATCTAACACCAACTCAGGAACAAGAGTGTGTGAAAATGATCGTGGCATACCCAAGGGCCGTAATAACTTCCCTCTCACAATGGGACTTAAGTTACCAACACCAACGATTCACACCGGAGCCCGCAGGCAGTTGATGACTGAGGTAAAAGAAGTCATGAAGATGTATTTACGAGCTATCGTGGGAAATCTGATGAGTCCATTGACGGCAGATGAATGATGCAGCTAAAATAGGAAATAGTATCGTGGGCTTATAGTGAGAAAGAGAAGTGTGAATTATAGAAGAACGAAAGTAGTATAAACAGAGAAGCTGGAGGAGAAAGATTTCCACCAAAAAAATCAAACTTCAAAGAGACAGAAGAAAGGTTAGTCTATGATCTTGTAGAAGGTCAACAATAGACTAAATGGTAACTATCGGAGCCTTTACATGTGAGGGTTAACTAGTAGTGACTGGTTGACATATAAGAAGAATAAACACACGGTTACAAATGAATTCTATCGACATGGGGAGAAGTCCTTAAAGAGATCAAATACGACAATTGTAAAGCCAAATCGATACGAGTACAAGTAATACCGAATAATTCAAGTCAGTAAATCTAATTAAAATTGTAAAGGAAGAGTTGACGGTCAGAAAGGACCCCTTATATAATTAATGATATAAAGAGAATGGTTGTGAGAAGTTGTTTACTTGCGGGCTAAGAAAAAGGTACAAATCATAGTAAGTACAAATGAAGTCGTATTAGAATAACTAGAGGAGTAAGAAGAATTGATTAGATCATACGTCAGTCCAGATAGAGGTTACTTAGCATTCCCCACAAATGAGACGGATGGTGCTCTTTCGAGCAAAAGTTGTGGTCAATTTCTAGATTTACAAAGGAGAGTTGACTTTAGCTTTAAGTTAAAGCCGGGCACGAGACTGATCTCGAAGGCCCCGTGACGCATGGCACCGATAGAGCTGCTTGAAGTGAAGAAGTAGTTATCGGAGTTAGCAGAGAAGGGCTTCATACACCCTAGTGTTTCTCCGTGGGGGGGCTCCGATATTGTTTGTGAGGAAGAAGGATGGATTGATGAGGTTATACATCGATTACAGAGATTTGAATAAGGTCACCATCAAGAACAATAACCACTGCGTAACATAGATGCCCTGTTGGACCAGTTGCAGGGAGCGTCTGTGTTTTCGATGATGGACTTGAGATCAGGTTATCACCAGCTGAGAGTGAGAGACCAGGACATACCTAAGACGGCATTCCGGACTAGGTATGGTCATTACGAGTTTGTAGTGATGCCATTCGGGCTCACTAATGCGCCAGCAGTATTTATGGAGTTGATGAATGGGATTTTCATCGACTTCTTAGACCAGTTTGTAGTGGTCTTCATTGACGACATTCTAGTTTACTCTAGAAGTCGAGAGGAGCATACCGGACACTTGAGGACAGTGTTGCAGATTCTACAGGATAGTCAGCTATATGCTAAACTATCCAAGTGTGAGTTCTGGATGTCAGAAGTGGCGTTCCTAGGCCATGTAGTGACTGCTGAAGGTATTAAGGTCGACCCGGCGAAGATTGAGTCAGTGTCTTCTTGGCAACCTCCGAAGAATGTGAAGGAGGTTCGCAGTTTCCTTGGATTAGCAGGTTATTACCGTCGGTTTGTGGAAGGGTTTTCCCTGATCGCCCGACCACTTATTTCCCTCCTAAGGAAGACTACTCGGTTCGTCTGGTCTGAGCCGTGTCAGCAGAGTTTTGATGAGCTGAAGAGGAGATTGACGTCTGCTCCGATCTTAGCACAGCCTGAGGGTACAGAGGACTTCGTAGTGTACAGTGACACATCCAAGCTGGGCTTGGGATGTGTCTTGATGCAGAGGGG
Organism: Fagopyrum homotropicum; assembly: GCA_033239125.1. Taxonomy (NCBI): domain Eukaryota; kingdom Viridiplantae; phylum Streptophyta; class Magnoliopsida; order Caryophyllales; family Polygonaceae; genus Fagopyrum; species Fagopyrum homotropicum. The sequence goes on along the minus strand of BSWB01000003.1, from coordinate 52,833,684 downwards.
TAAGGTTATAGCATATGCGTCTCGACAGCTGAAGACGTATGAAGAGAACTACCCCACTCACGACCTAGAGTTAGCTGCTGTAGTACATGCTCTTAAGATCTGGCGTCATTATCTCTATGGAGCGACCTGTCAGATCTTTACAGACCATAAGAGTCTGAAGTACATATTCACTCAGCGGGAGTTGAATAACCGCCAGAGGCGGTGGCTAGAGTTGATCAAGGATTTTGACCTTGAGATTCTTTACCACCCCGGAAAGGCGAATGTAGTTGCTGACGCTTTGAGTCGGAAGACACCTCAGGAGAAGGCGATAGCTCGGTTGACAGTACAGCCACAGTTACAGAGAGACTTAGCTTGGTTGGAGGTAGAGATCCAGTTCCCCGATACAACTCATCAGTTAGCCACCTTAGAGTTACTTCCTGACCTGTTGGGTGAGATCCGATAGAAGCAGGAGACCTGTCCGACTTTGACCCGGATCCGAGACCGGATGTCACGAGATGAGGCACCTCAGTTCACTATCGGTGCCGATGGAGTGATGAGACGACAGGACCGTGTCTGTGTGCCATCAGACAGTGAGCTGAGACGGAGGATACTAGGTGAGGCTCATGCTACCCCTTACTCCGTACATCCAGGAGCGAGTAAGATGTATAAGGACGTAAGACGTTCCTTCTGGTGGGGTGGTTTGAAGCCTGATGTGGCCCGATATGTAGCCCAGTGTGCGACCTGTCAGCAGGTCAAGATTGAGCATCGTAGATCCGGAGGAGAGCTACACCCACTTCCAGTACCACATTGGAAGTGGGAAGATATATCTATGGATTTTGTTATTGGATTGAGGCCCAGCAGAGGTTTTGATGCCATTTGGGTGGTGGTAGACCGCCTGACGAAGACCGCACGTTTCATTCCGATTAAGGAAAAGTGGCCGGTAAACCGTCTAGCAGAGGAGTTCACCAGACACATTGTGAGACTCCATGGAGTACCGAGGACTATCGTCTCCGACAGGGATGGACGTTTTACCTCGAGGTTTTGGCAGCAGGTACATACTGCTCTGGGGACGAGTCTTCACTTTACCACTGCTTACCACCCGTAGACAGACGGTCAGTCCGAGAGGACCATCCAGACCCTAGAGGACATGTTGCGGGCATGTGTGCTAGATTGGGGACAGGTATGGCCAGATCACCTCCCACTAGTAGAGTTTTCATATAATAACAGCTGGCATGCGTCTATTGGGATGGCACCTTATGAGGCTTTGTACGGACGGAGATGTCGTACACCGCTATGTTGGGATGAGCCTAGCAAGGCTGATGGAGTTGTACCAGATCAGATACAGGACGACATCGCCTGGATTGCCTTAGTCCGGGAAAGGATGTTAGCAGCTCAGAGTCGTCAGAAGTCCTACGCCGACAAAAGGCTTCGGCCTTTAGAGTTTAGAGTAGGTGCACAGGTGTGGTTGAGAGTGTCACCTACGAGAGGAGTTAGACGTTTCGGCATTAAGGGGAAGCTGAGTCCCCGGTATGTCGGCCCATTTGAGATCGTAGAGAGAGTCGGAGAGGTTGCCTACCGACTAGCACTGCCACCGAGATTAGAGGGAGTACACCCAGTTTTTCATGTATCCCAGCTGAGAGAGTACATTCCGGATCCGAGACACGTCATCAGCCATGAGGATCTGATAGTGGAGCCTGACCATACCTTTGTAGAGTACCCAGTAGCTGTCTTGGAGCGCAGTGCCAGACGTCTGCGATCCAAGGAGATACCTATGCTGAGGATCCAGTGGTCTAGGAGAGGAGCTGATGAGGCCACTTGGGAGACTGAAGAGAGTATTAGACGTAACTATCCCAAGTTCTTTGCGGGGTTAGAGGTTATTTCTGTTTGACGAGTTAGTACTCGGATGTTGTGTTGTTTGACCTTTCAGGTTTCCATATTGATTTGAGCGACTCTATTTCTTTTCGTGACACTTGTTTGTTTGATGCCTGAGTAGCTACTTGGTAGAAAACGAAAATGTCGAGAGACTAAAATATACCGAAATAAATGTGTGAGTAAGGGAAATAATCTAAGTTTCGGGACGAAACTTCTTTTAAGGGGGCACTGATGTAATAACCGAAAATTTTAAGTTCCGGTAAATTGAAATTAACCAAAGTCCGATGAAATAATCGTAAATAAACAAATAAATAAATAAAACAAGTTAGTTCTATCATTTTATGTGACCCAGATTCACATAAAATGATAAACTAAATGACCGGAAATAAATTACGTTTTTAATAATAATAATTTATAAATACGGAATTTAATTCCGTATTATTTAAACTCTCGCACAAAAAAATTAACGAGTTACGAGTTCCGCTTTCGATTTTATGAGATCACCGCTCAATTGGGCCAACCCTAGGCCCAAGCCATCAGCCCACTTCCTAAGCCCATCATTAACCCTAAACTAATTAAAATTAACCTAATTAAACTAATCTAATTTAACCCTAATTCTAACCTATCTCACGCGATTGCCGCTCCTGCCTTTTCCCTCTCGCAAACAATCGAACTGCAGCCCCGCTTCTACTCCCTTGCGATACGGACGACAACAGCCTCGGCGCCGCCCTCCTTCAGCCGGAGCCATCGCCGCCGGGTCCTGCGCCACCTTCCGCCGGCTCCGGTAAGTCTACCGCCCTTCTCCTCTTTCCGTTCTTCTCCGCACTCTTTGCGGTTCCGCCTCTTACCTTCCGTCGACCACTGCAGTACCGAAGACGCAGCCGTCTTTCCCTCGCCGTGGACCACCGTGCGACCGCTGGAGCCACCGAGCCGCGCCGCTTCAGACGCCCGCCGCAGTGACGCCGGTAAGGTTGTGCCTCCTTCCTTCCGCCTCCCTCCTTTCCTTCCGCTTTCTGGTTCGATTCCGAGGCAGTAACTGTCTTCCTGCGCAGCCAGCCCCTTTGCCGCCGGAACGCTAGCCCTTTGCCGCCGGAACGCCAGCCCTTTGCCGCCGGAACGCCAACCCCTTACCGCCGGACTGCAGTTCCGTAAGCTCGCTCCCCCACTATTCAATTTCACTGTCATAAATATGTATGTGAGCTGCTGTAGTCGGCCTGAGCATAGTTAACATAGATAGGTAGCTGCTGAATGTATACATAAAATGATAGAAATAAGGGGGCTGCTGTAAGTTCATTTATTCATTCAGCTTTGGACCTATAAACTGCCTATCTTGTCGGACAATTATTAAACGTTTGGATAAAGATCCACCGTTGAATTTTGGATATGTTGTAGATGGATATATGTAGTTTAACATATTAAAATTTGGGAAGGAATGAACGGTCGGATTGAAAGTTATGGGCTCCCGAAGTTAGGTAGTTGAGCAGTTTTGGTAAACTTAAGTTTTTGGCTAAGTATAGGAATTGTGAATGAAGTAGCCAGCTTTGTGAATTATTATAAAAATATTGGCTGAACAGTTTGGAGAAATTCTTTCTCCTAAGGTTAGATAGAACCTCATAGATGATCTAGAGATTTAATTCGGAATTATTATAAGCTGTTAAGAATTTTATATTTAGAGCCGAAGTTAAACCTTTACGATTCTTCCGGAAAATAGAAACATAGGAAAAATGTCAGTTTGGAACCAAATAAAATTTTAGGAGTTAGAATATAAATTTAGAACCTCAAATAGGAGTTTAGACATGAATTTTAGGGTTTTCAAGAAAATCGGAACCAAGGGTAAAATGGTCATTTTACCATAACTAATACTGTAACTAGTTATGTCTTAATACATCAGTCGATCTTAGAAGTTTTAGACTTCTAACTACGTGAGAGTGTGCTAATACACTTATCGCCTTTGACAGGCAACTGAGTTGCTACAGTTTACAGAACGAGTGGTTTACAAAGAGTCGAGCTGTATATCAAGTAAGTCCTTTGGGCTTACTTAGCTGACTTCTATATATGAGTATAAATGATGATGGTGGTGTGTGATTGAAATGTTAGAGAGATAGGTTGTGATATATAATTACCGACCTATATTTTGGCCTAAGAGTTACGGGCGGTGGCATTCTGCTCAGTAGCTCGCGGGGCGCTGGGGGTTTCTTTCGGGACTAGTCCATACATGGTTTGTAGTGATGCTACCAGTGAAAGTCAGCTAGACCTACACCAGTTGGATAAGGAACGGAGGCGAGAACTAATAATAGTTCTCGTGCCACAACATAAATTGAATAATGTGAATCATTTAAATAATAGATAATAAACGGTTGAGTGTCAGCATGATGTTTGTTTATTTTTGTTTCTGCGTGTGCTTGTGCTGTTATCATTTTGCTTATATTTGGATAGTTAGCTAACTGTTGATATGTTGTTTAGACTTGACACAGGTTAGAGCAGATGCCGAGTGATCCAGACGTTAGTGGTCAGCCGGGGTGTCGTACTTTAGGACGTTTTACAGTTTTTGCTTTTTATGGGTTTTACAGTTGAACCTTGTTTCCTTTCGTACTTTGTCATATCACGTTTTCCGGCTGTAGTTGATCTGGTCACATTCATGCATTATCAAAAACTATTTTATGATTTCCGATTTTCCTTATCTGTGCCTTGTTGTAAGATCTTGTTAAGTTGTTGTCAAACTAAGGTCGGGACCCACTGTGCGGTCCTAACCAGTAACTCCCTAAGTTGTAAAACTTGGGGTGTTACACGGATGATGGCCGATTGTAGGACATCACGTTTGCAAACCCCACGTCGTTGTTATTGTGGGAGAAATTCTCTTGCATCATGTTCATGGATACAACGTATAATACAAATACTTAACACTATAGATAACTTGATTATATATGTTATTATCTCTTTAGCATGACACTAAAATTACATGTGACATTGAGTTACAAGATGCCGTTTCTTGAAATTGTTGGAGAGACGTCGACCAAGAAAAAATTTCAAGTGGGTTTCACTTTCATCATGAGAGAGACCGAAGAAACATACACTTCGGTGTTACATCAGGTACGAGGTTGGTGTAACAACGCAAAACTTAGAGTTATAATGACGGATAGGGAGCTCAGTCTTTTAAAAGCGCTTCCTAACACGTTTTCAGAGTCACATCAAATGTTGCATGTGGGATGTGCAAAACACCATAGAGGATTATGCCTACAATAAAACGCATACGTCATCGATACAAAAGGAATTTTCGGATCAATGTCGTATTCTTTTCATGTCCAAACTCCAAGAGATGAATGACAATGGGGGGCTCGTTGGGGTCTAATGAAATATCTTCACACGACTTGGTTAGTTCACACTAAAAAAATAGTAAGTTTTTTAACGGATAAACACATGCACCTAGGCAATCGAGCATCCAACACGTAAAACCCGAATTTGAACCATATCAATATGATATATAGTCTTTATGTTGTATTAATAAGTTGCATGATCAATTTTCATGTAATAACAGGGTTGAATCCGCCCATTCGGTTTTCAAGAAATATTTTGATACGAGGAACTACCATCTCGACACTTGTTTGGAGCACATTCATAGAATGTTGAGGGACGAATTTCGACACCTAATGGAATCATTAGAGCAATGGCGCTTCAGAGTCCCGAACAAAGTGCGAGATTTACCGATTTTTAGATTCCTAATACAAAGTGTATCCCATTATTTTCTCACCTTGCTACATGATGAGTTCAAGAAGGCATGTTCCAGAATGCACAACCGAGAGTGCATAAACTGCTATACTAGGAGTACATATGGCATACCTTACATCCATGAAATTGCAAACATTATTTGTGAATGACGCATCTTCGTGGAAAAAGATATCGATATCTTTTGGCGTCAAATTCACTAGTTTGAAACCACGGTCGATGCCTCGGGTGTGTCTGTTCAGGTTGACATAAATGAGGTGACTGTGGAGGACCTTCGGACAACGATAGAGATGGATGCACTACCAGATTTCCAGATAAAACAACTTGGCACCATGTGGAGGACACTTAAAGATCAAGAGAGCGTGTTCATAGAAGCACCTGATTTACGTCAACCTGAACAGACACACCCGAGGCATTAACCGTCGTTATGAACAGGCTCTGTTCTATGAACACAAGAAAAAGAAAGTGAGACTTGGAAGGGAGAGGTGAGAGGGAGAGGTGGGAGAAAAAGAAATTGATAGACGTTCTCTTTTGGTACTAAGGCTTAGTGTTTCTCTTTTGGTACTAGGACTTCTACATTTACCGTTCGACACCTTCTTCTTAAAGATCCGCATCAGGTTTGTCCATCACTGTAGCTTCTGCTTTGTGTTGATTTGTTTTCAAATTTTTTGGTTTGCTTTACTAACCTTGTTGTTGTTGTTGTACATTTACAAGGTTAAGGAAGAAAAACACGTTCTTTGTAAAACTGGTATCTCCTTTACATTTTGCATTGTTAAGATAGGTTTTATTTTTTTAATACTCTTGAATTTAATGAGGTCTCATGGATTTATCTTTTCCTGACAACCATATTGCTTGTTTTCTAATTTGAGGTACGAAGTTGCTTAGTGTTTGTCTGATGTTTGAGAATCCATTCATTTTTGGAAGCATTTTTTGAAGTTGTTTAAGGTTTAGTTGAAGTTGAGTTGGAGGATCAAAATATAATTGCCAATTTTCTCTTCAGTTTGAATACTTCACATGTAACACCCTAAATCCGCAGGATATCGGAATGCTACGGGTGAGACCTCACAATGGGTCCCGACCCTTACCCTGACAACAATCTCACCGGACCTATCCAACATGGAACAAATAAAGGCAAAATTCAAATCGTTTGTAATGTATGCGAGACTAAAAAGTAAAGGGTACAATGTGGAAACTCAGCCGAGTCCTAAAAAAAACACCAAAAACTCCAAAACATAAATCCGAAAACCGTACATCAATCCTTAATCCAGCATAACAATAATAATCCCAAAACACGTCCCCGTCCTATAATGTACGGCGACCCTCGGCTGTCCACTCCTCCACCTCACTCGGCGGCGTCCCAAATCTGCGGAGGATTTATACAAGCGGTTTAAAACCGTTAGCTCAATTCGAAGCATTAGAAACAAGGTGAAGGCACATACACACTCATACATCATAACATCACATAATCATCCTCAACAAAAAAGTCTGGTTTATTATCTTTATTTATTTGGTCATATCCCATTCTAATTCAACTTCTTTTGTGACACGAGAATCTCCCGAAACTCGCCTCGGTCCCCACTTACCAGCATGGAATGGTACGGATGCATCCGACCGTCTACCAGCACGGGCTAGTCGCCAAGAACCTCCTAGCTCTTGGAAGAGCTAGGCAGTGATGTCACCGCTTGTTATCATACACTTGGGCCAACTTAATATAAGGGTCGGTGGTCCTATTACCGGTTTATATGTTATGACGAAAGCGATAAAACACACACCAGCAAACACACAATGAATCTAATACATCGAATACGGCTAAGTAAGTCTGGAGACTTACCTCGTCTCTCAACTCACAATACTCTAGCTTCCTTAGAGAGGAAGCACACAACCTGCTCATACAAGAATACACTCATCAACACAACCTCACGCTCAAGATGTCTTAAACTTCGCTCTAGTGATCTAAACAAGATCACCCAACTCTCAAACTAGGAAACCATCCTAGGATCCATCGTAATCATAACACTCTCAACAAGCAAAGGAAACTCACAAAAGCCTATAGCTCACATGATCATCAACAACAGCCTCGAAGAGCCAATCTAGCCTAGAAAGGTCCAACATACTTAAACAACTCAATGTCAACAATCACATCAAGCCATAAGGGCTCCAAGGATAGCAACCACTAGATGGAATTCTCATAAGTCCTAGGTCCACCCTAATGATGCTCCTAACTAAGTATAACCATAAGGATAAGGAAGGAACGAAGAGGAAGGGAGGAAGAAACCTACTGGTGAAGAAAACGCAGCCGCGGAAGCAAGTTGGCGCCCCCGGAGGAAGGCTGTCACCGCCCCAGCGGCACTCTGGAGCCGCCCCTGCGGTGGCTCTGGCCGCCCCTACGGTGGCCCTGATCCGCCCCCGCGCCTCTGAAGATCCGCCCTCGTGGTTTGAGCAGCAGAAAGTCGTCTTCTTCATTCGCGACTATGGATCCTTAGCTCCAATGTCTTCCTCTTCTTGCTGGGTCTTCTCCAAATACCAACTTATGATCTTAGGCTCCTCTCCACGACCTAATTAAGCCAAGAACATACACATACAACGGATCTAAGGAAAAAACTTCCTCAAGAGCTCCATCCATGGCCATGGATGAAGGGGAAGGAAAGAATGGATATGCAGCAAGGAAGGAGAGGGGAAAAAGTGGAAGAACTTACCAAACCACTGAGATCCTTCTCCACGGCAGCTCATCCATAAGTAAATCTCCAAGGGAAGAGAGGAAGAAGCACCAGAGAGAGTAGAGGGAAAGAGTGAACTAACGTGAGAGGGAAATGAAAGAGGAGATAGAGAGATCCACAAAACTGAAAAGGTAGGAGGGAAACAAGGGGTCAAATGGCCCCTTGTCACCTCAGTTGGAAACGAAAGGTCAAAAGTGGAATAAGGGAAACGAGGGGTCAACGCGGGATTTTGGGAATAAATCCTGGTACTGAGCACACGTGCCTGCGGGAAAACTAGGTTGTTGACGCGGGAATTTCGGAAACGTCTCGACACCCGGAATAAAAGTTCCGGATGTTACAACTAACCCCCCTAAAAACAAGTTTCGTCCCAAAACTTGCTAAAGATACTCACAAACAACACACTCGAAAAACGCAAGGAACTCGTAAAGCTAACTATCGATTTCAAACCCAACGTCACTCTCATAACCATGACAACACCTCACGGGGTAATCACATATACACATAAGTAGCACACAAGGCATATCACATCACAAAGCACATAAGTAATAGTCAAGGAAGAAGCTCAAGACTAACCCGACTGTCCCATCGGTGTCTCTAAACTTGCGTAACACTCGGGGATATCACATCACAAAGCACATAAGTGATACAATCCTCCGTCTCCCATGTAGCCTCGTCTGCTCCTCGTCTTGACCATTGCACTCTCAACATCGGTATCTCCTTCGATCGAAGGCGTCTTGTACTCCGCTCTAAAACCGCTACCGGATGCTCTGCAAAAGTATGGTCTGGCTCGACCACAAGGTCCTCGTGGCTAATGATGTGTCTCGGGTCATGGATGTACTCCTCGGGCCATCCTGTCATGAATCCTTGTAAAAATGGGACATCCTCTTGCTTCTACCGGATCTCCCCAGACAGGTCAGGTAATATCTCTAACTCGGACAAACGGCCGACCATATCGAGAAACCGGATATCCAACTCCAACTTTGCCAAATCCCTCTACGGCTGTGGCTAAACCGTAAGTCGAGCTATAGCCTCCTCTCGAGGAGTCCTCCTACTCAAAGCATCAGCGACTACGTTCGCCTTCCCCGGATGGTACAACATCTCTAAATCAAAGTCATTAATCAGGTCTAACCATCTCCTTTGGCGGTTATTCAACTCCCGCTGAGTGATTATATACTTCAAACTCTTATGGTCTGTGAAGATCTGGCATGTAGCCCCGTACAAGTAGCATCACCAGATCTTCAAGGCATGAATCACTACCACCAGCTCAAGATCATGGGTGGGATAATTCTCCTCGTACGGGTTTAGCTGCCGAGAAGCGTACGCAATAACTCTACCCCTCGGCATCAAAACGCACCCCAAGCCTAGCTTGGAGGTGTCACTATATACAACAAAATCCTTTACGCCCTCAGGCTGGGCTAAAACAAGAGCAGAGGTCAACCACCTCTTCAGCTCCTCAAAGATGTGCTGACAAGGCTCGGACTAGACGAACCTGGTAGACTTCCTCAGCAAGGAAGTAAGCGGTTGTGCAATCACGGAGATTACCTTGACAAATTGACGGTATGATAGCATGTTATTATTAGGTTTTAGATCATGTTTTTAGGATTAGTTTTAGCTTATTTTGACCCGAGTTTGTATGCTTTGTTACTAGTTTTTATTACATTTCTAGTATGGAAGTCTACGCTCGTTTTGTCTTTGTTTTCAAGAGGATTGTTGGTGTTTTGGTGCATGATGGAGACGTTAGGATTGGCGAATGAAGACTTGATGAAGAGGCTTTGAAGTTAGGAAGATCTTGTCAAAGTTGAGCATGGTGAGTGTAACACCCCAAATTCTGAGAACTTGGGGAGCTACTGGTTAGGACCTCACAATGGGTCCCGACCTTAGTTTGACAACAATTTCACTAGGATCTTACAACAAGGCACAAAAGTATTTCAAAACATTTGAAAACTTCAACCAATATATACATGAAGAATATGTATCAGCCTTACAAAATAAAGATACTAAGCGGACACATATGAACAACAGAAGACATCCCGTCCCCAACTAAAATGAGTACGTGGACCCGGATGGCCATTCACTCCGGATCTCTCTACAACTGTCTTAACCTGCAAGGCATCTACAAGCGGTATAAAACCGTTAGCTAACATTATACGCATAATTATAAAGGTAAAAGCACAAACACACAACATACACAATCAACATGCAACACTCAATCCTTTTATTATCTTTAATTAGGTGATATGTCATTACTAATGATACTTATTTTGTGAGACGAGGGATTCTCAAACCTCGCCCCTGTCCCCGTTTACCAATGCGGAATGGTACTAATGCATCTGACCGTCTACCTGACTGGACTGGTCGCAGGGAACCTCTTAGACTCTCGCAATAGATGATGTCACGACAAGTTATCATACACTTGGGTCAATTACGTAGATAATAAAGTCAGCCTAATCCGGTTTCATTATTTATCATAACTAACAAACACCACTCATACACATTACACTGATACAAGAAGCCAGCTAAGTAAGTCCGTGGACTTACTTGAATCAGATATCGACTCTCTTAATCATAACTCAATCGGTAACTGTATAAATCGGTTGCCTGTCAAAGGAGGTAAGTGTGTCAGCACACTTTCTAGGTAATTAGAAGTCTAAGACTTCTAAGGTAGTAGATCCTATTAGAACAGAATTTAATACAGTACCAATTTATGGTAAAATGACTATTTTACCCTTGGTCTCGAAACTTCCAAAAATTCCTTAATTCATGCATAAACTCTTATTTGAGACTAAAGAGTCATATTCTAACTCCTAAATATGAGTTTGGTTACAAACTAGCAATTTACCCATTTCCCTATTTTCGGAAAGATCGTTAAGGTCCAACTTCGGCTTCAAATATAAAATTCGAATAATCTTATAAAAATTCCGAAATAATTCCCTAGATTATCTATGATATCTCATCTACTCCTAGGAGCAAGAATTTCTTAAAACTGTTCAACCATCACTTCTACATAAATTTCCAAAGTTGGTTACAACACTTAACAAACAGCACACTGTCTTAACTTTGAAAAATCGTAACTCCTAAACTACTCGCTGGATTTATCCCAAATTTTGGTATGTTCTACTATAAAATCTTATCTATAATATATCCAAAATTCAGCCTCAAAAGAAATCAAAAGCCTATTTAAAACTATCACACAAAACTACATCACAAGCACCTTTCCTCAACACTTGGAAATTTCAGCACAACAGAAAAACTGCTTACGACTCAATCTTTGAAAAATCATAAATCCCAAACCACTCGCTGGATTTCTCCCAAATTTTAATATGTTCTACAACAATATGTAAACTATATCATATCAAATATTCAAGCCCAACGAACATCAAGAGCTTATTCAAAACCATCTCACAAAACAGCATCACCTGCTGTTTTCCCCAACACTCAGCACATTTATAAAAATTGCATGAGGCGTCAACTTTGGAACACCATAACTCTCAAACCGTAGCTCGGATTCCTCTCAAACTTTAGTATGTTCTACTAGGTAGTACTGACTACAACATATACGAAAATCAGCCCAAAAGGAAGAGCCTAGCTTACCCAAAATTGGAATCGAAGACGACTGCTCATCACTTCATAAAAACGCAGAAACGTGTGCCTCCTTACTGCTCATCTACGAATGCTCTGTGTAGGTTTAGAAGGCATGACAGGTACTCGCTAGGCATGGGATACATGGACAGAAAAGAAAGGGAGAGAGGTACAAGCCTTACTCGATTCCACGACTCGAAGGGGTGAAGGGAGTAGCACCGGGTTGCTGTTGTTAGAGCCCGCGATTGCGGTAGAGGAAGGAGCGGCACTGGCCCTAGAGGCGCACCCACGGCCTGCTACAAGCACACCAATGGGCCTTGCACGCCGTCCCTGCAGTGGAGTCTCCTGGGCGCACCTGCTGCGGATCTACTCTCTATTTAACGTTCCTAGATCAGTACTGCGCGACAAGAGAGGGAGGAGTCCGTCCGGGTTCTGTTTGCTGCGGTCGCACGACATGGATGATAGGAGAGAGGGCCCGTCCATCGGCCTGCTAGAGTCGACAGAAGAGGGAGAGCGTCTGTTGTTGTCCAATCGAGGATGGGAGGAGCTCATCGGCGGCGTGTGGCGGGGACGAAGGATGAGGGTGTCGCTGGTGTTGCCGGTGTGCGAGAGGAGCAAAGCGGCGTCGATGTAGGTGATATCGAGCGAGGGAAGGAGTGGTTAACGAGAAGGCTGGCTAGGGCAAAGGTCACGTATCAGGTAAGGAGATGGGCAAAGCGAAGGTTTGCTGGCTTGGGAGAGTTACGTGTAGTTGGGCCAGCACAAGCGAGGAGAATTCTTGGCTAGAGCAAAGGCAAGGGCTGGGCTAAGGCTGTTTCAAACCCGCCAGCAAGAGTTCAGGTAAGGGCTAGAAAAATAAATCCAATTAAGAAACAATAGGCTGAAACAAGGCAATAATTAAGTGGGCTGAAAGTTTGTCAAAACTTGTCAAAAACTCGTCATGGCTTTGTCAGGCCCATGCATGACTTCGTCACGGAGTTGTCGGGCTTCGTCATGACCTCATCTCAGCTTTGTCATGGCCTCGTCACAGCTTTGTCACAGTCTCGTCTCAGCCTTGTCATGATCTTGTCTAAAGTCGTCGTCAAGGATTAATTATAAGAATTAGGGTTTGATATAATTCTATCATTTTATGTGAATTAAATTCAACATAAAATTGATAAATAATTATAAGAATTAGGATTTGATATAATTCTATCATTTTATGTGAATTAAATTCTACATAAAATGATAAAATTTGTAAAGAAAGAAATACTAGATAGAATGGGAACCGTCAACGGCTCGAAGTCCGAATTGATTCGGAATCAAACGGAATAAAAATTACGGATATTACAGTGAGACATACAAGCTGCTCGTGCAAAGGAAGCTCTGACAGCGCACGTTCTTGTGCTTTCAAGAAAGTATGTCTTGAAGCCGCTGCCGGGTTGCACGATCCCACAGTCCCAGTGCACGAGCGTGCATCATCCATTTAATGCACGTTTTTTAGAGACTTTTAACCGTTTGGTTGTTTAAAATCCTCTCTATTAAGACATTTTTGGCGGTTATAAAATGGATATTCAACCTAGGTTTAGGGGAACTTTTTGAACATTTAAAAATTAGAGAGGTTTTTGGAGAGAAAAGGAGATTTGAGAAAGAGATTTGGGAGTTCTACCATTCTTCTTCTTCTTCCTCATTGAACCTTGTAAGTGATTATTTTTATTGTTAACTTCATTTCTTATATCATGTCCAGCTAAATCTCTAAGTTCTAGGTTTGGAGTGAAACAAACTATGTTGAGATAGACCAGGTTCTTATAATTTCTTGAATATATATTCGATTGTTTTGATTGATTTATACCTTAAGTGTTTAGATCTATATCTAGATGATTTCTACAGACCGAAAGGTGATAGGAATTGTTGGAAAATAAGGTATAAACTTGAGATTTATTTGTGCGAAAGTGGCTTAGATCTCTTGAAGAGAAATAGGTTGCCATAAATGCATGTCGTATTTGATAAAACTGGGACCGAAAGGAGATGTTGGAATCGAATAGGTTTGTTGTATCTAAGAGCTTAAAGGGTTTTGATTTATTTAACTTTGTGCGAAAGTGAATGTTGAATTGTTAAGGCACTTTACTTTGAGCCTGAAAGGGGATTAGTAATACTTTAGGCAACCTACCTTCATGATTATAGTCGAATTTGTTTAAGAAAAGAAAATGTTTTAGGTCTATCGATGATTCATAGTTGATGAAATCTCTAATCCTGGAACATAACTCTCATATAGTTTAAATTGATTTTAATTCAATATTTTTAACCACTTTGATTTTAAAAACAAACAAACAAACAATATTTTCCATTTTTATTTTACCGTTTTTGGCTTTGAGAACCGGTTTAAGGTTGTGATTTATACTCCTAAAGTCCTTGATATTCGACACTCGTTTATACTCACATCAAATTTTGGCGCCGTTGACGGGGACTTTAGCTAGTATTAGTCATTTCTAATTACTAGTTCTCAAGGTCTTTTATATTTGTTTGATTGTTTCTTCATTGTCTTTTTCACAGGTTTTTGTTCTTGCTAATTGTATGCGAAGAACTCGAGACGACAAGGATCTACTATTATACGATCCTGAACCTGAGAGGACCTTCCATCGACAAAGAGCAGAATAGTTGGACAATAGAATTAATACAATGGGAGACAATATGGAGACTCTAAGTGGTGAATTGAGAGTTGCACAAGAGATAGCAGCTGCACAAGAGAGAGAAGAGGCTCAGGTAACTCAACTGAGAGCTCCACAAGAGAGAGATGCAGCTCAACAACGACAAATTGATGAGATCCAAGCACAATTGCAAAACCTTATGCAAAATGTGAAAAACCCGAACGCCAATGTTATTGTGGCGCCTATTTCGGTTGGTCCACAAACACTTGAAGAACGTATGGATCCCGCTTAATTTGTTCCTCGTCCGGGGGTTGTGTTTGGAGATCTTGTTGTTCCGCATTTTGAGTTGAAGCCTCAGCTCATTTCCATGATCACGCTAAACCAGTTTGGAGGGCTCCCGAGCGAGAGTCCGCACCAATAACTTGCAGCCTTTGAAGAGGTGTTGGATATTGTTAGGATGCATAATGTTACTCCTAATCAATTGAAGATAAGGGCATTCTCATTCTCACTCAGGGATAGAGCCAAGACAGGGTATCTATCTATTCCCTCCGGTACCATAGACACATGGCAAGCTCTAACTTCACAGTTTTTGAACAAATTTTTCCCACCGAACAAGACCGCTGAAATGAGGGAGGAAATTTGTAACTTCAAGATGAGTTATGGAGAAAGCTTGTATGAGGTGTGAGAGCGTTTCAAAGACTTGTTATTAGATTGCCCACATCAAGGGAATTCTAATGTGGACTTGATTGGGATATTCTACAAAAGTCTTGATGACACTACTCAATTTCGGATTGATTCTTTTTCTACTGGAACATTTCCGGAAAAACCTACTGATGTTGCTTGGGAATTCTTAGAGAAACAAGCCAAGTATTATCAGAAGTACTCTACGAGAAGGGGTGAGAACTCAAAACAGATTTCAAGAAGCTTGTATGAGATTGAACCTAAGATTTATAATGATGCAAAGTTGGATTGCCTCGCTAGTATGGTGAAGAGCCTTCAAAGGAAATTAGAAGGTAAAGATGTTTATGCAATAACAGCTCCTTGTCAAACATGTGATAGTCCCAATCACACCATCTCGACATGTGACTTGTACAAGAACGCCAATGCTGAAATAGTTGAGGGAGAGGTAAGCCTAGCTTATAACAATCAAGGAAATTTCCAAGTTCAGTTTGGTGGCAACTACAACCAACGAGTCAACCAACATCCGGGGTTTTCTTACTCAAACCCACAAGGTTCGGAGAGACATCCACAACAATTTCCACCAAGAGTTCCTCAACAACAATATCGGGCTCCGGCCCAATATGCTCAACCGCGACAAAAGTCAAGCAGGGAACTCGCGGTAGAGCAACTGCTCTATGAGGTGAAAGGAAGGAAAGGTGAGGTGATAGGAATGAAAGGTGAGATGAAGGAGTTTAGACAAAGTCAAAAAATGTTGGAGACTCAAGTGGCCCCACAAGCTACACAAACACCGAGGCCAACCGACCAACTTCCGGGCCAAATGGAGGAGAACCCAAGGGGCCAAATTTCTACGGTGACCTTAAGGAGTGGAAAACAACTTGAAGATGTAGTGCCTCAAGTACCTAATCCTATTGAAGAAGTTGTTGAAAGGGAAGATCAAGGTACATTGGAGTCTGATAACAAAATTTATGACTTAGGTTTAGGTACTCATTTAGATAGTTTTTCCGCTCATTCATGCATGGTTTAGCACTAGTTCACGACGTTTGCACTCAATTCACGTATTTTGTCGAGATAGACGTCTACACGGACTTTTGCATTGCTTTGTAGGTATTTTGGGAGATTTAGGAGCTTAATCGATACATTCGAGGATCGTTCCTCGAGATGACACACCTTCGGACTCATTGGGATGCAAGCTAGGGGCTAAGGAGGACACTTGGGACCTTGTTGGTGCATGCCATGCACAAAATCGTTACTTAATGATCCAAAACTAGCTGAGGCACCAAAACCACGGCCAGTGGGACTTCCACGGGCGTGGTAATGGGCCGTGGTTTTCCCCAGACAGCTGTGACAGCTGTCCCACGATCTTCATGGCCGACTCTTGCAAATTTGGAGGATAAAAGGTGGTCCTGCAACGCTGTTAGGACAGACCCCTCACTCCCATTCTCTCCCACACTCTCAACAAGAAAGATTCTCTCATTGGAAGATTGGATTGGAGTTTTCCATTGGAGAACAAGGAAGGCTTCCATTGGAGAAGAAGGAGAAGCACACTAGTTCATAGTTCCATAGTCTTTTTGAGTGATTTTGAGTGAAGCGTTTTGCAAATTTTGTAAGAATCGATTGAACCTTCTTTTGAAGGGTTGTAAGTCCTTCTTGAACCTTGATTAGCTTGCTTTACTTGTTTCATTTGCTTAATCCATCTTTCATTTCATTTTCTTGCCATGGCTTCTATGATTTTATGCTTGTTGAGTTTGTTGTTAAGATGCATGTTGTAGGCTAAATAGATGCGATTCTAGGGTAAGGAAAAGATGGTTATGGCTTGGACTATGATAGAATGGACTTAGATGTACCCTTGGATGAATTATTTGCTCGAGCCTAGCCTTTGTTTCAAACCACGGTTTGTTCTATATATTCCACGGCCGTGGTTCTTGATGAACAACCCGTGATTTTGACTGACTTGCTTGTTTTGATGAATCTAAGTGCTATGGTGTTAGATTATTGAAATCCTGGTATTTGTTGAGTTAAACCTAACCTAGGGTGACCTAGTGTTAGCAACTAAGTGTTAGAAGAGACTTACCCGGTAATTCTTACTCTTAGATACCGAAGATGACGAACTCTAGGTAGTAGTGAGCCTCACAAGCCGCTATTGGACTGAGCGTGCTAGGATAGGTGTTTAGGACTTGCCTTCCCGAGACTTACCCGGTAAGGAGAGGTTAGATCCCTAGAATACCATCCGGTTTGTGTAGAATTCCTATCCTTAGGCTCTTTGAGACTTACCCGGTGATGAGACCTTAGGAATGGACTAGTGGACCATGAGACCTACCCGGTGATTGATCCCAATCTAGAAACGCTCACTCCCACCATACTATAGTTGATCCGAGAAATGATTAGATAGCTTGAGTCCTATGCCATAACCGGAATTTCCAACCCCTAGAATCCGCTTTTCTCTCTTTGATCAAATATTTCGTGTTTGCTTTGTTTATTTGTGTTTTAGCTTGATCCTTAGTTTGTTTTGCTATATTATATCATTGTGATCTTTGATTGATCACCAAAAACCAACCCAAAAATATTGAGATTTTCATTTCTTTATTACTTTCTCTTTTCTTAGCCTAGATCTTCAGAATCCTTAGTCATTAATCGATTCAATCTCACCTCAGTCTTTGTGTTCGACCTCGGAATACTATCCCTACTACAAAATGTCCCGTACACTGCGGGTTCGCTAGGAGTTAGGAGAAATATATCGAGTTATAAATTTAAAGCTTTTGCGTGTCACGTTCTTAGCGTAACAAGTTTTTGGCGCCGTTGCCGGGGACTAGGTTAAGATTGAGTCGTTATATGTGATTGTTTATAGTGTAGGTCTTTCTTGTTGCTTTTGATCTCTTTTGGTTTGTGTCTTTGCTTTTCAGGACATCTCTTACTCTTTAGGTGTATGCGAAGATCTCGTGACAAGGATTTAGCTCCATTCGATCCCAAACCGGAGAAAACTCTTAGATCTAGATCCAAGAGCATTGGAAAGGGTAAAGAGATGGCCGGAAGAGATCTCCAAGCTGAGTTGGATGAGGCTTTAGAGCAAATTAGGCTAAGAGATGAACTCTTGGAGAATGAAAGGAGACTTGCCAATGAGAGGCAAGAAGCAACTAGGAAGGAGATTGAAGAGATTAGGCAAGCTCTTGTGCAAAGAGAGCCTAATCGTCAACAACCTCCACCTCCACCTCCACCACAACCGCAGCCGGCGGTGAATTTCGGGTTGTGCCCATTGTTATTGAGGAGCCACAAACATTAGGGAGACGTATGGATCCGGCTCAAAGAGCACACCGTCCAGGTGTAAACTTAGGAGATCCCGCAACCCATAATTACGAGCTCCGCCCTCAAGTTCTACAAATGATCCGGCATAATCAATTTGGAGGGATGGAAGGAGAGTCTCCCCATCAACACTTGATGAACTATGAGATCTTGATGGAGACTCTTAGACCGCCTAGATTGGAGAGCAACAACCATAAGCTTAGGGCTTTCTCCTTCTCACTTAAGGATAAAGCCTTGGCTTGGTATCGATGAATTCCACAAGGGCGAGTGAGTACTTGGGAGGAGATGACAACCGAGTTTTTGACTAAGTTCTTCCCACCTTCCAAGACTACCGAGCTAAGAGGGAAGATCAACGCCTTCGTGATGAAGGATAGAGAAAGCTTATTCAAGTCTTGGGAGAGGTTCAAAGACCTTCTCCTAGATTGTCCACACCATGGTATACCAAAAATTGAGCTATTGGAAATCTACTTCAAGGGACTTGATGAAGATAGCCAATTCAAGCTTCAATCTCTTTCTGGTGGGACTTTCATGGAGAAGAATGTGGATGAAGCTTGGGAGTTTGTAGAGAAACAAGCTTTGGTGATTGAGAAGTACTCCCATAGGAAGAGTGATGGGAGGAAAGCGGGAGCATATGAGGTGAGTGAAGTCACCATGAGTAACTTCAAGCTTGATGCCATCAACAATGAGCTGAAATCTTTGAGGGAGTTGTGTGCTACAACTTTGAAGAATCAAGCAACCCCTCAAGTGCAAGTGCAAGCAAACTTGTCTTCCAAGGAGGAAGATGTGAACTACATGGGAAGGGGCAACTACAACAACTATCAAGGCCCAAGGAACTTCAACAACAACCGGCAATTCAACAATTACCGGCCTAACCACAACCATCCCGGGTTTTCCTATTCTAACCCGGATGGAGCCTTGAACCCTCCCGCTTCCACAAGCGCAGCTCCACCACCAAAGGCTTTACAAGAACCTCCACCCGGATTTACTCAACCTCCAAAGGATAGAACCGAGATGATGTTTGAGCAATTGCTTGGAAGGTTGAGTGGTCTTGAGAGCACGGTGACTTCCATTTCTAAGGCTCAAAAGGTATTGGAAGCACAAGTGTTCCAAAAGGCGGGTGAAGCTCATAGAGATCCGGGAAAGCTTCCCGGAAGAACCGAGGACAACTCAAGAGGCCAAGTGTTGGCCATTACAACAAGAAGTGGGCTAAGCATGAAGGATCCCTTACCTAAGGGAAGTGACAAAGGAAAACAAGTAGTTGTAGAGGAAGAGACCTTGTAAGAAGATGGAGGAAAGGACAATGAAGATGGGCCAACATATGTGGCACCACCTCCATACAAGCCACCACTACCGTTCCCACAATCACGAGCAAGAGCTCGCTTGGACAAACACTTCGGTAAATTCCTTGAACTTATGTCTAAATTGCATATTAACATTCCGTTCATGGATGCTATTCTAGGAATGCCGGCATATGGCAAGTTTTTGAAGGAGATACTCTCCAACAAAAGGAAGTTGGAAGAGTATGGGGAAGTGAGGATGACAAAGAGGTCCTCGGAATTGATTGAAACTATGAAGGAGGAGATGCCTCCTAAGCTAAGAGATCCGGGATCCTTTTGTGTGCCAATTGGAGTGGGAGAAGTGAAGTATGAAGCCCTATGCGATCTTGGGGCAAGTGTAAGCATCATACCGCTTGCACTTTGCAACAAGGATGGGCTAGGAGAGCCAAAGCCGGTCAAGATGATCCTTTACATGGCGGACCGTTCGATCACTCACCCCGTTGGAATATTGGAAGACATACCGGTGCAACTAGGGAAGTTCTATGTGCCCATAGACTTCGTTGTTTTGGACATCCCGGCGGACTATCCGGTTCCCATCATCTTGGGGAGACCTTTCCTAGCCACTTCCGGATGTTTGGTGGATTGCAAAAATGGAATTCTCTCCTTCAACATTGGAGAAGAGAATATTAAGTTCAAACTATCCACCATGATGAAGGGGTCACCCCTTGATGAGGATGTGTTCAACATTGTCGAGCAAGAGGAGTCTAGAGAAGTTGTGAGCTCGATCTTGATCAAGTACCCCTTGGAGAAGGTTCTTAGCTTAAGTTTGATGGAGGAAGGAGTGGAGGAGGCCTGCAATGAAGAAATCAAGGCTTTGGAAGAATTAGAAAAGGAGACAAGAGCTGAATTTGAAGTCCACGAAAGTGTGCTGAATTCCTGTAGGAACCACGGCCTGGGGGGAAGAACCACGCCCGTGGTTTTACCCGTGGAACCTACTGGAGTGCTCTGAAGTGCAATATTTGCAAGTTCCACGGCCGTGGTTGTGCCAGAGCCCGTAATTTTGCCTGTGGTTTCTCCAGAAACTGCCTTAGTTGTTGATCAAGCTTCAAGGAGTCTTAAGGAGTCTTCCATGGCTTTGGATTCCTCTCAACCTACATTATATGGAGCGTCGCCACTCGATAAAGGTCCTCCTAAACTTGAACTCAAACCCCTCCCCTCTCATTTGAAGTATGCTTTTCTTGGTGAAAATTCTACTTATCCGGTTATTGTGAATGCATGCTTGAATGATGATGAACTTGCTAGATTGTTACATGAGCTAAGATTGCATAGGAAGGCTATATACCATTGATGATTTAGTTGGCATTAAACCTTCTTTGTGCGTGCATAAAATCTTGATGGAAGATAATCATAAACCTTCAATTGAACCTCAAAGAAGACTAAACCCTATCATGAAAGAAGTAATCAAGAAAGAGATCCTTAAATTGCTAGATGCGGGAATCATTTTCCCGATTTCGGATAGTAAATGGGTTAGTCCCGTGCATGTAGTTCCTAAGAAGGGTGGGATGACCGTAGTAACCAATGAGAATAATGAACTAATTCCAACTAGAACGGTTACGGGATGGAGGATGTGCATACACTATAGGAAACTAAATGTTGCCTCTAGGAAAGATCAATTCCCTCTTCCCTTTATTGACCAAATGCAAGAGAGATTAGCTCAACATTCTCACTTTTGCTACTTAGATGGTTATAGTGGATTCTTCCAAATCCCTATTCACCCCGATGATCAAGAGAAAACCACATTTACATGTCCTTGGGGTACTTTTGCATATAGGAGAATGCCATTTGGGTTGTGTAATGCACCCGCCACCTTTCAAAGGTGTATGATGGCTATCTTTTCTGAGTATATTAAAAACATCATGGAAGTGTTTATAAATGATTTTTCTGTTTATGGATCTTCCTTTGATGATTGTTTAGCTAACTTGTCTCTAGTGTTAAAAAGATGTGAGGAGACTAATTTAGTCTTGTATTGGGAGAAATGCCACTTCATGGTAAGTGAAGGTATTGTGTTGGGACACTTGGTGTCCAACCGTGGCATTGAGGTTGATAGAGCTAAGATAGAAACCATAGAGAAGTTGCCACCACCTACCTCGGTGAAGGAGGTAACGAGTTTTCTCTAAGATTTCTAAGCCTCTTACTAACCTACTAATGAAAGATGTTGAGTTTGTTTTCTCCAAGGATTGCCTTGAGGCTTTTTGTAGGTTGAAGAATGCTTTGATCTCCGCACCCATAATGCAACCTTTGGATTCGAGTTTACCGTTTGAGATCATGTGTGACGCGAGTGATGTAGCCGTTGGGGCTGTTTTGGGACAAAGGAAAGATGGGCTTACACATGCCATCTATTATGCTAGCAAGACGCTAGATGATGCCCAACTCAATTATGCTACCACCGAGAAGGAGTTGCTAGCGGTTGTGTATGCATTTGAGAAGTTCCGCTCATATCTTGTCGGAGCGAAGGTCATTGTTTATACGGATCATGTTGCGATCCGTTACCTCCTTACTAAGAAGGATGCCAAACCTCGTTTGATTCGGTGGATCCTTCTTCTTCAAGAGTTTGATTTGGAAATCCGGGATAAGAAGGGGTCCGAAAATTCTATGGCGGATCACCTTAGTAGACTCCCACCATTGGAGCTTGAGAGAGATGACATCCCGATTGACGACTCATTCCGCGATGAGCAATTGCAAATGGTGGAGGAGTGCTTGTTTCAAGTGTCAAGGGGTAGTGAGCCATGGTATGCCGATATTGTGAACTATCTTGTGTGCGAGGAGGTGCCACCCGGTTTGTCATATGCCCAGCGGAAAAAGTTCTTCAAGGATGTGAGGCACTACTATTGGAGTGAACTGCTTTTGTTCAAAAGAGGGCCGGATGGAGTTTTTAGAAGATGCATACCGGAGGATGAGGTGGAGAGTGTGATCCGCCATTGTCACTCCTTGGCATGTGGAGGCCATGCTAGCTCACACGAGACATTTGCTAAGGTGTTACAATCGGGTTTCTTTTGGCCAAGTTTGTTCAAGGATGTGCAGAATTTTTGTGGTAGCATGTGATGCTTGCCAAAGGACGGGCAACATCTCAAGGATGAATGAGATGCCCTTGAACAACATACAATAAGTAGAGATATTTGATGTGTGGGGTGTAGACTTCATGGGACCGTTCCCCTCTTCTTGTGGAAACCTCTACATCCTATTGGCGGTGGACTATGTCTCGAGATGGATAGAGGCAATCGCCTCTGCTACAAATGATGCCAAGGTTGTGGTGCGGTTCTTCAACTGAGTGATCTTTCCTAGGTTTGGAACACCAAGGGTGATCATAAGTGATGGAGGGAAGCACTTCATCAATAGGAACTTCGGGACACTTTTGGCTAAGTATGGGGTGACTCATAAGGTGGCGACACCTTACCATCCCCAAACTAGTGGCCAAGTGGAGATTTCCAACCGGGAGATAAAGGGAATTCTTGAGAAGACGGTTTCTAGGACGAGAAAGGATTGGGCTATGAAGCTCGATAATGCTTTGTGGGCATATAGAACCGCTTTCAAGACACCGATTGGCACCACTCCTTACAAGCTAGTTTATGGCAAGTCTTGCCACCTCCCGGTAGAGATGGAGCATAGAGCGTATTGGGCTATAAGATGGTTGAATTTTGACCTCAAGGAGGCTAGAGAGAAAAGATTGCTTGATATGAACGCTCTTGAGGAGATCCGGTTGGACGCCTATGAAAACGCCTGGATCTACAAGGAAAGGACCAAACGTTGGCATGACAAGCGTCTCCTCCCTAAGGAGTGGAGTGAAGGCGACCTTGTCCTTCTCTTCAACTCAAGGCTGCGGCTCTTCCCCGGAAAGCTAAAGTCAAGATGGACGGGTCCTTATGTGGTGAAGAAGATCTTTCCCCATGGAGCGGTTGAGATAGGAGGGGAGCATTGTGGAGATTTTAAGGTGAATGGGCAACGGTTGAAGAAGTATATCCCGGGAGCTCCGGTGGACATGATTGCCCCACTTCACCTAGAGTGAGACGCCCCCGAGTTTGGTCAAGCTAATGACCTTAAAGAAGCGCTTGATGGGAGGCAACCCATTGGTAGAAATTTTTCCCTTTTCGTTTTTGTTTTGTTTTTGATTTTTCTGTATTTGTGTGTTTGGTGTGCTTTGTGTGTGTGCTAGAGTCTTGGTAGCATGGAAGCCTTGCATGGCATGTGGATGATGATGATGAACCCCTCATCAATTATGGGTGGAGCGGACGCGGAACTTGGACGGCTAGCGGTGCCTAGCGCGGGTCCCGACGCCATAACGAACACCTTGAGCTCTCTACCATCGTTGATAGGATCATCCGACATCACTTCACTTGAGTAATCCCAAATACCAAAGCAAACCATTTTTACATTGTGAAAACCCTTTTTCACTCTTCTTTACTTCATTTACACATTGGGGACAATGTGTTTCTAAGTATGGGGTGGGATTTGCATGATCTTTTGCATGATTAGTATCTAGGGTAGTTTCTTTTAGTCACATGCTTCACTATGTCTTGCATTGTACATACACATTTCGAAAAATCCAAAAAATCAGAAAATTTAAAAAATTTTAGTGCTTCTAAGTTTGGGAATGACCCTTATGATGAGATTGTCTTGCGAATTCGCTATGGATGGCCTTATTTGTTGAATAGATGAATGCATATGTGGACTTGAAGTACTTATATTTAACCCCATGAATGGATTGTGATCATGATGTTTGTCTTGATTGGATTGAGGATTGAAAATCGAAATTACATGCTAGTTCTTGCACATCATCTAGGAGTGATTAAGGCAATTCATCTTTCTCTACTTCTCATCTTGATCATGTTGTTTGAGCACCTCAATTGATATAAATTTGACCTCTTTTGACCCATCCGGGAATAGGAGCATGTTAGTGTGTTGAGTGTGTGAAAAGCAAGTGTGGGGTGAAGTTGTTGATGGATGAATGTTATGAATGAAGTGCTGAATTTGTTGTAAAAGTGTAGACAAAAATATAGGTTTGGGGACTGTTCGCTCCAAACGGTGTGTGCAAGCTTTAAATTTATAACCCTAGACGTAAGCTTAAAACAAGGATGCGAACCCGCAGTGTACGGGTCAATCGTAGTAAAAAGCAAGGAATTTCAGGGGTCGATCACAGGGACTTAGTGAAACAAAGTCCAATTACGGTAAGCTTTAGCAAATACTAACCACAAGTAATTAAAACAATCAAAGATGATAAAACTCAATAAAGGAAATATGCAATTCTAGGGATTAAAGCATCTAGTTGTGGTTCCAACTCAAGATCTAAAGATAAGCGGACAAAGCTGAGATTTTTGCATAGGGAAGGTGTTACTAAAGTGGAATAGATCACCGGGTAAGTCTCACTACTCACTAATCCCAAACCGTAACTCCTATTACCGGGTAAGTCTCAAAGAATTAAGATAAAGAACTATAAACTCAAACTAACACACCATCTAAGGGAATAGAATCAACCTTTACCGGGTAAGTCTCAGGCTAACTCACAAAGATGGGATGAAAGCACACTCAAACCCCAATAAAGGATAAACCTTTATTACCTACACTTATAATCTCAGGTAAACAAACTAAGGAATTACCGGGTAAGTCTCATCCTAGGCTTGCGTTGAACCAGGAAGGGTGTAATAAGAATAGGATTTGGCAAACTCTAACACTTAACTCTCAGTTACGGATCAGATAAGTCACCTCGGTCAGCAAAATTCCACCCCGGCCGAGATGTTCATCGATTGAGCGAGATGCTTAGGGTTAAGGTTAAAGACTCGAACTTTCAGGGTCCTACTGTGATTAAGATCATTCTAACATTGTTTTTCCCACAACCTTCAGCCAATAACCCTAGAATCACATAAAGAGATTAGCCACTCATCATCATGAAAGTATTAATCAAATATATGGGAAGAAAGAGAATAATTGAACAAGAAAACCTTAAGAGAAAGGCTTCAATAACTGAATCAATTATCTAAACAACAAGCGTTCCTTGGATAGAAATCCAACAAGACAATGACAAAGAAGGTAATCTAAGATAATCTTACAAAAACCCTTCAAATAGCTACAAAAGCTATAGACTTTCTTCCTTCAACCTTCAAAAAGGTTCTTCAAATCTCCCAACTGGAGTATGGCTGCTGCGGTGTAAGCAAGGTGATATCGGATGTATGCAGTGTATGCGGGGTGTCGGATTTGTGGGAAAGCCGACCCTTTTATAGGAAAATTACTCTCCAAAGATAAGATATCTTAGAAAGATCTCTTCCCATAAAAATAGGTAAAATATATGATCTAGCATATCTTCTTCCTTCCAGGAACCAAGCCCAAAAATATAAGATCTCTTTCCAAAGATAAAAGATCTCAGCCAAGAATAAAATATTCTCGCCGCGTCCCAGGTGTTCGCCTCGGTCGAGTCGACTTTTCTGGATCACCTCGGTCGAGGTGACTCTGTAGTCAACCGAGGTGAGTCACAACTGAATGTGAAATCTCTTAAATCTGGTCCAAAGTGAATCTTTAATCCATGGCTATGCTTCCTGGATGTTTCCTTATGTAGCTGAATGTAGCTCCAATGACTCCATAGCTCTTTTTGCTCCTTTTTTATGCAAAACGTGCCATTTTACCTACGATTACAACAAAACTAGGTGTAGACCTCGATTCCCGCAAAGGTAGATGAAATGGTAATATAATCACATAATATACATACAAACATGCATATTATTGAAGATAAAACGTCCAAACAAACCCCAAAATATAGACTATAATTCATGCTATCAAAATACCCCATACTTAGCCCTTGCTTGTCCCCAAACAAGTTCCGCATATAGAAGGCAAGATAGAATGGATTATAAGTCAAGAAAATCAATGAAAAATCTTTCAAAACATTTTTATGGTGTGCTACAATCATAGATCACTCTAAGAGAATACTTCATGGAATTTAAAATCAAAATATGATCAAAACATTTTATAAATATAAGAAAGTTGTTCATCTTTGCATAAAATCATAGAATGCATAATAAGTCATAATTATCGAAATTAATCATGCATAATCCAATTTAAACCACTAAGTCAATCAACAAGCTCGAGATCTCAAGGGCTTCCCAAAAGAAAGGTCAAGAAACGTGTAGGGTAGGGATGTATGTAAGGTAATGTGGTGCTAGAATCCGGGAAAAGGATATACTTCACTTTCACTTTGACTTTCAACATCTTCCACCAATAAGCTTTGCTTATTTCACACTTTTTCTTTTTACTTTACTTTTTGGGATGCATGGACAGAGGTGCACAATAACCGAAGCCTAGGAAATCAGCAATCATCAATTTCTTGAGATGCATCAAACCCTTGATGCACATACCATTATCCGTTAGGAATATCGCTCAATCCGACTTTGGCAAGACACAAACACCCGGATATGTGAATGGTGCCGAGTTACTCATCATCATGATTGACTTCCCCAAACCTATTTATTTCTTTCTAACACTTTCACTTCCAGCCAACTTCTCAACTTTAACTTCACTTGCTTTCACCACTTCGCTTGCTTCCAAATTCCCGGATAGGTAAAGGGAGGCAAAAATGTATATGAGGGGCTAAGCATGATCAAGAAGAAGAAGAGAGAAGAATGAATTTCCTTGGTCTTTCCAGGAAGAAAGTGAGAGAACTCATAACGTGGTGTCAACCTTCAAATTCAACATAATTTGGATAAAAACAAAGTATTAAACATGCCAAAAATTTCAAACAAAGCATTTAGCAACTTAAACATATCATAAAACCTTTCAAACACATAAAGATTTCAAAACCAGTTAGTAAGCAAGATCTTTACTGAGATCATATCCAGATAAAAACCACAAAATCGTTTCGAAAATTCTTAGTTAAACCACCTCGGTCGAGGTGTTCTTAGGTCAACCGAGGTGAAACACCTCGTTCGGCCAGAACTGCCCCGGTCGAGGTCAAAAAAAAAAATTTTATGTCCAGTTTTGACGTTTTTCTTAATCAAATAACATGTGTGTATGCATGTAATCTCAAATAAAATCCATGGAAGCAAAATAGGCTTAAATATCCGATAATGTAGAGTCATACATCACATAAGTCAATGAAATTCATAAACACCCCATAATTGGGACACACTGTCCCAGTGGGTCAGAATAAGTCTAAGGAAATAAAATACTCACCGGACATAAAGCTGAACTGCATAATAAATAAGAAAGAAAATCCTGCAGCTCTCAATAGTCACGATCCGGTGGTGGTGGTGGTGGCACATATGGATACTGAGACGGGTCGAACGGGTAGCCCATGATGTGCTGAAACTGAATCTGAGCCATCATATGTTGGTAATGCTATCTCTCCTGCATCTCACGGATATCCAGTGATAGAGCAGCATAAGAATAAATCATTTGATCCGTCAGATCATCGATCCGACGGTGAGCCTTTGGATCTTTGTGTCGGCGTGCCCTACGCCTAGCAGGTCTCACTGGTGATGTGGCTGGTGCAGGCTCAGTATCATCATCATCTAGATCAATAACCGGCGCACTCGTTCCAGCAGTATCCGTCCTTGTATCCATGGGAACTCCGCCATCCCTGTCCTCATCATCAGTCTTCTCCTCCTCATTCTACTCAGCTGGTGCAGCTGCTGCATCTCTAGCATCCTCCATCAATGGAATCCAAGCAGTATGCCAGTAGTGAGGTTAATAAACAGAGAACTGGGGCGACCATCTGATCCCCTGAGGTGTAGTCGGCTCCCATGGAATCGCCACATATGGCGTAGTCAATCCTCTGGGAACCAGAATCTTCCGAGTGATCATCTCCTACAGCCCTAGCAGCTTGGCAGCCGCCACCATAGTACAAGCGCTGAGATCCATGTCCTAATAGCTAGCAATATGGGTCACAAGTCCTCCGTAGCAGATATCCCCCTTCGGCTTGGCCTTGATCCTGTGCAGATCCTCTGCCAGCATCGAGCCAAAGTCGGGGACCGAGGCAAAGAATCAAAAACTTGTTTGCTCCAAACGGTGTGTGCAAGCTTTAAATTTATAACCCTAGACGTAAGCTTAAAACAAGGATGCGAACCCACAGTGTACGGGTCAATCGTAGTAAAAAGCAAGGAATTCCAGGGGTCGATCACAGGGACTTAGTGAAACAAAGTCCAATTACGGTAAGCTTTAGCAAATACTAACCACAAGTAATTAAAACAATCAAAGATGATAAAAGTCAATAAAGGAAATATGCAATTCTAGGGATTAAAGCATCTAGTTGTGGTTCCAACTCAAGATCTAAAGATAAGCGGACAAAGCTGAGATTTTTGCATAGGGAAGGTGTTACTAAAGTGGAATAGATCACCGGGTAAGTCTCACTACTCACTAATCCCAAACCGTAACTCCTATTACCGGGTAAGTCTCAAAGAATTAAGATAAAGAACTATAAACTCAAACTAACACACCATCTAAGGGAATAGAATCAACCTTTACCGGGTAAGTCTCAGGCTAACTCACAAAGATGGGATGAAAGCACACTCAAACCCCAATAAAGGATAAACCTTTATTACCTACACTTATAATCTCAGGTAAACAAACTAAGGAATTACCGGGTAAGTCTCATCCTAGGCTTGCGTTGAACCAGGAAGGGTGTAATAAGAATAGGATTTGGCAAACTCTAACACTTAACTCTCAGTTACGGATCAGATAAGTCACCTCGGTCAGCAAAATTCCACCCCGGCCGAGATGTTCATCGATTGAGCGAGATGCTTAGGGTTAAGGTTAAAGACTCGAACTTTCAGGGTCCTACTGTGATTAAGATCATTCTAACATTGTTTTTCCCACAACCTTCAGCCAATAACCCTAGAATCACATAAAGAGATTAGCCACTCATCATCATGAAAGTATTAATCAAATATATGGGAAGAAAGAGAATAATTGAACAAGAAAACCTTAAGAGAAAGGCTTCAATAACTGAATCAATTATCTAAACAACAAGCGTTCCTTGGATAGAAATCCAACAAGACAATGACAAAGAAGGGAATCTAAGATAATCTTACAAAAACCCTTCAAATAGCTACAAAAGCTATAGACTTTCTTCCTTCAACCTTCAAAAAGGTTCTTCAAATCTCCCAACTGGAGTATGGCTGCTGCGGTGTAAGCAAGGTGATATCGGATGTATGCAGTGTATGCGGGGTGTCGGATTTGTGGGAAAGCCGACCCTTTTATAGGAAAATTACTCTCCAAAGATAAGATATCTTAGAAAGATCTCTTCCCATAAAAATAGGTAAAATATATGATCTAGCATATCTTCTTCCTTCCAGGAACCAAGCCCAAAAATATAAGATCTCTTTCCAAAGATAAAAGATCTCAGCCAAGAATAAAATATTCTCGCCGCGTCCCAGGTGTTCGCCTCGGTCGAGTCGACTTCTCTGGATCACCTCGGTCGAGGTGACTCTGTAGTCAACCGAGGTGAGTCACAACTGAATGTGAAATCTCTTAAATCTGGTCCAAAGTGAATCTTTAATCCATGGCTATGCTTCCTGGATGTTTCCTTATGTAGCTGAATGTAGCTCCAATGACTCCATAGCTCTTTTTGCTCCTTTTTTATGCAAAACGTGCCATTTTACCTACAATTACAACAAAACTAGGTGTAGACCTCGATTCCCGCAAAGGTAGATGAAATGGTAATATAATCACATAATATACATACAAACATGCATATTATTGAAGATAAAACGTCCAAACAAACCCCAAAATATAGACTATAATTCATGCTATCAAAATACCCCATACTTAGCCCTTGCTTGTCCCCAAACAAGTTCCGCATATAGAAGGCAAGATAGAATGGATTATAAGTCAAGAAAATCAATGAAAAATCTTTCAAAACATTTTTATGGTGTGCTACAATCATAGATCACTCTAAGAGAATACTTCATGGAATTTAAAATCAAAATATGATCAAAACATTTTATAAATATAAGAAAGTTGTTCATCTTTGCATAAAATCATAGAATGCATAATAAGTCATAATTATCGAAATTAATCATGCATAATCCAATTTAAACCACTAAGTCAATCAACAAGCTCGAGATCTCAAGGGCTTCCCAAAAGAAAGGTCAAGAAACGTGTAGGGTAGGGATGTATGTAAGGTAATGTGGTGCTAGAATCCGGGAAAAGGATATACTTCACTTTCACTTTGACTTTCAACATCTTCCACCAATAAGCTTTGCTTATTTCACACTTTTTCTTTTTACTTTACTTTTTGGGATGCATGGACAGAGGTGCACAATAACCGAAGCCTAGGAAATCAGCAATCATCAATTTCTTGAGATGCATCAAACCCTTGATGCACATACCATTATCCGTTAGGAATATCGCTCAATCCGACTTTGGCAAGACACAAACACCCGGATATGTGAATGGTGCCGAGTTACTCATCATCATGATTGACTTCCCCAAACCTATTTATTTCTTTCTAACACTTTCACTTCCAGCCAACTTCTCAACTTTAACTTCACTTGCTTTCACCACTTCGCTTGCTTCCAAATTCCCGGATAGGTAAAGGGAGGCAAAAATGTATATGAGGGGCTAAGCATGATCAAGAAGAAGAAGAGAGAAGAATGAATTTCCTTGGTCTTTCCAGGAAGAAAGTGAGAGAACTCATAACGTGGTGTCAACCTTCAAATTCAACATAATTTGGATAAAAACAAAGTATTAAACATGCCAAAAATTTCAAACAAAGCATTTAGCAACTTAAACATATCATAAAACCTTTCAAACACATAAAGATTTCAAAACCAGTTAGTAAGCAAGATCTTTACTGAGATCATATCCAGATAAAAACCACAAAATCGTTTCGAAAATTCTTAGTTAAACCACCTCGGTCGAGGTGTTCTTAGGTCAACCGAGGTGAAACACCTCGTTCGGCCAGAACTGCCCCGGTCGAGGTCAAAAAAAAAAATTTTATGTCCAGTTTTGACGTTTTTCTTAATCAAATAACATGTGTGTATGCATGTAATCTCAAATAAAATCCATGGAAGCAAAATAGGCTTAAATATCCGATAATGTAGAGTCATACATCACATAAGTCAATGAAATTCATAAACACCCCATAATTGGGACACACTGTCCCAGTGGGTCAGAATAAGTCTAAGGAAATAAAATACTCACCGGACATAAAGCTGAACTGCATAATAAATAAGAAAGAAAATCCTGCAGCTCTCAATAGTCACGATCCGGTGGTGGTGGTGGTGGCACATATGGATACTGAGACGGGTCGAACGGGTAGCCCATGATGTGCTGAAACTGAATCTGAGCCATCATATGTTGGTAATGCTATCTCTCCTGCATCTCACGGATATCCAGTGATAGAGCAGCATAAGAATAAATCATTTGATCCGTCAGATCATCGATCCGACGGTGAGCCTTTGGATCTTTGTGTCGGCGTGCCCTACGCCTAGCAGGTCTCACTGGTGATGTGGCTGGTGCAGGCTCAGTATCATCATCATCTAGATCAATAACCGGCGCACTCGTTCCAGCAGTATCCGTCCTTGTATCCATGGGAACTCCGCCATCCCTGTCCTCATCATCAGTCTTCTCCTCCTCATTCTACTCAGCTGGTGCAGCTGCTGCATCTCTAGCATCCTCCATCAATGGAATCCAAGCAGTATGCCAGTAGTGAGGTTAATAAACAGAGAACTGGGGCGACCATCTGATCCCCTGAGGTGTAGTCGGCTCCCATGGAATCGCCACATATGGCGTAGTCAATCCTCTGGGAACCAGAATCTTCCGAGTGATCATCTCCTACAGCCCTAGCAGCTTGGCAGCCGCCACCATAGTACAAGCGCTGAGATCCATGTCCTAATAGCTAGCAATATGGGTCACAAGTCCTCCGTAGCAGATATCCCCCTTCGGCTTGGCCTTGATCCTGTGCAGATCCTCTGCCAGCATCGAGCCAAAGTCGGGGACCGAGGCAAAGAATCAAAAACTTGTTTGCTCCAAACGGTGTGTGCAAGCTTTAAATTTATAACCCTAGACGTAAGCTTAAAACAAGGATGCGAACCCACAGTGTACGGGTCAATCGTAGTAAAAAGCAAGGAATTCCAGGGGTCGATCACAGGGACTTAGTGAAACAAAGTCCAATTATGGTAAGCTTTAGCAAATACTAACCACAAGTAATTAAAACAATCAAAGATGATAAAAGTCAATAAAGGAAATATGCAATTCTAGGGATTAAAGCATCTAGTTGTGGTTCCAACTCAAGATCTAAAGATAAGCGGACAAAGCTGAGATTTTTGCATAGGGAAGGTGTTACTAAAGTGGAATAGATCACCGGGTAAGTCTCACTACTCACTAATCCCAAACCGTAACTCCTATTACCGGGTAAGTCTCAAAGAATTAAGATAAAGAACTATAAACTCAAACTAACACACCATCTAAGGGAATAGAATCAACCTTTACCGGGTAAGTCTCAGGCTAACTCACAAAGATGGGATGAAAGCACACTCAAACCCCAATAAAGGATAAACCTTTATTACCTACACTTATAATCTCAGGTAAACAAACTAAGGAATTACCGGGTAAGTCTCATCCTAGGCTTGCGTTGAACCAGGAAGGGTGTAATAAGAATAGGATTTGGCAAACTCTAACACTTAACTCTCAGTTACGGATCAGATAAGTCACCTCGGTCAGCAAAATTCCACCCCGGCCGAGATGTTCATCGATTGAGCGAGATGCTTAGGGTTAAGGTTAAAGACTCGAACTTTCAGGGTCCTACTGTGATTAAGATCATTCTAACATTGTTTTTCCCACAACCTTCAGCCAATAACCCTAGAATCACATAAAGAGATTAGCCACTCATCATCATGAAAGTATTAATCAAATATATGGGAAGAAAGAGAATAATTGAACAAGAAAACCTTAAGAGAAAGGCTTCAATAACTGAATCAATTATCTAAACAACAAGCGTTCCTTGGATAGAAATCCAACAAGACAATGACAAAGAAGGGAATCTAAGATAATCTTACAAAAACCCTTCAAATAGCTACAAAAGCTATAGACTTTCTTCCTTCAACCTTCAAAAAGGTTCTTCAAATCTCCCAACTGGAGTATGGCTGCTGCGGTGTAAGCAAGGTGATATCGGATGTATGCAGTGTATGCGGGGTGTCGGATTTGTGGGAAAGCCGACCCTTTTATAGGAAAATTACTCTCCAAAGATAAGATATCTTAGAAAGATCTCTTCCCATAAAAATAGGTAAAATATATGATCTAGCATATCTTCTTCCTTCCAGGAACCAAGCCCAAAAATATAAGATCTCTTTCCAAAGATAAAAGATCTCAGCCAAGAATAAAATATTCTCGCCGCGTCCCAGGTGTTCGCCTCGGTCGAGTCGACTTCTCTGGATCACCTCGGTCGAGGTGACTCTGTAGTCAACCGAGGTGAGTCACAACTGAATGTGAAATCTCTTAAATCTGGTCCAAAGTGAATCTTTAATCCATGGCTATGCTTCCTGGATGTTTCCTTATGTAGCTGAATGTAGCTCCAATGACTCCATAGCTCTTTTTGCTCCTTTTTTATGCAAAACGTGCCATTTTACCTACAATTACAACAAAACTAGGTGTAGACCTCGATTCCCGCAAAGGTAGATGAAATGGTAATATAATCACATAATATACATACAAACATGCATATTATTGAAGATAAAACGTCCAAACAAACCCCAAAATATAGACTATAATTCATGCTATCAAAATACCCCATACTTAGCCCTTGCTTGTCCCCAAACAAGTTCCGCATATAGAAGGCAAGATAGAATGGATTATAAGTCAAGAAAATCAATGAAAAATCTTTCAAAACATTTTTATGGTGTGCTACAATCATAGATCACTCTAAGAGAATACTTCATGGAATTTAAAATCAAAATATGATCAAAACATTTTATAAATATAAGAAAGTTGTTCATCTTTGCATAAAATCATAGAATGCATAATAAGTCATAATTATCGAAATTAATCATGCATAATCCAATTTAAACCACTAAGTCAATCAACAAGCTCGAGATCTCAAGGGCTTCCCAAAAGAAAGGTCAAGAAACGTGTAGGGTAGGGATGTATGTAAGGTAATGTGGTGCTAGAATCCGGGAAAAGGATATACTTCACTTTCACTTTGACTTTCAACATCTTCCACCAATAAGCTTTGCTTATTTCACACTTTTTCTTTTTACTTTACTTTTTGGGATGCATGGACAGAGGTGCACAATAACCGAAGCCTAGGAAATCAGCAATCATCAATTTCTTGAGATGCATCAAACCCTTGATGCACATACCATTATCCGTTAGGAATATCGCTCAATCCGACTTTGGCAAGACACAAACACCCGGATATGTGAATGGTGCCGAGTTACTCATCATCATGATTGACTTCCCCAAACCTATTTATTTCTTTCTAACACTTTCACTTCCAGCCAACTTCTCAACTTTAACTTCACTTGCTTTCACCACTTCGCTTGCTTCCAAATTCCCGGATAGGTAAAGGGAGGCAAAAATGTATATGAGGGGCTAAGCATGATCAAGAAGAAGAAGAGAGAAGAATGAATTTCCTTGGTCTTTCCAGGAAGAAAGTGAGAGAACTCATAACGTGGTGTCAACCTTCAAATTCAACATAATTTGGATAAAAACAAAGTATTAAACATGCCAAAAATTTCAAACAAAGCATTTAGCAACTTAAACATATCATAAAACCTTTCAAACACATAAAGATTTCAAAACCAGTTAGTAAGCAAGATCTTTACTGAGATCATATCCAGATAAAAACCACAAAATCGTTTCGAAAATTCTTAGTTAAACCACCTCGGTCGAGGTGTTCTTAGGTCAACCGAGGTGAAACACCTCGTTCGGCCAGAACTGCCCCGGTCGAGGTCAAAAAAAAAAATTTTATGTCCAGTTTTGACGTTTTTCTTAATCAAATAACATGTGTGTATGCATGTAATCTCAAATAAAATCCATGGAAGCAAAATAGGCTTAAATATCCGATAATGTAGAGTCATACATCACATAAGTCAATGAAATTCATAAACACCCCATAATTGGGACACACTGTCCCAGTGGGTCAGAATAAGTCTAAGGAAATAAAATACTCACCGGACATAAAGCTGAACTGCATAATAAATAAGAAAGAAAATCCTGCAGCTCTCAATAGTCACGATCCGGTGGTGGTGGTGGTGGCACATATGGATACTGAGACGGGTCGAACGGGTAGCCCATGATGTGCTGAAACTGAATCTGAGCCATCATATGTTGGTAATGCTATCTCTCCTGCATCTCACGGATATCCAGTGATAGAGCAGCATAAGAATAAATCATTTGATCCGTCAGATCATCGATCCGACGGTGAGCCTTTGGATCTTTGTGTCGGCGTGCCCTACGCCTAGCAGGTCTCACTGGTGATGTGGCTGGTGCAGGCTCAGTATCATCATCATCTAGATCAATAACCGGCGCACTCGTTCCAGCAGTATCCGTCCTTGTATCCATGGGAACTCCGCCATCCCTGTCCTCATCATCAGTCTTCTCCTCCTCATTCTACTCAGCTGGTGCAGCTGCTGCATCTCTAGCATCCTCCATCAATGGAATCCAAGCAGTATGCCAGTAGTGAGGTTAATAAACAGAGAACTGGGGCGACCATCTGATCCCCTGAGGTGTAGTCGGCTCCCATGGAATCGCCACATATGGCGTAGTCAATCCTCTGGGAACCAGAATCTTCCGAGTGATCATCTCCTACAGCCCTAGCAGCTTGGCAGCCGCCACCATAGTACAAGCGCTGAGATCCATGTCCTAATAGCTAGCAATATGGGTCACAAGTCCTCCGTAGCAGATATCCCCCTTCGGCTTGGCCTTGATCCTGTGCAGATCCTCTGCCAGCATCGAGCCAAAGTCGGGGACCGAGGCAAAGAATCAAAAACTTGTTTGCTCCAAACGGTGTGTGCAAGCTTTAAATTTATAACCCTAGACGTAAGCTTAAAACAAGGATGCGAACCCACAGTGTACGGGTCAATCGTAGTAAAAAGCAAGGAATTCCAGGGGTCGATCACAGGGACTTAGTGAAACAAAGTCCAATTATGGTAAGCTTTAGCAAATACTAACCACAAGTAATTAAAACAATCAAAGATGATAAAAGTCAATAAAGGAAATATGCAATTCTAGGGATTAAAGCATCTAGTTGTGGTTCCAACTCAAGATCTAAAGATAAGCGGACAAAGCTGAGATTTTTGCATAGGGAAGGTGTTACTAAAGTGGAATAGATCACCGGGTAAGTCTCACTACTCACTAATCCCAAACCGTAACTCCTATTACCGGGTAAGTCTCAAAGAATTAAGATAAAGAACTATAAACTCAAACTAACACACCATCTAAGGGAATAGAATCAACCTTTACCGGGTAAGTCTCAGGCTAACTCACAAAGATGGGATGAAAGCACACTCAAACCCCAATAAAGGATAAACCTTTATTACCTACACTTATAATCTCAGGTAAACAAACTAAGGAATTACCGGGTAAGTCTCATCCTAGGCTTGCGTTGAACCAGGAAGGGTGTAATAAGAATAGGATTTGGCAAACTCTAACACTTAACTCTCAGTTACGGATCAGATAAGTCACCTCGGTCAGCAAAATTCCACCCCGGCCGAGATGTTCATCGATTGAGCGAGATGCTTAGGGTTAAGGTTAAAGACTCGAACTTTCAGGGTCCTACTGTGATTAAGATCATTCTAACATTGTTTTTCCCACAACCTTCAGCCAATAACCCTAGAATCACATAAAGAGATTAGCCACTCATCATCATGAAAGTATTAATCAAATATATGGGAAGAAAGAGAATAATTGAACAAGAAAACCTTAAGAGAAAGGCTTCAATAACTGAATCAATTATCTAAACAACAAGCGTTCCTTGGATAGAAATCCAACAAGACAATGACAAAGAAGGGAATCTAAGATAATCTTACAAAAACCCTTCAAATAGCTACAAAAGCTATAGACTTTCTTCCTTCAACCTTCAAAAAGGTTCTTCAAATCTCCCAACTGGAGTATGGCTGCTGCGGTGTAAGCAAGGTGATATCGGATGTATGCAGTGTATGCGGGGTGTCGGATTTGTGGGAAAGCCGACCCTTTTATAGGAAAATTACTCTCCAAAGATAAGATATCTTAGAAAGATCTCTTCCCATAAAAATAGGTAAAATATATGATCTAGCATATCTTCTTCCTTCCAGGAACCAAGCCCAAAAATATAAGATCTCTTTCCAAAGATAAAAGATCTCAGCCAAGAATAAAATATTCTCGCCGCGTCCCAGGTGTTCGCCTCGGTCGAGTCGACTTCTCTGGATCACCTCGGTCGAGGTGACTCTGTAGTCAACCGAGGTGAGTCACAACTGAATGTGAAATCTCTTAAATCTGGTCCAAAGTGAATCTTTAATCCATGGCTATGCTTCCTGGATGTTTCCTTATGTAGCTGAATGTAGCTCCAATGACTCCATAGCTCTTTTTGCTCCTTTTTTATGCAAAACGTGCCATTTTACCTACAATTACAACAAAACTAGGTGTAGACCTCGATTCCCGCAAAGGTAGATGAAATGGTAATATAATCACATAATATACATACAAACATGCATATTATTGAAGATAAAACGTCCAAACAAACCCCAAAATATAGACTATAATTCATGCTATCAAAATACCCCATACTTAGCCCTTGCTTGTCCCCAAACAAGTTCCGCATATAGAAGGCAAGATAGAATGGATTATAAGTCAAGAAAATCAATGAAAAATCTTTCAAAACATTTTTATGGTGTGCTACAATCATAGATCACTCTAAGAGAATACTTCATGGAATTTAAAATCAAAATATGATCAAAACATTTTATAAATATAAGAAAGTTGTTCATCTTTGCATAAAATCATAGAATGCATAATAAGTCATAATTATCGAAATTAATCATGCATAATCCAATTTAAACCACTAAGTCAATCAACAAGCTCGAGATCTCAAGGGCTTCCCAAAAGAAAGGTCAAGAAACGTGTAGGGTAGGGATGTATGTAAGGTAATGTGGTGCTAGAATCCGGGAAAAGGATATACTTCACTTTCACTTTGACTTTCAACATCTTCCACCAATAAGCTTTGCTTATTTCACACTTTTTCTTTTTACTTTACTTTTTGGGATGCATGGACAGAGGTGCACAATAACCGAAGCCTAGGAAATCAGCAATCATCAATTTCTTGAGATGCATCAAACCCTTGATGCACATACCATTATCCGTTAGGAATATCGCTCAATCCGACTTTGGCAAGACACAAACACCCGGATATGTGAATGGTGCCGAGTTACTCATCATCATGATTGACTTCCCCAAACCTATTTATTTCTTTCTAACACTTTCACTTCCAGCCAACTTCTCAACTTTAACTTCACTTGCTTTCACCACTTCGCTTGCTTCCAAATTCCCGGATAGGTAAAGGGAGGCAAAAATGTATATGAGGGGCTAAGCATGATCAAGAAGAAGAAGAGAGAAGAATGAATTTCCTTGGTCTTTCCAGGAAGAAAGTGAGAGAACTCATAACGTGGTGTCAACCTTCAAATTCAACATAATTTGGATAAAAACAAAGTATTAAACATGCCAAAAATTTCAAACAAAGCATTTAGCAACTTAAACATATCATAAAACCTTTCAAACACATAAAGATTTCAAAACCAGTTAGTAAGCAAGATCTTTACTGAGATCATATCCAGATAAAAACCACAAAATCGTTTCGAAAATTCTTAGTTAAACCACCTCGGTCGAGGTGTTCTTAGGTCAACCGAGGTGAAACACCTCGTTCGGCCAGAACTGCCCCGGTCGAGGTCAAAAAAAAAAATTTTATGTCCAGTTTTGACGTTTTTCTTAATCAAATAACATGTGTGTATGCATGTAATCTCAAATAAAATCCATGGAAGCAAAATAGGCTTAAATATCCGATAATGTAGAGTCATACATCACATAAGTCAATGAAATTCATAAACACCCCATAATTGGGACACACTGTCCCAGTGGGTCAGAATAAGT
This sequence comes from Fagopyrum homotropicum, assembly GCA_033239125.1. Lineage (NCBI taxonomy): Eukaryota > Viridiplantae > Streptophyta > Magnoliopsida > Caryophyllales > Polygonaceae > Fagopyrum > Fagopyrum homotropicum. The sequence goes on along the minus strand of BSWB01000003.1, from coordinate 52,793,832 downwards.
CTAAGGAAATAAAATACTCACCGGACATAAAGCTGAACTGCATAATAAATAAGAAAGAAAATCCTGCAGCTCTCAATAGTCACGATCCGGTGGTGGTGGTGGTGGCACATATGGATACTGAGACGGGTCGAACGGGTAGCCCATGATGTGCTGAAACTGAATCTGAGCCATCATATGTTGGTAATGCTATCTCTCCTGCATCTCACGGATATCCAGTGATAGAGCAGCATAAGAATAAATCATTTGATCCGTCAGATCATCGATCCGACGGTGAGCCTTTGGATCTTTGTGTCGGCGTGCCCTACGCCTAGCAGGTCTCACTGGTGATGTGGCTGGTGCAGGCTCAGTATCATCATCATCTAGATCAATAACCGGCGCACTCGTTCCAGCAGTATCCGTCCTTGTATCCATGGGAACTCCGCCATCCCTGTCCTCATCATCAGTCTTCTCCTCCTCATTCTACTCAGCTGGTGCAGCTGCTGCATCTCTAGCATCCTCCATCAATGGAATCCAAGCAGTATGCTAGTAGTGAGGTTAATAAACAGAGAACTGGGGCGACCATCTGATCCCCTGAGGTGTAGTCGGCTCCCATGGAATCGCCACATATGGCGTAGTCAATCCTCTGGGAACTAGAATCTTCCGAGTGATCATCTCCTACAGCCCTAGCAGCTTGGCAGCCGCCACCATAGTACAAGCGCTGAGATCCATGTCCTGATAGCTGGCAATATGGGTCACAAGTCCTCCGTAGCAGATATCCCCCTTCGGCTTGGCCTTGATCCTGTGCAGATCCTCTGCCAGCATCGAGCCAAAGTCGGGGACCGAGGCAAAGAATCAAAAACTTGTTTGCTCCAAACGGTGTGTGCAAGCTTTAAATTTATAACCCTAGACGTAAGCTTAAAACAAGGATGCGAACCCACAGTGTACGGGTCAATCGTAGTAAAAAGCAAGGAATTCCAGGGGTCGATCACAGGGACTTAGTGAAACAAAGTCCAATTACGGTAAGCTTTAGCAAATACTAACCACAAGTAATTAAAACAATCAAAGATGATAAAAGTCAATAAAGGAAATATGCAATTCTAGGGATTAAAGCATCTAGTTGTGGTTCCAACTCAAGATCTAAAGATAAGCGGACAAAGCTGAGATTTTTGCATAGGGAAGGTGTTACTAAAGTGGAATAGATCACCGGGTAAGTCTCACTACTCACTAATCCCAAACCGTAACTCCTATTACCGGGTAAGTCTCAAAGAATTAAGATAAAGAACTATAAACTCAAACTAACACACCATCTAAGGGAATAGAATCAACCTTTACCGGGTAAGTCTCAGGCTAACTCACAAAGATGGGATGAAAGCACACTCAAACCCCAATAAAGGATAAACCTTTATTACCTACACTTATAATCTCAGGTAAACAAACTAAGGAATTACCGGGTAAGTCTCATCCTAGGCTTGCGTTGAACCAGGAAGGGTGTAATAAGAATAGGATTTGACAAACTCTAACACTTAACTCTCAGTTACGGATCAAATAAGTCACCTCGGTCAGCAAAATTCCACCCCGGCCGAGATGTTCATCGATTGAGCGAGATGCTTAGGGTTAAGGTTAAAGACTCGAACTTTCAGGGTCCTACTGTGATTAAGATCATTCTAACATTGTTTTTCCCACAACCTTCAGCCAATAACCCTAGAATCACATAAAGAGATTAGCCACTCATCATCATGAAAGTATTAATCAAATATATGGGAAGAAAGAGAATAATTGAACAAGAAAACCTTAAGAGAAAGGCTTCAATAACTGAATCAATTATCTAAACAACAAGCGTTCCTTGGATAGAAATCCAACAAGACAATGACAAAGAAGGGAATCTAAGATAATCTTACAAAAACCCTTCAAATAGCTACAAAAGCTATAGACTTTCTTCCTTCAACCTTCAAAAAGGTTCTTCAAATCTCCCAACTGGAGTATGGCTGCTGCGGTGTAAGCAAGGTGATATCGGATGTATGCAGTGTATGCGGGGTGTCGGATTTGTGGGAAAGCCGACCCTTTTATAGGAAAATTACTCTCCAAAGATAAGATATCTTAGAAAGATCTCTTCCCATAAAAATAGGTAAAATATATGATCTAGCATATCTTCTTCCTTCCAGGAACCAAGCCCAAAAATATAAGATCTCTTTCCAAAGATAAAAGATCTCAGCCAAGAATAAAATATTCTCGCCGCGTCCCAGGTGTTCGCCTCGGTCGAGTCGACTTCTCTGGATCACCTCGGTCGAGGTGACTCTGTAGTCAACCGAGGTGAGTCACAACTGAATGTGAAATCTCTTAAATCTGGTCCAAAGTGAATCTTTAATCCATGGCTATGCTTCCTGGATGTTTCCTTATGTAGCTGAATGTAGCTCCAATGACTCCATAGCTCTTTTTGCTCCTTTTTTATGAAAAACGTGCCATTTTACCTACGATTACAACAAAACTAGGTGTAGACCTCGATTCCCGCAAAGGTAGATGAAATGGTAATATAATCACATAATATACATACAAACATGCATATTATTGAAGATAAAACGTCCAAACAAACCCCAAAATATAGACTATAATTCATGCTATCAGGGACGTTGGTTTAAATGACGAGTAACTCGGCACCATTCACATAATCGGGTGTTTTTGCCTTGCCAAAGTCAAATAAACCGATAGTCCTAACAAGCTTTGGTATGTGTGCCCGGTGTGGATGCACCTCGAAAAATAAAAAAAAGCCCAAGGACGGCTAATCACCAAGGTTTCGGCTTTTGTACACCAATGCCATTGTGTCAAAAATAAGTGAAAGAAAAAGAAAAGAAAGAAAAGATGGAGAAAATATACACTTGTGGGAAGTTGATAAAAATGTGAAGTTGTGAAGTTAGTTCCATTCCCGGATTAGCATCACATAGCCTAGAAAAATTCCTACCTAATCACAACGTTTCTTGGCCTTTTATTTCACAAGTCCTTGTGACCTATTTGCATGTGTGTAAGACTTAGTGATCTAGATTGGATATGCTCATGATCATCTTGACTTCTTCATTTTTACATTTTATGCATGCTTTTGAGTTAAGTATAATTGTCTTTCCGTGCCTTCATTTATTCGATGCATGATTGCTTGTCCATTGCTATGAAACATGACTATGAAGGTGATCCAATATTAGAAGCACAACTCCAAAAAGATTTTGTCGTTTTTTTGCATGCATAAATCATGTCATCTCTTAGTCTATAGTTGGGACTTGCTCGGGGACGAGCAAACCTTAAGTATGGGGTATTTTTGATAACACGATTTATGACTTAGGTTTAGGTACTCATTTAGATAGTTTTTCCGCTCATTCATGCATGTTTAGCACTAGTTCACGACGTTTGCACTCAATTCACGTATTTTGTCGAGATAGACGTCTACACGGACTTTTGCATTGCTTTGTAGGTATTTTGGGAGATTTAGGAGCTTAATCGATACATTCGAGGATCGTTCCTCGAGATGACAAACCTTCGGACTCATTGGGATGCAAGCTAGGGACTAAGGAGGACACTTGGGACCTTGTTGGTGCATGCCATGCACCAAATCGTGACTTAATGATCCAAAACTTGCTGAGGCACCAAAACTACGGCCACTAGGACTACCACGGGCATGGAAATGGGCCGTGGTTTTCCCCAGACAGTTATGACAGCTGTCCCACGATCTTCATGGCCGACTCTTGCAAATTTGGAGGATAAAAGGTGGTCCTGCAACGCTGTTAGGACAGACCCCTCACTCCCATTCTCTCCTACACTCTCAACAAGAAAGATTCTCTCATTGGAAGATTGGATTGGAGTTTTCCATTTGAGAAGAAGGAAGGCTTCCATTGGAGAAGAAGGAGAAGCACACTAGTTCATAGTTCCATAGTCTTTTTGAGTGATTTTGAGTGAAGCGTTTTGCAAATTTTATAAGAATCGATTGAACCTTCTTTTGAAGGGTTGTAAGTCCTTCTTGAACCTTGATTAGCTTGCTTTACTTGTTTCATTTGCTTAATCCATCTTTCATTTTCTTGCCATGGCTTCTATGATTTTATGCTTGTTGAGTTTGATTGTTAAGATGCATGTTGTAGGCTAAATAGATGCGATTCTAGGGTAAGGAAAAGATGGTTATGTCTTGGACTATGATAGAATGGACTTAGATGTACCCTTGGATGAATTATTTGCTCGAGCCTAGCCTCTGTTGCAAACCACGGTTTGTTCTATATATTCCACGGCCGAGGTTCTTGATGAACAACCCGTGATTTTGACTGACTTGCTTGTTTTGATGAATCTAAGTGCTATGGTTTTAGATTGTTGAAATCCTAGTGTTTGTTTAGTTAAACCTATCCTAGGGTGACCTAGTGTTAGCAACTAAGTGTTAGAAGAGACTTACCCGGTAATTCTTACTTTTAGATATCGAAGATGACGAACTCTAGGTAGTAGTGAGCCTCACAAGCCACTATTGGACTGAGTGTGCTAGGATAGGTGTTTAGGACTTGCCTTCCCGAGAGTTACCCGGTAAGGAGAGGTTAGATCCCTAGAATACCATCCGGTTTGTATAGAATTCCTATCCTTAGGCTCTTTGAGACTTACCCGGTGATGAGACCTTAGGAATGGACTAGTGAACCATGAGACCTACCCGGTGACTGATCTCAATCTAGAAACGCTCACTCCCAACATACTATAGTTGATCCGAGGAATGATTAGATAGCTTGAGTCCTATGCCATAACCAGAATTTCCAACCCCTAGAATCCTCTTTTCTCTCTTTGATCAAATATTTCGTGTTTGCTTTGTTTATTTGTGTTTTAGCTTGATCCTTAGTTTGTTTTGCTATATTATATCATTGTGATCTTTGATTGATCACCAAAAACCAACCCAAAAATATTGAGATTTTCATTTCTTTATTCCTTTCTCTTTTCTTAGCCTAGATCTTCACTATCCTTAGTCATTAATCGATTCAATCTCACCTCAGTCTTTGTGTTCGACCTCGGAATACTATCCCTACTACAAAACGTCCCGTACACTGCGGGTTCGCTATGAGTTAGGAGAAATATATCGAGTTATAAATTTAAAGTTTTTGTGTGTCACGTTCTTAGCGTAACAGAGTCTCAAAAAGTAGCACCTTATGTACCTCCTCCACAATCCAAACCGCCACTCCTATTTCCTCAAAAGAAGGAAAAGGCTCATCTTGAAAAGAAGTATGGTAACTTTCTTCAAATGTTGAAGAATCTTCATCTCAACATCTCTTTTATACAAGCTATCAAGGAGATGCCATCCTACGGTAAATTTATGAAGGAGATACTCTCTAACAAGAGGAGTGTTGATGAATGTCAAAGTGTGGAATTGAACCAAGAGTGTAGTGCTAGACTTCAAAATAAGTTCCCACCCAAGTTGAAGGATCCGGGGAGCTTTTGTGTGCCTGTTGATGTAGGGAAACATACTTACAATGCCTTGTGTGAGTTAGGGGCAAGTGTAACTCTCCTCCCCCTTTCCATTTGCAAGGAACTCAGCATGGGTGATCCGAAACCCATAAGAATGACTCTGTACATGGCGGACCGGTCCATTGTTCGTCCTATAGGTATCTTAGAGGACATCCCGATCCGGGTTGGTAAGCTCTTTGTTCCTATTGATTTTATTGTACTTGATATTGATGCCACTAATCATGTCCCTATCATATTGGGAAGACCTTTCTTAGCTACGGCAGGTACAATAATAAATGTGAAAAAGGGGATCCTCTCTTTTGAGATAGGTGATGAGACCATTGAGTTTAATTTTTCCTCATCTATCAAATATCCTGCTTTTGAAGATGATTTGTGTAGGGTAGATGTGTTAGCTAGAGAGATTCAAGGGTCATTGATGTCCGTTGTAACGCCCCCTTTATTCGGGTGCGTTCCGACTTTGTCTTCCTCTCTTCCCTCGATTCGCTATAGCTCGAGTTCTAATTTAAAATATATTTTTTTATAGTTTTTAAAAAATAATTTTTCCGGGTATTATATTATTTTGGGATACATGTATGCATTCCTGTATTATTATTAATTTAATTTTGTCGGAAATCGGGATTTACCGATCCGGGAAATCCCGTCCCGAACGTTACTCGAGTTGATTTTTAAAAGCCCTTCTTTACTCTTTTATTTATTTTTTCCCCTTTGTTTTCCCTTTCCTTTCTTTCTTCTTTTCTCTTGTTGAACCTACTGCCTAGCCTTCATGTCAATGAGATGTGCCGCCCAGCTAAGGCCATCCCAGCAGGCTGGCTAGTGCCTACCTGCTACCGACCCCTCATCTCTCGGTGCCTCTCCACTCGCTCAGCTCTTTGTTTTCCCTCTCTCACACGCTATCTCCCTCTCAGCTTCTCAAGGACATCACCGCTACTCTCTATTCTACCTCCCTCACCTTCTCATGTTATCTTCACTCTCCCAAAACTATCGTCTGAATCAGACTGGATCACCATCCTCACCTGTGCTTTCCTTCTCCTCCCTTCTATCTGTCTCTCTTCGTCTCTACTGCAACCACTGGCCGGCAACCATACCACCTTCGTCTCTTCGTCTCTGATGGAACCGGCAACCATACCACCGGAAGGAGCACACTGCCGTAACCCCTTCGCTCATCTCCCTCGTCCTCTGCTTATTCCCCGCACTCTCTCTCGATCCCCTTCTTGTGCTTTTGTTGCAACCGCCTGGAAGCCACTAGGGAGAGCCTCTCCGGGGGGGAATTGAGACCATCATTCGCTCTCCCTTTCGAAGCCGGAGATCCCGTCGGGCGAACCCATTACTGCTAACATCCTCGCCTGCCGGATCTGCGATCGCCGGAGTCCTTCGCCGCCGCCCTGATGTGCGCACCTCCTTGTCTATGTCTTCTCTCAGCAGCCATTAAGAGGGTTCAAAACCCTTAACTTTTATTTCCAATTGGGACCCCCTTTTTTGTATAATTGCAAATGTGGCCCATAGTTCTAATTTGCAGATTTGACCCAAGTTTTAGAAATCTGAATATATATCCCTGCAGATTTATATATGGAATATGGCCCAATGAATTAATTACTGAATATGACCCATATGCAGAAATTGTATAATTTGCCTAGAAAATGTTTTTACCGGTTTTAACCTTGGAGTTTAAATACGAGTTTATTTCATAACTATATATATTATCAATTATTCCCTTGTTGGATTAATTCCGGGTTATGACTTAAAAATTAAATTACGGGATTTTAACGTTGGCTTTGAAAACGAGTTTTACCTTGGGATTATGATGTTATACAATTTGCCCGGAATATATATTTACGGTTTTAACTTGGGTTTTAAAAGTGGGGTTTTCCTTAGATTATATATGTTCATTATTCTGTTCAAATTTAATTTGTAAGCTAAATTTGTTTAGTTTGGTGCTAGGTTCGGAAGCGCCCCGATAAAGGCCTAACGAGTCCAAGTCGACATTCGCTGAACGACTTCCGTCTTTTGATGTCGTGTGAGTATTCTTTCCCCTCGATCTAGTTATGTTAAGTTTTAGTATCATGTTAGGATTGGATCTAGCATAACTTAGAGTGAATACCAAGTAGTGGTTGGACCTTAGGTGAGTTTGGAGGATTATTGATTATTCTAAGATGTTGAGTATTTGGTTGATCTTGTGAGTATCTGAGGCTTGAGATTGTGGATATATGGTTGTTGTGATTAGGGGCTAGTATATGCGTATCCCAGCATAGTGTTGATACCATTGAGATTGTTTACACTAGGCATGTTTATCCTAGTATGTGTTATGGGTTATGATCCTGCGAGATCATAGGGTCTAGAAGTCTAAAGACTTCTAGCTTGTGTTGAGTGTGATGTGAGCATGAGGGATTCTAGGATGTGGTCCTAGAATTGAGAGTCAAATGGTCTTGCGTAGATCATCTGTATAGAAGTCTAAGACTTCTATTGTGAGTGGGTTGTTGTTGATATAGTTATCTTCTTGTGAGCAGGTTATGAGCTTCCTCCCCTAAGGAAGCGAGAGTGTTGTGAGTTGAGTGTGGTGACGAGGTAAGTCTCCGGACTTACTTAGCTTGTATTCCTTGTATTAGCATTGATGTGTGTTTGGTGGTGTGTGTTCATTCTTTATTATTTATAACAACTAAACTGAAAATAGGATTACCGACCTTTATATTATTTTGGCCCAAGTGTATGATAATGGGCGGTGACAACTTGCCTGGCTCCCGCGAGAGCTAGGAGGTTCTCGACAACTATCCCGTGTTGGTAGACGGTCGGATGCATCAGTACCATTCCATGCCGGTAAGTAGGGACCGAGGCGAGTTTCGGTGACTCTCGTGTCACAACCTAAGTTGAATTAGAACGGGATATGACTTAATAATATTAAGATAATAAACCGGACTTGTGTGCTTTGGATTTTATTGGGTGTTTATGATGATTGACTTGTGTTTGTGCCTTTCACCTTGATTCTAATGCTTCGAATATTAGCTAACGGTTTTAAACCGATTGTTGTAGATTGCCTTGCAGGTTAGGAATGCGGCCGAGAGATCCGGAAGAGTGGGCAACCGGGGTTCTATACATATTAGGATTGTGTTTTGGGTGGAGTCGAGTTTGAGTATTGTATTTATTGTATGTTGTATGGCGTTTAGTCTTTGAGGTTGTATCTTCGGCTGAAGTCCTTTGTTGTATTCTTTCGGGTTTTTCTTTTCATTGCATAAAAATATATTTCGGTTTTGACCTTTATTTATGCCTTGTTGCAAGATCCGGTGAAATTGTTGTCAAGCTAAGGGTCGGGACCCATTGTGAGGTCCCAACCCATAGCATCTCGAGTCCCGCAGATTCCGGGTGTTACATCCGTGATCACTAAAAACCCTTTGGAATTGTGCTTGTGTTCTATTATGTGTGAGGAAGATATGAATGAAATAGTTTCTGAAGTTAGGGCTGACTTGGAGGTTAGCCCTGAAGCTCCCTCTTTCCCTCAAACTATCTACGAAGTGTTGAGGAAGAGTTATGCCAAGCTTGTTGACCTCCCTAAAGATGATCCTCCTAAGGTAGAGTTGAAACCTTTGCCACCGTCTTTGAGGTATGAGTTCCTTGGACCTAATTCTACCTTACTAGTAATTGCCAATGATAAGTTGAATGGAGGCGAAATTGAAAGATTGTTGCATGAGCGTAGGACTCACAAGAAAGCTTGAGGATATTCAATTGATGATTTGAAGGGGATTTCCCCTAATATGTGCATGCATAGGATCCTAATGGAAGATGAGTGTGTAAGCCTACCATTGAGCATCAAAGAAGACTTAACCCTAACATGAAAGAAGTAGTGAAAAAAGAAGTGCTTAAATTGTTGGATGTTGCCATTATTTTTCCTATTTCTGATAGTAAGTGCGTGAGCCCAGTTCATGTAGTGCCCAAGAAGGTGGGATGACTATTGTCAAAAATGAGCATAATGAATCGATTCTCACTAGAACTGTTACGGGTTGGCGCATGTGCATAGATTATAGGAAATTGAACCCCGCCACTCGTAAGGATCACTTTTCATTGCCCTTCATTGATCAAGTTCTTGAAAGATTAGTCAAGCACTCTTATTTTTGTTATCTTGATGGCTATAGTGGCTTTTGGCAAATTCCGATACATCTTGATGATCATGAAAAGACAACTTTTACTTGCCCTTATGGTACATTTGCCTTTAGGAGAATGTCTTTTGGACTTTGTAATGCTCCTACTACTTTCCAATGTTGCATGATGTCTATTTTCTCTGATATGATTGAAGATATAGTTGAAGTCTTCATGGATGATTTTTTTGTTTATGGAGTTTCATTCGATGTTTTCTTGCTTAATCTTTCTAGAGTCTTGAAACGTTGTGAAGAAAGTAACTTGGTTTTAAATTGGGGAAAATGTCATTTTATGGTAAATAAGGAATTGTTATGGGTCACCTTGTGTCAAGTCATGGAATTGAAGTCGATAGGGCAAAAGTTGAACTAATAGAAAAGTTGCCACCACCAACTTCTGTTAAAGGTGTTAGGAGTTTCCTTTGACATGCAGGGTTTTATTGAAGGTTTATTAAGGATTTTTCTAAAATTGCTAAACCTCTTACTAACCTCCTTTTGAAGGATCCTTCTTTCTCTTTTTTCCCAAGACTATATTGAGTCATTTTGCAGGTTGAAACAAGCATTAGTTACAACTCCTATAATGAAGTCTCCAGAATGGGATCTTCCTTTTGTTGTAACGTGTGATGCTAGTGACTACGCCGTTGGGGCTGTTTTGGGACAAAGAAAAGAGAACAAGCTCCATGCAATATACTACGCAAGCAAGACCTTGTATGAAGCTCAAATGAATTATGCCACCACCGAAAAGTAGTTGCTTGCTGTTGTGTATGCTTTTGATAAGTTCCGTTCTTACTTAGTTGGAAGCAAGGTCATTGTGTATACGGATCATGCAGCTATCCAGTATTTGCTTCATAAAAAGGACGCCAAGCCTCGACTTATTCGATGGATCTTGCTATTGCAAGAGTTTGATTTGGAGATCAAGGATAAGAAGGGAAGTGAGAACCTTGTTGCTGATCACCTTTCTAGGTTGCCACTTAACCAACTGAGGAACACAATGACTGACCTCCCTATTGACGATACTTTTACGGATGATCGTCTTTTTGGAGTTTCTACTGAAATCTACGACATCACCACCTCCGAGGTGACATGGTATGCCGATTATATAAATTATGTTGTTTGTAAAGAACTTCCTAGTGACCTCACTTACCACCAAAAGAATAAGTTCTTGAAGGATGTAGTTCACTATTTCTGGAGTGAGCCATATCTTTTCAAGCATTGTACGGATGGAGTATTCGGGAGATATATCCCACATGATGAAGTACAAAGCATCATTCTCCATTTTCATTCCCTTCCGGTTGGGGTCATGCTAGCACCTCAAAAACTGTTGCTAAGGTACTTCAATCCGGTTTATTGGCCATCTATGTTTAAGGATGTTCGGAGTTCTGTTGTTGCTTGTGATAGGTGTTAACGAACCGGGAACATTTCAAGAAGGAATGAGATGCCAATGAGTGATATATTGGAGGTAGAATTGTTTGATGTATGGGGATAGACTTTATGGGACCATTCCCACCTTCCGAACCTTAGAAGTATATACTTGTAGCTATTGACTACGTGTCCAAATGGGTTGAAGTTATAGCTACACCAACTAATGATGCTAGAGTTGTTGCCAAGTTCATGGAGGGGGTGATTTTTGCTCGGTTTGGGGTACCAAGGATTTTGATCAGTGATGGGGGATCACATTTTATTGAAAGAAGCTTTGAAGCACTCTTAAATAAGTATGGGGTGAATCACAAGATAGCAACCCCTTATAACCCCCAAACTAGTAGGCAAGTGGAAGTGTCGAATTGAGAGATCAAAATCATTTTAGAGAAGACGGTGTCTAGGTCCCGAAAGGATTGGGCGTCTAAACTCGATGATGCGCTTTGGGCATATCGAACGGCGTTTAAAAATCTTATTGGGACTTCCCCTTATAGGTTGATCTATGGGAAGTCTTGTCACCTTCCGGTTGAATTGGAACAAAAGGCATATTGGGCTATCAAGGCCTTTAACTTTCACATGAGGTTAGCTGGTGAAAGGAGACAACTGCAACTTTAAGAGCATGAAGAGTTGCGGTTAGATGCATATGAGAATGCCAAAATATACAAGGAGGGAACTAAGAGATGGCATGATATGCATATCATTTTGAAAGAGCTTCAGGAAGGTGATCTTGTACTTTTATTTAACTCAAGGTTGCGTTTGTTTCCAAGAAAGCGGAAGTCAAAGTGGAGTGGTCATTTCCATGTATCTAAGGTATACCCTCAGGGGGCTGTAGAGATATGGAGTGAGGAAAGCGGAATGTTCAAGGTCAATGGACAAAGATTGAAGAAGTATTATGCCGGCAATCCAATTGAGAGGGATGTTTCCATCAACCTTCTTGATGCGAGCACTTAATGGATGATGGAAGGTCAAGCTAAAGACCATAAAAGGCGTTGCTTGGGAGGCAACCCAAGGTAAGTATTTTGTTTTAATTACAAAAAATACTTAATAAAATAAACTAAAAAATTTTTAAAAAAAACCATTAAAAAAAAAGAGACGAGAGTAGGTAATGGGATTCAGACGCACGAACGTGCATATCAAGTGCACGAACGTGCGTCTGCTCCCCGTCAAGAAGGAACTAAAGGGAGCTGCTGTCCCTGTGCACGAACGTGCGTTTTGACATGCACGTTCATGCACCCCTTTAAAAAAATTAAAAAAAAAATTTTTAAAACAAACGCAGCAGCGTTTTTTTTCTTCCCCCATTTCATTCTTCCCGCACAAGTTCTCCTTCCCTCTCACGCCACCTCCTCAACCTTGCCCACCACCAACGCCGGAACTCGAGCCCGCTGCCGCCACCGGATCGTTGTTGTCATCGCCGCTCATGTTCGCTCCAAAAGATGCGTGCAAGCTTTAAATTTCTATCCCAAGAAATATGATTAAAACAAGGATGCAAACCCGCAGTGTACGGATCAATTATATTAAAAAGCAAGATTTTCGGGAGTCGATCTCAGGGCCTTAGGTGAAACTAAGCAAGAAGAGGTTGTCAATACAACTAATAACCACAAAAGCGATTAAAGCAATCAAAAGATGATAATAAGGTCAAATAAGGGGAAAATGCAAATTCTAGGGATTAAAGCATCTAGTTGTGGTTCCGACTCAAGAACTCAAGATAAAGCGGACAAAACTGAGATTTTGCTTAGGGAAGGTATTTCTAAAATGGGAATAGATTACCGGGTAAGTCTCACTACTCACTATCCCAAACCAAAGTTCCTATTACCGGGTAAGTCTGAAGGTACTAAGAAAAGGAACTATAATCTTAAACCAACACACCACCTAAGGGAATAAAATCAACATTTACCGGGTAAGTCTCAGGCTAACTCACAACGATGGGATGAAGGCACAATCAAACCCCAATAAAGGATAAACCTTTATTACCTACACTTATGATCTTGGGTAAACAAACTAAGGAATCACCGGGTAAATCTCATCCTAGGCTTGCATTGAACCAGGAAAGGTGTAACAAGAATAGGATTTGGCAAACTAGAATACTTAACTCTCAGTTTTGGATCAGAAAAGGACACCTCGGTCAGTCAAGTTCCACCCCGGCCGAGATGTTCATCGACTGAGCGAGGTACTCTAGGGTTAAGGTTAAAGACTCGAGCTTTCAGGGTCCTACTGGGATTAAGATCATTCTATCATCGTTTTTCCCACAACTTTCAGCCAATCACCCTAGAATCGCAAAAGAAATTTAGCCACTCATCATCATGATAACAATAATCAAATATATGAGAAGGGAATGAATATTTGAACACAAAAACCTTAAGAAAAGACTTCAATAACTGAATCAAATAATTCACAAATCAGCGTTCCTTAAATCACAAATCAAACAAGACAATAAACCAAAGGGAATCTAAGAAAGTCTTACAAACTCCCTCAAAAGCTATCTCAAAACTATGAAACTTCCTTCCTTAAATCTCCAAAGCTTCCTTCAACTTCCAGAAAATCTCCTAACTGTTGCGTTGATCCAAAGATTATGGAAAATTGGATGATCAAAATATCAAAAGATCAAAAGATGGTTGAATGGTGGAAAATCCAACCCTTTATATAGGAGAATTATCTTCCAAAGATAATAATATCTTAAAAAGATAATTTTCTATAAAATATATTATATCTCTAAAATAGATCTTCCAAATATAAGATCTTCCTTCCAGAAATCCAGCCCAAAAATATAAGATATCTTCTTTTCAAAAATAAAAGATCTCAGCCAAAAGATATGATCTCGCCGGCGCCAGGGTGTTCGCCTCGGTCGGGACGCTCCTCAAGATCACCTCGGTCAAGGTGACACTATATCTGACCGAGGTGAATCTCAACTGAATGTGAAATCTCTCAAATCTGGTCCAAAGTATATCTTCTTCATTAATTCCTTGCTTCCTGAGTTCTCTTTTAAGCTCCAGAATGTAGCTCCTATGACTCCTTAGCTGCTTAGCTCTATTTCGATCTAAAACGTGCCATTTTACCTACAATTACAACAAAACTTGGTGTAGACCTCGATTCTTGTAAATGTAGATGAAACAACAATATAATCACATATTATACATCCATACATGCAGATTATTGAAGATAAAACGTCTAAACAAGTCCCAAAATATAGACTATAATACATGCTATCAAAATACCCCTTACTTGTCCCTTGCTTGTCCCCAAGCAAGTTCCAAATCTTAGATACAAGATAGAATGTATTATAGGTCATAAAGATCAATGAAAAGTATTTCAAAACATTTTTGGTGGTGTGCTCCACTCATAGATCACTCTAAGAGAATACTTCATGGCAATTAAAATCAAGATATGATCAAAACATTTTACAAAATATAAGAAGGTTGTACATCTTTGCATAAAATCATAGAATGCATAATAAATCATAATTATCGAAATTAATCATGTATAATCCAGTTTAAACCACCAAGTCAAGCAACAAGCTCGAGGTCTCAAGGGCTTTCAAAAGAGGTCAAGAAACGTATGAGGGTGGGATGTATATAGGGAATGTGGTGCTAGAATCCAGGAAAAGGATCTTAATTCACTTCCTTTGAACTTCAACATCTTCCACCAATAAGCTTTTCTTATTTACTTTTACTTTTTGGAATGCATGGACAGAGGTGCACAATAACCGAAGCCTAGGAAATCAACAATCATCAATTTCTCGAGATGCCTCAAACCCTTGACGCACATACCATGACCCGTTAGGAATATCGCTCAATCCGACTTTTGCAAGACATAAACACCCGGCTATGTGAATAGTGCCGAGTTACTCATCATCATGATTGACTTCCCTAAACCTATTTATTTCTTTCTAAACTTCCAGCCAACATCTCAACTTTTCTTTCACTTGCTTTTCTTCGCTTGCTTCCAAATTCCCGAATAGGTAAAGGAAGGCAAATATGTATATGAGGGGCTAAAGCATGATGAAGAAGAAGAGAATAGAATGAATTGCCTTAATCATCCCAGGAAGAAAGTGAGAGAACTCATCATGTGGTGTCAACCTTCAAATTCAACATAATTTGGATAAAAACAAAGTATTAAACATGCCAAAACTTCAAACAAAGCATTTTGCAACTTAAACATATCATAAAACCTTTCAATCATATAAAGATTTTAAAACCAATCTGCAAACAAAATAATCACTGAGGTCATATCCAGAAATGAAGCACAAAAATCATTTCGAAAACTCTCTCAGTTAAACCACCTTGGTCGAGGTGTTCTAAGTCAACCGAGGTACTTGACCTCGTTTGGCCAGAATCATCCCGGTCGAGGTAATAAATTTTTTTTTTTTCAAAAACCAGTTTTTGACGTTTTTCTCAATCAAATAACCTGTATGCATGCATGTAATCTCAGATAAACACATAGAGCATAAAGAAAATCATAAATATCCGAACCGAGTCATACAAGCATACACAATGTAAAATCATACACATAAATACCCCATACTTGGGACACTTTGTACCAATGGGTAAAAATAAGTCTAAAACAAGAGAACTCACCGGACATAGCTGAGCTGTGTGATAAATAAATAAGAAAATCCATGTTGTTCTAGTCCCGATCCGCTGGTGGTGGTGGATATGGGATGAAGGGATACTGAGATGGCTCAAACAGGTAACCCATAGTGTGCTGGAACTAGATCTCCATCATCCTCTGCTGGTAGTGTTGTCTCTCCCTAAGCTCCATTATCTCTAGTGACAAGGCGGCGTAAGAGTCGATCATCTGGTCCGTCAGCTCATCAATCCGTCGGTGAGCTACGGGATCTCTCTATCTGCGGACTCTACGCCTGGCAAGTCGGGATGGTGCAGCCGCTACCTCCTCCTATGTAGCCTCATCGTTTAAGTCAACAATTGGCACACTAGGGCCGGCCGTATCTGTACCTGTCTCCATGGCAGCACCGCCATCATCATACTCCTCCTCCACCTGAGCTGGTGAAGCATCTCTCGCATCCTCTATGTAGTGCATCCAAGCGGAAGACCAGTACTGTGGATCGAAGATTGTAAATTGATCTGACCACGGGATACCCTGAGGGGCAGTCTGCTCCCAAGGCATAGCCACGTACGGTGTGGTAAGGCCACGAGGAACCAGTATACTCCTCGTGATCATCTCCTGAAGTCCAAGCGGCTTTGCAGCCATCGCCAGTGTACATGTAGTCAAGTCTAGACCCATAATTATAGCGATATGAGTCACTAGTCCTCCACAACAAATATCTCCCTTCGCCTTGCCCTTGATCGGGTGCAGATTCTCAGCTAACATGCCTCCAAAGTCAGGCACTCCTCCAGTCAACATGCAGAAGAGACTCAGCAACTCTCCCTGTCTAATCTTCTGGGGCGTCTCAGTACGCGCCAGAGGAGTCTCACTAAATATACAGTGGGATAGACGGAAATCCAAATGGAATATAATGCGCTCCCTTGAGTCTCCAGGTCTCCATCTATCTGCATGCTCCACCAGATGGGCAATCTGCCCCTAGAATTGTCGAGCCACTACTCGAGAAGGAAAGTCGGGAATTATAGGAGTCGGGAAGCCAAAAATGTCTCTGAACTGATCCATAGGAACCATGTAGTTCCGGTTCAACAGCCGGTACTTGATGTTGTTCCTCTCATGCATGTGAGTAACAGAACTCACAAACTCCAAGGTCGGCTCAAGGTAAGCTGGAGCTCGGATCTCCATAAACTGCTCCAGCCCCACCATGGAAATCATCTTCTTCAAGTCCTCCACCACGTGGAGGCACTCGAAGGCTGGCACATCTAAGAAGCGCGGGGCAATGACAGGGCGCCCGCAAATACGGTCAAAGTCTGCCTGGTAACGCTCATGGATCACCGGGATAGAAGGTCTAGAGGAAGGGGAAGGAGAAGAATCACTGGGAGCATCTCTCAGAACCAGCTGAAGATCAGAATGAGAACTCATAGTTTCTGCTGACAAGGTCACCTCGGTCGGTCTGACAGCCTGAAGAACACCTCGGCCGAGACACAACTCGATTGGACCGAGGCGAAGTGCTGTTCGATTTTCTCTCTCTGATTTTCAGTTCTTTTCTCCCAAAACCACTACCCATGGCTTCCTATGGGGTACTTATACTCTTTTCAGCACAAATCTATGGCAACCAAAGCCAATAATCTCTAAAATCAGTAAAGAGAAGGAAAGTTAGGGTTTCCGACAATTTACCCCAAATTACGCAGATTCAAGGTGTTTTTCTTGCAGTTTCTCGCTTGCAATCTGATCCTCTTACTTTTCCTTGTGATATTGGAGCAGAAATCGTGGAAAACGATCGAAAAACGAAGAAACGAGGTAAGGGGCAGCCGTGGGCAAGAAGGAAAATGGGTGGGAAGAGAGAGAAATCCTTTGGCCTTTTATACCCCTTGCCGATTCTGTTGTCACCTCGGTCGAGGTGGTCCCGACCGGACCGAGGTGGCTGACTGGATTGTCAGACCTAGTTGCCTCGGTTGCCCAAGAATCATCTCGGTCGAGGTGCTGTGCCAGCAACCGAGATGTGTCTCAGTCAAACTCCGTCTTCTCAATTTCTCGAACTTTTGTCCTTTCAGTGTTCCTCCTGAGTTGTAATCCTTCCTTAGAAAGTACCTGGTTTCTGTCTAGGATGCCAAAAACAAAAAAAACAAAGCAAAAGCAAACTTTCTAAAACTAAACTAGAAAAAAGGAAAAGAAAGCAATACCTTGGGTTGCCTCCCAAGAAGCACTTGGTTTAAAGTCGCTAGTTGGACCGTACGACATCCCTAAACGTGTTGGAAGGTATCCTCACCCCATACTTCGCCTTCATCATGGGGTGAGATAAAGAAGTCTATCAAACGTTCCAGCAAATGCAAGTGCTCATCGGGGAATGAATCGTCTATGGGTGGGTCGTCCTTCTCGCGTGAAGAGGGAGGTAGCCGGCTGAGGTGATCCGCAACAGAATTTTTGGACCCCTTCTTATCGCGAATCTCTAGATCAAACTCTTGAAGCAAGAGAATTCATCGAATAAGACGCGGCTTTGCGTCCTTCTTAGCAAGCAAGTAACGAATAGTTGCATGGTCAGTGTAAACAATAACTTTCGCTCCCACTAAGTAAGAGCGATATTTCTCAAAAGCATATACAACCGCCAAAAGCTCCTTTTCGGTGGTGGCATAGTTTAGTTGAGCTTCATCTAGCGTTTTGCTAGCATAGTAAATGGCGTTAGTCCGGCCATCCTTCTTTTGTCCAAGCACCGCTCCTACGGCCACATCACTTGCATCACACATGATCTCAAAGGGCAAGGTCCAATCTGGAGGTTGAATAATGGGAGCGGAAATCAACGCTTCCTTTATCCTATAAAACGCATCAAGGCATTCCTGCGAAAACTCAAAAACAACATCCTTATTCAAGAGTTTAGTTAGTGGTTTAGAAATCTTCGAGAAATCCTTGATGAGCCTCCTGTAGAAACCTGCATGACCGAGAAAACTCCTCACACCCTTAACAAAACAAGGGGGAGGGAGTTTTTCAATAGTCTCGATCTTAGCTCAATCGACCTCAAATCCTCGGTTGGAAACGAGGTGTCCTAGCACAATTCCTTCATTAACCATAAAGTGGCACTTCTCCCAATTCAAAATGAAATTAGTGTCTTCACATCGTTGTAGCACTAGAGATAGGTTAATAGGCAATCATCAAAAGAGGACCATATACTGAAAAACCATCCATAAATACCTCCATGATCTCCTCTATGTACTCGGAAAAGATAGTCATCATGCAGCGTTGGAAGGTAGCGGGTTCATTACATAATCCAAATGGCATCCTCCTATAAGAAAATGTCCCCCATGGACAAGTGAAAGTGGTCTTCTCTTGATCATCCGGATGGATAGGAATCTGGGAGAAACCACTATAACCATCTAAATAGCAAAAATGGGAATGTTGGGCTCACCGTTCGAGCATTTGGTCGATGAAGGGAAGTGGAAAATGGTCCTTCCGAGTGGCCACGTTCAGCTTCCTATAATCGATGCACACCCTCCAGCCCGTAACGGTCCTAGTTGGGATCAACTCGTTGTTCTTATTCGTCACAACGGTCATCCCTCCTTTCTTCGGAACTACATGCACTGGGCTCACCCACTTGCTGTCCGAGATAGGAAATATGATACTTGCATCCAACAATTTAAGAATCACTTTCTTCACAACCTCTTTCATGATTGGATTTAACCGTCTTTGAGGTTCCCGTGAAGTCTTATGATCGTCTTCCATTAGTATTCTATGCATACAGAAAGAAGGCTTATTACCAATAAGATCATCAATAGTATAACCCAAAGCCTTTTGATGTTTTCTCATGATATGCATCAGTTTAGACAATTCAGTTTCAGAAAAGGAAGCGCTTACAATAACGGGATATGTAGAATCCGGTCCAAGGAAAACATATCTCAAGTGACTTGGAAGCGGTTTAAGCTCCACAACTGGGGTGCTTTCTGAGGGGGATCCTTGCTTCCTCCTTCTAGTGGAGTAGACTTAGATCGAAGAACTGAACTTTCAGAAGTCTCAGTTTACATCATCCCGCTTGCGACCTCGGTCGAGATCCAAGGTGGGTGACCGAGATGTTCTTCAAATAAGAACACCTCGACTGTCCAGAAAGTGCCTCGGTCGAGGTACTGGAACTGGGACCGAAACTGTAATTTCTCCTTTCCTGGATTAGCTTCTCAGTTTTAGCTCTTGGATTCTCTTCCAATGCCTTTAAGCTCCGTATATCTGCATCACAAGAAGCATCTATACCTTCCTCCATTAAACTGAAGCTAATAACTCTTTCGAGTGGATCGTTAATAAGGATAGAGCTCACCAATTCTCTTGATTCTTCTTCATCGTAGATGTTGAAGATATCATCAGTTAGCTGCTCCCCTTTCATGGCTGCAAGTAGTGCGAACTCCACCTCATCGCCGCCAACGTTGAATTTCAACTTGGCGTTCTTGCAATCCACGTTGCAACCCAAAGTTGCTAGAAATGGCCTCCCGAGAATAATAGGAACAGGATAATCTGCGGGAATGTCAAGTATAACAAAATCTATAGGTAGATAGAAGTTACCTAACTTGACCGGAACGTCTTCCAAGATGCCCACGGGATGGGTAATGGAGCGATCCGCCATATAAAGTCGAATCTTGACCGGCTTGGGCTCTCCAAGTCCGATCTTCACAGATAGCTCCAGCGGGATGATGCTCACGCTGGCTCCTAGATCACAAAGGGCTTCACAAGTGACATCCCCAACTTGAATGGGAATGCAAAATGAGCCGGGATCTCTTAACTTGGGTGGCATCTTCTCCTTCATGATTTGAATGAGATCCGAGGATTTAGATGTCATCCTTACTTCTCCAAAGTCTTCCAGCTTCCTCTTTCTTGATAGAATCTGTTTTAAGAACTTCCCATAGGCGGGCATCCCTAGAATAACATCAAGGAAAGGGATGTTAATGTGTAGTTTATTCATCAAGTCAAGGAACTTACCTAAATGTTTGTCTAGATGTGCTCTGGCCCTTGACTGAGGGAATGAAAGTGGTGGTTTATATGCAGGAGGTAAGACATAAACTTTAAATTTGTCCGTCTCTTTCTAGGATTCCACCTCGGGTGGCACCTCGACCGAAGTGTTCCTCGTCTGTACCTGGACCGAGGTGTTCTTCGTCTGCACTAGCATCGACCGAGGTACTGGATCTGCAGTTTTCAATCCACTTCTCGTCGTTATTGCCATGATTTATTCCTTGGGGTTGCTCTCTGTCCTTGCTGGGAGCTTCCCTGGATCTCTTGGGGGTTCAATCGCTTTATCAAAGAATTGTTGCTCTAAGGCTTTTTGTGCCTTCGAAAATGAAGTCATGGATGTCTCCATAGCGTTGAGCTTGATCAAGATGGCCTCCAACACTGCATCTTTCTTCTCTGGCTGGGACGAACTTGATCCAAGCTCATGGCTCTTCAATGGAGTAGAAGAAGAAGAAGAGGGGTTAAAAGAATTATTAGATTGGAATTAGAATAAGGGTTACCCGAATTTTGTTGACTTGATCTCCAATTGTTGTTCCGGGGTCTGTGGTTATTGTTCCTTAACCCTAGATATCCTCCTTCTTCCTTCTTTGTGTGAGCAACCAAAAGATCCTTCAATTGCTTCACATCGTTCTAGAGGGAGATGAGTTGATTATCATTTGATGGAGCCTCCTGGAAATTAACTCTCTTAACTCCATTTTCGGCTGCTTGATGGGAATATTTTTCCATGTGCAAAGCTTGTTTCTCAATGAACTCCCAAGCTTCGTCTATCGGCATGTCCATGAATGTGCCGGTGGAGAGTAGTTGAAGATTGAATTGAGTAGCTGTTCGCTCCAAACGGTGTGTGCAAGCTTTAAATTTATAACCCTAGACGTAAGCTTAAAACAAGGATGCGAACCCGCAGTGTACGGGTCAATCGTAGTAAAAAGCAAGGAATTGCAGGGGTCAATCACAGGGACTTGGTGAAACAAAGTCGATAACGGTATGCTTATGTAAATACTAACCCCAAGAGCAATCAACACAATAAAAGATGAATAAGAAGTCAATAAGCAAACATGCAATTCTAGGAATTAAAGCATCTAGTTGTGGTTCCAACTCAAGATCTATAGATAAGCGGACAAAGCTGAGATTTTTGCATAGGAAAGGTGTTACTAAAGTGGAATAGATTACCGGGTAAGTCTCACTACTCACTAATCCTAAACTGTAGCTCCCATTACCGGGTAAGTCTCAAGGAATTAAGATAAAGAACTATAACCTCAAACTAACACACCATCTAAGGGAATAGAATCAACCTTTACCGGGTAAGTCTCAGGCTAACTCACAAAGATGGGATGGAAGCACACTCAAACCCCAATAAAGGATAAACCTTTATTCCCTACACTTATGATCGTTGGTACACAAACTAAGGAATTACCGGGTAAGTCTCATCCTAAGCTTGCATTGAACCAGAAAGGTGTAATAAGAATAGGATTTGGCAAACTCTAACACTTAACTCTCAGTTTAGGATCGGATAAGTCACCTCGGTCAGCAGAATTCCACCCTGGCCGAGATGTTCATCGACTGAGCGAGATGCTTAGGGTTAAGGTTAAAGACTCGAACTTTCAGGATCCTACTGGAATCTAAGATTATTCTATCATTGTTTTTCCCACAACCTTCAGCCAATCACCCTAGAATCACACAAGGAAGTTAGTCACTCATCATCATGAAAGTATTAATCAAATATATGGGAAGAAGGTGAATATTTGAACAAGAAGAATTTAATGAAAAGACTTCAATAACTGAATCAAATATCACAACAAAGCGTTCCTTGGATATAAATCCAACAAGCAAGACAACAAGGAAGGGAATCTAAGATAATCTTACAAAAACCCTTCAAAAGCTATAAAAGCTACAATCTTCAATCTTCCTTCAACCTTCAACAAGGTTCTTCGAATCTCCCAAATTGGAGTGTTGCTGCTGTTGCGTTTCCTGATCGATGGTATAGCACGATATCGGATTTGTGGAAATCCAACTCTTTTTATAAGAAGATAACCCTCCAAAGATAATATATCTTAGAAAGATATTTGCCCATAAAAATATATAAAATATAGGATCTGATATATCTTCTTCCTTCCAGGAGCCAAGCCCAAAAATATAAGATCAGTTTCCAATTTTAAAAGATCTCAGCCGAGAATAAAATATTGCCGCCGCGTCCTAGGTGTTCGCCTTGGTCGAGTCGGCGTCTCTAGATCACCTCGGTCGAGGTGAATCTATGGTAAACCGAGGTGAGTCACAACAGAATGTGAAATCTCTCGAATCTGCTCTAAAGTAAATCTCTAATCCATGGCTATGCTTCCTGGATGTAGCTCCAAATGACTTGTTATTCCTTTTGCTCTTTTTTGATGCAAAACGTGCCATTTTACCTACGATTACAACAAAACTAGGTGTAGACCTCGATTCCCGCAAAGGTAGATGAAATGGTAATATAACCACATAATATACATACAAACATGCAGATTATGAAAGATAAAACGTCCAAACAAACCCCGAAATATAGACTATAATCCAAGCCATCAAAATACCCCATACTTAGCCCTTGCTTGTCCCCAAGCAAGTTCCTTATATAAAAGACAAGATAGAATGGATTATTAGTCAATAAAATCAATGAAAAGTCCTTCAAAAACATTTTATGGTGTGCAACTATCATAGATCACTCTAAGAGAATACTTCATGGAATTTAAAAACTCAATATGATCAAAACATTTTATAAATATAGGAAAGTTGTTCATCTTTGCATAAAATCATAGAATGCATAATAAGTCATAATCATCAAAATTAATCATGTATAATCCAGTTTAAACCACTAAGTCAATCAACAAGCTCAAGGTCTCAAGGGCTTCCCAAAAGAAAGGTCAAGAAACGTGTAGGGTAGGGATGTATGTAAGGTAATGTGGTGCTAGAATCCGGGAAAAGGATGAACTTCACTTTCACTTTGACTTGCAACATCTTCCACCAATAAGCTTTGCTTATTTCACACTTTTTCTTTTTACTTTACTTTTTGGGATGCATGGACAGAGGTGCACAATAACCGAAGCCATGGAAATCAGCAATCATCAATTTCTCGAGATGCATCAAACCCTTGATGCACATACCATGACCCGTTAGGAATATCGCTCAATCCGACTTTGGCAAGACACAAACACCCGGCTATGTGAATGGTGCCGAGTTACTCATCTTCATGATTGACTTCCCCAAACCTATTTCTTTCTTTTCTAGCACTTTCACTTCCAGCCCACTTTTCAACTCTTACTTGCTTTCACCACTTTGCTTGCTTCCAAATTCCCGGATAGGTAAAGGGAGGCAAAATGTATATGAGGGGCTAAGCATGATCAAGAAGAAGAAGAAGAAGAGAATGAATTGCCTTGGTCTTTCCAAGAAGAAAGTGAGAGAACTCATGCTGCGGTGTTAACCTTCAAATTCAACATAATTTCGATAAAAATAAGGTATTAAACATGGCAATAATTTCAAACAAAGCATTTAGCAACTTAAACATATTATAAAACCTTTCAAACACATAAAGAATTTAAAACCATTCAGTAAACATAATCTTCATTGAGGTCATATCCAGATAAGTAGCACAGAAATCGTTTTCGAAAACTTTCTGTTACCCACCTCGGTCGAGGTGTTCGTAGGTCAACCGAGGTGAAACACCTCGTTCGGCCAGAACCTCCCCAGGTCGAGGTCAAAAATTTTTTTTTTTTTTTTAAAACCATATTTTTCGGTTTCGACGTTTTTCTCAATCAAATAACCTGTAAGTATGCATGTAATATCAGATAAACATATAAATGCAGAAGTGAAGCATAAATATAAAATATCCGATCAAATAAGTCATACATCGAAGTCATCAAATAAATACAAATACCCCATACTTGGGACACACTGTCCTAGTGGGTCAATATAAGTCTACAGAATAAAAGTACTCACCGGATAAATAGCTGAACTGCATAAAAATAATAAAGAAAATCCTACAGCTCTCAGCAGTCACGATCCGGTGGTGGTGGTGGTGGCACGTACGGATACTGGGTCGGGTCGAACGGATAGCCCATGACATGCTCGAACTGGATTTGTGCCATCATATGCTGGTAATGCTGCCGCTCCTGCATCTCACGGATATCTAGCGACAAAGCAGCATATGAATCGATAACTTGATCAGTCAGGTCATCGATCCATCTATGAGCATCTGGATCCCTGCGTCGGTGCGTCCTGCGTCTAGCAGGTCTCACCGGAGAAGTAGCAGGTGCAGGCTCAGTGTCCTCCTCATCCAGATCTATAATCGGTGGTGCACTCGGCCCTACAGTATCTGTCCTTGTATCCATCGGGACTCCACCCTCATCAGCCGTCTCCTCATCATCAGTCTCCTCCTCCTCAGCTGGGGCAGCTGCTGCCTCCCTGTAATCCTCCATCAGCGGAATCCATGCGGTCTGCCAATAGTGTGGATCATAAATAGTGAACTGGACAGACCACCGGATCCCCTATGGCGCAGTCAGCTCCCACGGCATAGCCACATATGGAGTAGTCAGACCTCGGGGAACTAGGATCCGCCGAGTGATCATCTCCTGCAATCCAAGCGGCTTCGGAGCCGCCACCACTGTACAAGCACTGAGGTCCATGTCCTGATAAGCAGCTATGTGGGTGATAGCCTGAATTATAGTCTATATTTTGGGGTTTGTTTGGACGTTTTATCTTTCATAATCTGCATGTTTGTATGTATATTATGTGATTATATTACCATTTCATCTACCTTTGAAGGAATCGAGGTCTACACCTAGTTTTGTTGTAATCGTAGGTAAAATGGCACGTTTTGCATCGAAAAGGAGCAAAAGGAGTCATGAGTCATTTGGAGCTACATCCAGGGAGCATAGCCATGGATCAGAGATTCACTTTGGAGCAGATTCGAGAGATTTCACATTCTGTTGTGACTCACCTCGGTTGACCACAGATTCACCTCGACCGAGGTGATCCAGAGACGCCGACTCGACCGAGGCGAACACCTAGGACGCGGCGGCAATATTTTATTCTCGGCTGAGATCTTTTAAAATTGGAAAGTGATCTTATATTTTTGGGCTTGGCTCCTGGAAGGAAGAAGATATATCAGATCCTATATTTTATATATTTTTATGGGCAAATAATCTTTCTAAGATATTTTATCTTTGGAGGGTTATTTTCTTATAAAAAGAGTTGGATTTCCGCAAATCCGACATCTTGCATAGCCTGCAGAGGTCGCTTATCCCGCTTACGCCGGAACGCAGCAGCAACCACACTCCAATTTGGAAAATTCGAAGAACCTTGTTGAAGGTTGAAGGAAGATTGAAGGTTGTAGCTTTTATAGCTTTTGAAGGGTTTTTGTAAGATTATCTTAGATTCCCTTCTTTATTGTCTTGCTTGTTGGATTTATATCCAAGGAACGCTTTGTTGTGATATTTGATTAAGTTATTGAAGTCTTTTCATTACACTCTTCTTGTTCAAATATTCACCTTCTTCCCATATATTTGATTAACATTTTCATGATGATGAGTGGCTAATTTCCTTGTGTGATTCTAGGGTGATTAGCTGAAGGTTGTGGGAAAAACAATGATAGAATAATCTTAGATTCCAGTAGGTCCTGAAAGTTCGAATCTTTAACGTTAACCCTAAGCATCTCGCTCAGTCGATGAACATCTCGGCCGGGGTGGAATTCTGCTGACCGAGGTGACTTATCCTATCCGAAACTGAGAGTTAAGTGTTAGATTTTGCCAAATCCTATTCTTATTACACCTTTCTGGTTCAATGCAGACTTAGGATGAGACTTACCCGGTAATTCCTTAGTTTGTGTATTAACGATCATAAGTGTAGGTAATAAAGGTTTATCCTTTATTAGGGTTTGAGTGTGCTTCCATCCCATCTTTGTGAGTTAGCCTGAGACTTACCCGGTAAAGGTTGATTCTATTCCCTTAGATGGTGTGTTAGTTCGAGGTTATAGTTCTTTATCTTAATTCCTTGAGACTTAACCGGTAATAGGAGTTACGGTTTAGGATTAGTGAGTAGTGAGACTTACCCGGTGATCTATTCCACTTTAGTAACACCTTCCCTATGCAAAAACCTCAGCTTTGTCCGCTTATCTTTAAATCTTGAGTTGGAACCACAACTAGATGCTTTAATCCCTAGAATTGCATGTTTGCTTTATTGACTTCTTATTCATCTTTGATTGTGTTGATTGCTCTTCTGGTTAGTATTTACATAAGCATACCGTTATTGACTTTGTTTCACCAAGTCCCTATGATCGACCCCTGGAATTCCTTGCTTTTTACTACGATTGACCCGTACACTGCGGGTTCGCATCCTTGTTTTAAGCTTACGTCTAGGGTTATAAATTTAAAGCTTGAACACACCGTTTGGAGCGAACATGTTTTTGGCGCCGTTTCCGGGGACTTGGTCTAGACCGAGCCGGTACGGTTTGCTCTTTGAGGCGCTTGCCCCCGTGTCTACTAACCACTCCACTTGAGTGACTTTTGCAGGTTCTTTCTTAGGTATATGCGAAGAACCCGCGCTGGGAAGGAAATCGTTCCTTACGATCCCGAACCAGAAAAGACATACAAGCGACTCTTAAGAGAAGTGAAGATGGCCCAACAAGACAACCGCGATCTTGAGGCCGAATTGATAGAGGCGTTAGAGCTGCTACGCCTCAGCAAGGAAGAACTAAGGCGAGAGAAGGAAGAAACTCGCACCAAGACAGAAGCAATCGAGGCGGAGATGGCGGTCATACGTGACCAGATTCTACTTCGACCGAGGGAAGATCCTCCTGTTGATCCTCGACCGATGTAGGACCCAGTAGCTGACCCTCGACCGAGGCAGGTTCCAGTACCTGACGCCTCGGCCGATGTACTTCCACCTCGGAGGCCAGTCCGAGATGTTCTTCTTGCAGGAAACCAGCAAACCCTAGGTCAAAGGATGAACCCTAATCAACAGCTGAGGCGTCCAGGAGTGAACCTAGGAAATCCAACGGACCATGACTATGAACTTCGACCGCAAGTTCTAGCCATGATTCGCCAATGCCAATTCGGAGGGTTAGAGAAGGAATCACCACATCAACATCTTCAAAACTACGAGATCTTGATGGAGACCTTGAGACCTCCAAGAATTGAAAACAACAACTACAAGCTAAGACCTTTTTACTTTTCTTTAAAAGATAGAGCTCTTACTTGGTATCAATCTCTTCCTCCAGGAAAAATAAGCACATGGGAGGAGATGACAACGGAGTTCTTGACGAAATTCTTTCCCCCCTCAAAGACAGCTGAAATGAGAGGGAAGATTAATGCTTTCATCATGAAGGACAAGGAGAGCTTGTCCAAATCATGGGAGCGGTTCAAGGACATTCTTTTGGATTGCCCACATCATGGGATTCCAAAGCTAGAGTTATTGGAGATATACTTCAAAGGGCTGGACGGAAGCACCCAGTTCAATCTCCAACTACTCTCCGCCGGCACCTTTATGGACATGGCGATTGACGAGGCTTGGGACTTCATCGAGAAGCAAGCCTTGCACATGGAGAAATACACCCACCAAGGAGCTGAAGGTGGAGTTAAGAGAGTTAATTTTCAAGAAACTCAGCCCAACAACAATCAACTCACGTCTTTGACAAATGACGTGAAGCAATTGAAGGAACTTTTGGTTGCACAAACCAAAAGGAAGAGCAAGGGCAAAGGAACAACAATAACGGGTACCGTAACAACAACAACGGTCCCCGAAACAACAACTACAACAACAATAGAGGGTCCAATAGCAACAATTGGAGGGCGAATAACCAAAATTCGGGTAATCATTCAAACTCCAACTCTAACGATTCCTCTAACCTTTTCCTCTCTCCCCCTTCTTCTTCTTCTTCTACTCCATTGAAGAGCCAGGGGCAAGGATCAAGTTCGTCCCAGCCAGAAAAGAAAGAAGTTGTTCGGGAGGCTATCTTGATCAAGCTAAGTGCTATGGAGAATTCTATGACTTCATTTTCGAAGGCCCAAAAGGCCTTTGAACAACAACTTGCAAATAAGGCGAATGAAGCGCCAAGAGATCCAGGGAAGCTTCCAGCAAGGACAGAAAGAAACCCTAAGGGCCAGATCATGGCTGTAACTACGAGGATTGGATTGAAAACAGCAGATCCAGTACCTCGGTCGGTGACAGTACCGACCCAGACCACCTCGGTCCAGACGCAGTCGAAGAACACTTCGACCGAGATGCCAACCGAGGCGGTGCAACAGAAAGCGGAGGGGAAGACTGAAATCTATGTTCCACCTCCTGCATACAAACCACCACTTCCATTCCCTCAGTCCAGAGCCAGAGCACATCTAGACAAGCACTTCGGTAAGTTCCTTCACTTGATGAATAAGCTACATATTAATATCCCTTTCCTTGATGCTATTTTAGGTATGCCCGCCTATGGGAAGTTGTTAAAGGAGATCCTATCAAGGAAGAGGAAGCTGGAGGATGTTGGTGAAGTTAGGATGACATCTAAATCTTCGGAGCTCATACAAATCATGAAGGAGAAGATGCCACCTAAATTGAGAGATCCCGGCTCATTTTGCATTCCCATTCAAGTTGGGGATGTCACTTGTGAAGCCCTTTGCGATCTAGGAACAAACATGAGCATCATCCCGCTGGAGATATGTGTGAAGATCGGACTTGGAGAGCCCAAGCCGGTCAAGATTCGACTTTACATGTCGGATCGCTCCATTACCCATCCCGTGGGCATCTTGGAGGACGTTCCGGTCAAGTTAGGTAACTTCTATCTACCTATAGATTTTGTTGTACTTGACATTCCCGTAGATTATCATGTTCCTATTATTCTCGGGAGGCCATTTCTAGCAACTTCGGGTTGCAACGTGGATTGCAAGAACGCCAAGTTGAAATTCAACGTTGGTGGCGATGAGGTGGAGTTCGCACTACTTGCAACCATGAAAGGGGAGCAACTAACTGATGATATCTTCAACATCTACGATGAAGAAGAATCAAGAGAATTGGTGAGCTCTATCCTTATTAACGATCCACTCGAAAGAGTTATTAGCTTCAGTTTAATGGAGGAAGGTATAGATGCTTCTTGTGATGCAGATATACGGAGCTTAAAGGCACTGGAAGAGGATCCAGGAGCTAAAACTGAGAAGCTAATCCATGAGACGAAGATCTCCAGTTTCGGTTCCAGTAGCAGTACCTCGACCGAGGCACTTTCTGGAATGAGCGAGGCGACTGAAGAACATCTCGGTCAACGCCTCTACGCCTCGACCGAGGTCGATGGCGAGATGATGTCAACTGAGACTGCCGAGAATAACAAATTTCTTACTCCCCTCTTTGACATTCATCCACTGTTGGTGGAACATTCCATCCACCAACTTTCTGATAATAAAGGTCCTTGGTATGCTGATATTTTGAATTATCTTGTTTGCCAGGAGGTACCGCCCGGATTAACGTACTCTCAAAGAAAGAGATTCTTCAAGGAAGTACGCCACTATTACTGGGACGAGCCGCTGCTATTCAAGCGCGGGCCGGATGGGATGCTTCGAAGATGCATTCCGGAAGATGAAGTTAATAGCATCATAAGGCATTGTCATTCACTTCCTTGTGGAGGACATGCTAGTACCGATAAAACATGCGCTAAGGTATTACGTTCCGGTTTCTTTTGGCCTACATTATTTATGGATGTGCAATCTTTTGTTGTCTCTTGTGATGCATGCCAAAGGACAGGAAACTTATCAAGGAGAAATGAGATGCCACTTAACAACATCCAAGAGGTGGAAATCTTTGATGTATGGGGATTGACTTCATGGGACCTTTCCCATCCTCCGGAGGAAACCTCTACATTCTTCTTGCAGTTGATTACGTCTCTAGATGGGTTGAAGCCATTGCTTCTCCCACTAACGACGTCAAGGTGGTTGTGAAGTTCTTGAATAGAACTATCTTTCCACGGTTTGGAACTCCACGCATCATCATTAGCGATGGAGGAACGCATTTCATCAACCGGAAGTTCAAGGAACTTCTATCAAAGTATGGGGTAACCCACAAGGTATCAACCGCTTATCACCCTCAAACTAGTGGGCAGGTCGAGATCTCGAATAGAGAAATCAAGGCAATTTTGGAGAAGACCGTCTCTAGAACGAGGAAGGATTGGTCCATGAAATTGGACGATGCTCTTTGGGCGTACAGGACCGCATTCAAGACTCCCATAGGTACCACCCCTTATAATTTGGTATATGGGAAGTCTTGCCATTTGCCCGTCGAATTGGAACACAAAGCGTATTGGGCGATCAAATGGTTGAATTTCGACATCAAAGAGGCCGGCGAGAAGCGACTATTGGAACTCAACGATCTGGAGGAGCTGCATTTGAACGCTTATGAGAATGCCAAAATCTACAAGGAAAGGACGAAGAGATGGCATGACAAGCGTATCGTCCCAAAGCAGCTTAACGAAGGAGACTAAGTTCTACTCTTCAACTCCCGCCTCCGCCTTTTTCCAGGTAAGTTGAAATCTAGATGGACCGGACCTTATGTTGTGAAACATGTTTTTCTTCATGGTGCAGTTGAGATATGGGGCGAAACTAGCGGAAGTTTCAAGGTCAACGGTCATAGACTTAAGAAGTACCAACCGGAAACGCCGGTTGAGGAGGTTGCACCGATATACCTTGTTTGAGACGCAGCATGGTCCAGCTAGCGACCTTAAATCAAGCGCTTCTTGGGAGGCAACCCAAGGTATTGCTTTCTTTTCCCGTTTTCTAGTCTAGTTTAGATAGTTTTTGTTTTTGCTTTGCTTTGCTTTGTTTTTGGCGTTCTGGACAGACAACAGGAAACATCTAAGGAAGGAGCATAACTGGAAGGACAGAAGTTCAAGAAATTGAGAAGACGAAGGCATCTCGGTTACTGTCAGAGCACCTCGACCGAGACGATTCTTGAGCAACCGAGGCGATTAGGGTTTTTCTGCAGAACCACCTCGGTCCACACCACCTCGGTCCAGTCGAGACCATCTCGACCGAGGTGACAGCAGTTCCAGGAACAGTATAAAAAGGGGAAAATTTTCTGTTTTCACTTTTTTTACCCATTTCGACTCGACCGCGGCGCCTTCTCACCTCGCTCCTTCGATTATTGCTCGTTTTCGAAGTTTTCTACTTCCAAACTGCGATTGAGGCATAGAGGATCCCATTGCAAGTACAGATCTGCGAAGAAAGCGTACGAATCGGCCGAAACGAGGTAAAAACAGTCGAAACCCTAACTCGTTCATTCGCTTCGATTTGGGCTTTGGTTGCCCTTGCATCTGCTGAGAAAAGGCTTAAGTACCCCATAGGAAGCAATTGTAGTGATATTTGGGGGAAAAGAACTGGATTTCTGAGAGTTGAATCGCGAACTGTTTCCGCCTCGGTCTAGTCGAACTGCGCCTCGGCCGAGGTGATTCCTGAGAGTTGTCAGTGACCGAGGTGACCTGACAGTAGTAAATTAAAGATGAGTTCTGACAGATTTCTGGCTATTAGGGATAGATCCTCTCCTTCTCCTTCTTCTTCCCATTCTTCCAGACCTTACCGCCCGGTGATCCATGAGCGACACCAGGTTTTACGATCGCACTGCTAGCCGTCCAATGATTGCACCTCGCTTCTTGGACGTATCTGCTTTTGATTGCCTAGGGGTAGAGGGAGACCTTAGGAGGATGATTTCTACAGTAGGGCTGGATCAGTTTACTGAGATCCGAGCCCCAGCATACTTGGAGCCGACCCTAGAGTTCGTTAGCTCCTTTACCTACCTCCCCACAGAGCGAGCTGTGAAGTACCGGTTGATGAACCGGAACTTCATAGTTCCTTTAGAGCATTGGCAAGATATTTTTGGCTTCCCTGAGCCCACAGCCGTTGACTTCCCGACTAGAGCAGTTGCTAGAGAGTTTTGGGGGCAGATTGCCCATATTATTGAGCACGCTGATAGATGGCGCCCTGGAGATTCCAGGGAGAAGGTCATCTTCCATCTAGCCTTCAAATTAGCTCACCGGATCTTCAGCGAGACACTTCTGGCGCGTACTGAGACGCCCTAGAAGGTCAGACAGGGAGAGCTCTTCAGCTTATATTGCATGGTTACTGGGGGTTTCCCAGACTTTGGCTTGATGCTGGCAGAGGATCTGCACAGGATCAAGGCCAAAGCGAAGGGAGACATTTGCTGCGGAGGTCTTGTCACCCACATTGCTGCTTATCAGGACATGGACCTCAGTGCTTGTACAGTAGTGGCGGCTCCGAAGCCTCTTGGATTGCAGGAGATGATCACTCGGCGGATTCTAGTTCCCCGAGGTCTGACTACTCCTTATGTGGCTATGCCGTGGGAGCTGACTGCGCCACAGGGGATCCGCTGGTCTGCCGAGTTCACTGTCTATGATCCACACTATTGGTAGACAGCAGCTACCCCAGCTGAGGAGGAGGAGGCTGATGACGAGGATACAGTGGATGAGAGAGATGGTGGAGTCCCGATGGATACAGGGACAGATACTGCAGGGACGAGCGCACCGCCGATTATAGATCTGGATGATGATGATTAGACTGAGCCTGCACCAGCTGATGCACCTGCCACTTCTCCGGTTAGGCCTGCTAGACGCAGGAGACGCGGAGTGAGAGATCCAGATGCCCACAGACGGATCGATGACCTGACGGATCAGGTTATTGATTCATATGCTGCATTGTCGCTGGATATCCGGGAGATGCAGGAGAGGCAGCATTATCAGCACATTATGGCCCAGCTTCAGTTCGAGCGTATCATGGGTCATCCATTCGACCCGACTCAGTATCCATACGTGCCACCACCACCACCACCGGATCGCGACTATTGAGGAGCTGCAGGATTTTCTTTATTATATTTTTTATGCAGTTCAGCTATTTATCCGGTGAGTACTCTTATCTCTAGACTTATTTTGACCCACTGGGACAGTGTGTCCCAAGTATGGGTTATTTGATGTACTTATTTGATGATATTTGATGTACAACCTATTTGATCAGATATTTAATATTTATGCTTCACTTCTGCATTTATATGTTTATCTGAGATTGCATACATATTTACAGGTTATTTGATTGAGAAAAACGTCAAAACCGAATAAAAATATGGTTTTAAAAAAAAAAATTTTGACCTCGACCGGGGCAGTTCTGGCCGAACGAGGTGTTTCACCTCGGTTGACCTACGAACACCTCGACCGAGGTGGGTAACAGAATGTTTTCGAAAACGATTTTTGTGCTACTTATCTGGATATGACCTCAATGAAGATTATGTTTACTGACTGATTTTAAATTCTTTATGTGTTTGAAAGGTTTTATAACATGTTAAGTTGCTAAATGCTTTGTTTGGAATTATTGGCATGTTTAATACTTTATTTTTATCCAAATTATGTTGTATTTGAAGGTTAACACCGCAGCATGAGTTCTCTCACTTTCTTCTTGGGATGATTAAGGCAATTCATTCTCTTCTTCTTCTTCTTCTTGATCATGCTTAGCCCTCATATACATTTTGCCTCCCTTTACCTATCCGGGAATTTGGAAGCAAGCAAAGTGGTGAAAGCAAGTTAAAGTTGAAAAGTGGGCTGGAAGTGAAAGTGTTAGAAAGAAAGAAATAGGTTTGGGGAAGTCAGTCATGAAGATGAGTAACTCGGAACCATTCACATAGCCGGGTGTTTGTGTCTTGCCAAAGTCGGATTGAGCGATATTCCTAACGGGTCATGGCATGTGCATCAAGGGTTTGATGCATCTCAAGAAATTGAGGATTGCTGATTTTCTAGGCTTCCGTTATTGTGCACCTCTGTCCATGCATCCCAAAAAGTAAAGTAAAAAGAAAAAGTGTGAAATAAGCAAAGCTTATTGGTGGAAGATGCTGCAAGTCGAAGTGAAAGTGAAGTATATCCTTTTCCCGAATTCTAGCACCACATTACCTTACATACATCCCTACCCTACACGTTTCTTGACCTTTCTTTTGGGAAGCCCTTGAGACCTTGAGCTTGTTGATTGACTTAGTGGTTTAAACTGGATTGTACATGATTAATTTCGATAATAATGATTTATTATGCATTCTATGATTTTATGCAAAGATGAACAACTTTTCTATATTTAAAAAATGTTTCGAGCATATTGAGTTTTTAAATCCCATGAAGTATTCTCTTAGAGTGATCTATGATAGTTGCACACCATAAAATGTTTTTGAAGGACTTTTCATTGCTTTTGATGACTTATAATCCATTCTATCTTGTCTTTTATATGAGGAACTTGCTTGGGGACAAGCAAGGGCTAAGTATGGGGTATTTTGATAGCCTGAATTATAGTCTATATTTTGGGGTTTGTTTGGACGTTTTATCTTTCATAATCTGCATGTTTGTATGTCTATTATGTGATTATATTACCATTTCATCTACCTTTGCGGGAATCGAGGTCTACACCTAGTTTTGTTGTAATCGTAGGTAAAATGGCACGTTTTGCATCGAAAAGGAGCAAAAGGAGTCATGAGTCATTTGGAGCTACATCCAGGGAGCATAGCCATGGATCAGAGATTCACTTTGGAGCAGATTCGAGAGATTTCACATTCTGTTGTGACTCACCTCGGTTGACCACAGATTCACCTCGACCGAGGTCATCCAGAGACGCCGACTCGACCGAGGCGAACACCTAGGACGCGGCGGCAATATTTTATTCTCGGCTGAGATCTTTTAAAATTGGAAAGTGATCTTATATTTTTGGGCTTGGCTCCTGGAAGGAGGAAGATATATTAGATCCTATATTTTATATATTTTTATGGGCAAATAATCTTTCTAAGATATTTTATCTTTGGAGGGTTATTTTCTTATAAAAAGAGTTGGATTTCCGCAAATCCGACATCTCGCATAGCCTGCGAGGTCGCTTATCCCGCTTATGCCGGAACGCAGCAGCAGCCACACTCCAATTTGGGAAATTCGAAGAACCTTGTTGAAGGTTGAAGGAAG
Organism: Fagopyrum homotropicum; assembly: GCA_033239125.1. Lineage (NCBI taxonomy): Eukaryota > Viridiplantae > Streptophyta > Magnoliopsida > Caryophyllales > Polygonaceae > Fagopyrum > Fagopyrum homotropicum. The sequence goes on along the minus strand of BSWB01000003.1, from coordinate 52,758,336 downwards.
ATTGAAGGTTGTAGCTTTTATAGCTTTTGAAGGGTTTTTGTAAGATTATCTTAGATTCCCTTCTTTATTGTCTTGCTTGTTGGATTTATATCCAAGGAACGCTTTGTTGTGATATTTGATTTAGTTATTGAAGTCTTTTCATTAAACTCTTCTTGTTCAAATATTCACCTTCTTCCCATATATTTGATTAACATTTTCATGATGATGAGTGGCTAATTTCCTTGTGTGATTCTAGGGTGATTAGCTGAAGGTTGTAGGAAAAACAATGATAGAAGAATCTTAGATTCCAGTAGGATCCTGAAAGTTCGAATCTTTAACCTTAACCCTAAGCATCTCGCTCAGTCGATGAACATCTCGGCCGGGGTGGAATTCTGCTGACCGAGGTGACTTATCCTATCCGAAACTGAGAGTTAAGTGTTAGAGTTTGCCAAATCCTATTCTTATTACACCTTTCTGGTTCAATGCAGACTTAGATTGAGACTTACCCGGTAATTCCTTAGTTTGTGTATTAACGATCATAAGTGTAGGTAATAAAGGTTTATCCTTTATTGGGGTTTGAGTGTGCATCCATCCCATCTTTGTGATTTAGCCTGAGACTTACCCGGTAAAGGTTGATTCTATTCCCTTAGATGGTGTGTTAGTTCGAGGTTATAGTTCTTTATCTTAATTCCTTGAGACTTACCCGGTAATAGGAGTTACGGTTTAGGATTAGTGAGTAGTGAGACTTACCCGGTGATCTATTCCACTTTAGTAACACCTTCCCTATGCAAAAATCTCAGCTTTGTCCGCTTATCTATAGATCTTGAGTTGGAACCACAACTAGATGCTTTAATCCCTAGAATTGCATGTTTGCTTTATTGACTTCTTATTCATCTTTGATTGTGTTGATTGCTCTTGTGGTTAGTATTTACATAAGCATACCGTTATTGACTTTGTTTCACCAAGTCCCTGTGATCGACCCCTGGAATTCCTTGCTTTTTACTACGATTGACCCGTACACTGCGGGTTCGCATCCTTGTTTTAAGCTTACGTCTAGGGTTATAAATTTAAAGCTTGCACACACCGTTTGGAGCGAACAGTGGGTGACAAGACCTCCGCACCAGATGTCTCCCTTCGCTTTGGCCTTGATCCTATGCAGATCCTCTGCCAGCATCAGGCCAAAGTTCGGGAAACCCCCAGTAACCATGCAATACAAGCTGAAGAGCTCTCCCTGTCGGATCTTCTAGGGTGTCTCAGTACGCGCCAGAAGTGTCTCGCTGAAGATCCGGTGGGCTAACCTAAAAGCTAGGTGGAAGATGACCTTCTCCCTGGAATCTCCAGGGCGCCATCTATCTGCGTGCTCCACAACATGGGCAATCTGCCCCCAGAACTCCCTAGCTACTGATCGGGAGGGGAAGTCAACAGCGGTGGGCTTCGGAAAGCCAAAAATATCTCTCCAGTACTCGAGCGGCACTAAGAAGTTCCGGTTCATCAACCGGTACTTCACAGACTGCTCTGTGGGAAGGTAGGTGAAGGAGCTAACGAACTCTAGGGTCGGCTCCAAGTAGGTTGGGGCTCGGATCTCAGTAAACTGATCCAGTCCAACTGTATAAATCATCCTCCTAAGGTCTCCCTCTACCCCTAGGCAATCAAATGCGGATACGTCCAGGAAGCGAGGTGCAATCACTGGACGGCGCAATACGGTCATAATCCACCCGGTGTCGCTCATGGATCACCGGGCGGTAAGGTCGGGAAGAAGAGGAAGGAGGGGAAGGTGAGGAACTATCTCTAAGTACAAGGCGGCGATCAGAACTCATTTTCACTCAGCTACTGTCAGGTCACCTCGGTCGACTGACAATTCTCAAGAACACCTCGGCCGAGGCACAACTCGACTAGACCGAGGCGGAAACTGGGTTATAATTCCTTCTGGAAATTCAGTTCTTTTCCCCCAAAAATCACTACAATTGCTTCCTATGGGGTACTTAAGCCTTTCCTCATCAAATGCAGGGGCAACCAAAGCCCAAATCGAAGCGAAACAGAGAGGTTAGGGTTTCGGTTCGTTTTACCTCGTTTCGACCGAATCGGTTCGATTTCCTGCAGATCAGTACTTGCAACACAATCCTCTATCCTTCAATCGTAGTTTGGAGACAGAAATCGTTGAAAACGAGCAAGAAACGAGGGAGGCGAGGTGAATCTGTCGCCGCGGTCGAGGAGGGTTGAAAGTGAAGAGAGAGAAAATTAATCCCCCTTTTATACCCTTTCTGGAATCTGCTGTCACCTCGGTCGAGATGGTCTCGACTGGACCGAGGTGGTGTGGACCGAGGTGGTTCATCAGAGAACCCTAGTCGCCTCGGATGCTCAAGAACCGTCTCGGTCGAGATGCTCTGACAGTAACCGAGATGCCTCTGTCTTCTCAAATTCTTGAACTTCTGTCCTTCCAGTTATGCTCCTTCCTTAGATGTTTCCTGTTATCTGTCCAGAACGCCAAAAACAAAGCAAAGCAAAGCAAAAGCAAAGACTATCTAAACTAGACTAGAAAACGGGAAAAGAAAGCAATACCTTGGGTTGCCTCCCAAGAAGCGCTTGATTTAAGGTCGCTAGCTGGACCATAATGCGTCTCAAACATGATGGGAGGTGCCCTCACCCCATACTTCACCTCCATCATGGGGTGAAGTAAGTAAGTCTATCAAACGTTCCAACAAGTGTAAGTGCTCATCGGGGAATGAGTCGTCTATGGGCGGATCGTCCTTCTCACGTAAAGATGCAGGTAGCCGGCTGAGGTGATCCGCAACAGAATTCTCGGATCCCTTCTTATCGCGGATCTCTAGGTCAAACTCTTGAAGCAAGAGAATCCATCGAATAAGGCGTGGCTTGGCATCTTTCTTAGCCAATAAGTAACGAATGACTGCATGGTCGGTGTAGACAATGACTTTCGCCCCTACTAAATAGGAACGAAACTTCTCGAAAGCATATACAACCGCCAATAACTCCTTCTCGGTGGTAGCGTAGTTGCGTTGTGCTTCATCTAGCGTCTTGCTAGCATAATAAATGGCGGTGGTCCGTCCATCCTTCTTCTGTCCAAGCACCGCTCCTACGGCTACATCACTATCATCGCACATGATCTCAAAGGGCAAGGTCCAATCCGGAGGTTGGATAATAGGAGCGGAGATCAACGCTTCCTTAATCCTGTAAAAAGCATCAAGACACTCCTGTGAAAACTCAAAAATAACATCTTTATTCAAGAGGTTAGTTAGAGGTTTAGAGATCTTAGAGAAGTCTTTGATGAATCTTCTGTAGAAACGTGCATGCCCGAAAAAACTCCTCATACCTTTAACAGAACAAGGGGGAGGGAGTTTCTCAATAGTCTCGATCTTAGCGCGATCGACTTCAATGCCTCGATTAGAAACGAGGTGTCCTAGCACAATGCCTTCACTAACCATAAAATGACACTTCTCCCAATTCAAAACGAGATTAGTGTCTTCACATCTCTTAAGCACTAGCGAAAGGTTAGATAGGCAATCATCAAAAGAGGAACCATATACAGAAAAATCATCCATAAATACCTCCATGATCTCCTCTATGTACTCGGAAAAGATAGCCATCATGCATCGCTGGAAGGTAGCGGGTGCATTGCACAATCCGAATGGCATCCTCCTATAAGCAAATGTCCCCCATGGACAAGTGAAAGTGGTCTTCTCCTGATCATCCGGATGGATAGGAATCTTGAAGAATCCACTATAACCGTCTAAGTAGCAAAAGTGTGAATGCTGGGCCAACCGCTCGAGCATCTGATCAATGAAGGGAAGTGGAAAATGGTCCTTCCGTGTGGCCGCGTTCAGCCTCCTATAATCGATGCAGAACCTCCAACCCGTCACGGTCCTAGTTGGGATCAACTCGTTGTTCTTATTCATCACAACGGTCATCCCTCCTTTCTTCGGAACTACATGCACCGGGCTAACCCACTTGCTGTCCGAGATAGGATAAATAATACCTGCATCCAACAACTTAAGAATTTCCTTCTTCACAACCTCTTTCATGATCGGATTTAACCGTCTTTGAGGTTCCCGTGAAGTCTTATGATCATCCTCCATTAAAATTCTATGCATGCAGAAAGAGAGCTTAATGCCAATAAGATCATCTATAGTATAACCCAAAGCCTTTTGATGCTTTCTCAGGACATGCATTAATTTAGACAACTCAGATTTGGAGAGGGAAGCACTAACAACAACGGGATAAGTGGAATCCGGCCCAAGAAAGACATACCTCAAGTGTTTTGGGAGTTGTTTAAGCTCCATGACTAGGGGTGCTTTCTGAGGAGGATCCTTGCTTCTTCCTTCCAATGCAGTAGATCCAGAAACTGGACTTGCAGAAGTCTCAGTTGAAATCATCTCGCCTTCGACTTCGGTCGAGGCGCAGAGGCGTTGACTGAGATGTTCTTCAGTCGCCTCGCTCATCCCAAAAAGTGCCTCGGTCGAGGTACTGCTACTGGAACCGAAACTGGAGATCTTCGTCTCCTGGATTAGCTTCTCAGTTTTAGCTCCTGGATCCTCTTCCAGTGCCTTTAAGCTCCGTATATCTGCATCACAAGAAGCATCTATACCTTCCTCCATTAAACTGAAGCTAATAACTCTTTCGAGTGGATCGTTAATAAGGATAGAGCTCACCAATTCTCTTGATTCTTCTTCATCGTAGATGTTGAAGATATCATCAGTTAGTTGCTCCCCTTTCATGGTTGCAAGTAGTGCGAACTCCACCTCATCGCCACCAACGTTGAATTTCAACTTGGCGTTCTTGCAATCCACGTTGCAACCCGAAGTTGCTAGAAATGGCCTCCCGAGAATAATAGGAACATGATAATCTACGGGAATGTCAAGTACAACAAAATCTATAGGTAGATAGAAGTTACCTAACTTGACCGGAACGTCCTCCAAGATGCCCACGGGATGGGTAATGGAGCGATCCGACATGTAAAGTCGAATCTTGACCGGCTTGGGCTCTCCAAGTCCGATCTTCACACATATCTCCAGCGGGATGATGCTCATGTTGGCTCCTAGATCGCAAAGGGCTTCACAAGTGACATCCCCAACTTGAATGGGAATGCAAAATGAGCCGGGATCTCTCAATTTAGGTGGCATCTTCTCCTTCATGATTTGTATGAGCTCCGAAGATTTAGATGTCATCCTAACTTCACCAACATCCTCCAGCTTCCTCTTCCTTGATAGGATCTCCTTTAACAACTTCCCATAGGCGGGCATACCTAAAATAGCATCAAGGAAAGGGATATTAATATGTAGCTTATTCATCAAGTGAAGGAACTTACCGAAGTGCTTGTCTAGATGTGCTCTGGCTCTGGACTGAGGGAATGGAAGTGGTGGTTTGTATGCAGGAGGTGGAACATAGATTTCAGTCTTCCCCTCCGCTTTCTGTTGCACCGCCTCGGTTGGCATCTCGGTCGAAGTGTTCTTCGACTGCGTCTGGACCGAGGTGGTCTGGGTCGGTACTGTCACCGACCGAGGTACTGGATCTGCTGTTTTCAATCCAATCCTCGTAGTTACCGCCATGATCTGGCCCTTAGGGTTGCTTTTTGTCCTTGCTGGAAGCTTCCCTGGATCTCTTGGCGCTTCATTCGCCCTACTTGCAAGTTGTTGTTCAAATGCCTTTTGGGCCTTCGAAAATGAAGTCATAGAATTCTCCATAGCACTTAGCTTGAACAAGATAGCCTCCAGTTGTGCGTCTTTCTTTTCTGTCTGGGACGAACTTCATCCTTGCCCCTGGCTCTTCAATGGAGTAGAAGAAGAAGAAGAAGGGGAAGAGAGGAAAGGGTTAGAGGAATCGTTAGAGTTGGAGTTTGAATGATTACCCGAATTTTGGTTATTCGCCCTCCAATTGTTGCTATTGGACCCTCTATTGTTGTTGTAGTTGTTGTTTCGGGGACCGTTGTTGTTGTTAAGGTACCCGTTGTTGTTGTTCCTTTGCCCTTGCTCTTCCTTCTTGGTTTGTGCAACCAAAATTTCCTTCAATTGCTTCACGTCATTTGTCAAAGACATGAGTTAATTGTTGTTGGGCTGAGTTTCTTGAAAGTTAACTCTCTTAACTCCACCTTCAGCTCCTTGGTGGGTGTATTTCTCCATGTGCAAGGCTTGCTTCTCGATGAAGTCCCAAGCCTCGTCAACCGCCATGTCCATAAAGGTGCCGCGGAGAGTAGTTGGAGATTGAACTGGGTGCTTCCGTCCAGCCCTTTGAAGTATATCTCCAATAACTCTAACTTTGGAATCCCATGATGTGGGCAATCTAAAAGAATGTCCTTGAACCGCTCCCATGACTTGGACAAGCTCTCCTTGTCCTTCATAATGAAAGCATTAATCCTCCCTCTCATTTCAGCTGTTTTTGAGGGGGGAAGAATTTGGTCAAAAACTCTGTTGCCATCTCCTCCCATGTGCTGATTTTTCCTGGAGGAAGAGATTGATACCAAGTAAGAGCTCTATCTTTTAAAGAAAAGTAAAAAGGTCTTAGCTTGTAGTTGTTGTTTTCAATTCTTGGAGGTCTCAAGGTCTCCATCAAGATCTCATAGTTTTGAAGATGTTGATGTGGTGATTCCTTCTCTAGCCCTCCGAATTGGCATTGGCGAATCATGGATAGAACTTGCGGTCGAAGTTCATAGTCATGGTCCGCTGGATTTCCTAGGTTCACTCCTGGACGCCTCAGTTGTTGATTAGGGTCCATCCTTTGACCTAGGGTTTGCGGGATTCCTGCAAGAAGAACATCTCGGACTGGCCTCCGAGGTGGAAGTACATCGGCCGGGGCGTCAGGTACTGGAACCTGCCTCGGTCGAGGGTCAGCTACTGGATCCTACCTCGGTCGAGGGTCAGCTACTGGATCTTGCATCGGTCGAGGATCAGGGACTGGATCTTCCCTCGGTCGAAGTAGAATCTGGTCTCGTATGACCGCCATTTCTGCTTCGATTGCTTCAGTCTTGGTGCGAGTTTCTTCCTTCTCTTGTCTTAATTCTTCCCTGCTGAGGCGCAGCAGCTCTAACGCCTCTTTCAATTCGGCCTCAAGATCGCAATTGTCTTGTTGGGCCATCTTCGCTTCTCTTAAGCGTCGCTTATATGTCTTTTCTGGTTCAGGATCGTAAGGAACGATTTCCTTCCCAGCGCGGGTTCTTCGCATATACCTAAGAAAGAACCTGCAAAAGTCACTCAAACGGGGGCAAGCGCCCCAAAGAGCAAACCGTACCGGCTCGGTCTAGACCAAGTCCCCGGCAACGGCGCCAAAAACTTGTTCGCTCCAAACGGTGTGTGCAAGCTTTAAATTTATAACCCTAGACGTAAGCTTAAAACAAGGATGCGAACCCGCAGTGTACGGGTCAATCGTAGTAAAAAGCAAGGAATTCCAGGGGTCGATCACAGGGACTTGGTGAAACAAAGTCGATAACGGTATGCTTATGTAAATACTAACCACAAGAGCAATCAACACAATCAAAGATGAATAAGAAGTCAATAAAGCAAACATGCAATTCTAGGGATTAAAGCATCTAGTTGTGGTTCCAACTCAAGATCTATAGATAAGCGGATAAAGCTGAGATTTTGGCATAGGGAAGGTGTTACTAAAGTGGAATAGATTACCGGGTAAGTCTCACTACTCACTAATCCTAAACCGTAGCTCTCATTACCGTGTAAGTCTCAAGGAATTAAGATAAAGAACTATAACCTCAAACTAACACACCATCTAAGGGAATAGAATCAACCTTTATCGGGTAAGTCTCAGGCTAACTCACAAAGATGGGATGGAAGCACACTCAAACCCCAATAAAGGATAAACCTTTATTACCTACACTTATGATCGTTGGTACACAAACTAAGGAATTACCGGGTAAGTCTCATCCTAAGCTTGCATTGAACCAGAAAGGTGTAATAAGAATAGGATTTTGCAAACTCTAACACTTAACTCTCAGTTTAGGATCGGATAAGTCACCTCGGTCAGCAGAATTTCACCCCGGCTGAGATGTTCATCGACTGAGCGAGATGCTTAGGGTTAAGGTTAAAGACTCGAACTTTCAGGATCCTACTGGAATCTAAGATTATTCTATCATTGTTTTTCCCATAACCTTCAGTCAATCACCCTAGAATCACACAAGGAAGTTAGCCACTCATCATCATGAAAGTATTAATCAAATATATGGGAAGAAGGTGAATATTTGAACAAGAAGAATTTAATGAAAAGACTTCAATAACTGAATCAAATATCACAACAAAGCGTTCCTTGGATATAAATCCAACAAGAAAGACAACAAGGAAGGGAATCTAAGATAATCTTACAAAAACCCTTCAAAAGCTATAAAAGCTACAATCTTCAACCTTCAATAAGGTCCTTCGAATCTCCCAAATTGGAGTGTGGCTGCTGTTGCGTTTCCCGTGTAAGCGGACTGTATGCAGGCTATGCGAGATAAGCGGGGCTGTTGGATTTGCGGAAATCCAACTCTTTTTATAGGAAAATAACCGTCCAAAGATAATATATCTTACAAAGATATTTGCCCATAAAAATATATAAAATATAGGATCTGATATATCTTCTTCCTTCCAGGAGCCAAGCCCAAAAATATAAGATCACTTTCCAAATATAAAAGATCTCAGCCTAGAATAAAATATTGCCGCCGCGTCCTGGGTGTTCGCCTCGGTCGAGTCGGCCTCTCTGGATCACCTCGGTCGAGATGAATTTGTGGTCAACCGAGGTGAGTCACAACAGAATGTGAAATCTCTCGAATCTGCTCTAAAGTAAATCTCTAATCCATGGCTATGCTTCCTGGATGTAGCTCCAAATGACTTGTTATTCCTTTTGCTCCTTTTTGATGCAAAACGTGCCATTTTACCTACGATTACAACAAAACTAGGTGTAGACCTCGATTCCCGCAAAGGTAGATGAAATGGTAATATAACCACATAATATACATACAAACATGCAGATTATGAAAGATAAAACGTCCAAACAAACCCCGAAATATAGACTATAATCCAAGCTATCAGTAGCTCCATCCAATCCCTTGAAGTATATCTCCAGCAACTCTATATTTGGAATCCCATGATGTGGGAATCCAATAGAACATCTTTGAATCTTTCCCATGACTTGGACAAACTCACCTTGTCCTTCATGATGAATGCATTAATCTTCCCTCTCATTTCAGCGGTCTTGGAGGGGGGAAAGAACTTTGTTAAAAACTCCATCATCATCTCTTCCCAAGTGTTGATCTTTTCGGGTGGAAGAGATTGGTACCAAGTAAGCGCCTTGTCCTTCAAAGAAAAGTAAAAAGGCCTTAGCTTGTAGTTGTTGTTTTCCAGCCTTGACGGTCTCAAGTTCTCCTTCAGGATCTCATATTTTTGCAAATGCTGTGCGGAGACTCCCTCTCTAATCCTCCAAACTAGCATTGGCGGATCATGGATAGAACTTGCGGTCGAAGTTTGTAATCATGCTCCGCTGGATCACCTAGGTTGACTCCTGGACGCCTCACTTGCTGGTTAGGGTCCATCCTCAATCCTAGGGTTTGTGGAATTCCTGCAAAAAGAACATCTCGGACAGGCATCCGAGGTGGATGTTTCTCAGCCACGGCAACTAGGACGGGGTCCTGCCTCGATCGAGGGTCTGGTCGATGCAGAAACTGGGCTCGTAGATCGGCCATATCAGCTTCAATCTCTGCAGTTCTGGTGCGAGTCTGCTCTCTTTCTCGCTTCAATTCTTCCTTATTGAGGCGCAGCTGTTCCAGCGCCTCCTTCAATTCGGCCTCAAGATCGCGATTGTCTTGGTTGGCCATCTTAGCTTCTTTCAAGCAGCGTTTGTATGTCTTTTCTGGTTCAGGATCGTAAGGAACGATTTCCTTCCCAGCACGGGTTCTTCGCATAAACCTAAGAAAAATATCCTGCGAAAGCACTCAAGTAGAGTGGTTAGTAGCAACAAGGGCAATTGCCCCAAAAGACAACCGCAACCGGCTTGGTCTAGACCAAGTTTGTTCGCTCAAAAGTGTGTGCGTCAAAGTCTTAAATTTATATCTAGAACTCAAAGCAAAGTGAACCCGCGGTGTACGGATCGGCTGTAGCAAGGTAAGAAATTCCAGAGTCGAACTCAGGGATTTGGTGAGAATAAATTCGAAACCAATTATCTAGCGAAATGCAAAAGCTTTTGTGATTAATAAAGGGGGAAATGATTCCAAGGATTCAAGTATCCGATTGCGGCTTTCGATTCAAGACACTTCTAAAGGATATAAGGACAGAGTTTATATTGCCAAGATTATGTGTTCAAAGGTAGGTATCGTACGGTGAAGTTCCGAAACCTATTTGTCTAATCCAAAGGTTCTCTCTATAAGGGTTGTTGAGGATGCAATATAGAAAGATCTAAGGACAAGAATTATGTTCAAACTAACTACCTAAAACCCCAGGAAATGACTCTCCATGATAAAGAATAGGAAGCACACTCAAAATCTTAATAAAGGATGTTGAGTCTCTCTATTACCCAAACCTTGTAATTTTAATCTATTAAATGTAGAAATCAAGGTTGAAGTCTCTTCATACACTCAATTAGAGGTTAAAAAGGTTAAGCAAGGTTGGGATTTAGGCAAGGATTAACTTTGGTTAAAGATTAATTCAATTAAAGATCGTCAGAGGATTATATTGTGTTGTTCATAGATAAATCGGACGATTTATTCAAGAACAAGTCGATTTTCCTATTATCGCAAAGTTAAAATCTAAACTCTCAGGGTCCAAATATTTGATGAGTTCAGTCTATCATCATCTAAGCCTAAATCTTCAACTATTCTCCCTAGAATCACAATGGTTTTAGCCAACCATTTTCAAAATCAAATTAAAATTAAGATTGAGAGAAATAATTCAAATAAACCCGAATCTTGAATAAAAACTCAATAACCTGCAAATCTGTAAACCAATCTCAAAACTAATCAATGTATCTATCAATAAACTCAATGTCGTGTTCAAAAACTACAAAGAACTCAATGGAACAAAGAAATCTCACAAATATGATCAAGTTTGACTTTCCGGCAATATTGCTTCAATCCTTCTCCAAGAATCTTCAATCTCTCCCTAACGTGTAAAGATTTCCCGTTGCGGCCTCCCCGTTTTCGTTCCTAGGGTTCCAAACTATAGTTTCTTGCTAATGGGCCGTTTGGCAAAACACTTCTCTAGCCTAAAAATGATGGGCTTTGAGTCGTCTTTACCATTGGGCCGAAAATAAAGAAAAAAATCGAACTAGTCGATTTACACACTAAACCGTCCGATTTTTAGAGGGAAAAATCGTCCGATTTAGTAGTAAATAGCACGATTTTCTTCAGAATGCTCGTCTCTTGGCTTGTTTCCTTCCTCCCTATATGCTTCTTTTTCGCAACTCCTTTTCTCTTTGTGATTCCTCTAAGACTCATTTAGCTTCCCTAATGACCTTAGATGCTCCTTGCTCCACTTTTGCTTCCGAATCCACTCCATTTACCTATAATTCAACCAAAACTCGTGTAGACCTCTATTTTCGAAATATCATTGAATAAAGCATAAAAGGTACACAAGTTCTCTCTAAATGCAAAGTAAATCGAGGTAAACCTCTACAAACATCATGATTATAATGGTATATAATTCATGTCATCAAAATACCCCTTACTTGCCCCTTGCTTGTCCCTAAGCAAGACTCAAATTTAGAATACAAGATGTCATGGATTATATATGTATGAAAACTCAAAAACTTTTTATTTGATAGTGCTTCTTCTTATTGGATGACCTCAAAAAGACATTTCAAGGCATAGGAAGGCAAGGCATGTATCAATGATAACAATAAGATTGATTAACTCTCCTCTCTTTCTCAAAAACACAAATAAAGGACATGATAAATATGTAGAGATAATTAAAATCAAACAAGTCTAAGCCATGAAGCCTTAAATACATACATAAAAGTCTCAAGGTCTTCTAATCAATGAAGGGTCTAAGAAACGTGTTAAGGGGGGAATTCTTTTAGGTAATTGTGGTGCTAATCCGGGAAAGAGGAACAACATAATACCTTCAAGAGTTTTACTTCACCACACATGCTTTGCATGTAAAAGCTTCGCTTTCTTTATAATTTACTTTTTGAGAGTATGGACAGAGGTGCACAATAACCGAAGCCTAGGTGATCGGCGTTTCTCAATTTCGAGATGCTTCAAACCCTTGATGCACATACCATATCCCGTTAGGTCTTGTCGTTCAATCGGACTTTGGCAAGACAGAAACACCCGGCTATGTGAATGGTGCCGAGTTACTCATCCTCATGTTCAACGTCCCCAAACTTATGAATTGCTACACTTTCACTTAACACATTTTTATTGGCCCTCCCACATCAAACATGCCTTTTTCAATCACTTATCCTAATTCCCGGATGGTAAAAGGAGGGTCACATAATTCATTGAGGAGCTAGCATGAACAAGATATGAAAAGAGAGAAGAAGTGAAATGGCTTGGTCATTCTTATATGATGCAAAATAACTTATAATATAGCTTCGACTATTATTTTATTCTCTTATCAAAACATCAGAATCATATAACTTATTCATGTGTTCAAGTAACAAAAGTAGGCTCATTCATGCTATGATTAAAATGTCAACATAACCAAGTCATCTTTTTGCCTATCCACATCACAATTCTCATCATAGAGGTCATTTCCATCATAAGAAGCACAAATTTTTTTTTGAAAACTCATAGTATTTGAAAGAGAGCATGCAAATGTGAATGTCGTAGTGGAAAGCAAGTAGTGCAAGAGTTATTACAAGCCAAATCATCAAAAGTAGTACAAAGTGCATAGAGTGCTAAGATGAAGTAAAAGAGATTGTAAGTACCCCCACCCCATACTTAACATCCACATTGTCCCCAATGTGAAAAATCAAGCATAAGATGGAGAAAAATACTTACAATGTAAAAGGTGTGGAAGCTCAATCCTCGGTCGGTGGTGGTGGAGGTGGAGGATATGGATACATCGGTGCACTAGGATCATAGAAGTGGCCGAACTGATGGTAGTACAAGTCTCTCATCTGGCCGTCATAGGAGGAGTGCCTAGCGTCCGTCTCCTGCCGGTATTCCTTGAACTGAGTGTTCAAGGTGCTATAGTCGATGTGGAGAGCATGATAGTCGGTGTGGAGGCTCTGGAAACTAGAGACTAAGTCTCTAAAGTGGCGGGGAAGTCTACGTCCTCGTCCATGGCCTCCACCATGGCTAGGGGCATGTGCAAAGGAGTGGTGAGGTGGTTGCATGTCGTCCTCTGTATCCTCAGTGCCTCGACTAGTCCGGCTAGGTCCTGCACCATGAATGTCGATGTCCATGGCATCCGTGGCGTGACCACTATAAGTGTCACTCTCGAACTCAAGCATGGTCCCCTGGTGTACTCCATCATCATGATCCTCCTCATCCCCAGTGTCACCTGCATCATCATCATAATACAAAGGAGGAGATATCTCCTAAAGCATCAGTATGAATGTCTCCTTCCAATTCCTCTTGTTCCGAATGGTGTATTCGGACTTCCAAACAATCTCAGATGGCTTCTTCTTTGGATCCTTTTCCCATGGCATGGGCACATGAAGGGTTCCTCTCCCTCGAGGAATCAAGACCTGTCTAACAACTAATCTCTGTGATCCTAAGGGCTGGGCACTCTCAGTTAGGGTGCAACCCGAGAAGTCTAACTCCAATGCCTTTGCCACATGAGTGACAAGGCCTCCAGCACAAATGTCACGCTTTGCCTTGTTGGCTATCTTTCCTAGATAGTCAGCAAGCATAGAGGTGATGTCGGGAATGGTGATACATGTCATGCAGTACAAGATAAAGAGCTCGCCAGCCTTGAGCTTCTGTGGGGTCTCCATCCGTGCAAATAAGCACTCACTAAGGATCATATGCACTACCTTAAAGGAAAGGTTGTACATGCTAGCCTCTTTTGAATTTCCGGGTCTCCACTTATCACGACCATACTCTCCCAATGAAATGGTCTCCCAAAAGGCACTAGCACTAACTCCTCTCGCAAATGTGCCTGCATCAGAGTAAGGAAAACCAAACAAATCCCCAAATTCATCAATAGTCATAGCATGGTTGTGGTTCATGAGGCAGAAAGAAACCGTCCTCTCTCTAGAATCATGCTCAAATATGCTAAGGAACTCTAGGGTGATCTCGGTGTATGCATCCTTCCTAATCAAAGCAAACTGTCTCAGCCCAACTCTATCTAGCATCATATCCACATCCTGTCGAACAAACAAAGAGTCTAAATCGTCTAGCACAATGTATCGAGGAGGGGTGAATGGGCGATCTAACAGACGTTCATATCTCTTCTTATGTTTGGATAGGAGAGGAGGGTGTTTTGGGATGGTTTGAGAGGGTGGTGGAGGTTTGGTGGGGCTTTGGAAGAAGATCCCTTCTTCTTTCCCGCATTTCGAGTTATTCTCTTCAAAGTCTCCATTTCTGCAACTAAAAATCGACCTGTTCTTGAGGAAAATCGGACGATTTTCCTGGGCTGAGTCGATTTTTCTGTCGATTTCAACGATTCTCACAATTCTGTAAAGTTCTGACTAAACTATCACCACACACAGTCTCCTATAGTTGTTCCTAAGCAAATCCCTCAATCAATTGCAGCAAACAAACAACTTCTAGGCAAGAATCAAAATCGAACGAAAAACTTAGGTTTCGGAATGAAAAACCTGAATTCCGGATGGATGAGTCGATTGTCAAGCTTGTTGTTGCTAGATCCTTGTTCCTTGTCGAAAACTCTTCAGTTTAAGGCCAAGAATCGTTAAAAACGATTAAGGAATGAGGAAATGAGAGGGTGGGCGATTTTTGGTTCTTTGAGAGAAGGAAATCGGGAATGAAGGTTTTGTGGAATGAGAGAATCGAGTGTTTAAGGCTTTATATAGGCCGGATATTTAACGAAGAAAATCGGACGATTTATCTGGGCGATTTATTCGTCGGGACGATTTTCTTTCATTTTCTCAGCTCATGAAGAAAATCGGACGATTTATTCAGGGAGGGTCGATCTGATGGGTCGATTTTTCTTCCTGTTGCCAAAAATCGACTTGCTCTGTTCCTGAATCGAACGATTTGCTTTGTGTAACTCGATTTCTTTCCTTGTACTTCTTGAAAATTTCTATTTGAATTAATTTATGCTTCCCATCTCCATTGATTTCTCAAATTGGACCTAATTTCCTGCGATTATTGACACAAACAAACCAAGAGTGCATCGAGGAACGAACAAAAGCGAAAACAAAAGAAACAAAGCAACTAAACTAAGCTAACTAAGTGATAAAAGAAGGAAAAAAAGTTATACTATCATGGGTTGCCTCCCAAGAAGCGCTTGATTTATCGTCTTTAGCTGGACGGTGCATGGTTTTGTGTTCAATGGAGGAGGATAGGAGCTATCTCCTCGACCGGGACTTCCGGTGTGTATTTCTTCAACCGTTGGCCATTAACTTTGAAATTTCCGCTTTGTTCACCCCATACTTCAACTGCACCATGGGGGAAATTTGTTTAATTACATATGGTCCTGTCCAACGGGATTTAAGCTTACCTGGGAATAGTCGAAGCCTTAAGTTGAATAGAAGGACTTGATCTCGTTCTTTCAGATCCTTTGGAATGATATGCTTATCATGTCAGCACTTCGTCCTTTCCTTGTAGATCTTTGCGTTCTCATACGCATTTAGCCGGATCTCATCCAGCTCGTTGATATCTAAAAGCCGCTTCTCTCCGGCTTCTTTCATGTCAAAGTTGAGCCACTTGATAGCCCGATATGCTTTATGCTCTAGCTCTACAGGAAGATGACAAGATTTACCATAAACGAGATTATATGGAGTCGTACCTATCGGTGTCTTAAAAGCAGTCCTGTACGCCCATAGTGCATCGTCAAGCTTCATTGACCAATCCTTCCTTGTTTTAGAGACAGTTTTCTCTAAAATTCTCTTGATCTCTCTATTGGATATCTCTACTTGTCCGCTAGTTTGCGGATGGTATGGTGTAGCTATCTTATGGGTCACCCTATACTTAGCCAATAGAGTCTCAAATCGACGGGCTGTGAAATGCGTCCCTCCGTCACTAATGATGGTTCGGGGAGTTCCGAACCTTGGGAAGATCGTTCTATTGAAGAACTTCACCACTACCACTGCATCGTTAGTAGGAGAAGCGATTGCCCCAACCAATCTTGAGACATAGTCTACGGCTAGAAGTATGTATTGGTTTCCACAAGAGGATGGGAAAGGTCCCATAAAGTCTACTCCCCATACATCAAAGATCTCTACTTCTTCTATGTTGTTGAGAGGCATCTCATTCCTCCTAGAGATATTACATGTCCTTTGACAAGCATCACAAGCAAAACATATTTTTGCACATCTTTGAATAGTGTAGGCCAAAAGAAACCGGAACGAAGTACCTTAGCACAAGTCTTGTGGGAACTAGCATGTCCTCCACATGGTAGAGAATGGCAATGGCGGATGACACTTTCCACCTCATCTTCTGGAATACACCTTCTGTATATGCCGTCGGGACCTCTTTTGAATAGAAGAGGTTCGTTCCAATAGAAGTGGCGGATGTCCTTAAAGAACTTCTTTCTTTGAGCATACGAAAGTCCGGGGGGAATCTCCTGACAAACAAGGTAATTCACAATGTCAACAAACCATGGATCATTACCTTTTGAGATGTGTTGAAGACACTCTTCAATCTCATGTAGTTGCTCGTCAGGGAATGAGTCGTCTATAGGAAGTTCATCCATCTCGTTGGTGAGGCGTGGAAGACGACTAAGATGGTCAGCAACTGAGTTTTCCGACCCCTTCTTATCACGGATCTCTAAATCAAACTTTTGTAAGAGTAAGATCCATCTTAGAAGCATTGGCTTCGCATCCTTCTTCGTGAACAAGTAGAGAATTGTTGAATGGTTTGTATAGACAATCACCTTTGCACCTACAAGATAGGAACGAAATTTTTCAAAGCATAAACTATAGCTAGGAGTTCCTTTTCCGTAGTGGCATAGTTGGATTGAGCCTCGTCTAGAGTCTTGCCAGCATAGTAGATGGCATGAGTGCGACCATCTTTCTTCTGTCCGAGTACGGCTCCTATAGCAACGTCGCTTGCATCGCACATGACCTCGAAAGGAAGAGTCCAATCGGGTGGTTGGATGATTGGCGCTGAAATCAAAGCCTCTTTGATCCTGCAAAAAGCTTCTAAACAATCTTTCGAGAATTCGAAAGTTGCGTTTTTCATTCAAAGATTAGTTAAGGGTTTTGAAATCTTAGAAAAATCCTTTATGAATCTCATATAGAAGCCTGCATCTCCTAAAAAGCTTCTAATTCCTTTCACAGAGGATGGAGGAGGTAGCTTCTCAATAGTCTCTATCTTAGCTCTATCAACCTCTATTCCTCTTTGTGATACTAGATGACCTAACACAATCCCTTCATTGACCATGAAATGACACTTTTCCCAGTTTAAAACTAAGTTAGTATCCTTACATCTCTTAAGAACTAATGAAAGGTTAGAGAGACAGTTATCAAAGGAAGAACCATATACCGAAAAGTCATCCATGAATACTTCCATGATATTCTCTATGTATTCGGAGAAGATTGCCATCATACACCTCTGAAAGGTGGCTGGAGCGTTGCATAAACCGAATGATATCCTTCTATAAGCGAACGTACCCCAAGGGCACGTGAAGGTCGTCTTCTCTTGATCATCCGGGTGAATGAGAATCTGAAAGAAACCGCTATATCCATCTAGATAACAAAAGTAAGAGTGTTGGGCTAACCTTTCCAACATCTGGTCAATAAAAGGAAGGGGAAAGTGATCCTTCCTAGTGGCTACGTTCAGTTTACGGTAGTCGATGCATATTCTCCACCCCGTAACTGTCCTTGTGGGAATAAGTTCGTTGTTTTTGTTGGCAACAACGGTAATGCCTCCTTTCTTTGGTACTACCTGTACTGGACTCACCCACTTGCTATCGGAAATAGGGAAGATGATACCTGCATCAAGTAGCTTAAGGATTTCTTTCTTCACGACCTCTTTCATGACCGGATTTAACCGTCTTTGAGGTTTACGTGAAGGCTTGTAATCCTCTTCCATTAAGATTTTATGCATACATAGAGAAGGTTTAATTCCTATCAAATCATAAAAGTATAGCCTAATGCTCTCCTATGTTGCCTTAGAACATTCATAAGCTTCTCTAATTCATCATCATCCAATTTCGCATTAACTATAACCGGATATGTAGAATTAGTGTCAAGAAATGCGTACCTAAAGTGTGTAGGGAGGGGCTTCAATTCCAATGAAGGAGGTGCTTTGATCGATGATTCATGACCTTTTAATGTCATGGGAGAAGCCTCTGAAGGTGGGGAAGGTGCATTATTAGAGTTGAGAACAACTGAAGTCAAGTTTATAGAAACCGGAGAATTCATCGCTAAATCGACCCCCCTGAAGAAAATCGTCCGATTTTTAGGTCGATTTTTCTTCCTGTTGTCAAAAATTGAATTGACTTTTCAGAAATCGAACGGTTTATTTCGTGTAGGTCGATTTTTGTCACAGTTTCCGGGGTTAATTCTAGCTCTTCAAATCCTGCTCCTAGTTCTTCCTTCACATCTTCTAATGCTTTTACATCATCGTCACAATCATGCTCTACTCCTTCCTCCATGATGCTCATACTAAGAACCTTTTGAAGTGGATCTTTCATTAGAATTGAACTTACCACCTCTCTAGACTCTTCTTCATCAAAGATGTTAAAGACATCTTCTCTCAAGGCTGGCTCCTTGATTAAAGAGGAGAGTACGAACTCCACTTTCTCTTCACCTATATTGAAGGATAGATGTCCATTCTTGTAATCTACCATGCATCCGGATGTTGTAAGGAATGGTCTCCTAAGAGTGATGAGAACTGGATAATCTGCAGGGATGTCATGAACGACAAAATCTATTGGAATGTAAAACTTACCGAGTTTTACAGGAATGTCTTCTATTATCCCAACTGGCTTAGTGGTGGAATGATCGGCCATGTAAAGTGTTATCTTCACCGGTCTGGCCTCTCCTAGACCAACCGCCTTGCATAAAGCAAGTGGTATGATGCTCACACTTGCTCCAAGGTCGCAAAGTGCATTATAAGTAACCTCTCCCAAGGTGATGGGTATGCAAAATGATCCCGGATCACGTAGCTTAGGTGGCATATTCTCTGTCATAGTCTTGATGAGTTCGGATGACTCCATACTCATCTTAACTTCTCTAATGTCTTCTAATTTCCTCTTGTTAGAGAGGATTTCCTTGAGAAATTTCCCATAAGCTGGCATACCTAAAATTGCATCCATAAAAGGTATATTAATATGCAGCTTACTCATAAGCTCAATAAACTTACCGAAGTGTTTATCTAAGCGTGCTCGCGCTCTAGATTGAGGAAAAGGTAGAGGCGGCTTGTAGGCGGGAGGAGGAACATAGACATCTTCCTTCTCTTTTCTCTTTCCTTCTTTGGTGGTGGTTTCAACTACTTTAGGTTGAGGAACGGTAGTTGTTACACCACTCCTAGTAGTGACTGCCATAACCCTTCCCTTTGGGTTATCTTCCGTCTTCCCGGGAAGTTTCCCTTGATCTCTTGGAACTTCTCCGGGTTTGCTAAATACTTGGTTTTATAAAGCCTTGTGATTTTTATCAACTGAAGTTATATAGCTCTCCAATCCTTGTAGTTTCCCTAGGATTGTCTCCAGCATGGGATCGGATTTGTTCGATCCATTTGATGATTGTTCCTGGCTTTTCAAAGGAGTAGAAGAAGATGGAGATGTTAGAGCTTTTTTAGCATGAGAATAGGGATTACCTGGATTTTGTTGATTGGATCTCCAATTGTTGTTGTTGGAATTCCTATTGTTGTTACTCCAGTTAGAGTTCCGGTTGTTATTCCGGTAGTCATTCCTTTGATTGTTATCCCTTCCCATAAGTTGGTTGCTTGCTCCTTAGCCTTTTGAAGACTCGTTTTGATTACTTCCTTCAACTCTTGATTTCATTGTTGAGGGAAAATATTTGTGTTTGAGAAGCATGGTTCAATTTAGCTCTTGGATTACCTTGATTCCGGTTATTTGGATCTACCTTTCGGTGGGAATACATCTCAATCACTTGGGCTTGCTTCTCAATGAAGTCCCAAGCGTCATCCTCTCTCATGTCCATGAATGTGCCACAAGAGAGAGATTGGAGATTGAATTGTGTTTCCACATCCAATCCCTTATAGTAGATCTCCAATAATTCCAGCTTTGAAATGCCGTGGTGTGGGTAATCCAACAAGAGATCCTGAAACCTTTCCCAAGATTGAAACAAACTGTCGTTAGGATTCATAGAAAAAGCATTTATCTTACCTCTCAATTCCGCCGTTTTGGATGGCGGGAAGAACTTGGTGAGGAATTCCGAAGATAGATCCTCCCATGTGGCCAGCTTTGCAGCTGGAAGTGTTTGGTACCAAGCTAGAGCTTTGTCCTTCAAAGAAAAGAAGAACGGTTTGATCTTGTAATTGCTTGTAGTAGCCTTCTTTGGCTTCATGGTCTCCATGAGAATCTCGAAATTCTACAAGTGTTGATGTGGAGATTCAGCACTTGCTCCACCAAACTGACTTTGGCGAACCATGGTGATAACTTGTGATGTAAAGCTAAACTCCTGGATGTCCTCAGCTCCGAAATTCACACCTAGACGGCGTGGTTGCTGAATTGGATCCATTTGTTACCCCAAAGTTCGGGGTTCATCGCCTTCATTAGGAATTCTCACATCCCCAGCTGGAATGCGAGGAACAATCGGTGGTCTGGGGTTGTTACGAACAGGATGAATCACTGGATTGATTTCCTCAAGTTCCGGCATGTCCGGATCGAGCTCTTCATCATCGGATGAATCATTCCTAATGGACTTAGTTGGCTTCTTGACTTTCTTTTTCTTCCTAGATTCGTTCAATTCCAACTGCATGTCCATCATCATAGCTTTGAGTTCATCAATTTGAAATTGATGACTCGTTTCAGCATCTATACGAGCTTTCTCACTCAACCTTAGTTGATTTTGAGTTTCATCCAACTCACCCTGGATGTTTCTCTCGTTATGTTCAGCCATTTCTTTTCCTTCAACTTTCTTCTTAAAGTTTTCTCCAATTCGGGATCGAAAGGAACTAGATCTTTAGTGGATCTAGTCTTTCGCATATACCTAAAGAACCGGCAAAGATCACTCAAGTAGACTAATCAAATCACAAGAGCAAGATCTTTCAAGCTAGACAACCGAAAACCGAATTTGGTCTAAACCAAATCCCCGGCAACGGCGCCAAAAACTTGTTCGCTCAAAAGTGTGTGCGTCAAAGTCTTAAATTTATATCTAGAACTCAAAGCAAAGTGAACCCGCGGTGTACGGATCGGCTGTAGCAAGGTAAGAAATTCCAGAGTCGAACTCAGGGATTTGGTGAGAATAAATTCGAAACCAATTATCTAGCGAAATGCAAAAGCTTTTGTGATTAATAAAGGGGGAAATGATTCCAAGGATTCAAGTATCCGATTGCGGCTTTCGATTCAAGACACTTCTAAAGGATATAAGGACAGAGTTTATATTGCCAAGATTATGTGTTCAAAGGTAGGTATCGTACGGTGAAGTTCCGAAACCTATTTGTCTAATCCAAAGGTTCTCTCTATAAAGGTTGTTGAGGCTGCAATATAGAAAGATCTAAGGGCAAGAATTATGTTCAAACTAACTACCTAAAACCCCAGGATATGACTCTCCAAGGTAAAGAATAGGAAGAACACTTAAAATCTTAATAAAGGATGTTGAGTCTCTCTATTACCCAAACCTTGTAATTTTATTCTATTAAATGTAGAATCAAGGTTGAAGTCTCTTCATACACTCAATTAGAGGTTAAAAAGGTAAGCAAGGTTGGGATTTAGACATGGATTAACTTTGGTTAAAGATTAATTCAATTAAAGATCGTCAGGGGATTAAATCGTGCTGTTCATAGATAAATCGGACAATTTATTCAAGAAAAGGTCGATTTTCCTGTTATCGCAAAGCCAAAATCTAAACTCTCAGGGTCCAAATGTTTGAATGAGTTCAGTCTATCATCATCTAAGGCTCAATCTTCACCTATTCTCCCCAGAATCACAATGGTTTTAGCCAACCATTTTCAAAATTAAATTAAAATTATGATTGAGAGAAATAATTCAAATAAACCCGGATCTTGAATAAAAACTCAATAACCTTCAAATCTGTAAACCAATTTCAAAACTGATTAATGTATCTCTCAATAAACTCAATGTCGTGTTCAAAAACCACAAAGAACTCAATGGAACAATAAAATCTCACAAATATGATCAAGATTGATTTTCCGGCAATATTGCTTCAATCCTTCTCCGAGAATCTTCAATCTCTCCCTAACGTGTAAAGATTTCCCGTTGCGGCCTCCCCGTTTTCGTTCCTAGGGTTCCAACCTATAGTTTATTGCTAATGGGCCATTTGGCAAAACACTTCTCTAGCCTAAAAGTGATGGGCTTTGAGTCGTCTTTACCATTGGGCCGAAAATAAAGAAAAAATCGAACTAGTCGATTTACACACTAAACCGTCCGATTTTTAGAGGGAAAAATCGTCCGATTTAGTAGTGAATAGCACGATTTTCTTCAATAGAGAATGCTCGTCTCTTGGCTTGTTTCCTTCCTCCCTTTATGCTTCTTTTTCGCAACTCCTTTGCTCTTTGTGATTCCTCTAAGACTCCTTTAGCTTCCCTAATGACCTTAGATGCTCCTTGCTCCACTTTTGCTTCCGAATCCACTCCATTTACCTATAATTCAACCAAAACTCGTGTAGGCCTCTATTTCCGAAATATCATTGAATAAAGCATAAAAGGTACACAAGTTCTCTCTAAATGCAAAGTTAATCGAGGTAAACCTCTACAATATGCATGATTATAATGGTATATAATTCATGCCATCAAAGTCCCCGGCAACGGCGCCAAAAACTTGTTCGCTCTAAAAGGTGTGTGCAAGCTTTAAATTTATATCCCAAGAAATATATTTAAAACAAGGCGAACCCGCAGTGTACGGATCAATAATAGTAAAAAGCAAGAATTTTGGGGGTCGATCTCAGGGACTTAGGTGAAACTAAGCAAGAAGAGGTTGTCAATGCAACTATTAACCACAAAAGCGATTAAAGCAATCAAAAGATGATAATAAGGTCAAGTAAGGGGAAAATGCAAATTCTAGGGATTAAAGCATCTAGTTGTGGTTCCGACTCAAGATCTCAAGATAAAGCGGACAAAGCTGAGATTTTGCTAAGGGAAAGTGTTTCTAAAATGGGAATAGATTACCGGGTAAGTCTAACTACTCACTATCCCAAACCAAAGTTCCTATTACCGGGTAAGTCTCAAGGTACTAAGGAAAGGAACTATAATCTTAAACCAACACACCACCTAAGGGAATAGAATCAACCTTTACCGGGTAAGTCTCAGGCTAACTCACAAAGATGGGATGAAGGCACACTCAAACCCCAATAAAGGATAAACCTTTATTACCTACACTTATGATCTTGGGTAAACAAACTAAGGAATCACCGGGTAATTCTCATCCTAGGCTTGCATTGAACCAGGAAAGGTGTAACAAGAATAGGATTTGGCAAACTAGAACACTTAACTCTCAATTTCGGATCAGAAAAGGACACCTCGATCAGTCAAGTTCCACCCCGGCCGAGATGTTCATCAACTGAGCGAGGTACTTTAAGGTTAAGGATAAAGACTCGAGCTTTCAGGGTCCTACTGGGATTAAGATCATGGCATGTGCATCAAGGGTTTGATGCATCTCAAGAAATTGATGATTGCTGATTTCCTAGGCTTCCGTTATTGTGCACCTCTGTCCATGCATCCCAAAAAGTAAAGTAAAAAGAAAAAGTGTGAAATAAGCAAAGCTTATTGGTGGAAGATGCTGCAAGTCAAAGTGAAAGTGAAGTATATCCTTTTCCCGGATTCTAGCACCACATTACCTTACATACATCCCTACCCTACACGTTTCTTGACCTTTCTTTTGGGAAGCCCTTGAGACCTTGAGCTTGTTGATTGACTTAGTGGTTTAAACTGGATTGTACATGATTAATTTCGATAATAATGATTTATTATGCATTCTATGATTTTATGCAAAGATGAACAACTTTTCTATATTTAAAAAATGTTTCGAGCATATTGAGTTTTTAAATCCCATGAAGTATTCTCTTAGAGTGATCTATGATAGTTGCACACCATAAAATGTTTTT
Organism: Fagopyrum homotropicum; assembly: GCA_033239125.1. Classification (NCBI taxonomy): domain Eukaryota; kingdom Viridiplantae; phylum Streptophyta; class Magnoliopsida; order Caryophyllales; family Polygonaceae; genus Fagopyrum; species Fagopyrum homotropicum. The sequence goes on along the minus strand of BSWB01000003.1, from coordinate 52,734,111 downwards.
GAAGGACTTTTCATTGCTTTTGATGACTTATAATCCATTCTATCTTGTCTTTTATATGAGGAACTTGCTTGGGGACAAGCAAGGGCTAAGTATGGGGTATTTTGATAGCCTGAATTATAGTCTATATTTTGGGGTTTGTTTGGACGTTTTATCTTTCATAATCTGCATGTTTGTACGTATATTATGTGATTATATTACCATTTCATCTACCTTTGCGGGAATCGAGGTCTACACCTAGTTTTGTTGTAATCGTAGGTAAAATGGCACGTTTTGCATCGAAAAGGAGCAAAAGGAGTCATGAGTCATTTGGAGCTACATCCAGGGAGCATAGCCATGGATCAGAGATTCACTTTGGAGCAGATTCGAGAGATTTCACATTCTGTTGTGACTCACCTCGGTTGACCACAGATTCACCTCGACCGAGGTGATCCAGAGACGCCGACTCGACCGAGGCGAACACCTAGGACGGGGCGGCAATATTTTATTCTCGGCTGAGATCTTTTAAAATTGGAAAGTGATCTTATATTTTTGGGCTTGGCTCCTGGAAGGAGGAAGATATATTAGATCCTATATTTTATATATTTTTATGGGCAAATAATCTTTCTAAGATATTTTATCTTTGGAGGGTTATTTTCTTATAAAAAGAGTTGGATTTCCGCAAATCCGACATCTCGCATAGCCTGCGAGGTCGCTTATCCCGCTTATGCCGGAACGCAGCAGCAGCCACACTCCAATTTGGGAAATTCGAAGAACCTTGTTGAAGGTTGAAGGAAGATTGAAGGTTGTAGCTTTTATAGCTTTTGAAGGGTTTTTGTAAGATTATCTTAGATTCCCTTCTTTATTGTCTTGCTTGTTGGATTTATATCCAAGGAACGCTTTGTTGTGATATTTGATTTAGTTATTGAAGTCTATTCATTAAACTCTTCTTGTTCAAATATTCACCTTCTTCCCATATATTTGATTAACATTTTCATGATGATGAGTGGCTAATTTCCTTGTGTGATTCTAGGGTGATTAGCTGAAGGTTGTAAGAATCTTAGATTCCAGTAGGATCCTGAAAGTTCGAATCTTTAACCTTAACCCTAAGCATCTCGCTCAGTCGATGAACATCTCGGCCGGGGTGGAATTCTGCTGACCGAGGTGACTTATCCTATCCGAAACTGAGAGTTAAGTGTTAGAGTTTGCCAAATCCTATTCTTATTACACCTTTCTGGTTCAATACAGACTTAGGATGAGACTTACCCGGTAATTCCTTAGTTTGTGTATTAACGATCATAAGTGTAGGTAATAAAGGTTTATCCTTTATTGGGGTTTGAGTGTGCATCCATCCCATCTTTGTGAGTTAGCCTGAGACTTACCCGGTAAAGGTTGATTCTATTCCCTTAGATGGTGTGTTAGTTCGAGGTTATAGTTCTTTATCTTAATTCCTTGAGACTTACCCGGTAATAGGAGTTACGGTTTAGGATTAGTGAGTAGTGAGACTTACCCGGTGATCTATTCCACTTTCGTAACACCTTCCCTATGCAAAAATCTCAGCTTTGTCCGCTTATCTATAGATCTTGAGTTGGAACCACAACTAGATGCTTTAATCCCTAGAATTGCATGTTTGCTTTATTGACTTCTTATTCATCTTTTATTGTGTTGATTGCTCTTGTGGTTAGTATTTACATAAGCATACCGTTATTGACTTTGTTTTACCAAGTCCCTGTGATCGACCCCTGGAATTCCTTGCTTTTTACTACAATTGACCCGTACACTGCGGGTTCGCATCCTTGTTTTAAGCTTACGTCTAGGGTTATAAATTTAAAGCTTGCACACACCGTTTGGAGCGAACAGTGGGTGACAAGACCTCCGCACCAGATGTCTCCCTTCGCTTTGGCCTTGATCCTATGCAGATCCTCTGCCAGCATCAGGCCAAAGTTCGGGAAACCCCCAGTAACCATGCAATACAAGCTGAAGAGCTCTCCCTGTCGGATCTTCTAGGGCGTCTCAGTACGCGCCAGAAGTGTCTCGCTGAAGATCCGGTGGGCTAACCTAAAAGCTAGGTGGAAGATGACCTTCTCCCTGGAATCTCCAGGGCGCCATCTATCTGCGTGCTCCACAACATGGGCAATCTGCCCCCAGAACTCCCTAGCTACTGATCGGGAGGGGAAGTCAACAGCGGTGGGCTTCGGAAAGCCAAAAATATCTCTCCAGTACTCGAGCGGCACTAAGAAGTTCCGGTTCATCAACCGGTACTTCACAGACTGCTCTGTGGGAAGGTAGGTGAAGGAGCTAACGAACTCTAGGGTCGGCTCCAAGTAGGCTGGGGCTCGGATCTCAGTAAACTGATCCAGCCCAACTGTAGAAATCATCCTCCTAAGGTCTCCCTCTACCCCTAGGCAATCAAATGCGGATACGTCCAGGAAGCGAGGTGCAATCACTGGACGGCTAGCAATACGGTCATAATCCACCCGGTGTCGCTCATGGATCACCAGGCGGTAAGGTCGGGAAGAAGAGGAAGGAGGGGAAGGTGAGGAACTATCTCTAAGGACAAGGCGGCGATCAGAACTTATTTTCACTCAGCTACTGTCAGGTCACCTCGGTCGACTGACAATTCTCAAGAACACCTCGGCCGAGGCACAGCTCGACTGGACCGAGGCGGAAACTGGGTTATAATTCCTTCTGGAAATTCAGTTCTTTTCCCCCAAAAATCACTACAATTGCTTCCTATGGGGTACTTAAGCCTTTCCTCATCAAATGCAGGCGCAACCAAAGCCCAAATCGAAGCGAAACAGAGAGGTTAGGGTTTCGGTTCGTTTTACCTCGTTTCGACCGAATCGGTTCGATTTCCTGCAGATCAGTACTTGCAACACAATCCTCTATCCTTCAATCGTAGTTTGGAGACAGAAATCGTTGAAAACGAGCAAGAAACGAGGGAGGCGAGGTGAATCTGTCGCCGCGGTCGAGGAGGGTTGAAAGTGAAGAGAGAGAAAATTAATCCCCCTTTTATACCCTTTCTGGAATCTGCTGTCACCTCGGTCGAGATGGTCTCGACTGGACCGAGGTGGTGTGGACCGAGGTGGTTCGTCAGAGAACCCTAGTCGCCTCGGATGCTCAAGAACCGTCTCGGTCGAGATGCTCTGACAGTAACCGAGATGCCTCTGTCTTCTCAAATTCTCGAACTTCTGTCCTTCCAGTTATGCTCCTTCCTTAGATGTTTCCTGTTATCTGTCCAGAACGCCAAAAACAAAGCAAAGCAAAGCAAAAGCAAAGACTATCTAAACTAGACTAGAAAACGGGAAAAGAAAGCAATACCTTGGGTTGCCTCCCAAGAAGCGCTTGATTTAAGGTCGCTAGCTGGACCATAATGCGTCTCAAACGTGATGGGAGGTGCCCTCACCCCATACTTCACCTCCATCATGGGGTGAAGTAAGTAAGTCTATCAAACGTTCCAACAAGTGTAAGTGCTCATCGGGGAATGAGTCGTCTATGGGCGGATCGTCCTTCTCACGTAAAGATGCAGGTAGCCGGCTGAGGTGATCCGCAACAGAATTCTCGGATCCCTTCTTATCGCGGATCTCTAGGTCAAACTCTTGAAGCAAGAGAATCCATTGAATAAGGCGTGGCTTGGCATCTTTCTTAGCCAATAAGTAACGAATGACTGCATGGTCGGTGTAGACAATGACTTTCGCCCCTACTAAATAGGAACGAAACTTCTCGAAAGCATATACAACCGCCAATAACTCCTTCTCGGTGGTAGCGTAGTTGCGTTGTGCTTCATCTAGCGTCTTGCTAGCATAATAAATGGCGGTGGTCCGTCCATCCTTCTTCTGTCCAAGCACCGCTCCTACGGCTACATCACTAGCATCGCACATGATCTCAAAGGGCAAGGTCCAATCCGGAGGTTGGATAATAGGAGCGGAGATCAACGCTTCCTTAATCCTGTAAAAAGCATCAAGACACTCCTGTGAAAACTCAAAAATAACATCTTTATTCAAGAGGTTAGTTAGAGGTTTAGAGATCTTAGAGAAGTCTTTGATGAATCTTCTGTAGAAACGTGCATGCCCGAGAAAACTCCTCACACCTTTAACAGAACAAGGGGGAGGGAGTTTCTCAATAGTCTCGATCTTAGCGCGATCGACTTCAATGCCTCGATTAGAAACGAGGTGTCCTAGCACAATGCCTTCACTAACCATAAAATGACACTTCTCCCAATTCAAAACGAGATTAGTGTCTTCACATCTCTTAAGCACTAGCGAAAGGTTAGATAGGCAATCATCAAAAGAGGAACCATATACAGAAAAATCATCCATAAATACCTCCATGATCTCCTCTATGTACTCGGAAAAGATAGCCATCATGCATCGTTGGAAGGTAGCGGGTGCATTGCACAATCCGAATGGCATCCTCCTATAAGTAAATGTCCCCCATGGACAAGTGAAAGTGGTCTTCTCCTGATCATCCGGATGGATAGGAATCTGGAAGAATCCACTATAACCGTCTAAGTAGCAAAAGTGTGAATGCTGGGCCAACCGCTCGAGCATCTGATCAATGAAGGGAAGTGGAAAATGGTCCTTCTGTGTGGCCGCGTTCAGCCTCCTATAATCGATGCAGACCCTCCAACCCGTAACGGTCCTAGTTGGGATCAACTCGTTGTTCTTATTCATCACAACCGTCATCCCTCCTTTCTTCGGAACTACATGCACCGGGCTAACCCACTTGCTGTCCGAGATAGGATAAATAATACCTGCATCCAACAACTTAAGAATTTCCTTCTTCACAACCTCTTTCATGATCGGATTTAACCGTCTTTGAGGTTCCCGTGAAGTCTTATGATCATCCTCCATTAAAATTCTATGCATGCAGAAAGAGGGCTTAATGCCAATAAGATCATCTATAGTATAACCCAAAGCCTTTTGATGCTTTCTCAGGACATGCATTAATTTAGACAACTCAGATTTGGAGAGGGAAGCACTAACAATAACGGGATAAGTGGAATCCGGCCCAAGAAAGACATACCTCAAGTGTTTTAGGAGTTGTTTAAGCTCCACGACTAGGGGTGCTTTCTGAGGAGGATCCTTGCTTCTTCCTTACAGTGGAGTAGATCCAGAAACTGAACTTGCAGAAGTCTCAGTTGAAATCATCTCGCCTTCGACTTCGGTCGAGGCGCAGAGGCGTTGACTGAGATGTTCTTCAGTCGCCTCGCTCATCCCAAAAAGTGCCTCGGTCGAGGTACTGCTACTGGAACCGAAACTGGAGATCTTCGTCTCCTGGATTAGCTTCTCAGTTTTAGCTCCTGGATCCTCTTCTAGTGCCTTTAAGCTCCGTATATCTACATCACAAGAAGCATCTATACCTTCCTCCATTAAACTGAAGCTAATAACTCTTTCGAGTGGATCGTTAATAAGGATAGAGCTCACCAATTCTCTTGATTCTTCTTCATCGTAGATGTTGAAGATATCATCAGTTAGCTGCTCCCCTTTCATGGTTGCAAGTAGTGCGAACTCCACCTCATCGCCGCCAACGTTGAATTTCAACTTGGCGTTCTTGCAATCCACGTTGCAACCCGAAGTTGCTAGAAATGGCCTCCCGAGAATAATAGGAACAGGATAATCTGCGGGAATGTCAAGTATAACAAAATCTATAGATAGATAGAAGTTACCTAACTTGACCGGAACGTCTTCCAAGATGCCCACGGGATGGGTAATGGAGCGATCCGCCATATAAAGTCGAATCTTGACCGGCTTGGGCTCTCCAAGTCCGATCTTCACACATAGCTCCAGCGGGATGATGCTCACGTTGGCTCCTAGATCACAAAGGGCTTCACAAGTGACATCCCCAACTTGAATGGGAATGCAAAATGAGCCGGGATCTCTCAATTTAGGTGGCATCTTCTCCTTCATGATTTGTATGAGTTCCGAGGATTTAGATGTCATCCTAACTTCACCAACGTCCTCCAGCTTCCTCTTCCTTGATAGGATCTCTTTTAAGAACTTCCCATAGGCGGGCATTCCTAGAATGGCATCAAGGAAAGGGATATTAATATGTAGCTTATTCATCAAGTCAAGGAACTTACCAAAGTGCTTGTATAGATGTGCTCTGGCTCTGGACTGAGGGAATGGAAGTGGTGGTTTGTATGCAGGAGGTGGAACATAAATTTCAGTCTTCCTCTCCGCTTTCTTTTGCTCCGCCTCGGTTGGCATCTCGGTCGAAGTGTTCTTCGACTGCATCTGGACCGAGGTGGTCTGCGTCGGTACAGTCACCGACCGAGGTACTGGATCTGCATTTTTCAGTCCACTCCTCGTAGTTACGGCCATGATCTGGCCCTTAGGGTTGCTTTTTGTCCTTGCTGGAAGCTTCCCTGGATCTCTTGGCGCTTCATTCGCCCTACTTGCAAGTTGTTGTTCAAATGCCTTTTGGGCCTTCGAAAATGAAGTCATAGAATTCTCCATAGCACTTAGCTTGATCAAGATAGCCTCCAGTTGTGCGTCTTTCTTTTCTGTCTGGGACGAACTTGATCCTTGCCCCTGGCTCTTCAATGGAGTAGAAGAAGAAGAAGAAGGGGAAGAGAGGAAAGGGTTAGAGGAATCGTTAGAGTTGGAGTTTGAATGATTACCCGAATTTTGGTTATTCGCCCTCCAATTGTTGCTATTGGACCCTCTATTGTTGTTGTAGTTGTTGTTTCGGGGACCGTTGTTGTTGTTAAGGTACCCGTTGTTGTTGTTCCTTTGCCCTTGCTCTTCCTTCTTGGTTTGTGCAACCAAAAGTTTCTTCAATTGCTTCACGTCATTTGTCAAAGACATGAGTTAATTGTTGTTGGGCTGAGTTTTTTGAAAGTTAACTCTCTTAACTCCACCTACAGCTCCTTGGTGGGTGTATTTCTCCATGTGCAAGGCTTGCTTCTCGATGAAGTCCCAAGCCTCGTCAACCGCCATGTCCATAAAGGTGCCGCGGAGAGTAGTTGGAGATTGAACTGGGTGCTTCCGTCCAGCCCTTTGAAGTATATCTCCAATAACTCTAACTTTGGAATCCCATGATGTGGGCAATCTAAAAGAATGTCCTTGAACCGCTCCCATGACTTGGACAAGCTCTCCTTGTCCTTCATAATGAAAGCATTAATCCTCCCTCTCATTTCAGCTGTTTTTGAGGGGGGGAAGAATTTGGCCAAAAACTCTGTTGCCATCTCCTCCCATGTGCTGATTTTTCCTGGAGGAAGAGATTGATACCAAGTAAGAGCTCTATCTTTTAAAGAAAAGTAAAAAGGTCTTAGCTTGTAGTTGTTGTTTTCAATTCTTGGAGGTCTCAAGGTCTCCATCAAGATCTCATAGTTTTGAAGATGTTGATGTGGTGATTCCTTCTCTAACCCTCCGAATTGGCATTGGCGAATCATGGATAGAACTTGCGGTCGAAGTTCATAGTCATGGTCCGCTGGATTTCCTAGGTTCACTCCTGGACGCCTCAATTGTTGATTAGGGTCCATCCTTTGACCTAGGGTTTGCGGGATTCCTGCAAGAAGAACATCTCGGACTGGCCTCCGAGGTGGAAGTACATCGGCCGGGGCGTCAGGTACTGGAACCTGCCTCGGTCGAGGGTCAGCTACTAGATCCTACCTCGGTCGAGGGTCAGCTACTGGATCTTGCATCGATTGAGGATCAGGGACTGGATCTTCCCTCGGTCGAAGTAGAATCTGGTCTCGTATGACCGCCATTTCTGCTTCGATTGCTTCAGTCTTGGTGCGAGTTTCTTCCTTCTCTTGTCTTAATTCTTCCCTGCTGAGGCGCAGCAGCTCTAACGCCTCTTTCAATTCGGCCTCAAGATCGCAATTGTCTTGTTGGGCCATCTTCGCTTCTCTTAAGCGTCGCTTATATGTCTTTTCTGGTTCGGGATCGTAAGGAACGATTTCCTTCCCAGCGCGGGTTCTTCGCATATACCTAAGAAAGAACCTGCAAAAGTCACTCAAACGGGGGCAAGCGCCCCAAAGAGCAAACCGTACCGGCTCGGTCTAGACCAAGTCCCCGGCAACAGCGCCAAAAACTTGTTCGCTCCAAACGGTGTGTGCAAGCTTTAAATTTATAACCCTAGACGTAAGCTTAAAACAAGGATGCGAACCCGCAGTGTACGGGTCAATCGTAGTAAAAAGCAAGGAATTCCAGGGGTCAATCACAGGGACTTGGTGAAACAAAGTCGATAACGGTATGCTTATGTAAATACTAACCACAAGAGCAATCAACACAATCAAAGATGAATAAGAAGTCAATAAAGCAAACATGCAATTCTAGGGATTAAAGCATCTAGTTGTGGTTCCAACTCAAGATCTATAGATAAGCGGATAAAGTTGAGATTTTGGCATAGGGAAGGTGTTACTAAAGTGGAATAGATTACCGGGTAAGTCTCACTACTCACTAATCCTAAACCGTAGCTCTCATTACCGTGTAAGTCTCAAGGAATTAAGATAAAGAACTATAACCTCAAACTAACACACCATCTAAGGGAATAGAATCAACCTTTATCGGGTAAGTCTCAGGCTAACTCACAAAGATGGGATGGAAGCACACTCAAACCCCAATAAAGGATAAACCTTTATTACCTACACTTATGATCGTTGGTACACAAACTAAGGAATTACCGGGTAAGTCTCATCCTAAGCTTGCATTGAACCAGAAAGGTGTAATAAGAATAGGATTTGGCAAACTCTAACACTTAACTCTCAGTTTAGGATCGGATAAGTCACCTCGGTCAGCAGAATTCCACCCCGGCTGAGATGTTCATCGACTGAGCGAGATGCTTAGGGTTAAGGTTAAAGACTCGAACTTTCATGATCCTACTGGAATCTAAGATTATTCTATCATTGTTTTTCCCATAACCTTCAGCCAATCACCCTAGAATCACACAAGGAAGTTAGCCACTCATCATCATGAAAGTATTAATCAAATATATGGGAAGAAGGTGAATATTTGAACAAGAAGAATTTAATGAAAAGACTTCAATAACTGAATCAAATATCACAACAAAGCGTTCCTTGGATATAAATCCAACAAGAAAGACAACAAGGAAGGGAATCTAAGATAATCTTACAAAAACCCTTCAAAAGCTATAAAAGCTACAATCTTCAACCTTCAATAAGGTCCTTCGAATCTCCCAAATTGGAGTGTGGCTGCTGCTGCGTTTCCGGTGTAAGCGGACTGTATGCAGGCTATGCGAGATAAGCGGGGCTGTTGGATTTGCGGAAATCCAACTCTTTTTATAGGAAAATAACCGTCCAAAGATAATATATCTTACAAAGATATTTGCCCATAAAAATATATAAAATATAGGATCTGATATATCTTCTTCCTTCCAGGAGCCAAGCCCAAAAATATAAGATCACTTTCCAAATATAAAAGATCTCAGCCTAGAATAAAATATTGCCGCCGCGTCCTGGGTGTTCGCCTCGGTCGAGTCGGCCTCTCTAGATCACCTCGGTCGAGATGAATTTGTGGTCAACCGAGGTGAGTCACAACAGAATGTGAAATCTCTCGAATCTGCTCTAATGTAAATCTCTAATCCATGGCTATGCTTCCTGGATGTAGCTCCAAATGACTTGTTATTCCTTTTGCTCCTTTTTGATGCAAAACGTGCCATTTTACCTACGATTACAACAAAACTAGGTGTAGACCTCGATTCCCGCAAAGGTAGATGAAATGGTAATATAACCACATAATATACATACAAACATGCAGATTATGAAAGATAAAACGTCCAAACAAACCCCGAAATATAGACTATAATCCAAGCTATCAGTAGCTCCATCCAATCCCTTGAAGTATATCTCCAGCAACTCTATATTTGGAATCCCATGATGTGGGAATCCAATAGAACATCTTTGAATCTTTCCCATGACTTGGACAAACTCACCTTGTCCTTCATGATGAATGCATTAATCTTCCCTCTCATTTCAGCGGTCTTGGAGGGGGGAAAGAACTTTGTTAAAAACTCCATCATCATCTCTTCCCAAGTGTTGATCTTTCCAGGTGGAAGAGATTGGTACCAAGTAAGCGCCTTGTCCTTCAAAGAAAAGTAAAAAGGCCTTAGCTTGTAGTTGTTGTTTTCCAGCCTTGACGGTCTCAAGGTCTCCTTCAGGATCTCATATTTTTGCAAATGCTGATGCGGAGACTCCCTCTCTAATCCTCCAAACTAGCATTGGCGGATCATGGATAGAACTTGCGGTCGAAGTTTGTAATCATGCTCCGCTGGATCACCTAGGTTGACTCCTGGACGCCTCACTTGCTGGTTAGGGTCCATCCTCAATCCTAGGGTTTGTGGTATTCCTGCAAAAAGAACATCTCGGACAGGCATCCGAGGTGGATGTTTCTCAGCCACGGCAACTAGGACGGGGTCCTGCCTCGATCGAGGGTCTGGTCGATGCAGAAACTGGGCTCGTAGATCGGCCATATCAGCTTCAATCTCTGCAGTTCTGGTGCGAGTCTGCTCTCTTTCTCGCTTTAATTCTTCCTTATTGAGGCGCAGCTGTTCCAGCGCCTCCTTCAATTCGGCCTCAAGATCGCGATTGTCTTGGTTGGCCATCTTAGCTTCTTTCAAGCGGCGTTTGTATGTCTTTTCTGGTTCAGGATCGTAAGGAACGATTTCCTTCCCAGCACGGGTTCTTCGCATAAACCTAAGAAAAATATCCTGCGAAAGCACTCAAGTAGAGTGGTTAGTAGCAACAAGGGCAATTGCCCCAAAAGACAACCGCAACCGGCTTGGTCTAGACCAAGTTTGTTCGCTCAAAAGTGTGTGCGTCAAAGTCTTAAATTTATATCTAGAACTCAAAGCAAAGTGAACCCGCGGTGTACGGATCGGCTGTAGCAAGGTAAGAAATTCCAGAGTCGAACTCAGGGATTTGGTGAGAATAAATTCGAAACCAATTATCTAGCGAAATGCAAAAGCTTTTGTGATTAATAAAGGGGGAAATGATTCCAAGGATTTAAGTATCCGATTGCGGCTTTCGATTCAAGACACTTCTAAAGGATATAAGGACAGAGTTTATATTGCCAAGATTATGTGTTCAAAGGTAGGTATTGTACGGTGAAGTTCCGAAACCTATTTGTCTAATCCAAAGGTTCTCTCTATAAGGGTTGTTGAGGATGCAATATAGAAAGATCTAAGGACAAGAATTATGTTCAAACTAACTACCTAAAACCCCAGGAAATGACTCTCCATGATAAAGAATAGGAAGCACACTCAAAATCTTAATAAAGGATGTTGAGTCTCTCTATTACCCAAACCTTGTAATTTTAATCTATTAAATGTAGAAATCAAGGTTGAAGTCTCTTCATACACTCAATTAGAGGTTAAAAAGGTTAAGCAAGGTTGGGATTTAGGCAAGGATTAACTTTGGTTAAAGATTAATTCAATTAAAGATCGTCAGAGGATTATATTGTGTTGTTCATAGATAAATCGGACGATTTATTCAAGAACAAGTCGATTTTCCTATTATCGCAAAGTTAAAATCTAAACTCTCAGGGTCCAAATATTTGATGAGTTCAGTCTATCATCATCTAAGCCTAAATCTTCAACTATTCTCCCTAGAATCACAATGGTTTTAGCCAACCATTTTCAAAATAAAATTAAAATTAAGATTGAGAGAAATAATTCAAATAAACCCGAATCTTGAATAAAAACTCAATAACCTGCAAATCTGTAAACCAATCTCAAAACTAATCAATGTATCTATCAATAAACTCAATGTCGTGTTCAAAAACTACAAAGAACTCAATGGAACAAAGAAATCTCACAAATATGATCAAGTTTGACTTTCCGGCAATATTGCTTCAATCCTTCTCCAAGAATCTTCAATCTCTCCCTAACGTGTAAAGATTTCCCGTTGCGGCCTCCCCGTTTTCGTTCCTAGGGTTCCAAACTATAGTTTCTTGCTAATGGGCCGTTTGGCAAAACACTTCTCTAGCCTAAAAATGATGGGCTTTGAGTCGTCTTTACCATTGGGCCGAAAATAAAGAAAAAAATCGAACTAGTCGATTTACACACTAAACCGTCCGATTTTTAGAGGGAAAAATCGTCCGATTTAGTAGTAAATAGCACGATTTTCTTCAGAATGCTCGTCTCTTGGCTTGTTTCCTTCCTCCCTATATGCTTCTTTTTCGCAACTCCTTTGCTCTTTGTGATTCCTCTAAGACTCATTTAGCTTCCCTAATGACCTTAGATGCTCCTTGCTCCACTTTTGCTTCCGAATCCACTCCATTTACCTATAATTCAACCAAAACTCGTGTAGACCTCTATTTTCGAAATATCATTGAATAAAGCATAAAAGGTACACAAGTTCTCTCTAAATGCAAAGTAAATCGAGGTAAACCTCTACAAACATCATGATTATAATGGTATATAATTCATGTCATCAAAATACCCCTTACTTGCCCCTTGCTTGTCCCTAAGCAAGACTCAAATTTAGAATACAAGATGTCATGGATTATATATGTATGAAAACTCAAAAACTTTTTATTTGATAGTGCTTCTTCTTATTGGATGACCTCAAAAAGACATTTCAAGGCATAGGAAGGCAAGGCATGTATCAATGATAACAATAAGATTGATTAACTCTCCTCTCTTTCTCAAAAACACAAATAAAGGACATGATAAATATGTAGAGATAATTAAAATCAAACAAGTCTAAGCCATGAAGCCTTAAATACATACATAAAAGTCTCAAGGTTTTCTAATCAATGAAGGGTCTAAGAAACGTGTTAAGGGGGGAATTCTTTTAGGTAATTGTGGTGCTAATCCGGGAAAGAGGAACAACATAATACCTTCAAGAGTTTTACTTCACCACACATGCTTTGCATGTAAAAGCTTCGCTTTCTTTATAATTTACTTTTTGAGAGTATGGACAGAGGTGCACAATAACCGAAGCCTAGGAGATCGGCGTTTCTCAATTTCGAGATGCTTCAAACCCTTGATGCACATACCATATCCCGTTAGGTCTTGTCGTTCAATCGGACTTTGGCAAGACAGAAACACCCGGCTATGTGAATGGTGCCGAGTTACTCATCCTCATGTTCAACGTCCCCAAACTTATGAATTGCTACACTTTCACTTAACACATTTTTATTGGCCCTCCCACATCAAACATGCCTTTTTCAATCACTTATCCTAATTCCCGGATGGTAAAAGGAGGGTCACATAATTCATTGAGGAGCTAGCATGAACAAGATATGAAAAGAGAGAAGAAGTGAAATGGCTTGGTCATTCTTATATGATGCAAAATAACTTATAATATAGCTTCGACTATTATTTTATTCTCTTATCAAAACATCAGAATCATATAACTTATTCATGTGTTCAAGTAACAAAAGTAGGCTCATTCATGCTATGATTAAAATGTCAACATAACCAAGTCATCTTTTTGCCTATCCACATCACAATTCTCATCATAGAGGTCATTTCCATCATAAGAAGCACAAATTTTTTTTTTGAAAACTCATAGTATTTGAAAGAGAGCATGCAAATGTGAATGTCGTAGTGGAAAGCAAGTAGTGCAAGAGTTATTACAAGCCAAATCATCAAAAGTAGTACAAAGTGCATAGAGTGCTAAGATGAAGTAAAAGAGATTGTAAGTACCCCCACCCCATACTTAACATCCACATTGTCCCCAATGTGAAAAATCAAGCATAAGATGGAGAAAAATACTTACAATGTAAAAGGTGTGGAAGCTCAATCCTCGGTCGGTGGTGGTGGAGGTGGAGGATATGGATACATCGGTGCACTAGGATCATAGAAGTGGCCGAACTGATGGTAGTACAAGTCTCTCATCTGGCCGTCATAGGAGGAGTGCCTAGCATCCGTCTCCTGCCGGTATTCCTTGAACTGAGTGTTCAAGGTGCTATAGTCGATGTGGAGAGCATGATAGTCGGTGTGGAGGCTCTGGAAACTAGAGACTAAGTCTCTAAAGTGGCGGGGAAGTCTACGTCCTCGTCCATGGCCTCCACCATGGCTAGGGGCATGTGCAAAGGAGTGGTGAGGTGGTTGCATGTCGTCCTCTGTATCCTCAGTGCCTCGACTAGTCCGGCTAGGTCCTGCACCATGAATGTCGATGTCCATGGCATCCGTGGCGTGACCACTATAAGTGTCACTCTCGAACTCAAGCATGGTCCCCTGGTGTACTCCATCATCATGATCCTCCTCATCCCCAGTGTCACCTGCATCATCATCATAATAAAAAGGAGGAGATATCTCCTCAAGCATCAGTATGAATGTCTTCTTCCAATTCATCTTGTTCCGAATGGTGTATTCGGACTTCCAAACAATCTCGGATGGCTTCTTCTTTGGATCCTTTTCCCATGGCATGGGCACATGAAGGGTTCCTCTCCCTCGAGGAATCAAGACCTGTCTAACAACTAATCTATGTGATCCTAAGGGCTGGGCACTCTCAGTTAGGGTGCAACCCGAGAAGTCTAACTCCAATGCCTTTGCCACATGAGTGACAAGGCCTCCAGCACAAATGTCACGCTTTGCCTTATTGGCTATCTTTCCTAGATAGTCAGCAAGCATAGAGGTGATGTCGGGAATGGTGATACATGTCATGCAGTACAAGATAAAGAGCTCGCCAGCCTTGAGCTTCTGTGGGGTCTCCATCCGTGCAAATAAGCACTCACTAAGGATCATATGCACTACCTTAAAGGAAAGGTTGTACATGCTAGCCTCTTTTGAATTTCCGGGTCTCCACTTATCACGACCATACTCTCCCAATGAAATGGTCTCCCAAAAGGCACTAGCACTAACTCCTCTCGCAAATGTGCCTGCATCAGAGTAAGGAAAACCAAACAAATCCCCAAATTCATCAATAGTCATAGCATGGTTGTGGTTCATGAGGCAGAAAGAAACCGTCCTCTCTCTAGAATCATGCTCAAATATGCTAAGGAACTCTAGGGTGATCTCGGTGTATGCATCCTTCCTAATCAAAGCAAACTGTCTCAGCCCAACTCTATCTAGCATCATATCCACATCCTGTCGAACAAACAAAGAGTCTAAATCGTCTAGCACAATGTATCGAGGAGGGGTGAATGGGCGATCTAACAGACGTTCATATCTCTTCTTATGTTTGGATAGGAGAGGAGGGTGTTTTGGGATGGTTTGAGAGGGTGGTGGAGGTTTGGTGGGGCTTTGGAAGAAGATCCCTTCTTCTTTCCCGCATTTCGAGTTATTCTCTTCAAAGTCTCCATTTCTGCAACTAAAAATCGACCTGTTCTTGAGGAAAATCGGACGATTTTCCTGGGCTGACTCGATTTTTCTGTCGATTTCAACGATTCTCACAATTCTGTAAAGTTCTGACTAAACTATCACCACACACAGTCTCCTATAGTTGTTCCTAAGCAAATCCCTCAATCAATTGCAGCAAACAAACAACTTCTAGGCAAGAATCAAAATCGAACGAAAAACTTAGGTTTCGGAATGAAAAACCTGAATTCCGGATGGATGAGTCGATTGTCAAGCTTGTTGTTGCTAGATCCTTGTTCCTTGTCGAAAACTCTTCAATTTAAGGCCAAGAATCGTTAAAAACGATTAAGGAATGAGGAAATGAGAGGGTGGGTGATTTTTGGTTCTTTGAGAGAAGGAAATCGGGAATGGAGGTTTTGTGGAATGAGAGAATCGAGTGTTTAAGGCTTTATATAGGCCGGATATTTAACGAAGAAAATCGGACGATTTATCTGGGCGATTTATTCGTCGGGACGATTTTCTTTCATTTTCTCAGCTCATGAAGAAAATCGGACGATTTATTCAGGGAGGGTCGATCTGATGGGTCGATTTTTCTTCCTGTTGCCAAAAATCGACTTGCTCTATTCCTGAATCGAACGATTTGCTTTGTGTAACTCGATTTCTTTCCTTGTACTTCTTGAAAATTTCTATTTGAATTAATTTATGCTTCCCATCTCCATTGATTTCTCAAATTGGACCTAATTTCCTGCGATTATTGACACAAACAAACCAAGAGTGCATCGAGGAACGAACAAAAGCGAAAACAAAAGAAACAAAGCAACTAAACTAAGCTAACTAAGTGATAAAAGAAGGAAAAAAAGTTATACTATCATGGGTTGCCTCCCAAGAAGCGCTTGATTTATCGTCTTTAGCTGGACGGTGCATGGTTTTGTGTTCAATGGAGGAGGATAGGAGCTATCTCCTCGACCGGGACTTCCGGTGTGTATTTCTTCAACCGTTGGCCATTAACTTTGAAATTTCCGCTTTGTTCACCCCATACTTCAACTGCACCATGGGGGAAATTTGTTTAATTACATATGGTCCTGTCCAACGGGATTTAAGCTTACCTGGGAATAGTCGAAGCCTTAAGTTGAATAGAAGGACTTGATCTCCTTCTTTCAGATCCTTTGGAATGATATGCTTATCATGTCAGCACTTCGTCCTTTCCTTGTAGATCTTTGCGTTCTCATACGCATTTAGCCGGATCTCATCCAGCTCGTTGATATCTAAAAGCCGCTTCTCTCCGGCTTCTTTCATGTCAAAGTTGAGCCACTTGATAGCCCAATATGCTTTATGCTCTAGCTCTACAGGAAGATGACAAGATTTACCATAAACGAGATTATATGGAGTCGTACCTATCGGTGTCTTAAAAGCAGTCCTGTACGCCCATAGTGCATCGTCAAGCTTCATTGACCAATCCTTCCTTGTTTTAGAGACAGTTTTCTCTAAAATTCTCTTGATCTCTCTATTGGATATCTCTACTTGTCCGCTAGTTTGCGGATGGTATGGTGTAGCTATCTTATGGGTCACCCCATACTTAGCCAATAGAGTCTCAAATCGACGGGCTATGAAATGCGTCCCTCCGTCACTAATGATGGTTCGGGGAGTTCCGAACCTTGGGAAGATCGTTCTATTGAAGAACTTCACCACTACCACTGCATCGTTAGTAGGAGAAGCGATTGCCCCAACCAATCTTAAGACATAGTCTACGGCTAGAAGTATGTATTGGTTTCCACAAGAGGATGGGAAAGGTCCCATAAAGTCTACTCCCCATACATCAAAGATCTCTACTTCTTCTATGTTGTTGAGAGGCATCTCATTCCTCCTAGAGATATTACATGTCCTTTGACAAGCATCACAAGCAAAACATATTTTTGCACATCTTTGAATAGTGTAGGCCAAAAGAAACCGGAACGAAGTACCTTAGCACAAGTCTTGTGGGAACTAGCATGTCCTCCACATGGTAGAGAATGGCAATGGCGGATGACACTTTCCACCTCATCTTCTGGAATACACCTTCTGTATATGCCGTCGGGACCTCTTTTGAATAGAAGAGGTTCGTTCCAATAGAAGTGGCGGATGTCCTTAAAGAACTTCTTTCTTTGAGCATACGAAAGTCCGGGGGGAATCTCCTGACAAACAAGGTAATTCACAATGTCAACAAACCATGGATCATTACCTTTTGAGATGTGTTGAAGACACTCTTCAATCTCATGTAGTTGCTCGTCAGGGAATGAGTCGTCTATAGGAAGTTCATCCATCTCGTTGGTGAGGCGTGGAAGACGACTAAGATGGTCAGCAACTGAGTTTTCCGACCCCTTCTTATCACGGATCTCTAAATCAAACTTTTGTAAGAGTAAGATCCATCTTAGAAGCATTGGCTTCGCATCCTTCTTCGTGAACAAGTAGAGAATTGTTGAATGGTTTGTATAGACAATCACCTTTGCACCTACAAGATAGGAACGAAATTTTTCAAAGCATAAACTACAGCTAGGAGTTCCTTTTCCGTAGTGGCATAGTTGGATTGAGCCTCGTCTAGAGTCTTGCTAGCATAGTAGATGGCATGAGTGCGACCATCTTTCTTCTGTCCGAGTACGGCTCCTATAGCAACGTCGCTTGCATCGCACATGACCTCGAAAGGAAGAGTCCAATCGGGTGGTTGGATGATTGGCGCTGAAATCAAAGCCTCTTTGATCCTGCAAAAAGCTTCTAAACAATCTTTCGAGAATTCGAAAGTTGCGTTTTTCATTCAAAGATTAGTTAAGGGTTTTGAAATCTTAGAAAAATCCTTTATGAATCTCATATAGAAGCCTGCATCTCCTAAAAAGCTTCTAATTCCTTTCACAGAGGATGGAGGAGGTAGCTTCTCAATAGTCTCTATCTTAGCTCTATCAACCTCTATTCCTCTTTGTGATACTAGATGACCTAACACAATCCCTTCATTGACCATGAAATGACACTTTTCCCAGTTTAAAACTAAGTTAGTATCCTTACATCTCTTAAGAACTAATGAAAGGTTAGAGAGACAGTTATCAAAGGAAGAACCATATACCGAAAAGTCATCCATGAATACTTCCATGATATTCTCTATGTATTCGGAGAAGATTGCCATCATACACCTCTGAAAGGTGGCTGGAGCGTTGCATAAACCGAATGATATCCTTCTATAAGCGAACGTACCCCAAGGGCACGTGAAGGTCGTCTTCTGTTGATCATCCGGGTGAATGAGAATCTGAAAGAAACCGCTATATCCATCTAGATAACAAAAGTAAGAGTGTTGGGCTAACCTTTCCAACATCTGGTCAATAAAAGGAAGGGGAAAGTGATCCTTCCTAGTGGCTACGTTCAGTTTACGGTAGTCGATGCATATTCTCCACCCCGTAACTGTCCTTGTGGGAATAAGTTCGTTGTTTTTGTTGGCAACAACGGTAATGCCTCCTTTCTTTGGTACTACCTGTACTGGACTCACCCACTTGCTATCGGAAATAGGGAAGATGATACCTGCATCAAGTAGCTTAAGGATTTCTTTCTTCACGACCTCTTTCATGACCGGATTTAACCGTCTTTGAGATTTACGTGAAGGCTTGTAATCCTCTTCCATTAAGATTTTATGCATACATAGAGAAGGTTTAATGCCTATCAAATCATCAATAGTATAGCCTAATGCTCTCCTATGTTGCCTTAGAACATTCATAAGCTTCTCTAATTCATCATCATCCAATTTCGCATTAACTATAACCGGATATGTAGAATTAGTGTCAAGAAATGCGTACCTAAAGTGTGTAGGGAGGGGCTTCAATTCCAATGAAGGAGGTGCTTTGATCGATGATTCATGACCTTCTAATCCTGCTCATAGAGAAGGTTTAATGCCTATCAAATCATCATAGTCTTGAAGGTGGGGAAGGTGCATTATTAGAGTTGAGAACAACTGAAGTCAAGTTTATAGAAACCGGAGAATTCATCGCTAAATCGACCCCCCCTAAAGAAAATCGTCCGATTTTTAGGTCGATTTTTCTTCCTGTTGTCAAAAATTGAATTGACTTTTCAGAAATCGAACGGTTTATTTCGTGTAGGTCGATTTTTGTCACAGTTTCCGGGGTTAATTCTAGCTCTTCAAATTCTGCTCCTAGTTCTTCCTTCACATCTTCTAATGCTTTTACATCATCGTCACAATCATGCTCTACTCCTTCCTCCATGATGCTCATACTAAGAACCTTTTGAAGTGGATCTTTCATTAGAATTGAACTTACCACCTCTCTAGACTCTTCTTCATCAAAGATGTTAAAGACATCTTCTCTCAAGGCTGGCTCCTTGATTAAAGAGGAGAGTACGAACTCCACTTTCTCTTCACCTATATTGAAGGATAGATGTCCATTCTTGTAATCTACCATGCATCCGGATATTGCAAGGAATGGTCTCCTAAGAGTGATGAGAACTGGATAATCTGCAGGGATGTCAAGAACGACAAAATCTATTGGAATGTAAAACTTACCGAGTTTTACAGGAATGTCTTCTATTATCCCAACTGGCTTAGTGGTGGAACGATCGGCCATGTAAAGTGTTATCTTCACCGGTCTGGCCTCTCCTAGACCAACCGCCTTGCATAAAGCAAGTGGTATGATGCTCACACTTGCTCCAAGGTCGCAAAGTGCATTATAAGTAACCTCTCCCAAGGTGATGGGTATGCAAAATGATCCCGGATCACGTAGCTTAGGTGGCATATTCTCTGTCATAGTCTTGATGAGTTCGGATGACTCCATACTCATCTTAACTTCTCTAATGTCTTCTAATTTCCTCTTGTTAGAGAGGATTTCCTTGAGAAATTTCCCATAAGCTGGCATACCTAAAATTGCATCCATAAAAGGTATATTAATATGCAGCTTACTCATAAACTCAATAAACTTACCGAAGTGTTTATCTAAGCGTGCTCGCGCTCTAGATTGAGGAAAAGGTAGAGGCGGCTTGTAGGCGGGAGGAGGAACATAGACATCTTCCTTCTCTTTTCCCTTTCCTTCTTTGGTGGTGGTTTCAACTACTTTAGGTTGAGGAACGGTAGTTGTTACACCACTCCTAGTAGTGACTGCCATAACCCTTCCCTTTGGGTTATCTTCCGTCTTCCCGGGAAGTTTCCCTTGATCTCTTGGAACTTCTCCGGGTTTGCTAAATACTTGGTTTTATAAAGCCTTGTGATTTTTATCAACTGAAGTTATATAGCTCTCCAATCCTTGTAGTTTCCCTAGGATCGTCTCCAACATGGGATCGGATTTGTTCGATCCATTTGATGACTGTTCCTGGCTTTTCAAAGGAGTAGAAGAAGATGGAGATGTTAGAGCTTTTTCAGCATGAGAATAGGGATTACCTGGATTTTGTTGATTGGATCTCCAATTGTTGTTGTTGGAATTCCTATTGTTGTTACTCCAGTTAGAGTTCCGGTTGTTGTTCCGGTAGTCATTCCTTTGATTGTTATCCCTTCCCATATAGTTGGTTGCTTGCTCCTTAGCCTTTTGAAGACTCATTTTGATTACTTCCTTCAACTCTTGATTTCATTGTTGAGGGAAAATATTTGTGTTTGAGAAGCATGGTTCAATTTAGCTCCTGGATCACCTTGATTCCGGTTATTTGGATCTACCTTTCGGTGGGAATACATCTCAATCACTTGGGCTTGCTTCTCAATGAAGTCCCAAGCGTCATCCTCTCTCATGTCCATGAATGTGCCACAAGAGAGAGATTGGAGATTGAATTGTGTTTCCACATCCAATCCCTTATAGTAGATCTCCAATAATTCTAGCTTTGAAATGCCGTGGTGTGGGTAATCCAACAAGAGATCCTGAAACCTTTCCCAAGATTGAAACAAACTGTCGTTAGGATTCATAGAAAAAACATTTATCTTACCTCTCAATTCCGCCGTTTTGGATGGCGGGAAGAACTTGGTGACGAATTCCGAAGATAGATCCTCCCATGTGGCCAGCTTTGCAGCTGGAAGTGTTTGGTACCAAGCTAGAGCTTTGTCCTTCAAAGAAAAGAAGAACGGTTTGATCTTGTAATTGCTTGTAGTAGCCTTCTTTGGCTTCATGGTCTCCATGAGAATCTTGAAATTCTACAAGTGTTGATGTGGAGATTCAGCACTTGCTCCACCAAACTGACTTTGGCGAACCATGGTGATAACTTGTGATGTAAAGCTAAACTCCTGGATGTCCTCAGCTCCGAAATTCACACCTAGACGGCGTGGTTGCTGAATTGGATCCATTTGTTACCCCAAAGTTCGGGGTTCATCGCCTTTATTAGGAATTCTCACATCCCCAGCTGGAATGCGAGGAACAATCGGTGGTCTTGGGTTGTTATGAACAGGATGAATCACTGGATTGATTTCCTCAAGTTCCGGCATGTCCGGATCGAGCTCTTCATCATCGGATGAATCATTCCTAATGGACTTAGTTGGCTTCTTGACTTTCTTTTTCTTCCTAGATTCGTTCAATTCCAACTGCATGTCCATCATCATAGCTTTGAGTTCATCAATTTGAAATTGATGACTCGTTTCAGCATCTATACGAGCTTTCTCACTCAACCTTAGTTGATTTTGAGTTTCATCCAACTCACCCTGGATCTTTCTCTCGTTATGTTCAGCCATTTCTTTTCCTTCAACTTTCTTCTTAAAGTTTTCTCCAATTCGGGATCGAAAGGAACTAGATCTTTAGTGGATCTAGTCTTTCGCATATACCTAAAGAACCGGCAAAGATCACTCAAGTAGACTAATCAAATCACAAGAGCAAGAGCTTTCAAGCTAGACAACCGAAAACCGAATTTGGTCTAAACCAAATCCCCGGCAACGGCGCCAAAAACTTGTTCGCTCAAAAGTGTGTGCGTCAAAGTCTTAAATTTATATCTAGAACTCAAAGCAAAGTGAACCCGCGGTGTACGGATCGGCTGTAGCAAGGTAAGAAATTCCAGAGTCGAACTCAGGGATTTGGTGAGAATAAATTCAAAACCAATTATCTAGCGAAATGCAAAAGCTTTTGTGATTAATAAAGGGGGAAATGATTCCAAGGATTCAAGTATCCGATTGCGGCTTTCGATTCAAGACACTTCTAAAGGATATAAGGACAGAGTTTATATTGCCAAGATTATGTGTTCAAAGGTAGGTATCGTATGGTGAAGTTCCGAAACCTATTTGTCTAATCCAAAGGTTCTCTCTATAAAGGTTGTTGAGGCTGCAATATAGAAAGATCTAAGGGCAAGAATTATGTTCAAACTAACTACCTAAAACCCCAGGATATGACTCTCCAAGGTAAAGAATAGGAAGCACACTTAAAATCTTAATAAAGGATGTTGAGTCTCTCTATTACCCAAACCTTGTAATTTTAATCTATTAAATGTAGAATCAAGGTTGAAGTCTCTTCATACACTCAATTAGAGGTTAAAAAGGTAAGCAAGGTTGGGATTTAGACATGGATTAACTTTGGTTAAAGATTAATTCAATTAAAGATCGTCAGGGGATTAAATCGTGCTGTTCATAGATAAATCGGACAATTTATTCAAGAAAAGGTCGATTTTCCTGTTATCGTAAAGCCAAAATCTAAACTCTCAGGGTCCAAATGTTTGAATGAGTTCAGTCTATCATCATCTAAGCCTCAATCTTCACCTATTCTCCCCAGAATCACAATGGTTTTAGCCAACCATTTTCAAAATCAAATTAAAATTATGATTGAGAGAAATAATTCAAATAAACCCGGATCTTGAATAAAAACTCAATAACCTTCAAATCTGTAAACCAATTTCAAAACTGATTAATGTATCTCTCAATAAACTCAATGTCGTGTTCAAAAACCACAAAGAACTCAATGGAACAATAAAATCTCACAAATATGATCAAGATTGATTTTCCGGCAATATTGCTTCAATCCTTCTCCGAGAATCTTCAATCTCTCCCTAACGTGTAAAGATTTCCCGTTGCGGCCTCCCCGTTTTCGTTCCTAGGGTTCCAACCTATAGTTTCTTGCTAATGGGCCATTTGGCAAAACACTTCTCTAGCCTAAAAGTGATGGGCTTTGAGTCGTCTTTACCATTGGGCCGAAAATAAAGAAAAAATCGAACTAGTCGATTTACACACTAAACCGTCCGATTTTTAGAGGGAAAAATCGTCCGATTTAGTAGTGAATAGCACGATTTTCTTCAATAGAGAATGCTCGTCTCTTGGCTTGTTTCCTTCCTCCCTTTATGCTTCTTTTTCGCAACTCCTTTGCTCTTTGTGATTCCTCTAAGACTCCTTTAGCTTCCCTAATGACCTTAGATGCTCCTTGCTCCACTTTTGCTTCCGAATCCACTCCATTTACCTATAATTCAACCAAAACTCGTGTAGGCCTCTATTTCCGAAATATCATTGAATAAAGCATAAAAGGTACACAAGTTCTCTCTAAATGCAAAGTTAATCGAGGTAAACCTCTACAATATGCATGATTATAATGGTATATAATTCATGCCATCAAAGTCCCCGGCAACGGCGCCAAAAACTTGTTCGCTCCAAAAGGTGTGTGCAAGCTTTAAATTTATATCCCAAGAAATATATTTAAAACAAGGCGAACCCGCAGTGTACGGATCAATAATAGTAAAAAGCAAGAATTTTGGGGGTCGATCTCAGGGACTTAGGTGAAACTAAGCAAGAAGAGGTTGTCAATGCAACTATTAACCACAAAAGCGATTAAAGCAATCAAAAGATGATAATAAGGTCAAGTAAGGGGAAAATGCAAATTCTAGGGATTAAAGCATCTAGTTGTGGTTCCGACTCAAGATCTCAAGATAAAGCGGACAAAGCTGAGATTTTGCTAAGGGAAAGTGTTTCTAAAATGGGAATAGATTACCGGGTAAGTCTCACTACTCACTATCCCAAACCAAAGTTCCTATTACCGGGTAAGTCTCAAGGTACTAAGGAAAGGAACTATAATCTTAAACCAACACACCACCTAAGGGAATAGAATCAACCTTTACTGGGTAAGTCTCAGGCTAACTCACAAAGATGGGATGAAGGCACACTCAAACCCCAATAAAGGATAAACCTTTATTACCTACACTTATGATCTTGGGTAAACAAACTAAGGAATCACCGGGTAATTCTCATCCTACGCTTGCATTGAACCAGGAAAGGTGTAACAAGAATAGGATTTGGCAAACTAGAACACTTAACTCTCAATTTCGGATCAGAAAAGGACACCTCGATCAGTCAAGTTCCACCCCGGCCGAGATGTTCATCAATTGAGCGAGGTACTCTAAGGTTAAGGATAAAGACTCGAGCTTTCAAGGTCCTACTGGGATTAAGATCATTCTATCATCGTCTTTCCCAAAACTTTCAGCCAATCACCCTAGAATCGCACAAGAAATTTAGCCACTCATCATCATGATAACAATAATCAAATATATGAGAAGGGAATGAATATTTGAACACAAAAACCTTAAGAACAAGGCTTCAATAACTGAATCAAATAATTCACAAATCAGCGTTCCTTAAATCACAAATCAAACAAGACAATAAACCAAAGGGAATCTAAGAAAGTCTTACAAACTCCCTGAAAAGCTATCTCAAAACTATGAACTTCCTTCCTTCAATCTCCAAAGCTTCCTTCAACTTCCAGAAAATCTCCTAACTGTTGCGTTGATCCAAAGATTATGGAAAATTGGATGATCAAAAGATGGCTGAATGGTGGAAAATTCAACCCTTTATATAGGAGAATTATCTTCCAAAGATAATAATATCTTAAAAAAATAATTTCCTATAAAATATATTATATCTCTAAAATAGATATCCCAAATATAAGATCTTCCTTCCAGAAATCCAGCCCAAAAATATAAAATATCTTCTTTCCAAAAATAAAAGATCTCAGCCAAAAGATATGATCTCGTTGGCGCCAGGGTGTACGCCTCGGTCGGGACGCTCCTCAAGATCACCTCGGTCGAGGTGACACTGTAGCTGACCGAGGTGAATCTCAGCTGAATGTGAAATCTCTCAAATCTGGTCCAAAGTAAATCTTCTTCATTAATTCCTTGCTTCCTGAGTTCTCTTTTAAGCTCCAGAATGTAGCTCTTATGACTCCTTAGCTCCTTAACTCTATTTCGATCCAAAACGTGCCATTTTACCTACGATTACAACGAAACTTGGTGCAGACCTCGATTCCCGTAAAGGTAGATGAAACAACAATATAATCACATAATATACATCCATACATGCAGATTATTGAAGATAAAATGTCTAAACAAGTCCCAAAATATAGACTATAATACATGCTATCAGCTCACTTCTCTCTTCTAACCCTAAAACCCTAAATCTCCTATTTTGAATCTAAGGTATGAATTTGTTTCCATAATCTTCAATTTTATATTTCTTGTGTGTAATGCATTATAAAATTGTTAGATTAGTGAGATGAATACATTTATTTTGAATTAATAGGTGATTTGGGTATAGTTTTGAATGTCATTGTTGAAGGGTTGAAGATAGGTCCGAATTTTGCCCAGTTTTGATGAATGATGAATGTTTAATTGGGTTTGAGAATTTATTGTTGATATTTGATGGGTGTGTTGTATTGTTGAAACTAACATGAGTCTTTGATTTTTCATTGGAAACTTTCACCCATCTAATTGTTTTTAAGGATTGAATATTTGGACATATGTCAATACTTTGCCAAAGCTTGAAATTGCTAAACAACATGAGCATTGGGCACATTGTTTATTCATTTAAAAATTGACACTAATCATTGTTTCCTTTATTGTTGTGCTTGGATTTGTTGGATGATTGGTTGTGTGTAGGTCTTAATTATGCCGCCGAAAAAAAAATAGAAGGATGATGTTCGTACTGATAGTGCCAAACAAGCCGGCCTCTTCAACCATTTTTCCACTTGCCAGGTCAATAAAGCAACGAGATGGATTGATCTTAGTGTGTTGACTGAGCTAGGTCTGGAAGAAACTATGATACGCCTGCTCACACATTTGAATATCTTCAATTTCCTTAATTTACGGCATCCTTCTTAACCGGCTTTGACTTCGGAATTTCTGAGCTCTTTTTCATTGGAGTCTACGAAAGGAAATGCTATGGGAACTCTCACCTTTCGTTTGGGGAATGAAGATAGATCGTTGACCGTTGGCCAGTTGAATGAAGTACTCGGTTTCCCTTCACAAAGTAGCCTGAACTATAAATTGACTTCTGATTGACAAAACGACTTTTTGTGGTGTATGGCTCATAGAAAGACCATCAATTTGGGATTCCAGTTTTGTGGAAAGTTTGATTCACTATCCAAGTCCAAGTCTAGTATTATCACTATTGGGGGCATGAATACTCTTATTCCTGAGTGTTTTGACATTGATCTCCGCCACTGCACACCCATCAAAGAGGAAAGAACGATAGATATGTGCAACTTGAAGAGTGTCGGGATGATTTCTGAGCCTAAGAAGATATTTTACCTCAAGTTTTCTCAAACCTCTCAGGTTCAACAACTCCCTTCTCCATCACTTGTTGAACTCTCCGACATCCCGGATGAAAATTGGTATGAGGCATGGATACAAGCAAAAAGGCCACCTAAGGGAACTCATCAAATAAAGAACGTTGGGAGAGATGCTTCTCCACCTTTGACTCATCAAGATCGGCCGAGTGGCCCGTCTTCATCTTCACCTCCTTCTCAAAGCACGGATTTCAAATCTCTTTATGGGCGTATTGATGAGCTCACATCTCAAGTTACTTCCATGGATATACGTCTCACTTCTTGGGAGGAGAAGCAACACCACATCTACATGATGGCCCAACAAAACTTTTATCATCTCCATGGCCACATGTTTGACCCTACCGCACCATTCCCGCCATCACCTCCTCAATAGAGTTTTGTGAGTATCCTCCACTTTTATATTTAATTTCTATATTAGAGACAATGTAGGGTTTAAGTGTGGGGTGGGAATATTTGCATCATATTTGCATCTTAGTTGCATGTAGTTTAGTTGCATGGAGTTTTAGTTTGTGTTCGCTTTTGTTTGTTTTTATAATTTTAGCTATAAAAAAAATGGTGCTTCGGTGTATGATATGATCTCAATGATGAAATTATGACTTGATTGTGGATATAGGACTTTAAGCATGAATAGCATGACATATGTGAGATTTTTATACTTTGTTATAAACTCATGAAATGATGAAAGTGCTTTTTGTCTTATGCTTGCTTAAATGACTCTTTTCAAAATCACATAACATAGCTCTTGTACATTGCATGAAGATGATTGAGGCTTTTCACTTCTTGTATTTCATTCTTCCATGATCATGTATTTGCTCCTCCAAATTGTTTACTAATGTCCTCCCTTTTACCCATCCAGGAATTTGGAATTGATGTTCTAAAGGAGTTTCTTGAAAATAAGTATGGGGTGATTTGCTTGAAGTTATATTATAAAAAAAAAAGAGGAGATAAACAAATAAATAAATAAAGAAGATTTTTGGGTCATGGATCGAGTCGTTGAGTAACCGGGTGCACTCGTCACAAATAAGTTGTATTCGCGTCAAAAGATGGCTTGATCTGTGAAAGATGGAGACTTGAGTATGTGCATGAAATGTGAGGCATCTTAGGACACTAAGATTTGCTAATCATTGAGGTTTCGGCTATTGTGCACCAATGCTCAATCTCCCAAGTAGAAGAAGTTTATAAAAGCAAATAAAAAGGTGTGGATGCATTGGTTGATCAGTTTGTGTAATGTTGGGTTGAAAATCCCTTTTCCCGGATTAGTACCACAAAGCTAAAAATTTTCCCACCTTTACATCTCTTCTTGGCCTCATCTTCTAAAGTCTTCATGATTTATGTACATATTTGCTTGGCTAAGTGATGGAGATCTGGATGTTTTTGCAAGTTGTGACTATCTTGAAATTGATTTGATAATATGAGGATATTTGCAATGTATAATCATTTTTCTTGTATGGCTTGCTTGAAATGCTTTTGTCCCTATGAGCAATAACAATCATATTGAGAGTGAACATACTTGAAGCATTATTATGAGATTTTTAATTTTTATTATGATTTATATTTTTATGTTGTCAAATTATTTTGGATTTGGTTATTGCTTGAGGACAAGCAAGGTCAAGAATGGGGTATTTTGATAGCATGATTTTATTAGGTTTTAGATCATGTTTTTAGGATTAGTTTTAGCATATTTTGACACGAGTTTGTATGCTTTGTTACTAGTTTTCGTTACATTTCTAGTATGGAGGTCTATGCTCGTTTTGTCTTTGTTTTCAGGAGGATTGTTGATGTTTTGGTGCATGATGGAGACGTTAGGATTGGTGTTTGAAGACTTGATGAAGAGGCTTTGAAGTTAGGGAAATCTTGTCAAAGTTGAGCATGGTGATCCATACAAGCTGCTCGTGCAAGTACATCCTGAAGCCTCTGCCGGGTTGCACGATCCCGCAGTCCTAGTGCATAAGCGTGCATCATCCATTTAGTGCACGTTTTTAAGAGACTTTTAATCATTTGGTTGTTTAAAATCCTCTCTATTAAGACATTTTTGGGGGTTATAAAATGGATATTCAGCCTAGGTTTAGGAGAACTTTTTGAACGATTAAAAATTAGAGAGATTTTTGGAGAGAAAAGGAGATTTGAGAAAGGGATTTGGGAGTTCTACCATTCTTCTTCTTCTTCCTCATTGAACCTTGTAAGTGATGATATTGTTAATTTCATTTCTTATATCATGTCCAACAAAATCTCTAAGTTCTAGGTTTGGAATGAATCAAACTATGTTGAGATAGACTAGGTTCATATAATTTCTTGAATATATATTCGATTGTTTTGATTGATTTATACCTTAAGTGTTTAGATCTATACCTAGATGATTGCTAGAGACCGAAAGGTGATAGGAATTATTGGAAAATAAGGTATAAACTTGAGATTTATTTGTGCGAAAGTGACTTAGATCTCTTCAGAAGAAAAAGGTTGTCATAGATGCATGTCTTATTTGATAAAACTGAGACCGAAAGGAGATGTTGGAATCGAATAGGTTTGTTGTATCTAAGAGCTTAAAGGGTTTTGATTTATTTAACTTTGTGTGAAAGTGAATGTTGAATTGTTAAGGCACTTTACTTTGAGCCTGAAAGGGGATTAGTAATACTTTAGGCAAACTACCTTCATGATTATAGTCGAACTTGTTTAAGAAAAGAAAATGTTTTAGGTCTATCGATGATTCATAGTTGATGAAATCTCCAATCCTGGAATATAACTCTCATATAGTTTAAATCGATTTTAATACAATATTTTTAACCACTTTGATTTTAAAAACAAACAAACAATATTTCTCATTTTTATTTTACCGTTTTTGGCTTTGAGAACTGGTTTAAGGTTGTGATTCACACTCCTAAAGTCCTTGAGATTCGACACTCGTTTATACTCACATCACGGTAGTATCCCGCTAAGCCCAAGAAACTACGCACCTCCTTGACTGTCCTAGGAGGCGGCCATCAAGAAACGGACTCTATCTTCGCCGGGTCAACCATGACACCCTCGGCGGAAAGTATGACCTAGGAATGCTACCTCGGACATCCAAAACTCGCACTTAGAGAGCTTTGCATAAAGCTCTCTATTCTGAAGGACTCGAAGAACCGTTCTCAGCTGTCCCGCATGCTCCTCCCTACTCCGGGAGTATAGTAAGATATCATCTATAAACACTACCACAAAATGGTCCAAGAAGTCGATGAAAATTCCGTTCATCAACTCCATGAAGACGGCGGGTGCATTCGTGAGCCCGAATGGCATCACGACAAACTCATAATGGCCATATCTCGTCCTGATTGCCGTCTTTGGCACGTCCTCCTCTCTCTCTCTCAGCTGGTGGTATCCCGAGCTCAAGTCGATACGTGAAAACACGGAGGCTCCCTACAACATGTCTAGCAAATCATCAATGCGTGGTAGAGGATACTTGTTCTTGATGGTGACTTTGTTCAACTCCCGGTAATCAATGCAAAGCCTCAAAGATATGTCCTTCTTCCTGACGAAGAGGACCGGTGCACCCCAAGGGAAAACACTCAGGCGTATGAAACCCCTATCGGTTAACTCCTCGACCTGCTTCTTCAGCTCCAGCATCTCGATCAGCGTCATGCGGTAAGGAGCCTTGGAGATCGGCCTCGTTCCGGGCTCCAAATCAATAGCAAAATCAACGCTCATCTGCAGTGGTAATCCGGGTGGCTGTTAGCATGAAATAATGTGATATTTTAGGCACGTTTTCTAGATGTTTTTCATCCATTATGGTGTTCATTGATAAAGCATTGAGGCAATTGTTAGCTAGTTCGTTTATATTATCGATATAGAGGTCTACATAAGCTTTGTGTTGATTGTAGGCAAATAACAGCTAAAACCGAACGAATTAGGAGAGAATGGAGATGGATTGAGCACATCCAAGGATTGAGGACACCACAAAGGAGCTAAGGAAGATGCTAGGATGAAGAATGGCACAAAACAAAGGGAATTACGAGCAACCTATGGTTCCATGCTCTAAAATACGGCCGTAATGAAGTCCACGCTCTAAACCACGGCCGTGGAACTTGGCAACATGAACGTGGAGCATTCTAGAGAGTTACAAAGTATAAAGTAAGGTCGTGGAAGTTGTGAAGCACCGTAATCCAATTCCACGCTCTAAACCACGGGCGTGGAATCCTATGGAACCGTGATTTAGGCAATCTTTTGCCGAATAAAATATGGACACAATATTACACATATGGGCCGGAGAGAGACATTTTATCTAGCCCTATAAAAGGACTGAGGGAAGGAGAATTCAGTACCCCCGCTTAGACTCCTGCTTAGACCTCCGCTTGGACCTCCGCTTGGACTCCTGCTTAGACCTCCGCTTGGACCTCCGCTTGGACTCCTGCTTAGACCTCCGCTTAGACCGCGCTTAGACCTCGCTTACACCCTCGCATAGAGCATCATCGCTTGGAGATTCACCTCCGCGCATTGAGGGTATCATTGGACGTACGGAGATTACGTCTTTTGTCCTTAGGTTTGATTAGAGGACGGATTGACATCCCGCTCTTCGTTCTTATCAAGGATTGTGGTTTGTTTGTGTTATTCCAAATCTGATATACATCATTACTCTTGTTTGTGGATTTGAGATTGATTTGAAGTTTATTGAAGGTTTTCGAAGGTTTTCATCTTTCATCCTTTTAAATCTTGAATTTGATATCATAATGACTGTTGTTGGATAAAACCCTTTGGCAATTCTAAGGTGAAGGGTTGATAGTTGTGGCTTAGATGATGATAGATCGATCGTAAACAGATTGGACCCTGAGAGTTAGAGAGACTTCGCCGACGAGCCAGAATCACGGTGTGTTCTTGAGTTCCACGGCCGTGGAATCTCAAGATCCACCCGTAATTTTCCTTAGCTTATGAACCTTGCTTTTACTTTAATCCAAAGTTAAAGATTTACTTTAGCTTAGTCTTGGCTTGCCTTTTCTAGGTAGTAGTGAAGCCTCAACAACCTCTACTTCGATTTCGAGTGTCATAACCTTAATCGGTTTAGTTAGTCTTGATCCTTGGATTACAAGTTTGGGTATTTGATATTAATTCTTGTCTTTAGATCCTTTCTATACTGAAGCCTCAACAACCTTTATAGAGAGTGTCTTTAGATAAGTCATATAAAGCCTTGGAACTTCACCGTACATTGCTTTACCTTAGCATACCTTTGCAACTCTTAACTCTGTCCTTATATCTTTAGTATATCTTGAATCGATTGCCACGACTGGATTCCTGGATTTTTCGGATTGTTGTTTTCCCAATATTTACTAAGCTCATACATTTACTTGCTTGACAATTCTATAATTGGATTTAACCCCCCAAATCCCTGTGTTCGATACTCTGGAATTCTTGCTTAACTACGTCGATCCGTACACTGCGGGTTTGCTTGCTTGATTTCTAGTTTTATAAATTTAAGACTTATTTGCACGCACGCTAAGTGGCGAACAAGTTTTTGGCGCCGTTGCCGGAGATTTGGTTTAGGCCGAATTCGGTTATCGGTTGTCAAGCTTGGGAGCTTAGCTCTTGTTATTTGATATCTCTTGTGAAGTGATATTTGCAGGTTCTTTTAGGTATATGCGCAGGTCTAAGAACAACACGGGCCTCTTACCTCTTGATCAAGAACTTGAGAAGACTTTGAGGAAGAAGCTCAAAGAAAGAAAGATGGCTGAAGAAACATAACGTGATTACCAAACGGAGTTGGCGGAAAAAGAAGCTCAACTCAAATGGAGTGAGAAGACTCGCAGGGAGGAAATGGATCGTCATCAAGCGAAAGTTGATGATCTAACGGATATGATATTTCAAGTGAGGATGGAAATGAGCGATCTTAAGAGAAAGAAGAGCAAGAAATCCTCAAGGAGATCCTCAAGATCGGTTAGAACCCATTCATCCGGCGAGGATAGCGACTCTTCCATGCCACCATTAGAGGACATTGATCCGACGATCAATGTGAATCCATTTGTTCCACGAGCAGCCGTCAATCGTCGTGCCCCAGCTGGAGGTGCGAGAGTCGATCGTATAGATGAGGAGCCAAGAACTCTTGGCCAAAGGATGGATCCAACGCAGCAACCACGCCGCTTGGGTGTGAACTTTGATGCTGATGATGCACAAGGGTTTAGCTTCAACCCGCAAGTTATTACTATTGTCCGCCAAAATCAATTTGGGGGAACAAGCCCTGAATCTCCACATCAATATCTACAAAATTTTGAGATCATGATGGAGACAATGAGCCAAAGAATGCAACTACCAACAACTATAAACTCAAGCCTTTCTTCTTCTCCTTGAAGGGGAAAGCATTGTCTTGGTATCAAGCTCTTCCAAGTGGGAAACTAGACACATGGGAGGATCTTTTTCAGAATTCCTCACTAAGTTCTTTCCGCCATCCAAGACGGCAGAGTTGAGAGGTAAGATTAATGCATTTTCTATGAGATCTAACGAAAGTTTGTTTCAATCTTGGGAAAGATTTCAGGATTTGCTATTGGATTGCCCTCATCATGGCATATCCAAATTGGTGCTATTGGAGATATACTATAAGGGGCTGGATGTGGAGACACAATTCAAGCTCCAATCCCTTTCATGTGGTACATTCATGGACATGAGGGAAGATGACGCTTGGGACTTCATTGAGAAGCAAGCGCGAGTCATTGAGAAGTATTCTCACCGGAAAGTAGAGGCGAATCAAGTGGAGCAAGGAGCAAAGCTATCACAAGCAGCTCAAACTCAAATCTTTTCTCTCAGTACGGAGATTAAATAATTGAAGGAAGCCATCAAAACCAACTTTCCAAAGCAAAAGGGACAAGATGTAGGTTATTTGGGCAACAACAATAACCACAACGGGAATGAGAAT
The DNA here is from genome assembly GCA_033239125.1 of Fagopyrum homotropicum. Taxonomy (NCBI): domain Eukaryota; kingdom Viridiplantae; phylum Streptophyta; class Magnoliopsida; order Caryophyllales; family Polygonaceae; genus Fagopyrum; species Fagopyrum homotropicum. The sequence goes on along the minus strand of BSWB01000003.1, from coordinate 52,700,532 downwards.
ACAAATCGCAACAACCGGAACAATTGGAACAACAACAATAACAACCGGAACAACAATTGGAACAACAATAGGGGTTCAAACAACAACAATTGGCGTCCCAACCAACAAAATTCCGGTATTTCTTATTCCAATTCAGGAAATTCACTAACTCCACCTTCCTCTTCTTCCACTCCTTTGAAAATTCCGGTAATTCTTCTTCCACTCCTTTGAAATTCACTAACTCCACCTTCCTCTACTTCGGGGAAAGAGAAGCCCGATCCCATGTTGGAGACAATCTTGGGCAAGCTTCAAGGATTGGAGACTCGCATCATCAAGGTCGATGATCACATTACTAAGGTTGATAAAGCCCAAAAGGTTTTAGAGAACCAAATGTTTAGCCATGCGGAGGAAGTTCCTAGGAATCAAGGAAAACTTCCAGGAAAGACGGAAGATAACCCAAAGGGAAGGGTGATGGCAATCACAACTAGGAGCAGAGTAACAACTACCGACCCGCAGCCTAAGTTTGTAGAAGTCCCCGTTGAGAAGGAGAAAGAAAAGGGGAAGGAGAAGGAAGATGTCTACGTTCCTCCTCCAGCTTACAAACCTCCCTACCATTCCCGCAATCTAGAGCAAGAGCGCGTCTAGACAAACAATTCGGTAAGTTTATTGAACTCATGAGCAAACTGCATATTAATATACCTTTTATTGATGCAATTGTAGGTATGCCAGCTTATGGAAAGTTCCTAAAGGAGATCCTCTCTAACAAAAGAAAGTTAGAAGATTTTGGAGAGATTAAGATGAGTTCGGATTCATCGGATCTCATCAAGACAATGAAGGAGAAGATGCCCCCTAAGATGGAAGATCCGTGGTCATTTTGTATTCCCATAGGAGTGGGAGATGTCACATATGATGCATTATGTGATTTAGGAGCAAGCGTGAGCATCATTCCGCTTGCCTTATGCAGGAAGATCGGTTTAGGCGATCCTAAACCGGTAAAGATGACGTTGTACATGGCGGATCGATCCATAACTCGTCCCGTCGGTATAGTTGAAGACGTCCCGGTCAAGCTTGGTAAGTTCTATGTTCCTATAGACTTTGTTGTGCTTGACATTCCTGCAGATAGTCCGGTCCCGATCATTCTCGGAAGACTGTTTCTTGCAACATCCGGCTGTATAGTCGATTGCAAGAATGCTAGACTCGCCTTTGACATAGGAGAAGAGAAGGTAGAGTTCGTCCTTTCCACTTTAGTGAAGGAACCAGCCTTCGATGAGAATATATTCAATATCCATGACGAAGAGCTATCTAGAGAGGAGGTAAGTTCTATTCTCTTCAAAGATCCCTTGCAAAAAGTTCTTTCTATGAGCATTATGGATATAGGGGAAGAAGAGGAGTGCAATGAGGCAATTGAAGCCTTAGAGAAACAAAAAAAAGTGTATGAAGAAGAGTTCGAGAAACTCCACGATGAGTTAGAAAACGTATGGATCCATGGTCAGACAGCCTATTCCACGGCCGTGGAATTCACCAACACAAGTGTGGAGCATTCCAGTAAGTTACACGGCTAAAACCACGGCCGTGGAGAAAATAGAGGCACCGTAATTACTTTCCACGCCCAAAATCACGGCCGTGGAGAAGGCATGGGTGCCGTAATTTTGGGTGAATTTGAAGGAAATTGTGTTTCCTCCACAACTTCTCTTGATTCTTCTCCAACACCTTCTACTTCCTTAGACACTTCTAAGGTACCATCGGATACTCCTCAAGAGCCATTGGAGACTCCTATAGTGATGGAATTGAAACCACTTCCTACACATCTAAGGTACGCATTTCTAGGATCTAATTCTACCTTTCCGGTAATTGTTAGTTCAGATTTAAGCATAGATGAACATAGTAAGCTTATGGTTGTCCTTAAGAAACATAGGAAAGCCTTAGGATATACTATAGAGGATTTAGTAGGAATCAAACCTTCCCTATGCATGCATAAGATCTTAATGGAAGAGGACTTTAGAACTTCGCGACAACCTCAAAGGCGGTTAAATCCGACCATGAAAGAGGTTGTCAAGAAGGAAATTCTTAAACTACTCGATGCAGGTATCATCTACCCTATCTCCGGTAGAAAGTGGGTGAGTCCCGTACAGGTGGTTCCGAAGAAGGGAGGAATGACAGTCATCACCAACAAAAACAATGAACTCATCCCTACACGAACCGTAACAAGATGGCGGATGTGTATAGACTACCGAAAGCTAAACAACGCGACGAGGAAGGATCACTTCCCACTACCCTTCATCGATCAAATGCTTGAAAGGTTAGCACAACACTCACATTTTTGTTATCTTGACGGTTATAGTGGTTTCTTTTAGATCCCGATACACCCGGATGATCAAGAGAAGACCATGTTCACGTGCCCGTGGGGTACGTTTGCCTATAGGAGGATGCCGTTCGGGCTTTGCAAAGCCCCAGCCACCTTTCAAAGGTGCATGATGGCTATCTTCTCGGAATATATAGAGGAAATCATGGAGGTTTTTATGGATGACTTCTCCGTTTATGGTTCCTCTTTTGACAATTGTCTTTCTAACCTTGCTCTTGTGTTACAAAGGTGTGAAGACACTAACCTAGTTCTCAATTGGGAGAAGTGTCAATTTATGGTAAAAGAGGGCATTGTATTAGGACACTTAATCTCTAGTAGAGGGATTGAGGTGGATAAAGCTAAGATAGAGACAATTGAAAAGCTTCCTCCCCCAACTTCGGTGAAAGGGATAAGGAGTTTTCTAGGACATGCTGGATTATATAGACGCTTTATAAAGGATTTCTCTAAGATATCAAAGCCGCTTACTAATCTATTGATGAAGGATGCAGTTTTTGATTTCTCGCAGGAATGCTTAGATGCGTTCAATATGATTCGGGAAGCTCTAATCTCAGCCCCGATTATTCAACCTCCGGATTGGAATCTTCCGTTTGAGGTTATGTGTGACGCAAGTGACGTAGCCATAGGGGTTGTGCTTGGGCAAAGAAAGGAAGGGCGAACTCATGCTATCTACTACGCTAGCAAGACGCTAGATGAAGCGCAGCTCAACTACGCCACTACAGAAAAAGAATTCTTAGCAATTGTATATGCAATTGACAAATTTCGCTCTTATCTTGTAGGTGCAAAGGTGATTGTATACACGGATCATGTTGCGATCCGGTATCTACTTGCAAAGAAGGATGCGAAGCCAAGGCTAATTAGATGGATTCTTCTCCTACAAGAATTCGATCTAGAGATCCGCGACAAGAAGGGTTCGGAAAATTCTGTTGCGGATCATTTGAGTCGTCTAACACATCTAGAGGACGACCATCTACCTATAGATGACTCCTTTCCGGACGAGCATTTACATATCATAGAGGAGTGCATCGACGTGATTACCAAAGGTAACAAACCATGGTTTGTTGATTTTGTTAACTATTTGGTTTGTCAGGAATTACCACCCGGATTATCCTACCCACAAAGAAAGAAGTTCTTTAAGAATGTTCGGGAATACTTTTGGAATGAACCTCTCCTCTTTAAGAGAGGTCCGGACGGCATCATTCGGCAATGTGTACCGGAAGATGAGATGCAAAGTATCATCCGTCATTGTCATTCACTACCTTGTGGAGGACACGCTAGTTCGAACAAGACTAACGCTAAGGTATTGCAATCTGGATTCTTTTGGCCTACTCTATTTAAAGATGTGCAAACCTTTGTTTCCTGTTGCGATGCTTGTCAAAGATCAGGGAATATGTCTAGGAGGAATGAGATGCCTCTCAACAACATCCAAGAGGTAGAGATCTTTGACGTTTGGGGAGTAGACTTCATGGGACCTTTCCCATCATCTTGTGGAAACCAATACATACTTTTAGCGGTGGATTATGTTTCGAGATGGGTTGAAGCAATTGCCTCTCCCACCAATGATGCCATGGTAGTGGTTAAGTTCTTTAACAAGACCATCTTCCCACGATTCGAGACACCACGGACTATCATTAGTGATGGAGGTTCTCACTTCATTGCCCGACACTTTGAAGCTCTTTTAGCTAAGTATGGGGTGACTCACAAGATCGCCACCCCTTATCATCCACAAACTAGTGGACAAGTGGAGATCTCAAACCGGGAGATTTAAGGAATCCTAGAGAAGACGATTTCAAGGACAAGGAAGGATTGGTCTTTGAAGCTAGATGACGCATTATGGGCGTACCGGACTGCATATAAGACTCCCATCAGAACAACGACATACAACCTTGTGTATGGGAAGTCTTGTCACTTACCGGTAGAGTTGGAGCACAAGGCGTATTGGGCAATAAAGTGGTTGAACTTCAGCATGAGGGAAGCGGGAGAGAAGCGTCTTTTGGACCTTAATGAGCTTGAAGAACTTCGCTTGAACGCCTACGAAAATGCCAAGATCTATAAAGAAAGAGCGAAGCGTTGGCATGATAAGCATATCATCCCAAAGGACCTCAAAGAAGGAGATCAAGTTCTCCTCTTCAATTCAAGGCTTCGTCTCTTTCCAGGTAAGCTTAAATCTCATTGGACTGGACCTTTTCTAATCAAACATGTTTTTTCCCATGGTGCAGTTGAAGTATGGGGTGAAAAGGGCGGAAGCTTTAAGGTGAACGGTCAACGACTCAAGAAGTATACACCGGAACTCCAAGCTGAAGAGTTCGCGCCCACCGCACTCGAATAAGTGCGAATATGGTCTAGCTACGGACCTTAAACAAGCGCTTCTTGGGAGGCAACCCAAGGTATTGCACTTACGTTTTTGTTTTTGATTCATAGATTAGAACAGTTTAGACGTTTTTGTTTTGTTTTGCCTTCGATACCTTCCGGTATGTTCATATTTTTGGATGTAGGATCAGTGGAAAAGGAAAAGAGAAGAAAAGGTTGAAGAAAATTGACGAAACTTGGACTTTGGCACATTACAGAGAGTTTCACGGCCAAAACCACGGCCGTGACAGCTACAGTGACCGTAATTTGCAAAAGCCTTTGAAAAATCACCAAAACCACGGGTCCGTACAAAACCACGGCCGTGGAAACCCCCGATAGACCGTGATTTTCAAAAATTTTTACGGCCACTATATAAACCACCTTCTCTTCACAAACACCACCAAAATCCCAAAATCCACGCCCAAAACGCTGTAATCAGCCCCTTTCCCCTAAATTCTCGTTCGTTAATCGTTTTTAACGATTCTTTGATCAAAGTTGAAGCAATTTCCGTCACCTACAAGATCCAAGCAACGATTCGAGCGGAAAATCACCGGAGAAGACAAAATTCGGATTTCAAAATCCGAAAACCTAGGTTTTTCATTCCTTCTTTCTCTTTGTCGATTCAGATCCGTTTTTGCTAGAATTTTTAGGAGAATTGATTGGAATTGGACTGAAATTAGTCTAGGGCTGCTTGATGTTGAGTTTGGTGTGAATCAACTGAATTTTGAGAAATTACGAACCGAATCACGGTCTCTAGGCATTCCACTGCCGTGGAACTTGAAGAACAGACCGTGGTTTCTAACAGAAATGGATCTCGTTAGGAGAATGTCCAATAGAACAAAGAAGAGGAAAGGCAATGCTTCCTCCTCCTCTCAGGCACCCCCTAGAGAGCCAACACCTCCACCATCACCACCTTCCCCTAGGGTCCCTACGATTCATGAGGACCATCTCTATGCCTTAGAAAGGATAGAGAAAAGAGCGGTCATAGGACCGAGATACTTACTACTTGAGGAGTTAGAGCCTTTGCATGTGGTAGGGGATCTCACTTGGCTACTAGATAGAGCCGGATTGGTCGTCTTCTCTGCTATTCGAGAAGATGCATATGAGGAGATCACTAGGGAGTTCGTGGTCTCATTTGAGCATAGCCACGTTGACAGGACCGTTTCTTTCCGGCTGATGGAAAGAAACTATGAGTTTTCTATTAGAGAGTTTGGATCCTTCTTTGGGTTCCATGAGACCTTCAATGGTCGATTCCCTAGTGGCGTGTACGCCAAGGATTTCTAGGAGGAGATAGCTATGATATACGCCAGCGAGGACCGCTGGCAACCTGCTGATACTAAGGCTAGGTTGATCTACCACTTAGCCTTGAAGATTGCCCATAGAGTGCTTTCTGAGTGTCTCTTCCCTAGGACGGAGACACCTCAGAAGATCAAGACGGATGAGTTGTTTTTGCTTTACTGTATGTTGTACGGTAGGCCAGCTGACTATGCCACCCTCTTAGCTTCTACTAAGAGCAAGCTAAAGAACAAGAGGGCCGACAACATTGGATACGGTCGGATGGTCACCCACCTTGCTAGGTAGTTAGGGATAGAATTCTCCGCATATGCCCGCATTGCAGCTAGACCTCTAGGACTTCAGAGCCTCATGACTAGAGGCATCCTCTTCCCTAGACATAGAGGTCCACCTACAACTGTCATGCCTTGGGAGGGTAGGACAGGTAGAGGGATTGCATGGCTTCCTGAGTATTCCATTATGGCTAGACGTCATAACTGGAAGGAGACATTCGCTGCTATGGATGCGAATAGACTAGTAGCACCACCCTACGTTCCCCCTGAGCCACCAGTTGTAGAGGAGGAGGAGATGAGAGGAGGTGATGAGTATGAGGAAGGAGGAGGAGAGCATGACTTTGGTACCTTTCGGATCAGCCGGATGCAGTTCCCGACCTTCCTAGACACTCTCCCCATCCCGCTAGAGCTTCAAGTTCTGCCTCTCGCCGTGCTAGTGTGAGCGAGAGACCTACATGGATGGCAGATCCTCCTTCATGGTATAGCACTCAGCCGGAGTGGATGGGAGCTCCACCACCTTGGCATGCCCAGCCACCACCTGCACCAGCACCGTCAGACGCACCGGCATGGTACAACCAGCTGCCCGGATGGTATGAGCAGCTACCGGAGTGGGCCACCGACCTTTCCAGTAGGGTCGGAGCCTTGGAGATCCGTGCAGATGCTAGGGATGCACGAGCCGACGCGCATGATCGCATGATGAGAGACATATACCGCCAACAGTTTGGGCGGAACTATGATCCCGGCTTCTTCCCGTTTCCACCTCCACCGGCACCTCAGTGATGACCCTGGACGATCCACCGTTCTAGCCACTCCACCACCGTCTTGTGAGTTCTTTTTCTTTCTTTCTTTTCTTTATTTTTCTTTTTGAACATTAGGGACAATGTTTGTCTCAAGTATGGGGTAAGGTGTGACTAATCGTTTGTAATAACTCTTACTCACTTTAAATGCTTTGATCGAGAACACCTTGCATGTTTCATTCCATTGTTACACGTTTCATTATCGCATTGCATGAAAAAGCTTTTGAAAAACCCATAAAAATTGAAAATTTTTTAAAAATCTTGTGCTTCTAAGGATAGAGATGACTTCTATGATAATCACTACTTGTGAATTGAGTTTTGATAACAATCGCATGCTTAAACAAATAGTAAATTGAAAAGAAATTGAATGAGTTAATTATTCCTCTTTTGCAAGTTTCATAATGTGAAGAACGTTACTTAAATCATATTGAGAAATCAAGGTTGAAATCACATGATAAGTTCTTATACTTCTTGTTGAAATGATTAAGGCAATTCGATTTTCTTTCTTCTTTCTTTGATCATTTAGCCCCTCAATGAAATAATGGCCTCCTTTACCTATCCGGGAATTTGGAGGAGTTGATATTTGGCATGTTTGATGTGGGAGGGCCATGAAAGCAAAATTTTGCATTCAAAGAATAGAAAGAACTTATAGGTTTGGGGAAGTCAATCATGACGATGAGTAACTCGGCACCATTCACATAGATGGGTGTTTGTGTCTTGCCAAAGTCGGATTGAGCGATATTCCTAGCGGATTATGGTATGTGCATCAAGGGTTTGAGGCATCTCGCAAAATTGAGAACCGCCAATCTCCTAGGCTTCGGTTTTTGTGCACCTCTGCCCATAACTCCAAAAGTAAAGTCGAAAAATGAATTGAAAAGAAGAGAGCGAAGCTCTAAGTTAAAGGTGTTGCAAAACCGCAAGAGAAAAAGAAAAGAGTTAGTTATCCACTTTCCCGGATTCATGCACCACATTCCTTAAAGTCTTCCTTCCCTTTCCACATTCTAGACCTTGTTTGAAAGTCCTTAAGATCAAGAGAATGATATATGACTTGGTGATCTAAATTGAAGTTTCTTATGATTGATTTTGATAATATTTGAAGGTTATGATGTTTACATGGAAGTTTGATCAATTCATGAGTTTTCTTTACTCTTTACTCTTTGATTATGTATATGAGAGTCTTATGAACGAATGAAGCAAGATTTGAGAATGATCTATTGACTAGGAAGCACATTCATCTAAAAGAAGTTTTGTTTTGAGAGTGCATCCATATTTCATCCTAACTTGAGTTTTAAAGCTTTTGAAAGGCCTTGCTTGGGGACAAGCAAGTGGCAAGTATGGGGTATTTTGTTAGCATGAAATATTGTGATATTTTAGGCACGTTTTCTAGATGTTTTTCATTCATTATGGTGTTCATTGATAAAGCATTGAGGCAATTGTTAGCTAGTTCGTTTATATTATCGATATAGAGGTCTACATAAGCTTTGTGTTGATTGTAGGCGAATAAGAGCTAAAACCGAACGAATTAGGAGAGAATGGAGATGGATTGAGCACATCCAAGGATTGAGGACACCACAAAGGAGCTAAGGAAGATGCTAGGATGAAGAATGGTACAAAACAAAGGGAATTACGAGCAACCTATGCTTCCACGCTCTAAAATACGGCCGTAATGAAGTCCACGCTCTAAACCACAGCCGTGGAACTTGGCAACATGAACGTGGAGCATTCCAGAGAGTTACACGGTATAAAGTACGGTTGTGGAAGTTGTGAAGCACCGTAATCCAATTCCACGCTCTAAACCACGGGCATGGAATCCTATGGAACCGTGATTTAGGCAATCTTTTGCCGAATAAAATATGGACACAATATTACACATATGGGCCGGAGAGAGACATTTGATCATCTTAGATTCCCTTCTTCTTTGTTGTCTTGTTGGATTTCTATCCAAGGAACGCTTGTTGCTTTTATAATTGATTCAGTTATTGAAGCCTTTCTCTTAAGGTTTTCTTGTTCAATTATTCTCTTTCTTCCCATATATTTGATTAATACTTTCATGATGATGAGTGGCTAATCTCTTTGTGTGATTCTAGGGTGATTGGCTGAAGGTTGTGGGAAAAACAATGATAGAATAATCTTAATCACAGTAGGACCCTGAAATTTTGAGTCTTTAACCTTAACCCTAAGCATCTCGTTCAGTCGATGAACATCTCGGCCGGGGTGGAATTCTTCTGACCGAGGTGACTTATCTGATCCGAAACTGAGAGTTAAGTGTTAGAGTTTGCCAAATCCTATTCTTATTACACCTTTCCTGGTTCAATGCAAGCCTAGGATGAGACTTACCCGGTAATTCCTTTGTTTGTTTACCTAAGATCATAAGTGTAGGTAATAAAGGTTTATACTTTATTGGGGTTTGAGTGTGCTTTCATCCCATCTTTGTGAGTTAGCCTGAGACTTACCCGGTAAAGGTTGATTCTATTCCCTTAGATGGTGTGTTAGTTTGAGATCATAGTTCTTTATCTTAATTCCTTGAGACTTACCCGGTAATAGGAGTTATGGTTTTGGATTAGTGAGTAGTGAGACTTACCCGGTGATCTATTCCACTTTAGTAACACCTTCCCTATGCAAAAACCTCAACTTTGTCCGCTTATCTTTAAATCTTGAGTTGGAACCACAACTAGATGCTTTAATCCCTAGAATTGCATATTTCCTTTATTGACTTTTTATCATACTTGATTGTTTTAATTGCTATTGTGGTTAGTAATTGCTAAAGCTTACCTATTCCGACTTTGTTTCACTAAGTCCATGTGATCGACCCTTGGAATTCCTTGCTTTTTACTACGATTGACCCGTACACTGCGGGTTCGCATCCTTGTTTTAAGCTTACATCTAGGGTTATAAATTTAAAGCTTGCACACACCGTTTGGAGCGAACAGGATTAAAGCCATGAACAAAGAAATCCAGGCCTTGGAAATGAATGAGACTTGGGAAATAGTACCTCTTCCATCTGGAAAAATTTCCATTGGATCCAAGTGGATCTATAAGCTCAAATATCGAGCTGATGGTACCATTGAACGACATAAGGCGCGCCTCGTCGCCAAGGGCTACAACCAGATCAAAGACAAGGATTACAAGCATACTTTTAGTCCAGTGGCAAAGTTTGCTACCATTCGCACAGTGTTGGCAATGGCTGCTTCCTATTCATGGTCTTTGCATCAATTAGACATTAATAATGCTTTCTTACATGGTTATCTTGATGAAGAAGTATATTTTTTGCCTCCTCAAGGTTATACTAAGGTACCTTCAGGACATGTCTGTCATTTGAAGCGTTCCTTTATATGGTCGCAAACAGGCCAGTCGGCAATGGAATATCGAGTTCACCAAACTACTACTGCAATTAGGGTTTGCTCAATCTCACCAGGACTATTCCTTGTTTGTTAAAAGATCTTCTCTTGGCATCACCATTGTCTTGGTATACGTTGATGATGTGTTGATTACCGGAGACATCCCAACTGAAATCCAGTCACTTAAAGCTGCACTTGATCAAGCATTTACTATCAAGGACTTGGGCTTAGCTAGATTTTTTCTGGGTATGGAGATTGCTCATGGCTCTACTGGATTGCTACTTAACCAGCGCAAGTATATATATGACATTCTGCATGATACCCAGATGATTAACTGCAACCCTACTAAGTTTCCCATGTAGCGAAATACTCATTTATCATCTGATTCTGGGGATCTATACCATGATCTTGAGGTATATTGACGTTTGATTGGACGGTTACTCTATCTCACTATTACCAAGCCCGACATTGCATACACCGTCCAACAACTAAGTCAATTCCTCGCATCTCCCCGTATTCCCCACTGGCATGTTGCTACATATCTCTTACGATATCTCAAAGGAACAATGGACTTCGCTCTAGCTTATTATCCACAATCCAATCTATCACTCACATCCTATAGTGATGCTGATTGGGGCTCTTGTCCCTTTACATGTTGTTTTATCACAGGTTATTGCATATTCTTGGGACGATCTCTTGTCTCTTGGAAGACAAAGAAGCAGCGCACTGTTAGTAAATCGTCTGCAAGAAAGTGAGTATAGAGCAATGTCAATGACGACTAGTGAAATCATTTGGCTTGATGGATTGTTGCAGGATCTTCACCTCAATATATCTCGTCCTTTTATGCTATATCGTGACAACAAAGCAGCACAACACTTGGCTGCCAATCCAGTTTTTCATGAGCGAACAAAACATCTCCGCATTGATTGTCATTTTGTACGAGATGAAGTCCAGAAAGGAGTCATCAAGACTGCTCATGTTCCTTCTACACTTCAGCTGGCAGATATTTTTACTAAAGCTTTGGGCGAACATCAACACACGTTTTTATCTCGCAAGCTAGGCCTTGTCATCCCTAGTCCAGCTTGAAGGGGGTATAGACTATATGTGTAGATATAGTAAATAAAAGGGGAATATATGTAAATAAAGCAAGTTGTAACAAACTGTAACAGAATCACATTGAGCATATATACTCGTGTGTATCTGTTGAGCTGAGATATGAAATTCACTTTCATTACATTCACATAATCACCTTCTGAATTTGTTGTGTCCATCCCAAGATCAATAAAAAAACCTAACCAAGTTTCCTGCTGCCAACTACTACAGAAGCGATCTTCCATGGATGAGGTCGGAGAAAATCTTCTATTCCTACGAGTTCTGCCACTGAACGGCCATTGATAGTTAGAATTAAGCGCAAACCGTCTTAGTCACCCGTTGAAGTTTTCGTGGTGAGTGGGCTGCTGTTTTTCTTTCTTGTCTCTTTTGATTTTTGGAACCATGTTATGTTTCTCCTATATTTGTTTCTTTGATTGATTCGTTGTTTTGTGTATATTAGGGCTTCAAATCAGTGAGAGGCCTCTAAAGCGTGCATTACTTTTATAAAGCTATCTGTTTCTAGTTCATCTAGAAAAGGTGTGATCTTTATAATCATCATCTTCTTCTGATGCTTATAGAAAAACAATCTACTTTGCTTTGAGATATGTGCTTGGGGACTTGAAGTTGGACTCGGTGATTGTGCATTTATATTATGAATTTATGTGTTCTTATATACATGTTTCTTCTTGGTGCATATAACTTGTACGATAACTTTAATGGTCATTATCATTTCCATTAGGCTGGACCAAATTCAGATTAGATCCTTGTTTAATTGTTCTTATATACATGCTTAACTTTACTTTAATATGAAGCCAATATATGAATTTTATCAGATTTGGTTGCAATTCCCAAATAACAACATGGGCTACTGTTTATGTTTATAGTGACAGAATCACATGGACAACTATTTAATCTTGAAAGTTCTTGTGGTATGGATATATATATATGATTGGATCAAGAGTTTGTGTGTCATGTATATTTTATTATAATTCACTTTTTTGCTTTTTAACTAAATTGGTTAATTAAATGACTCCTGGTTTATCACACTATAGAAAGATGAATATACTGATCTGTTTACTAAGCATTGTGAAAATTGATAGTTCATATCTTGACATTACATATCTTACAAGCGTATTGGGCAAAGGAGCTGGTACGAAGCTTTAATGGAAACCAATCTTATTGTTTGTCTTTTTTGATTTTTTTATAAAGGAAATGCATGTATTCGAGTCATAATAAATCACAGCAACTGTCATGAAACAAAGTTGTTTTTTTAAATAGTTTTGATGTTCTTTTGATCAAATGTGTTGTACTATTTTTTGGGTTTTTTGCAGTTTGTTTGGATGGAAGCCCTCCAGCTTAATAGGGGATCCGTAACCAGGATAAATAGTTGGTTAGTTCACATGGAGGTTAGTTTTATCATTGAAATCTTCAGGCATCAGTTAACGTTTCTTTGCTTGTTAATTGAATCTCTGTTATATGGATTGAATATCTTAGTAATCATCATATTGGTTGCAAATCATAATGTGTAATTGCTAAAATTGGTTGCATAATAGTCACATAGGTGCCTTATTTAAAGGCCGAATCATCAAAATCAACTACTAAAGTTATCATTGTTAGAATTGATTATAAACATTGGTTTCTTTTTGCTTTTCATTTTAAAAAATTTAAATTGCATGCTGAAGAACTTGAGTGTTGGTTCACAAACAATGGAATGTTAATCACTAGAGCTCAGAAATAAATCTTTGTTTTGCTGTATCTTGGAAAATAAGAAAAATGTAGAGTTAACTCTTTTCTATCTTTTTTGTACATATTGCAACTTTGATTGTTGTCTACTACAGTTGGATATTTGCAAAGATCTCAAAAATCGGAGGGGTTGGGATGTTGTTATGTGTCGTTACACTATCATCACTTACATTCCTCTCGACTTGTTGAAATTCACAATTTGTTACCTACTTAGTGAAAGGGCTCTATATATGAGTTCCATATATAGAGCTAGGACTAGGAGAGACGATTGGTGTTCAGGCTTTGCGAACTTCACACTCTCAAACCGTTTGAAGAACGATTCCTACATAACTTTTTTGTACATACGCTAAAAGTTTACCAGATTTATTTCAACGTGATAGTTATTTTGTTCGATGGTTTCCATTGTATTATGCGTTTTAGAGTCACGTACACACGCGCGACCAACTAGTAAAAATAAAAAGAGAGAATATAAAAGTTCACGGAGTATAAGAAGTTTGCAATAGATTAGGAAAGTTGTTTATACAAGATTTGGTTTTTATAGGGTGATGTTAATCGGAACCGGCAAAGAATACGAAGGAGTCGGACTCCGCGTGCGCGAGGGCTGGCGCGCACGCCGAGTCCGACTGCGCTCGGCCAAGCGCATTGCCAATGCGCTTGGGCCGAGCGCATTAGGCCTTCGCGCCGGCCCACGCGCAGGCGGAGGAGGCTCCTTCTTCCCCTTCTTTTCTTCTTGCTTGAGCTGCCGCCGATACATCTCTCCCTCTTTGATCCATTTCGCCTCTCTTCGATCCATTTCTCTCCAAAGTTTATAAATCCAACAATGGTTCGGGATTCAAATGTCGGAAATTCAAATAACAGACAACTTGTAGATCGATTACAGATTCGTTTTTTTCGTTTTTTTTATCGTTTATGTAATTTTTGCATTAGGCTTGAAATTAGTTAGTTTAGTAAGATTCTGTTAGTTTAGGAAGAATTGGAATTGGATTGTTTACGAGTTTTTGCGTTTTTATGAGTTTTATTTTTTAAGATTCTGTTAGTTTAGGAATAATTGGAATTGGATTGTGTACTCCGGAGTAATTGGAATAGAATTAGGCTTGAAATTAAAATTTGATTTTAAAAATATATATAATAATATTTTAATAACATAAAATAATATTATAATAGCATAAAATAGTATTATAAAAGCACAAATTTAAAAATATATATAATAATATTTTAATAGCACAAAATAATATTATAATAGCACAAATTAAAAAATATGTATATAATATAATAGTACAAATTAAAATTTGATTAAAAAAAATCAAATGGCGATGAGACACATTAGAGAGAAGAAGAAGCGACAAACGAGACTTGTCACAACATCCGCCCGTCGAGAGGCTAAAGCTCGACGGGATAGACTTGCCTAAACATCGGTTCAGGACCCGCAGAGGTACCCATAGAGGCTTCTGCTGACGTATCACTTCATGCATCTGTTGATGCATCCGTTGAGGTTGTTGGACCATCTTCACTTACTCCTGAGTATGATACGGAGGAGTCCTCACACGGTATTTCTCATCTAGATGACATTCTGGAGGTTGAGCATGAGCAAATACCTGTTCAGCCAGAGGAGGTACATGAGCAGATACTTGTCGAGGAGGAGCAGTAGCACGTGGACATACCAGAGCAGGTACCTGTTGAGGAGGAGCGGGAGGACGTACCAGAGCAGGTACATATTGAGGAGGAGCAGGAGGACGAACCTGTTTTATTGACATGCTACGATGACCACAAAGTTAGCGTTATATGGGCCGGGATGGATCCTGGAGTGGTTAGAGTTGTTAGAAGACTCGACGCGATTAGGAGATTACGCGAGTGATGGCGAGATCTAGATGACCCATTTTCGTGGTTTGGCTTGGCTAGACGCAGCGGACTTACAGATTTGGAGGACGTTCAGTTTGGCGAGGTCGATCATTGTTTGATTACGGCGTTTGTCAAAAGGTGGCACCCTGATACAAACACATTTCATATGCCGTGGGGGAGATGGGTATAGCGTTGCATGATGTTCAGGTGATTATGGGACTAGAAGTTGATGGAGATGCATTACTGACTTCCGTCGATGATAGTGTCAGACATGATTGGTTGGTTCAACATTTTGGTTTAACTCCTGGTGAGGCTAGACGTCACACTAGACAGCTATTTTGCGACACTATTAGGACTAGAGTCGCTGACATGTTGGACCTTCCAAAGCCTCCCCATGACGCTATTGCATCTGTCTATTTGTTATTGTTCATATTGTCGGCCTTAGTAGTCGACAAATCTACCAACAGGATGCGAGCATGGCTTATTGACCTAGTACGAGATCATGTGAGAACAAAGGTGTATGCTTGGGCCACCGGGACCCTTTCTTTTCTATATAGATGTTTGGGGATGCTACTAGGAAGAAGGTAATGACTATGGGAGGATGTACTAAACTTTTACAGGTGCGGTTTTATAAATATTTTCCTTTACAAAACGTAACTTTATGTATAATAAAATTATTAACTTTTTTCATATAGTTTTGGATTTACGCACATTTCCCATCATTGGGATGTGCAGTTGTGGAAGATCTAGAGTAACTTGCGCATGCACGTTGGTCTTCGAGACTTTATGTCCTGAAGACTACGTCGATTAACAAAGAGAGGCTACATGCATTACGAGCTCAGTTGGACCAGATGAGGGCGGAGGACGTGTGTTTTACCCCGTATGATGACCATGTGCTTGATTTTGGAGGAGAGTTTGGTGTTTCTCGTTATCGAGGTATTATACGGATATCTGACATAGAGGAGGCATACATGCGGATCGGTTCTTGCGATAGTTTGGGTACGTACACACCGTGCCCCTACCCCGGATTCCACCCATCCATGATGTACGTCCGGCGAATGGACGTGGATTTCGGCTTTCATATGCTCCCACATATGATCGTTGGGCAGCTCGCCACCTAGAGGAGGCCCAATTCTCACTAGCTGGGTTTATACCAACGACGTCTTCGTGACTCGTCGAGGATGCATACATGTCCTGGTATACCACTGATAGCATGAATTATAGTGTATATTTTCGGACTTGTTTAGACGTTTTATCTTCAATAATCTGCATGTTTGGATGTATATTATGTGATTATATTGTCGTTTCATCTACCTTTACGGGAATCGAGGTCTACACCAAGTTTTGTTGTAATCGTAGGTAAAATGGCACGTTTTGCATCAAAATGGAGCTAAAGGGGCTAAGGAATAATAGGAGCTATATTCAGGAGCTTAAGGAAGAACCCAGGAAGCATGGAAATGGATTAGAGATTTACTTTGGACCAGATTTGAGAGATTTCACATTCAGTTTAGAGCAACCTCAGTCTGCTACAGTACCACCTCGACCGAGGTGATTTCGAGTATCGCCCCGACCGAGGTGATTTCGAGGATCGCCCCGACCGAGGCGAACACCTGGGACGCGGCGGGATATATTTTATTCTTGGCTGAGATCTTTTAAATTTGGAAAGAGGATCTTATATTTTTAGGCTGGATTTCTGGAAGAAAGAAGATAATATAGCTGATATATTTTACCTATTTTATGGGAAAATATCTTTCTAAGATCTTTTATCTTTGGGAGGCAATTTTCCTATAAAAAGGGTTGAATTTTTCACAAATCCAACATCCGCTAACGGCAAGAGGTCGCATAATACAGTTGGGAGATTGAAGAAACTTTTCGAAGGTTGAAGGAAGATTGAAGGAAGAAAGTTGATAGCTTTTATAGCTTTTGTGAAGGGTTTTGTAAGATTTTCTTAGATTCCCTTCTTGTTGATTGTCTAGTTGGATTGTGATCCAAGGAACGCTTGTTTGAGTGATATTTGATGCAGTTATTGAAGTCTTTCTATTAAGTTCTTCTTGTTCAAATATTCACTTTCTTCCCATATACTTGATTATTGCTTTCATGATGATGAGTGGCTAGTTTCTTTGTGTGATTCTAGGGTGACTGGCTGAAGGTTGTGGGAAAAACAATGATAGAATAATCTTAAATTCCAGTAGGACCCTGAAAGCTCGAGTCTTTATCCTTAACCCTAGAACATCTCGCTCAGTCGATGAACATCTCGGCCGGGATGGAATTCGTCTGACCGAGGTGACTTTTCTGATCCGAAACTGAGAGTTAAGTGTTAGAGTTTGCCAAATCCTATTCTTATTACACCTTTCCTGGTTCAATGCAAGCCTAGGATGAGACTTACCCGGTAATTCCTTTGTTTGTTTACCCAAGATCATAAGTGTAGGTAATAAAGGTTTATCCTTTATTGGGGTTTGAGTGCACTTTCATCCCAACTTTGTGAGTTAGCCTGAGACTTACCCGGTAAAGATTGATTCTATTCCCTTAGTTGGTGTGTTGGTTTGAAATTTTAATTCCTTTCCTTAGTACCTTGAGACTTACCCGGTAATAGGTTCTTTAGGCTTGGAGTTAGTGAGTAGTGAGACTTACCCGGTGATCTATTCCACTTTAGAAACACCTTCCCTATGCAAAAATCTCAGCTTTGTCCGCTTATCTTGAGATCTTGAGTTGGAACCACAATTGGATGTTTTAATCCCTAGAATTGCATATTTCCTTAATTGACTATATTATCATCTTTTGATTGCTTTAATTGCTTTTGTGGTTAGTTGCAATATTGGCAACCTATACTTGCTTTGTTTCACCTAAGTCCCTGAGATTGACACCCCGGAATTCTTGCTTTTACTACGATTGACCCGTACACTGCGGGTTCGCATCCTTGTTTTGAGCATATATCTTGGGTTATAAATTTAAAGCTTGCACACACCGTTTGGAGCGAACAACCACCCAATGCCAACCCTACATCTTGTCGACGTCCATTGCATTTCAGTTACCTGTAGATCGTCCCCCACCTATTCCCATTTTATATGTTAGAGTACATTTGTTTCTAACACTTAACTTACCTTTTAATCTATTTTTCACTTTATTTTTCACTTTATTTTTTGTATTGCAGCGTCTTCACATTCTTGTTGGTCGTCTACGAGAGATGCAGGCTCGCGGTCTTCAATATTCAGCCGAGAAGTTAGATTTCGTGATAGAGGAGGCAGTTGGGCGTAGTCCACTTGTGGCTCCATCTCAAGTTTGGGCTTTACAACATGCCCCATGACATTTGTAGTTTTAGTTTGTTGTTTTATGTTTTATTTTATTTTTATCAAATTTGAGTTTTATTTTGTGAATTCTCCACTTGCTTTTATTTTATGAATTATCCATGTGAGTTTTATTTTTTGTTTATATTATTATTTCATTGCACTCCTGGTAAACAAAATAAAAATATCAAGTACCACCAAAATGAAGTAGTTCTTACATGACGAAAACAATATATCAAAACGACTAAAACATGATGACAACAATATATCAAGATGACTAAAGATATCTGAAGAACCGGTGGGTAAAATAAATAAGGTAAAAGATACTCTAGAAGGGGGTTGAATAGAGTATGGGAACTTTTCGCAAACCAAATCTCAAGGCCTTGAAACTCCTTCCAAGGGCCTTGATGTCGATCTGTTATCTTTGTGAAACTTTGATTTCAAGGGCTTTGAAAATACTTTCAAGGGTCTTGACTTCTTGCTCCTGCAAAACAAAGTTAGTCACAGTAAAGTATATATGGTGCGGAATTGAAAAGATCGACACAAGGATATGTTTACGAAGTTCGGCTCTAAATAGCCTACTCTCCGTCCCAAGGTATATTCTTAGGATCTACCTATCTATTATCAGCTTCAAAGAGTCCTACATACAAACTAGAAGAAATCCCCTTCTTCTCTCACTGTAGCCAATGTTATGACCTAGCTCCAACTCTCAACCTAGCTATAATAGCCTAGTTACTTCTCAGAGTAACACACACTCTAGCATAACACTATTTAAATCTTCCAATTGAGCTCTTGTGTTTTCTCTCTCTAAGGGGATATGGCTTTTGCGTAAAAGAGAGAAAGAAAAACAATGAATGAAGATTTTTAGGTTGCTTGAAGACGTAAATATGTTTTCTTGTGTAAGCTTGTGTATTTGTCTTCTACGACCATCATCTCCATTTATACTCTTCTATGGAGAGGTCTTCTAGCCATTGAAGAGATGACCGTTTGAAGATGAATCTTCTTCTCCATGAAGATCGTGTCTTGTTTCGAGATAAGGTAGACGTTGCAAATCTTCATCTCCTGAGAACACGTCGAGTCCTTAGCTCCTTGATCTTCTCATCTTCTGTTGAATCGAGAGAGAAGATATTTTGCCGCTCTTTGATTTTAGAAAATCTTCTGAAAAGATTCTCTAATCTTCGGTTGAGATCTTTCTTCGGTTGATGAGATCTTTTTGTTAAGAAAAAATCTTCCTGGAAAATCTTCAGCTCATTTGAATCCTTGTTTCGTGCATTTGTAACTCCAAGGCCTTTGAGATCGTACCTTTGTAAACGCTATCTTCCTTTTCTTTGAGTTATACGTCAAGGCCCTTGAAATTCATATCAAGGCCCTTGACATTTTGATAATACCTGCACTTAATTCAAACCAACCGAACATCTAGAGAATATAATCAATACATTGTTAGTGTATCCAACTACCACATTTGTGTTAAGTCTTTCATCATCAACACCTGTAAAACATTTATAAACAAGGTGGAGTTTTCAATCTCCCCCTTGATGGAAGACAACACAAATGTTTTATCGTACCTGTATTTGTTAGTTTAGCAATGCATATGAAAATCAAAACTAAAAATGCAGAATGCAGTATATCGAAATATCGGATCATATTTCTCCCCCTTTGTCTTTCAACAAGGGAGAAGAATAAAAACCAGTCAAAGTACGGAAATTTTAAGCACAATTACAAACCCAAAACGAGAGAATTTTCACAAACCATAAAAGGTTTTTCAAAACAATCATGACAGGCAGAGAGCTTCAGGTTTCCTTGTACCACTTGGAGGAGCTTCCTTTCCCATAATAGTCTCTTAAACACATATCTCTCCAACAATCCTTAGAATCAGTAAGTTCATGTTCTTTGAGAGATATATTTGTTCCCCTTTGTGCAGAATTCTTGTCATATTTCTTGACCACCCCAAACTCTTCGATCGTCAGAATGTCTGGGTCTTCTGGCAATGGTTGACGAATGGGTTTATCCTTAACAATCTTATGACATTGAGCCATAACCTTTTCGGCATCCTTTGTAGTCGCATGTCCATAATCTTCTGAGATGGGCTTAATATTGTTAGCAGCTGTAAGAGACAGAGCATTAACATGAAACATCTGATTTATTTTCTGGTTAAGAATTCCCAACAAATCTTGTGTTTCGTCCATTTTATCAGTCATTGAAGCTCTAAAATCCACAAGATCAGATCTTAGTGAATCCACTGCCCTTTCGACGAATTCCAAGCGCTGCTTTCTAGAAAAATTTCGTTATGGCTGCTCCTTCAAACCCATACAGTACTGAAACCCTCTTGAGTCTTCTTAATTCCTATGGTCTCAAAGAAAGCTTCATTTAGTCCTCCATTGACAATATGCAAATCCTCACCAGAAAAATCAACAGAAAAATGCCTAAAGATTATGGGAAGCAAATTCCCATATGGCAGGTGACTAGTGTTTGGAGAATTTAGGACATTTACCATATGAGATAGGATAATTTCAGGCAGATTCACTTTCAACCCATTCATCATATTGTAGACTAGAATCAGCAAAGCATTGGTGATAATATCCTTGTTAGCAAACCTGGGTACTACACATCTGTCAATAATAGCATAAATGATTCTGGCTTCCAGGGTTAAACAAGTGATAGTGGGTGGTAATAAAGCATTGGGAAGAAGAAACTGTTCTCTGGATAATCTTATAGTTCTAGTAGGATTAGAAGATGCTGAAGCATCATACAAAGGGAATCCAAAGATATCAGCTATAACCTCAGAAGTAAGGGTGATTTTCTTACCTTTGATAACTGAGTCCGGAATCCATTCTCCTCTGTCTCTTCTTGCCGTTAAGTTCGTGTAGAACAACCTGGTCAGTCGTGGATACGCGGATGCTCCTGGGTTTGACATGATCCAGATTGAACTTGCTTGAAGCACTTCTAGTCCCGGTAAAGAGTAGTAGGTAAACAGTTCGCTATGAACCGGCTCACACATGCATTGGTAGCGATCATCATACTCTGTTAGCATTTCTTGGCTACCGTTGGACTTGCAAACCAACTCGACAGAAGCCCAGTCTTATTAAAAATATCTGCGTCGCTTGAGAAATCTGACGAACTCGAGCTTGACCCAAATCCAGAACTCGAGTCAGAATCAGATGATACTTGAACTACCCCCTGTTGTTTAGGGATAGATAATGTTGCTTCGTCCATTGAAGGTCTCTTGGATGCCATGAAAAATTTTGAGAAGAAGATGAAGAGGGTTTGGAAAAACAGAAGAGTAAAGCATTGTTCTTTCAAAGGGAAAAGGAAGCGGAAGAAATAAAGAAGGAAGAGAAGAGGTTTTTAAGGGAAGAAGTCTTATCAACGTAAGATCAAAAGATTTTTAAGATCTTGAGAAAATCATTGACGATAAAAATTCTTTCCATAAATTTTGGTAACCACTTTTCAAAATCTTTTGAATCTGATAACAAAACCTTTTGAAATCCCTTTTAAAGAATAAAAATTAGATAATTCAATATCTAAAGGATATGAATTTATAGTTTATCCGTTTTATTTATATACCCTTTGAAATATGTTTCAAGGCCCCTTGAATTTTATTTCAAGGCCCTTGAAAACATCTATTGGGTTGCATGCGTAGGAACAATTAAACTTGTTTACTCCCCCTACTTTAATGCTTTCTTGTTCAACATACCAAACTCCAATCTAATAAAATTAAATTGTTCCTCGAGAAGAGGCTTGGTAAAGATATCTGCAAGCTGCAAGTTAGTTGAGATAAAAAAAAATCGAAACATCACCTTTCTCAACATGATCACGTATGAAGTGATGTTTGAAATCAATATGCTTAGTCCTTGAATGCTGCACAGGATTTTTGGTTATAGAAATAACACTAGTACTATCACATTTTATAGAAATATCTTTCAAGTCAAAGCCAAGATCACGAAGTTGTTGAGCAATCCAAAGAATTTGTGCACAACAGGCTCCTGCAGCTATATATTCAGCTTCAGCTGTGGATAGGGCAACAAAGTTTTGCTTCTTGGAGTGCCAACTAATTAGGGATGACCCTAAGAATTGGAAACATCCAGAAGTACTTTTTCTATCGACCTTATAACCTGCAAAGTCTGCATCTGAATAGTCAACTAGATGAAACGAGTTTTGACGTGGGTACCATAACCCTAGATCCTTAGTGCCATTGAGATACCAAAAAATTATTTTCACAGCTATCAAGTGTGACTCTTTAGGATCAGCTTGAAATCTTGCACACATGCACACACTAAACATAATGTCAGGACGACTAGCAGTTAGATACAACAATGAATCGATCATACCTCGATACTCCTTTTGTATACACTTTTTCAATTCTTGTCATGGTCTAGTGAAAGTGTTGAACTCATAGAAGTCTTTGCAACCTTAGATTGATCCATTTTGTACTTCTTAAGCAAGCCTCTAGTATACTTGCTTTGATTGAGAGAAATTCCTTTCTTTGCTTGTGTAATTTGAAGTCCAAGAAAGAAATTTAGCTCTCCTATTAAGCTCATTTCAAATTCCCTGCACATAATATATGAAAATTCCTTGCAGAGGGAATCATTAGTAGCACCGAATAATATATCATCAACATAGATTTGCACTACTAGAATGTCGTTGCCTCTGGTTTTGATAAACAATGTTTTATCAATCAAACCTCTTTGGAAATTGTTTTCAAGAAGATATTTAGACAATCTTTCATACCAAGCTCGAGGAGCTTGCTTAAGACTGTAAAGAGATTTGTCTAATTTAAAGACATGATCTGGAAATTCATCATTTTCAAAACCAGGTGGTTGAGCAACGTAGACTTCTTCTTCTAAGAAGCCGTTTAGAAAAGCACATTTTACATCCATTTGAAAAAAATTTATGCTCATGAAAGATGCAAATGCAAGTAGCATACGTATGGCTTCTAACCTGACAACTGGAGCAAAAGTCTCCTCATAATCAATACCTTCTTCTTGGTTATAGCCTTGTGCTACAAGTCGTGCTTTATTTCGAATGACTTTGCCACTTTCATCCAATTTGTTTCGAAAGACCCATTTCGTGCCAATAACTGATTGATGTTTTGGTCTTGAAGTAAGAGTTCATACTTTGTTTCTCTCAAATTCATTCAATTCATTTTGCATGGCAATGATCCAATCAGGTTCTTGAAGAGCTTGAGCGTAGTTCTTTGGCTCGACAAGCAAAACAAAAGCGAAGAAGGCACATAGATTGTTCACTTTAGATCTAGTTTGAACTCCAGCATTTGGATCTGAGATCACATTCTCTTGTGGATGATATGAGGAGTGTTGAACTTTTCTTCTTTTAACAGATGGAGCAGATCAAAGGGGTTGAGCTTCATATGTTTGACTAGATTCAGGTATCATTGGTATGTTTCCTGTTGATCCAATCTCAAGGCCTTGAAGTTGGATTTCAAGCCCTTGAAGCGGAGTTCTGTTATCACAGTTTCTTGTTTCAAGGTCTTGAAGGTGTGTTTCAAGGTCTTGAGGGTTTTCTTCGTATCTTGAATCTTTTCTTTCATATTCTTGTCTCGATCTTTAGGATCTTCCTCTTCATCCGAATTATGATCTTCTCTTTGATTTAGATTTAGATCTGCAAAACTTTCACTCAAAGTACCATCATTGCTTTCATCAAAAATAATATGAATGCTTTCCTCAACAATTTTGGTACGTTTGTTATAAACACGATAAGCTTTGCTATTTGAAGCATATCCGATGAATATAGCTTCATCACTACGTGCATCAAATTTCTCAAGATTATGTTTGCCATTGTTATGAACAAAACAAGTACATCCAAAGGGTTTGATGTATGAAATATTTGGTTTTTCCTCCTTTAAAGAGTTCATAAGGAGTGTTTTTCAAAATAGGGCGAATTAGACATCTATTTAAAATATAATTTGTAGTGTTTACTGCTTCAGCCCAAAAACTTTTTGGCAAATTGTTTTCTAAAAGCATTGTCCTAGACATATCCTCAAGAGTGCGGTTCTTACATTCCACAACTCCATTTTGTTGAGGAATTCTAGGAGCTGAAAAATTATGTGAAATGCCATACTTTGCACAAAACAAATCAAACTTCAGTTGATCAAATTATCTACCATGATCACTTCTTATAGAAACAATTGGTAGGTTTTTCAAAGTTTGTAACTCATTACACAGTTTTGAAAACTCAAATAAAGCTTTAGATTTTTCTCGTAGAAAAGAAATCCATGTGAAACGAGAGAAATCATCCACTATAACAAGGATGTATTGCTTGCCTCTGGGAGATTTGACACGCATAAGTCCACAAAGATCCATGTGTAAAAGTTCTATAGGTCAAGAAGAACTTACAACTTTCTTAGGTTTGAATGAACCTCGTGTTTGTTTACCTTGTGTACACGCCTTACATAGATCATTAACCTTGAAATTTTAGGTTTGGCAAACCACGTACCAAATCTTTTGTAAGTAGCTTCTGCATGGTATGCATGCTTACGTGACCAAGTCTTTTATGCCAAAGCCTTGGATCATCAATCAAGGCCTTTAGACATTTTAGTTTAGTTTCTGAAACTTGGTTAGTACTCATGGAATATACATTATTACATCTAGAAGCAGTAAGCAACACTTCACCCATCTTTTTGCTTTGCACCTCACACTTATCTGAATCAAACATGACTTTGTTGCCTTTATCACAAATTTGAGATATACTTAGAAGATTATATATCAAACCATCAACCAAATAAACATCATCAATAAAGTTGGATGAATTATAGCAAATTTTACCAATGTCAATTATGTCACACTTTTCTTTATAACCAAGTGTAATGGTTTCAGATGATTGCTTCTTTAAATCTGAGAATAAAGAGCTTTTTCCACTCATGTGTCTTGAGCAACCACTATCTAATATCCATTTGTGCTCTTTTACCTTGGTGATATCTTGCAAAACAACAAACATCAACCTTTCCGGGTCGACCAAATGGCAGATTTTGGTTCATACTCAGGTTCGATCATGTTTGGTGGTCTAGTACCTTTAGGGAGGCCAGATTTGTTTGACTTGTTTCCTTAAACATAAAGGATAGGTGTTTTTGATGATATAAGGATTATTTCTTTTATAAGGACATGTAGATTTAACATGACCCTTTTTACAACAGTAGAAGCAAGTAGACATATGTGTAACACCCCGAATCTGCGGGACTCGGGGCGCTACGGGTTGGGACCTCACAATGGATCCCGACCCTTAGCCTGACAACAATTTCACCGGATCTTTCAACATGGCACAAATAAAGGCAAAACCGAAATTCCTTTTAATGCAAATGATAAGAAACCCGAAGGAAAACAACAAAAGACTTCAGCCGATAAACAACGCCAAAGACCAAACGCCATACACGCGGCATACTAACATAATAAACGAAGAATAAAACACAACCCGACTCCAACCAAAACCCACTCCTAAAATGTACGGAACCCCGGCTGCCCACTCTTCCGGATCTCTCGGCCGCAATCCTAACCTGCAAGGCAATCTACAACAATCGGTATAAAACCGTTAGCTAATATTCGAAGCATTAGAATCAAGGTGAAAGGCACAAACACAAGTAAAACAACATAACACACAATGTACACAAAATCACACAAGTCCGGTTTATTATCTTTTTATTATTAAGTCGTATCCCGTTCTAATTCAACTTCTTTTGTGACACGAGAATCTCCCGAAACTCGCCTCGGTCCCCACTTACCGCATGGAACGGTGGATGCCTCCGACCGTCTAACCACACGGGCTAGTCGCCAAGAACCTCCTAACTCTACGCAAGAGCTAGACAAGTTGTCACCGCCCGTTATCATACACTTGGGCCAAATAATATATAAAGGTCGGTAATCCTAATTCCGGTTTTATAAGTTATAATGAAAGCGATAAAACACACACCACCAAACACGCATCGAATCTAATACATAGAATACGAGCTAAGTAAGTCCGGAGACTTACCTCGTCACCACACTCAACTCACAACACTCTCGCTTCCTTAGGGAGGAAGCCCATAACCTGCTCACAAGAAGATAACTATATCAACAACAACCCACTCACAATAGAAGTCTTAGACTTCTATACAAATGATCTACGCAAGACCATTTGACTCTCAATTCTAGGACCGCATCCTAGAATCTCTCATGCTCACATCACACTCAACACAAGCTAGAAGTCCTTAGACTTCTAGACCCTATGAACTCGCACGATCATAACCCATAGTACATACTAGGATAAATATGTATAGTCCAAACAAACGCAACACTAACAACACCATGTTAGGATACGCATATCCTAGCCCATAAACTCAACAACCATATACTCCAATTCTCAAACCTCACAAGCCACACAAGATAACATTAACACCTCAAGTCATAAAACATTTCACAATCCTCAAATACTCACCTAAGGTCCATAACCACTACTTGGTATTCACTCTAAGTTACGTTATATCCAACCTAGCATGATACTACTAAACATAACTAGATTGAGGTAAAGGATACTCACACGACTTCAAAAGACGGAAATCGATCAACGGATGTCGACTTGGACTTGTTAGGTCTTTATAGGGACGCTTCCGAACCTAACACCAAAACTAAGCAAGTTTAGCTCATACGCTAAACTTGAACGGAATGTATAATATAAATATTCTAAGAAAATCCATTTTCAAAAGCTAACGTTAAAACTCGTTAAACCCTTCCCGGGCGAAAATATGAAATCAAACCACTTGGTCGTAAACCCAAAACTATCACTTGAACCATAAACCGAATTTAAAAATCCGTAATTATATTTTCCGGGCAATCTAAACAACATCATAAACCCAATGGTAAAACTCGTTCCCAAAGCCAAGGATAAACAAAACCGCTTAACATTTTCCGGACAAACTATACACTTATAAAAACATGGGTCATAATCTGCAAATAAAGTTATGGGGCCAAAACTGTAAATAATTCTGCAGGGATACATTTCAAATTTCACAAAACTTGGGTCAAAAACGTAAAATACAAAGTACGGGGTCACATTTGCAATTATAACCAAAATCAGGGGCCCGATTTAAATAGAGGGAAATAGGGTTTCTGCGTAACCCATTCCAATTGCTGCGGCGGTAGAGGAGTTGACGACAATCTTCACTGGGCTCCGGCTAGGGCAAAGCAAAGGAGAGAAGCGGCGGTGGAGGGACTGCGCAAGGGCTCCGATGGCGAGGAAGGAGGCGAGGGTTTTCTCGTTTCTCAATTTGGACCGGTGGCGGGAGCAAGCGGACGCTCCAGTGTGAAAGGCGGACAGGGAAGGAGCGGAAGGTCTCCTTGTGGCTCGTCTTCAGGGTCGGCAGCAGCCCACAAGCAGATGGCTTGCTTCACCCTTGGTTGTTGGTGGAGGCGGGAGGAAGGCACATCGAGCTGGCTTTTTGGCGGAGTTCCAAGCCGGTGGTGCAGAACATTGAGTTTGCAGAGAGTAAAAGAGGGAGAGCTTGGGTTGAGAGCAGAAGGTGAGAGAAGAATGAGTTGTTGTCAAGAGCAGAAGAGAGGTGAGGGTAACCATGGGTCGGGTTGAGGGGTGGCGTGTGAGGGCTAGGTTTCATACCCCGGGAGCTGCAAGGTAAAATCATTGCAGCTAAGTTGAGCGTAGGTGGGAAGACGTCACACACGTCACACACGTAAGGGGAAGAAAAAGGAGAAAGAAAATAAAAAAGAAAAAATTGTGTAATAGAATCAACTTGATCAAAACTAATCGGAATGAATTCTCCGGATCGGCAAATATTTTCGTACCTTTCCAAAATAAATATGTGGATAAAAGTCTATATATATATATATATATATAAGCTCGAAAAATTTAATTTACGATGTCAAAATACTCGTAAAATATTTAGCCATTAAAAAAAAATATTAGATAAATAATTATTGAAAACACACCTAAAATTTGGGGCGTTACAACAGATCCCCCTTAAAACAAGTTTCGTCCCGAAACTTGCTATGCGTCGAACATCTCGGTCCTTAAGACCGAGGTATGAACTCTCAAACTAAGAAGGCTTAAACCTTCTAATCTATACGCATCATCTACTCAACTATCAACGCAAGATATATTAGATCATAAAACACATTCCTGCACGGGAACAAACTACACATAACACACACATGCACATAACTCAACAATGGAAAGAACTAGGTCTAACCCGTCGATTCTATCGATGATACTAGCTGAATGTAAAACTCAACTAAAGATACTATACTCCATCTTCCTATTAACCTCTTCGATTCTTCGTCTGCGACTAAATCACCATAACTGACAATCTGTCTCGAGTCGTGTATGTACTCTCTCGACTCATACACATGAACACCGGGTGAACACTCTCTACTCTTGGCGGCTACGCCAACCGGTAAACCACCTTCCCAAATCACGCTAAGATCTCAAAAAGGTCGGATATATCGGGAACTCAACTTCTTCTCGGGTATTTCTAAATGCAACATTTCCATTATGTTTCTTCTTTGCTTGTCTCTAACCAAGAAAATTAAACTCCAAATTCACACCATTGCCTTATGTTCTTATCAAACCAAACTTTGATGTTACGTTTCCTCAATTCTTGTTGCAAGTTACAAGTAATAAAGGAAGAGATACATATGTTATTACTTTTACATCGTTCCTCAATACCCAATCAAGACCTTGTCTTGGAGAATCACTTATACACTTCAAACCCATCAAACCTCGAGTCAATTTCAAAGTAGTTGCACCAATGAATCTCTTTTATTAACCCTTATCAACTCTTATGACCCTTGTCCATTTCCAAAACTTCTTCATCTTCCAACGTATGTTAGTCATTGATGGTATTACTTTGGAGAATTTCTCCACAAATTCCGGGAATGACCGGCACATCCAAGAAAACTTGTAACTTCTTTCACATCCTTCGGGGGTTGCCATCCCGAGACAACTTGTCATACAACTTCTCTCTTGTTCTCGAGTAGACCGAAATATCTTATCCGGGGCATTGGTAAGCCCATATTGAATCTCTACAACTCGTAGTGACCATGGTTTGACCAAAATGTCGTATTTGCACTATCGCAATCTCGAATTCTCAATTGGTGACAATCAGACCTTAAATCATTTTTGAAGAGACTACCGATCGAGTAGATCATCTATACGTGGTAAGGGATACTTGTTCTTCATTGTTATCTTGTTCAACTCGCGGTAATCGATGTACAAACGGAGATAGTTGTCTCTCTTTTCGCCAACTGGTGTTCTCCATAACAACTTCAAATCAAGAGTTTAAGATATATACCAATATGAACTTCGAATCGAGAGTTCAAGATAACCTTCGGAGTTCTCCATAACATTTCACTATTCTAATGAACTCTTTTCAATAAGTTCTTGCAATTGCTCTTTCACTTGCTTCCACATCTCATATCTCTACACAAGTGTCATTCCATACGGCGCCTTAGATATCGGAATTGAATCAAGCTCGACCTTAGTGGGAAAATCCGCATTCTGACATATTGGAATCCGTGATATCTCGGTTTTTGTCTTTTCCTCTTTCGTCACATAACGTAGTAACCGACACAACCTTGTCTTAACACTTGACAGGTGGTCATGGTACTAATGATCTACCCCGATCTGTTGAGGTGACGTCCTTCAAACACGTGTATTGTTCCATCTTTAGCTACAATGTTTATCGTTCTCTTTCAGAGATCCTTCATCTCTCGAACTCGAGAGACTTGCTCGAGTCTATAGGCTCTTGTAGCCTTATTTAAGTAATCCTATAACTTAATCTCATCCTCCCTCTTTGGTGACATGATTGTAAAGATCTTCTAAGGTTTCTCACTTAGGTGCAGCCATAAGGGTCCAAACTGCAGGACTTAATCGTGCTTCAAAACAATTGATCTTATCTTCTTCGCTTTCCATGACATCCCATCATATGGAAGGAGCTCTTCGTCTTCTACATAAGCTTTCACCATAAACATCCTTTCTTCAAATAGGCGTAGAAATTTATACTTCTTTTTCTTATGTAATGTCAAACCGACCGTAGAGGCTCTAACCTCAACCTTTCATGTACTTCTGGTACACCTCATATCGACAACAACTTCAAAACTTCTATCTTCTCTTACTCTTGTTGGTCACCTTATTCATCTCTCGGGACTCCATAAACAACTTCACAATCGCACTAGTATGCCTTTAGGCAGAATTCCCCAACTGCAACTCTAGAAGATCCACTCATGACTCCACCAAGCATCAACATCATAACCCTAAGCTTGCAGCATTGCCCCAATCCAGACTCCTCGTTTCTCGTCATAGTCACTATGGCTTCGCCACACGAGTCACAAAAACCTTGACTTAGCTTGGCTCGTGAAAACATGACATTCATTTCATTAGAACGGACATACTGTGTATCCTCTTATAATACTCCCGTCTACGCACCACAAACAAGAAAAACCTCACCTTCCTCTTGAGCTACTAGTTCCCTTTACCATGATCAGCCTTAAAACTTCTAATCCGGGTCGTTCTCCCATATGCCGTTCTCATGGCCTAAGAAGGTCGCAAAGGGTCATCTTTATCCTCCCCTAGGAGGTTTGTAACAGCTACTTGCTTGATCTCATTCAACATTATTTGATTTAAGACAAATGCACTTCTGTTGACGTAGTTCCTTACCATTGACATTGATCTACCGCGAATACTTTAAGCTCTTGTTGTCGATCCTCTATATGCCCATGCTCTTGTTTACTCATCCCCTCTACACTCACCAATAGACAACTCGCACTTGTGCGTTCTTAGTTGTCACCGCTTACCTTGTATTTGACGTTCTCCGAAGTCAACGACTTATTGTTCTACTACACTTCTCATGTTACCTTCTCATGAAGGCTACCCTTCTCGGGGTAGTTTACCTTAAACTCTTTTCCTCATTCCATGCTTCCTCTTCTTTATAAGGTAACTATATCTTCTTGGCCTTGTTGTTTCATATAACTCCCTTTCATAGACTTAATCATTCTTCATTGATGTCTTTCAAGAGCACCTTCCCAAATATTATAGCCTTAGATAGCGTCCGTTCGTGTTTCACTTGGTTGGTATCTTAAGTATTTCGACCAAAGCTCCTTGTTTCGTCTTTCATCTTCTTGGGATTATCATTTATACGCAATTCCTCCTTTTCGGCGTTTCTTATCCTTATCGTCATAATGGTAATCGGTCAACTCGACGTGAATCCCCACCATGCCCTTCTTCTCATAACTCTAGTAATGTTTTAACTTTACTTTTTGGTACCTCATAAGCTTAACTTACGGTATTTTAAATCCTTCTCACATGTTTCGTTCACTTCTTTCATCTTAACTTCAATGCTTAGAAACGTCTAAGGAAAGCTTTGCATCTTAATGGAACACCACATTAACTTTGATAGAACGTACTCATCTCCTCCTCGATTTACCTCTTTAGTTGTCCACACTTCTTCTCAAAGAACTTAAGTTCGTTCTCTCCCTTGGTCCCGTCGTCGTTTGATCATGGCCTCTTTAGAACCGCTTCTACACTTTAATGTTTCTCTCTTTACTTGTATCGCTCCATCTCCACCTCTCTTTATTCGTCTCGAGTTCTTCTTTCTACTTGTTCGTCCTTCGTTATGTCATCTCTACTCTTCCTCTTCGACATCCTCTTAAAGGAATCCGAGAACGCCATGGTGTTTGTTAACATGAAATGCTCAACTCGATAATTGAGTGTACTCCTCCACGTATGAACGCTATCCAAGCCAATCACATCGTCTTTAAAGGTGATGATACTATAATTATCATCTTTTCTATTAGGTCCCGTAACTTCATATGCTACTATATATAATAAGAATATGTATACATAACTATATAAATCCTAAGTCCATATCACTACCAATATAATACATCAAGCATTTCATCCACAATATAAGGTCCCAAAACATATAACCGTCCACATATATAACTACACATATATCCAGTTCATCATGCAACATACAATCACAAAGGAACATATCAATTCTATCATGCATAACTACAAATCTCATATCCATATCTACATATATATATAAATCAAGGTCCAATAAACTAAGCTGCCGAGATCGGCGGAAGGAGTGGTGGTCCGTACATTCTACCCCGACTCATGCATGTGATTTTGAAAACGAAAACTCAGAACCCGCGGGGTTCTGTTTATTTCCTTATTCGGCCTTTAGAAGATTGCGAGTGCCATTGTTGTCAACCTAGGGCTCTGATACCACTTTTGTAACACCCCGAATCCGCGGGACTCGGGGCGCTACGGGTTGGGACCTCACAATGGATCCCGACCCTTAGCCTGACAACAATTTCACCGGATCTTTCAACATGGCACAAATAAAGGCAAAACCGAAATTCCTTTTAATGCAAATGATAAGAAACCCGAAGGAAAACAACAAAAGACTTCAGCCGATAAACAACGCCAAAGACCAAACGCCATACACGCGGCATACTAACATAATAAACGAAGAATAAAACACAACCCGACTCCAACCAAAACCCACTCCTAAAATGTACGGAACCCCGGCTGCCCACTCTTCCGGATCTCTCGGCCGCAATCCTAACCTGCAAGGCAATCTACAACAATCGGTATAAAACCGTTAGCTAATATTCGAAGCATTAGAATCAAGGTGAAAGGCACAAACACAAGTAAAACAACATAACACACAATGTACACAAAATCACACAAGTCCGGTTTATTATCTTTTTATTATTAAGTCGTATCCCGTTCTAATTCAACTTCTTTTGTGACACGAGAATCTCCCGAAACTCGCCTCGGTCCCCACTTACCGCATGGAACGGTGGATGCCTCCGACCGTCTAACCACACGGGCTAGTCGCCAAGAACCTCCTAACTCTACGCAAGAGCTAGACAAGTTGTCACCGCCCGTTATCATACACTTGGGCCAAATAATATATAAAGGTCGGTAATCCTAATTCCGGTTTTATAAGTTATAATGAAAGCGATAAAACACACACCACCAAACACGCATCGAATCTAATACATAGAATACGAGCTAAGTAAGTCCGGAGACTTACCTCGTCACCACACTCAACTCACAACACTCTCGCTTCCTTAGGGAGGAAGCCCATAACCTGCTCACAAGAAGATAACTATATCAACAACAACCCACTCACAATAGAAGTCTTAGACTTCTATACAAATGATCTACGCAAGACCATTTGACTCTCAATTCTAGGACCGCATCCTAGAATCTCTCATGCTCACATCACACTCAACACAAGCTAGAAGTCCTTAGACTTCTAGACCCTATGAACTCGCACGATCATAACCCATAGTACATACTAGGATAAATATGTATAGTCCAAACAAACGCAACACTAACAACACCATGTTAGGATACGCATATCCTAGCCCATAAACTCAACAACCATATACTCCAATTCTCAAACCTCACAAGCCACACAAGATAACATTAACACCTCAAGTCATAAAACATTTCACAATCCTCAAATACTCACCTAAGGTCCATAACCACTACTTGGTATTCACTCTAAGTTACGTTATATCCAACCTAGCATGATACTACTAAACATAACTAGATTGAGGTAAAGGATACTCACACGACTTCAAAAGACGGAAATCGATCAACGGATGTCGACTTGGACTTGTTAGGTCTTTATAGGGACGCTTCCGAACCTAACACCAAAACTAAGCAAGTTTAGCTCATACGCTAAACTTGAACGGAATGTATAATATAAATATTCTAAGAAAATCCATTTTCAAAAGCTAACGTTAAAACTCGTTAAACCCTTCCCGGGCGAAAATATGAAATCAAACCACTTGGTCGTAAACCCAAAACTATCACTTGAACCATAAACCGAATTTAAAAATCCGTAATTATATTTTCCGGGCAATCTAAACAACATCATAAACCCAATGGTAAAACTCGTTCCCAAAGCCAAGGATAAACAAAACCGCTTAACATTTTCCGGACAAACTATACACTTATAAAAACATGGGTCATAATCTGCAAATAAAGTTATGGGGCCAAAACTGTAAATAATTCTGCAGGGATACATTTCAAATTTCACAAAACTTGGGTCAAAAACGTAAAATACAAAGTACGGGGTCACATTTGCAATTATAACCAAAATCAGGGGCCCGATTTAAATAGAGGGAAATAGGGTTTCTGCGTAACCCATTCCAATTGCTGCGGCGGTAGAGGAGTTGACGACAATCTTCACTGGGCTCCGGCTAGGGCAAAGCAAAGGAGAGAAGCGGCGGTGGAGGGACTGCGCAAGGGCTCCGATGGCGAGGAAGGAGGCGAGGCAAAACGTCGGGTCACTGGTGGTTGCGGAAGTTGAAAGAGATCCACGACAATTCTAAATCGATGGCTGCAAGAGGTGGAGATGGGTCGAGGCGGCCAAAGGCGGCCATGGATCCGGCGGTCTGGGTTGTTCAAACCCGACAGAGAGGCAAGGGCAAGGGCGAAAGCGGCCGGAAGATGTGGTGAGACAGAGGGGACCACAGGCGACAGGGATATGTTCTGGCGAGGTCAAGGGCGAGGCTGTCCGATGCAGCTTCGGTGAGCTTCGACGGTGGAGCAGGGACGCCGCAGTCAAGGCTCCAAATCGAGAAGGGCAACAGAAAGGAAGGAGATGAGGGTTTTCTCGTTTCTCAATTTGGACCGGTGGCGGGAGCAAGCGGACGCTCCAGTGTGAAAGGCGGACAGGGAAGGAGCGGAAGGTCTCCTTGTGGCTCGTCTTCAGGGTCGGCAGCAGCCCACAAGCAGATGGCTTGCTTCACCCTTGGTTGTTGGTGGAGGCGGGAGGAAGGCACATCGAGCTGGCTTTTTGGCGGAGTTCCAAGCCGGTGGTGCAGAACATTGAGTTTGCAGAGAGTAAAAGAGGGAGAGCTTGGGTTGAGAGCAGAAGGTGAGAGAAGAATGAGTTGTTGTCAAGAGCAGAAGAGAGGTGAGGGTAACCATGGGTCGGGTTGAGGGGTGGCGTGTGAGGGCTAGGTTTCATACCCCGGGAGCTGCAAGGTAAAATCATTGCAGCTAAGTTGAGCGTAGGTGGGAAGACGTCACACACGTCACACACGTAAGGGGAAGAAAAAGGAGAAAGAAAATAAAAAAGAAAAAATTGTGTAATAGAATCAACTTGATCAAAACTAATCGGAATGAATTCTCCGGATCGGCAAATATTTTCGTACCTTTCCAAAATAAATATGTGGATAAAAGTCTATATATATATATATATATATATATATATATATATATATATATATATATATATATATATAAGCTCGAAAAATTTAATTTACGATGTCAAAATACTCGTAAAATATTTAGCCATTAAAAAAAAATATTAGATAAATAATTATTGAAAACACACCTAAAATTTGGGGCGTTACAATATGAATGTTTACTTTGGCCTTGACAAAAGTGGTGACAGGTTTTCTAGGAAAGCTCCTATGATAACCTATACCATTTGTGTCAAGGGAGGACTGTTCTTCACCCATCATTCTCTCAAGATTAGCTTTTGAACGAATAAACTTAATAAGTGCAGTCTTTTGATCTTGACACATCTAAGTTAGATCAACTTTCTCTTTCTCTAAATCGATATAGTTTTGATGGAGAGAAGATAGATTGTCCTTGAGAATCAGGTTCTCTGATTCCAAGGCCTTTATATTGTTATCAAGTTCTACCTTTTGTATGTTAAGATTTTCAATCTCCAGAGACATTTTACTTAGTTGTTTTTCTTGCTCAAGTAGCTTTTCTTTTAAAGATTTTATCCTTATTCTATGTTCCTTATCACAGATGTTAATATCTTTAAGGAATTGTTTCAGGTCGATTTCAGGTTGAGACATAATAGTACTTACCACATTGTCGACATACAAGTTTGAATCTTCTTCATGATCGGCCATGAGACACAAGTTAGCTTGTTCTTTTTCGTCTTCTGATTCATTTGTTGATTTTGAATCACTCCATGAAGCAACCATAAATTTCTTCTTTCGATCATTTTTCTTGAAGTTGGTCATCTTCTTTTGTGGACAATCCTTCACAAGATGATCTGTTTCACCACATTCAAAACAAGTTAGTACTCTCGTTTTCTTATTAGAGTTAGAAAACTTACCTCGGGGTTTTGATGCTCGTGGATATTCTCTATTAGTAGATTGTTTCTTGATCTTGAGAATTCTTGCGAGACCCTTAAAGATCATGGCGATTGCATCTTCTTCATCATCATCATCATCATCACTCTCCTCTTCGTCTTATGGTAATTCATCTCTTCTTGATTTTAATGCCAAATTCTTGGAGTTGGATGGGAGCTCTCCATCTTCTTCACCAAGAACCATTTCATGTGTGATGAGTTTTCCAACGAGGTCATCAAGAGGAAGAGTTGTGAGATTCTGAGCTTCTTCAATAGCAGTCATCTTTGGTCCCCACTGTAACACCCCAAATTCTAAGAACTCGGAGAGCTACTGGTTAGGACCTCACAATGGGTCCCGACCTTAGTTTGACAACAATTTTACTAGGATCTTACAACAAGGCACAAAAGTATTAAAAACATTTGAAAACTTTAAACAATATATACATGAAAAATATGTATCAGCCTTACAAATCAAAGGTACTAAAACGACGCATACGAAGTATATAAGACAACCTCGTCCCTAACTAAATGAGTACGTGGACCCGGCTGACCATTCCCTCCGGATCTCTCTACAACTGTCTTAACCTGCAAGGCATCTACAAGCGGTATAAAACCGTTAGCTAACATTCTATGCATAAGTATAAAGGTAAAAGCACAATCACACATCATACACAATCAACATCCAACACTCAATCCTCTTATTATCTTTAATTAGGTGATAGTTCATTACTAATGATACTTATTTTGTGACACGAGGGATTCCCAAACCTCGCCCCTGTCCCCATTTACCAACGCGGAATGGTACTAATGCATCTAACCGTCTACCGGACTGGGCTGGTCGCAGGGAACCTCCTAGACTCTCGCAAGAGCTAGGCAGATGATGTCACGACCCGTTATCATACACTTGGGTCAATTACGTAAATAATAAAGTCGGCCTAATCCGGTTTCGTTGTTTATCATAACTAACAAACACCACTCATACACATTACACTCATACAAGAAGTCAGCTAAGTAAGTCCGTGGACTTACCTGAATCAGATGTCGACTCTCTTAATCACAACTCAATCGGTAAATGTAGGAATTCAGTAGCCTGTTAAAGGAGGCAAGTGTGTCAGCACACTTTCTAGGTAATTAGAAGTCTAAGACTTCTAAGACAGTAGATCCTATTAGAGCAGATTTTAATACTGTACCAATTTATGGTAAAATGACTATTTTACCCTTGGTCCCGAAACTTCCAAAAATTCCATATATCATGCCTAAACTCTTATTTGAGACTAAAAAGTCCTATTCTAACTCCTAAAGATGAGTTTGGTTACAAACTGGCAATTTACCTATTTTCCGAAAGATCGTTAAGGTCCAACTTCAGCTTCAAATATGAAATTCGAATAAACTTATAAAAATTCCGAAATAATTATCTAGATCATCTATGATATCAAATCTACTCATAGAAGAAAAAATTTCTTAAAACTGTTAAAGCATCACTTCTACAAAAATTTCTAAAGTTGGTTACAACACTTAACAAACAACACACTGTCTTAACTTTGAAAAATCATAACTCCTAAACTACTCGCTGGATTTATCCCAAATTTTGATATGTTCTACTATAAAATTTTATCTATAATATATCCAAAATTCAGCCTCAAAGGAGATCAAAATCCTATTTAAACTATCTCACAAAACCGAATTTCAGCACAATAGAAAAACTACTTACGACTACATCTTTGAAAAATCATAAATCCCAAACCACTCGCTGGATTCCTCTCAAATTTTAATATGTTCTACAACAATATGTCAACCATATCATATCCAAAATTCAAGCCCAACGGATATCAAAAGATTATTCAAAACCATCTCACAAAACAGCATCACTTGCTGTTTTCCCCAACACTCAGCACATATATAAAAACTGCATGAGGCGTCAACTTTGGAACACAATAACTCTCAAACCGTAACTCCTATTCTTCCCAAATTTTAGTATGTTATACTATGTACTACTTTCTATGACATATCAACCAGCCAAAAAGGAAGAGTCTAGCTTACCCAAATTTGGACCCGAAGTTGACTGCTCATCACTGTTGGAAAACTAAGAAACTGCAACAGCTCATTGTAGTTGTTCCTTGGAAGACTGCACTGGTTCTGGGCTTGTCGACAGGGAGATGTAGCTTCAGACTTGGATCGACTGCGTCCGACTGCGTTGAGTCTTCTAGCGTGCCTTATTTGTGACGAAAGATGGCTTCGATGCTCCACTCCAGAGGCGACAGACGGCTTTGATGCTCCACTCCAGAGGCGACAAAGGAAGGGCAACTGAAACAATCGGTCACTGTTGCGAGGAGGGGAGCGGAAATGCAATCACTGCTGTGAGGAAGCGATCTGTTGCAATAATGGTATGTACGCAAGAGATGTCTGATGGTTATGGAAGGTAGCAGCTGAGGGGGTAACGGAAGGCGTAAAAAGTGGGAGTTACGGTTTCTTTGTAACGTCTTTCATAGGAGCTTGTGATCTGCAGAAGGTTCGATGTTCTCTTGGGCTGCAAAGAGATGGGGCCGGCTTCTCCTCTTCATTTTTTTGCTGGGATGATCGTGCTACTGGGCCAGCACACCAACAAGGCAAAGGTTGGGCCGAAATATTAAGGTAGGAAAAGAGTGGTGTAGTGTTGTCAGAGCTTGTCACAGCCTTGTCAAAACGTGTCTGGCCTTGTTAACTGCTTGTCATGACCTCGCCTCAGCTCTGTCATGGTCTCGTCTAAAGTCGTCGTTAAGGATTAATTATAAGAATTAGGGTTTGATATAACTCTATCATTTTATATGAATTAAATTCAACATAAAATGATAAATAATTATAAGAATTAGGGTTTGATATAATTCTATCATTTTATGTGAATTAAATTTTACATAAAATGATAAAATTTGGGAAGAAAGAAATACTAGATAGAATGGGAACCGTCAACGACTCGAAGTCCGAATGGATTCGGAAATAAACGGAATAAAAATTCCGAATATTACATCATTACCCCCTTAAAATAAGTTTCGTCCCGAAACTTAGAACAAGGTACTTAATTAAACGACTTCCATACATAAACTTGTTTATCCTAGTTTCACTAATTTTTAATTTCGTTTTCTAAACCCCTCTAACCCTATTAAAGCGTAACAAAAAATCCGGTCGTTACATCAGACCCCCTCAAAATAAGTTTCATCCCGAAACTTAGGATAAGACAATTTTGATCGGCCTTTAAGGCACCAAATGGGTGTGTTTGATCATTACACAAAAGTCTCGTCATTCCAACATCTAAGTATCATATACATCAAGGTTACCAAAAGAACACATCACTAACTAAACACTCAAACATGAAATAAACAAGCAGTCAAACAATATCACATACAAGGTCAAGCCCTGACTCGGTACTCCCCAGGTTACAACTATCACTACATAAGTCTTTGTAATGTTACGTCTCTTGCTATCCCCAAAGTCTTAAGTAGCCTTATCGGCTTCTCATAAAACCACTAAATCTTAAGTCTTTTCAGGTACTTAGATCACAAGCGCCTGCTGCTACCACGTTCTAGAGTGGTTACCGGATATCTCCTTGGTATCATCCTGCTCAACTGTTTGATCCTCTAATATGATAACATAACCCGTGTCTGGTAGGTATTTCCCCACTGAAATTCACAAACTCAGTTCCCAAACTTAGTCTCCGTGTTAAACTGAAGCTACCCTCTCCAATATGGTGAGGAAAACTAGTCCATCAATCACTTTTAAACCGCTTTAAAACTTTCAATGGTTTTCCTTACACAAATCACTTCTAGATCCTTTGATGACCCTACGGAAAAATGATCTATTCAACTTTCTTCCCTCTGTTATGACCACTTGCTTCCAGCCTTCTGAAAAGGTTCTGACTACACAATTAGGTCAAAGGTCTTGGACATCCACCAACATTTACCAAGTGCTCAATGCTCTTCGTATCACGACCCACTTGGTCTTGTCTTTTAATATTACTCAGTCATCTTACTCCTCAAGTAAGGAATCGTCACCTTTACCCTTTTCAGGTCTAACACTCGAGACAACAAAAAATCAAATCTAGTGGTCATCCTCTTTGTTCACTTGGCATTATTATATTATTTACAGATCTCTCATATATCATTTGCTCAAACTTAGGTTTGTCACGCATTTTCCAAGATCTTAAGTGACCTAGAATACGTCCGGAATGACGGTATTAGACACAAAGTGATCTCCTATCAGCGTTATTTGATCATGACTACTCAATAATTGTTAACATACCATCAGCAGTGCACTCTTTTCTCCACCATGGTTATCAGACCGATAATATCCCTCTGACTCAAAACGCAACTATGCTCTGTTCCGATATAATATTACACATAAAATCTACTCCGAGATCATGCTTTCTTAAGCACATTTACTAGGTTGCAAGTATGCTCCTGTCGCTTCTCATTCTTATGTATCTTCGACTCAGGATGGTAGTTACACCCTTTGAGCTTTCTAGTGCAGACCATGCACAATATTTTTATTACATCATTAATTCTTTCCTAATCCATCCTGAAAACTCACTCTAGAGTATTCTATTAGTATAGAATTCCACACTACTTGTCTGGCAACATGTAACAAAGCCATCACTCTTCACTCGGATCCATAAAAGTGTACCAGTCTCCTTCTATTACCTCTACATGCTCATTAGTTTCCGTACGACATTTCTAGTCACTTCATATGGCCTATCTCACGTTCCTTCCAACTAGAATGCATTTCACCAACTATCACCATCTTAAACTCGACACGACATCCATCAGTACCATTGAGCTTCTTGCTCTGTGGGTTAGGACCCACCATGCTTCCGCTGCGCTACTCTGATTATTTTGTTGTCACCCCTTAATCATAAGGACGTGTTCTGTGAGTCCAAAATGATTAACCGGATGAAGTACCAAGTACTTTCCTTACTTGTTTTCCTGAAATAAAAGCATTATTGGAAAGCAACCATCTTCCGTTTACTTCCTTATTTCTTGCAACACCGATCCAAACTCCCTGACTCGACCAGAGTTTGGTCTTAACCAGACAAGAAATAACCTTTAACGCAATCCTCTCGATACCTTTTGCTCATCCTAGACGGTTGACGTTGCCTACTTGAGGAAATCCTCCAAGGCGTCGGTAAATCTACTCCATAGATCCACCGTCACAATTATCTCTTCTTAACGGCACATAACTTGTCAATACTAAACAATATTTGCACGTCCTTGGTTGACATCGGTTAGTCTATAATTGACTTATCTCAATTCCATACCTCTACTGGTATTAAACTTTTGGTGCACATCACCTACTAGATTAATCCCTTTTATCCTTCTTTAGTTCGTCTTATCTTTCACTCTTTTGCTTTCTTTGGGACAACTCTCTTTCTCAAGTCTCACTGTGCCATTCGCCTAACGCCAAAAGTCGTTCTTAACACTCCACGATAGATGGTAAGCGTCTTGTAGTTCCAATGAATTTTAATTACCACCCAATTGTAGTCCCTTTACAAGGACCGTCTGTGTTGATGACTTATGTTCTATTATAAATGGGGTTAACCTAGACTTTTGAGTCCCTCACAAGATTCTCACCAGCACAGGGTCTTAATCGGTGTTGTTTGTAATATTTCCTTCTAAATCTCGGTTGACTATGTTACAGGGCTTCGATCCTTTCGATACTGGCGTTGTGATTCCTCTTAGAATTCTTATCTTTTAAAGAAGACAAAACGTCTCCCGGCTCGTGAAGTCTACCTTTCGCTCTTACATTAAGTTGTAAGTCTCCATTCCGTGTTACTTGTGACCTGTCAAAATTTTCCTTAGCTAGTAGGTAAACAGTTGCTCATAAAAATCCTTTTATACTTCTTTAGTTCTACTACCTTCCACCCTTCCGCTTCTTATGGGCTAACTCCATTTCTCTAGTCCGATTGTGTCATTCATCTGGCATAAATAGTCGTTTCAAGTTTTTACGATAGCTTGCAAGCGTCTTTGAAATTCTTATGGCCGTAAGGATCATCCACTTACAATTCCTTTTGCATGGACCATCTGTGTTGATGGCTTAGGTCCCGTGATAATTCGGGTTACCTTGGACTCTCGAGTCTAGCATGGCCGTTCTCCCATACAGATTTCTTCACTGGAGTTTGTGGTAATATCGCCTTCATGAAACTCCGTTGACCCTGCTACAGGCTTCCATTCTTTGGATATTGGCGTCGCGGTTTCTTTCAAACTACTTATATCTCTGAGGAGGTCAAAACCTCCCCACGCTTGTGGAGTCTGCCTTTTCACTTTTACACTCAATTGTAGGTCTTCATTCCGTGCACCTTAGATTCTCGCACCCGGATTGACACTTTGTCTATTCTGGTTTCTCATGCCCATAATGGTCTATGGGGCATCCGCCTCGATGGTAATGCCCTTGATTTTACAATCTTGGTTGTACTCAATTCTACTTGTCTCGTTCCAATATTGTTATCTCTACTCCGCACTCTTGTAGTCTCTTGCATGGTTTTATAATTCATCTCTCAGCTTCATACAACCAAGTCCCTGTATGACCTTCTATTTCTTCTATCTGAGTTGACTCGGGAATTCTTCCTCATTTGATTGTACTTATATATGGTCAAAATTATCTCCACATCTTTACTTCTTCGCCTATTAGTTCTTTGGATGGTTAACAAGGGATACTAGGACGCCCACCCGAGTATAATATTTGATCCAAGGTCCGAGTCCTTCTTCTCGTGTTGAAAACTCTTCAAGTCTGCCACCGATTTATCATGAGGCGATAATCGCTTCATGATATCACAACTAATGAATATAAAATTCCTTTAGGATAATAACAAGCTAAGCATACACAAGTATATAACATATAATAATAAACGTCATAAAAACTCTATCTACTAACTCCTATCGATCCAAGTTGCAGAGATCCACGGAGAGCGATGGTGGTCCGACGTACTACTAACCCAACAACCCGACTATGCGCGCGTTAAAAAACAGAACTCCGTTTTGAAAATTTTAGACCCCTTTTGGGTTCTAGTTATTTTATACATTTGGTCTTTCAGAAGATTTCAAGTGCCATTGTTGCCAACCCAGAGCTTTGATACCATATTGTAACACCCCAAATTCTAAGAACTCGGAGAGCTACTAGTTAGGACCTCACAATGGGTCCCGACCTT
The DNA here is from genome assembly GCA_033239125.1 of Fagopyrum homotropicum. Classification (NCBI taxonomy): domain Eukaryota; kingdom Viridiplantae; phylum Streptophyta; class Magnoliopsida; order Caryophyllales; family Polygonaceae; genus Fagopyrum; species Fagopyrum homotropicum. The sequence continues at coordinate 52,656,898 of BSWB01000003.1, read as the reverse complement.
AGTTTGACAACAATTTTACTAGGATCTTACAACAAGGCACAAAAGTATTAAAAACATTTGAAAACTTTAAACAATATATACATGAAAAATATGTATCAGCCTTACAAATCAAAGGTACTAAAACGACGCATATGAAGTATATAAGACAACCTCGTCCCAACTAAATGAGTACGTGGACCCGGCTGACCATTCCCTCCGGATCTCTCTACAACTGTCTTAACCTGCAAGGCATCTACAAGCGGTATAAAACCGTTAGCTAACATTCTATGCATAAGTATAAAGGTAAAAGCACAATCACACATCATACACAATCAACATCCAACACTCATTCCTCTTATTATCTTTAATTAGGTGATAGGTCATTACTAATGATACTTATTTTGTGACACGAGGGATTTCCAAACCTCGCTCCTGTCCCCGTTTACCAACGCGGAATGGTACTAATGCATCTGACTGTCTACCGGACTGGGCTGGTCGAAGAGAACCTCCTAGACTCTCGCAAGAGCTAGACAGATGATGTCACGACCCGTTATCATACACTTGGGTCAATTACGTAAATAATAAAGTCGGCCTAATCCGGTTTCGTTGTTTATCATAACTAACAAACACCACTCATACACATTACACTCATACAAGAAGTTAGTTAAGTAAGTCCGTGGACTTACCTGAATCAGATGTCGACTCTCTTAATCACAACTCAATCGGTAACTGTAGGAATTCAGTAGCCTGTTAAAGGAGGCAAGTGTGTCAGCACACTTTCTAGGTAATTAGAAGTCTAAGACTTCTAAGACATTAGATCCTATTAGAACATATTATAATATTGTACCAATTTATGGTAAGATGACTATTTTACCCTTGGTCCCGAAACTTCCAAAAATTCCATATATCATGCCTAAACTCTTATTTGAGACTAAAAAGTCCTATTCTAACTCCTAAAGATGAGTTTGGTTACAAACTGGCAATTTACCTATTTTCCTATTTTCCGAAAGATCGTTAAGGTCCAACTTCAGCTTCAAATATGAAATTCGAATAAACTTATAAAAATTCCGAAATAATTATCTAGATCATCTATGATATCAAATCTACTCATAGAAGAAAGAATTTCTTAAAACTGTTAAAGCATCACTTCTACAAAAATTTCTAAAGTTGGTTACAACACTTAACAAACAACACACTGTCTTAACTTTGAAAAATCATAACTCCTAAACTACTCGCTGGATTTATCCCAAATTTTGATATGTTCTACTATAAAATCTTATCTATAATATATCCAAAATTCATCCGCAAAGGAGATCAAAATCCTATTTAAACTATCTCACAAAACCGAATTTCAGCACAACAGAAAAACTACTTACGACTACATCTTTGAAAAATCATAAATCCCAAACCACTCGCTGGATTCCTCTCAAATTTTAATATGTTCTACAACAATATGTCAACCATATCATATCCAAAATTCAAGCCCAACGGATATCAAAAGCTTATTCAAAACCATCTCACAAAACAGCATCACTTGCTGTTTTCCCCAACACTCAGCACATATATAAAAACTGCATGAGGCGTCAACTTTGGAACACAATAACTCTCAAACCGTAACTCCTATTCTTCCCAAATTTTAGTATGTTATACTATGTACTACTTTCTATGACATATCCGAAAACCAGCCAAAAAGGAAGAGTCTAGCTTACCCAAATTTGGACCCGAAGTTGACTGCTCATCACTGTTGGAAAACTAAGAAACTGCAACAGCTCACTGTAGTTGTTCCTTGGAAGACTGCACTGGTTCTGGGCTTGTCGACAGGGAGATGTAGCTTCAAACTTGGATCGACTGCGCTGAGTCTTCTAGCGTGCTTTATTTGTGACGAAAGATGGCTTCGATGCTCCACTCCAGAGGCGACAGACGGCTTCGATGCTCCACTCCAGAGGCGACAAAGGAAGGGCAACTGAAACAATCGGTCACTGCTGCGAGGAGGGGAGCGGAAATGACGATCACTGCTGTGAGGAAGCGATCTGTTGCAATAATGGTATGTACGCAAGAGATGTCTGATGGTTATGGAAGGTAGCAGCTGAGGGGGTAACGGAAGGCGTAAAAAGTGGGAGTTACGGTTTCTTTTTAACGTCTTTCATAGGAGCTTGTGATCTGCAGAAGGTTCGATGTTCTCTTGGGCTGCAAAGAGATGGGGCCGGCTTCTCCTCTTCATTTTTTTGCTGGGCTGATCGTGCTACTGAGCCAGCACACCAACAAGGCAAAGGTTGGGCCGAAATATTAAAGTAGGAAAAGAGTGGTGTAGTGTTGTCAGAGCTTGTCACAGCCTTGTCAAAACATGTCTGGCCTTGTCAACTGCTTGTCTGGGCCTTGTCATGACCTCGTCTCAGCTCTGTCATGGTCTCGTCTAAAGTCGTCGTAAAGGATTAATTATAAGAATTAGGGTTTGATATAATTCTATCATTTTATATGAATTAAATTCAACATAAAATGATAAATAATTATAAGAATTAGGGTTTGATATAATTCTATCATTTTATCTGAATTAAATTCTACATAAAATGATAAAATTTGTGAAGAAAGAAATACTAGATAGAATGGGAACCGTCAACGACTCGAAGTCCGAATGGATTCGGAAATAAACGGAATAAAAATTCCGGATATTACACCCACTTGGCTTTAGGTAGGATCCTTAGAACCTTCCTCACTTTCTCTTCATTTGTGAAGATCTTTCCTAGTGAGTCCAGGTTGTTCACAATCTCAGTGAATCTGGTGAACATATCTTTGACTGATTCATTTGGATTCATCTTGAATAGCTCGTATTGTCTGAGGAAGATGCTAATCTTTGTTTCCCTAACTTGACTTGTTCGTTCAATCGTTCATAAGTGATAACAAGCTTGTCCCGTATTTCTTTAGCACTCTTGCATGATGAGATGCGGTTGAATTCATTTGCATCTAATCCACAGTATAGTAGGTTCATTGCTTTATAATTCTTTGACACACTGTCCAGGTCAGCTTGTCTGAAGTCATCTTCCTTCTTTGGGACTTGGACACCTTCAACCGTTGTCATTGGAACTTTAGGTCCATTTTGAATGATGCTCCAAAGCTCCATGTTCTGGTCAATAATGAACATACGCATGAGTGCTCTCCAGTGAGCAAATTTGTTTCCACAAAAGAGTGGTGGTCGAGATGAGGATCTTCCTTGAGCAAATCCACCATCACCTACAGGATTCATGATTAGTCTACCTGATGGTTAAATCAATAAACGTGAGTCTAGCTCTGATACCAATTGAAGAACCGGTAGGTGAAATAAATAAGGTAAAAGATACTTTAGAAGGGGGTTGAATAGAGTATGGGAACTTTTTACAAACCAAATCTCATGGCCTTGAAACTCCTTTCAAGGGCCTTGATGTCGATTTGTGATCTTTGTGAAACTTTGATTTCAAGGGCTGTGAAACTACTTTCAAGGGCCTTGATTTCTTGCTCCTACAAAACAAAGTTAGTCACAGTAAAGTATATATGGTGCGGAATTGAAAAGATCGACACAAGGATATGTTTACGAAGTTCGGCTCTAAATAGCCTACTCTCCGTCCCAAGGTATATCCTTAGGATCTAACTATCTATTATCAGCTTCAAAGAGTCCTAGATACAAACTAGAAGAAATCCCCTTCTTCTCTCACTATAGCCAATGCTACGACTTAGCTCCAACTCTCAACCTAGTTATAATAGCCTAGTTACTTCGCATAGTAACACACACTCTAGTATAACACTATTTAGATCTTCCAATTGAGCTCTTGTGTTTTCTCTCTCTAAGGGGATATGGCTTTTAAGTAAAAGAGTGAAAGAAAAATAATGAATGAAGATTTTTAGGTTGCTTGAAGACGTAAAGATGTTTTCCTGTGTAAGCTTATGTATTTGTCTTCTACGGCCATCTTATCCATTTATACTCGTCTATGAAGAGGTCTTCTAGCCATTGTAGAGATGACCGTTTGAAGATGAATCTTCTTCTCCATGAAGATCGTTTCTTGTTTCGAGATAAGGTAGACGTTGCAAATCTTCAGCTCCTGAGAACACGTCGAGTCCTTAGCTCCTTGATCTTCTCGTCTTCTGTTGAATCGAGAGAGAAGATATTTTGCCGCTCTTTGATTTTAGAAAATCTTTTGAAAAGATTCTCTAATCTTCGGTTGAGATCTTTCTTCAGTTGATGAGATCTTTCTATTAAAAAAAAATCTTCCTGGAAAATCTTCAGCTCATTTGAATCCTTGTTTCATGCATTTGTAACTCCAAGGCCTTTGAGATCGTCCCTTTGTAAAAGCTATCTTCCTTTTCCTTGAGTTATACTTCAAGGCCCTTGAAATCCATATCAAGGCCCTTGATATTTTGATAATACCTGCACTTAATTCAAACCAACCGACATCTAGAGAATATAATCAATGCATTATTAGTGTATCCAACTACCACATTTGTGTTAAGTCTTCCATCATCAACACCTGTAAAACATTTATAAACAAGGTGGAGTTTTCAATATCCTCCACTAATCTCCTGGTGAGCCGACCAGTACAAAGTGTGTGTTGTTTAATATAAACATTAACGAACAAATGACTTTAGGGCCTCTTTGTTAGGAGTGCTAGTTATCATAGGTAGGAATGTCGTTGGGATGGTCCCAAGGACAACCAATGCAATCTGATAATAGGTGGTTGTTGCACATGCGACAATAGGTATTTCCATCCAATGTTCTTCAGGACACGGAGACTGACTCGTCCAATAAACGTTTTGAAGGACTTTGTCAAGCTGATTGAGGATGACATACTACAACAATTAACAAGTAACATTACGTTAAAATCAAGGATGCTAATTAAAACGTAACTTTATGAAATAATAACTACCTTCAATGCTCTTCTCAAACTTAACTCCAGAAGCATATCCCTCCGTATTACCAAGTAATCTTCATCCGATAATCCCAAAACCGCGGAAATTGCTCTATATCTAGAGTGGTCATCTCCTCGTACATTGATTGCTCTCAAAACATATGACTCCATGAACTTTGGGAATTCTCCTTCTCTCCAATGAAATTCAACATCCGCGAGTTTTTTCCTTTACAACACGCCTTACTAGTAGGAGTCGACTCCGGTGTAGAATCTACATCTTTTGCTTTCTTCCCTTTTAGACACCTTGGACCACGTGTAGCAGAATGCTCAAATGAACTAGGCTCTCTTCTTGTTGATCTCGAGGTTGGGGGTCGTCCCTTTGCCTTGAATTTTTGTGCCGGCTCCTTCATCGTCGTACTCCCGGGGTTCTCGATGTCCTCCAATAAAGATGCAATCTTATCTTGCTCATCCGGGCTAAACATAATTGAGTCCATTCTTTCTCTACACCTATTTAGTGTCGCTTGGCTTGGGTTTGAACGATCATCATCATCACCAATATCATCATCGGGAAAATAAACCAGAATCCAATGAACTTGCTTCCAAAATAGGTGTATCTGACTCAAAATGATAGGTCTACGAGTCCGGATTGCTATCCTAAAGTCATGCATACATGGCACTCCATGAACCTCTCTCCAATAACTATCCCGACACACTTCATCATCTCTTGTATGTCTAGTCTTGGTGTAGTTATTCCACAAAAGCATGAAATACTCGTTTGTTACGTAGTCTCAAAGCAAGTCGAATATCGGTATACACATCTCTCGTGGAATCCTCTCCCGTGACATCTCTAGAGAAGCTTGTAACTTATGGACTTGATCCCTGACCATCAAGTGTATGCTTTCACAAACCAACTAGAAACCTCTAACACTAGAATCTAGTGTTTGTTTCAACAACTTGTGCGCGGACTCACACCTAAAAAAAAGGTTTATTACAAAATGAAGAAATGTTTATCAATGTAGTGAATGTTTAAACAACTTACGCATTTGTCGTTCTTGTGACAAAATGATGGTGTACGTCCGTCCAAGCACGTATGATTGCCTCGTTGTACGGGGTAAGTCATGTCGTCTTGAGATAGTTCATTAACCTCGGATATGATTGTCAATAGTCTCTCATTTCCAACAAACGCTGTTGGTAGCTTCCATTAGATCTCGACTCGAACAAGACATGGCAATGGGATATGAAGATGGCTTCCGATTCCTTATTGCGCAATATGAGGGCCGCTCTGTTAACAATGTTGCATTTATATATGGAACGTGCACAGTATATGCTTCACCTCGGGAAATACTACACTCAATGCGCTTATAAGACCAAGCTCACGATCGGTGGCAATCACCTCCGGGGTCTTTCCGTATAACAAATAACGGACCCTCTTCAAAACCCACTCGTAATAATTTCTATTCTCTTGTGCCATGAATACAAAAGCAATTACGAATGTCCTCTTTGTGCTAGTGATGCCTACGATCTCCAACAATGGCATATTGTATCTAAAAGTAATAAAAACAACGATTAAGTTCAAGTTTTCTAGGAAAATATGATTGAGTGTATGATATAAAGTAAAAATGCGCCTTGAATTGAAACTTACTTGTTGGTCTTATACGTCGAGTCCATCACAATAACATACAAAAACATGTTGAGAAAATGTCTCAAGTCGGGATGTGAGATAAATAAATCAATCACCTCATTAGAATCCGGACTTCTCCTGTTATTCACATAATATTCACGTTCTGTCAACGTATGAAGTGCTTGTTGTAATGATCCTCTTCCTTCTGCTTGTTCCATTCTAATCTTTAAACCGGTGTTGTAAACTTGTCGGATGGAGGTGACATTATCAGGATCCTCTAATTGCACGGATTTTAAAATATGTCTCGGTTTTAAACCGAAACTCAATTCACACTCCACCTTTTGGCTCTGCTTGGGAGTCAAGCGTCCTACATATGCATGACCCCTTAACATCGAGGGAATTATGTGGTTGTGGATTCCACATACAACCCTCACTGTCCACTTTTCCTCTTCAATTTTCGTTCCATTAAGTTGAAATAAGCACATACACTTCTTGGAGTTTTTTTCCGGTTAGAACTTGGAACATGGTCGGGATCAACGTCTTTTTCTTTTCTAGGTCTCCGTATCTATCACAAGCCAATTGTAAGATACGAAAACCCCTTCTATCCAACCATGATTTTTTTAATGACTAACACCATATTCATTGCGTTTGCCATATACCGAGTCCACCCCAATAAGTTGTCTCTATTCGCAAAATATATGTGAAGCTCAAATTTTGACGAATAATCGGTACCAAGTGCACGAAAATATTCCATAACATCCTAAATAAAATAACATAGAGTATTATTTTTACAATACACATATTATATTCTTAATTGTCTAAAGCTATTCCGACTAATGATACAATTCGGATTCTCTATTCTAACATTGTCTAAAGTTATTCCGACTAATGCTACAATTCCGATTCTCTATTCTAACATTGTCTAAAGCTATTCCGACTAATGCTACAATTTCGATTCTCTATTCTAACATTGTCTAAAGTTATTCCGACTAATGCTACAATTCTGATTTTCTATTCTAACATTGTCTAAAGCTATTCCGACTAATGCTACAATTCCGATTATCTATTCTAACATTGTCTAAAACTAATCCGATTAATGCTACAATTACGATTATCTATTCTAACATTGTTTATAAAGTAAAATATAAATGAGTTTGTACACTTACTTTAAGTTGTGCGACAAGTTCTTCCCGATCACTATATTTATCAATTTCGAACGGCATAACAAAGTTTTCACCATCGGATTCTACATCTCCTTCGGAAAACGTCGACATTTTAACGGATTTCTTTCTTTACGTTGTTGTGGTTTAGATGTATGTGAATAGTAAAATGATGAGACATGTAATATATAGGCTCATAAAATTTCAAGGGCTCCTTTCCAACAGCTACATTTCAACGGTAACATTTTTAAAAGAGTAACGACAAGAAGGAGGCGGAGGTCCACCTCCTTCTTGCCCGGGGGCGGACTTCGCTTCTGTTACGAGCGGCGTCCGCCCCAATAGTACCCCTATTTTTATATTTGATTTTTTAGATATATACTATTATAATTTTAGTGCTTTGAACAATATTTCTTTAAAAATTAATGAAAAAATATTTTTATAATTATATTTGAAAGAATTTGGACTATTAGGTTTTTTTTGGTTTTTGTTTAAGAAAATATGCCCCATATTTTTTTACCACTTTTATTTAATGGTAGGTAAAACTAATTAACCCTTATATTAAAAAAAAATGTTTGTTATTTGTTATGTAAGTTTTAATTTTTAATTACTGAATTTATTCTTTTATTTTTTTTTATCTTTTTTATTTTCTTTATTTAGTTTTTTTTTTTTGGTATGCATACCGGAGTTTCACATACCGGAGTTTCACATACCGGAGCTTCACATGCCGGAAGTTCACATATCGGAAGTTATCATACCGGAAGTTATCATACCGGAAGTTATCATACCGGAAGTTATCATATCATACCGGAAGTTATCATATCATACCGGAAGTTATCATACCGCAAGTTATCATATAATACCGGAAGTTATCATACCGGAAGATATCATATCATACCGGAAGTTATCATATCGGAAGTTATCATACTGGAATTTATACCAAACAAACTAATTTTATGTCATAGTTTAGAATTAAGAATTACATACCGGAGAATTACATACCGGAAGTTATAAAAATGGTATGAGCAAAATCGCAACATTCAGGTATCAACCTTGAAGCAACAAAAATGTCTCTAGAAATGGTATAACCTTCTTGTTTGCCCAGAGACGATCAAGACCACTGTCAGCATCACCCTGAGCGAGCAAATGTTGTAAATTCACCAGTGTAAATATCATTGGCATCTGATATGAACTTCCGGTATAAAAAAATTTCGATATGAACTTCCGTTATGAAAAATTTCGTTATGAACTTCCGGTATGAACTTCCGGTACAAAAAATTTCGGTATGAACTTCCGGTATGAAAAACTTCGTTATGAACTTCCGGCATGAACTTTTGGTATGAACTTCCGGTATGAAAATTTTTGTTATGAACTTCCGGTATGAACGGTATGAACTTCCGGTATGTAAAATGTATGGTATGTAAATGTCCGGTATGTAAATATCCGGTATGTATTCCGATCGGATTATATTAGGAAAGAAAATCTACCTAATCAATTATATTAGGAAATGGACAATAATGATTATAATAAATAATTTATTAATAAATATTAAAAATGATTTTCTGTTAAAAAATTGTTTCTTCCAAACTAATAATTATTAACTGTGATTTTGCATGGTTTCTTTTTTTTTTTTTTTTTTTTTTTGAAAGAAAAGCTTCTTACGTATTATTAATATCAAACAGCAATACATTAATCACTTGTTCAGGAAAACCACTATGTTGGTTAAAAAACGTAGGCGAGGCAGGAAAGCTGGAAGCCAGAAGGTGAGCCACTTGGTTCGTCTTCCTCGGTGTATAAGACCAAGTACACTGCTCCATATTCGTAGCCAGCTGCAATATCTTTGTGATCAAAGCTCCCAAAGGACCTCGGATTGTCCGCTCACGACGTAGCAAACTAACCACCACTTTAGCATCGGTTTCGCATACAATCCGACTCCAGCCCTGCACAAAGGCCAACTCCACTGCCCAGAGAACCGCCATCCCCTCCGCCATGTCCACCGTTCTATCCTTGGGAATAGTTTTCGAAGCAGCAAGAATTGCCTCCCCCGATCGGTCTCGTGCGACCACCCCAATTCCTCCCGTTCCATCGTGTCTGATCGCAGCATCGCAATTCAATTTGATAATCCCAGCCAGAGGCCTAATCCACGTCCTTAAATGGAAGGAAGCAGCAGCCTGTTCATCTTTTTGCTGGTCCATCGCTTCATGTAAACACGCATCAATTTCGTTCTTCAAATGCGCACCATCCATCCGCACCCCTTCAAAAACCCTTAAATTCCGACTTCGCCATATCCACCAACAAACCACCATCCATATTCGTAGCCCTTCCATAGACAATTTATCCCAGACCTCCCACGCCCACTGACACACGTCAACCGCATAGCGCCCAACACGAGCCACTTCCGGGTATAGTTTCCATATATGCCGACTTTCTTGACAGTGTAATAGAATATGAAGTTGGGATTCTTCCAACCCACAGGAATCACAGGAACTAGGCACACACATTTTCCGCTTAACCAGGTGTGATCTACACGGTAAAACCTCCCTGCAAGCTCTCCATGCGAAATCTCGAATTGACGGAGCCACCGTCACCGCCCATACTTGTTTCCAGAATCTATTCATGAAGGAATTCGACGGTCCCACTCCCCCGTTCTTCTTACTTGCTTGTAAGTTGGAAGCCCAATAGTAACCTGATTTAACCGTATACTCCCCATTCGTACTATGAAACCAGAAGTATTCGTCTCTCGCCTCATGCGTAATTAGAGTAATCTTCAGTATTTCCTGTACATCGCACGGTTGAAACGTGTCATGGATAACCTCCTCCCGCCAAGTCCCCGAATTCCAATCAATAAGATCGATGACACGCAGATTCCAGTCAACATTTGCCGGAATAACTACCGGCCTGAATGAGACTGGTCTTGGTATCCAAGCATCCTTCCACACGTACACATTAGCTCCACTACCAATTGAAAAGCACGTACCAGCCTCCAGAATAGACCTTCCTTGCAGCAAGCTTCGCCACGAGTAACTTGGTCTAAATCCCGTTTCAGCCTGGAGGAATGAAGAATTAGGGTAATATCTAGCCTTTAAGAGCCGAGCTATAAGCGATTCCGGATCAGTCAGAAGTCTCCAACCTTGTTTTGCAAGCATGGCCAGGTTAAACGCCTTTAGGTCTCTGAAGCCCATCCCACCCTTCTCCTTAGCACAACTCATGTTCTTCCATGACATCCAATGTATTGATCTTTTGGTCTCTGTACTCCCCCACCAAAACTTGTTCATAAGGCCTTCAATATCATTACATAACCCTTCCGGCATTACAAAACAAGCCATAGTATACTGTGGTATCGCCTGAATAATAGCCTTCAATAGAACTTCCTTTCCCGCTCTACTTAGACTCGTTTCCTTCCACCCTTTAAGCTTTTTCCATATACGCTCTCTTACACTTGCGAATATAATCTTCTTCGACCTTCCCACCATGGTAGGAAGTCCAAGATACTTCTCGTGAGCCTGGACCTCCCTAATCCCCATTGAATCCGACAGAAGGGTTCTATGTGCCGTCCCCACATTCTTACTAAATGATAGCTCCGACTTTGCTAGGTTAACTTGTTGTCCCGAGGCAACTTCATACTCATGAAGGATCTTTCTAATCTCAGCACTTTGTGCAACCGACGCCTTAGCAAAGATAACACTATCATCCGCAAAAAATAAATGAGAGACTCTTGGAGCTGTACTCGCAATCTTAATTCCATTAAACTTCCCTTCCAACTCGCTTTTTCGAATCATCGATGACAATCCCTCTGCACAAATGAGAAAGAGAAACGGTGATAAAGGGTCACCTTGTCTCAATCCCCTCTTCAGATTATCTCCTTAACAAAATAGGATACCTTTTTGGGTCCAACCCCGCTGTATCAAAAAAAATTAGGCAATACCATAAGGTTTGTCTTGTTCAATAGCGTCCAACCCCGCTGGGAGCTGGTTGTCCACTCCTTCCTCATTCCTCTCCTATTTCTTCCAACTTTCCCCTTCTCCAACCAACAAAAATCCTATACCTGTTCAGTTTAGATCTACCCCTCTTGCTCTCGATCTGTGACGGTCATGAAGAGATCTACTCCCTCCGTCGATGAAAAGCTTAAGAAGATCAGGATCGATGCCCAAGATGAAAAGGAAGAACTAGCGGCAGATGAGGACCATGGAACCGGATTCGTCAACTTGGACGACAATCTTCTGTACGAGATCCTCAAGCACGTCGACGCTAGGTCTTTAGCCATGTCCGCCTGCGTTAGTAAGCTATGGAACAGGACGGCGCTGGACGAGCGTCTTTGGGAGCTCATCTGCACGCGCCACTCGTCTCAGCTCGGATGCGGTACTCAACAGCTCAGATCTGTGGTACTTGCGCTCGGAGGATTCCGCCGACTCCATTCCCTTTATCTCTGGCCACTGTCGAAGCCATCGTCTTCCTCAACTTCGTCGGCGATGGCGATTCCACAGCCTCGCCTGACGACGGCGTTCTCGATGAAACAGCCTCCAAAGAATATTAATAATAACAATAACGGCCGATTTGGAAAGGATGAGGTTCAGTTATCGCTTTCTCTTCTATCAATTCGTTATTTCGAGAAGATGAATTTTCCGGTGAAGGACAAATAGATAAGGCAAAAGCTACGGGAATGGTAGCACCTACTTTATCGGAGATTTTCTCTGAAATAATTATTTCTGGTTGATCGTGGAACTTGAATCCATAGTCCTGAGTTCCTGATTGTGTGATGATTGTAAGCTCGTCTGGTCGTATTGAAGTGCTGTATAGATCCAGTTATCGGTTTGTCCTCTTGTCGCTTGAATCTCATTGTAATTTTTCAATAGTTAGGTATGAATCTGGAATGATTTGCAGTTTGTTTAATGAATTCCCAGCGGAATTTGGTCTAAGAAGAGGTAAGTGTACAAAGATTGATCCACAACCATGTTAGTCTTAGCGTGTGAGGCAGTTGCATTTAATCCGTTCGAGTTGTTTTTGTCTGTTTGTCGACGTCACATTGAGGATGTGGTCACCGACGACTCTTGGAAGGAATCAAAAGCTAATGTGTTTGTCTCTCAGTGGCTGGTGGGTCCCTAGTCGGCCAGAAAAAGAATAAAGTTTATTTGGGCTGGGCCTGAGCATCACAAGCCTTTTACTTGCTGGAGCTGACCCATCTTTGAATCATCTATCTTCAGTTTCCATCAAAACTCAAAGCCCAGCGAAATGACTATGGTGTAGTGGGTAATTCTGATTGATGAGCAATCCAACAAGTAAAATGGTTCAGTTTTACCTAAACAATCAGATTTTTGACAAATCTTTTCTCAGTTTCTTGCATCTGTACACTAGAAAAATGATTTTCAAGAAACAAAAAAAATGATGCAAATGCAAAATCTAAGAGGTTCAGGGAAAACAAAGACTGTTTGTCGCCCTCTCTGTTTCTTGACTAGTTCCATTCTCACTCATTTGCGTGATTGATGCCCATGCTGGTCCATGTAATGCCTCACCACTTGTTCTATCATGTATACTAATGCAGCCATCTGTTCCTCGCTAAAGGGCTGAGGCACCTCCTCCGGCACCACGGGAAGAGAATTCTTGCTGACCATATGACCAGATCCGGAACCCTGGTTTGAACCCTTGCCTGAATCGAATCCGGGAAGCGAGAGACTCAAAGCGGTATCAGGCTCTTTAATATTGGGTGTGATATCCCTAAAAGGATCAGGCCTGCAAACATCATGAGAAAGTGAGCCTCTGGAATCGCTGACATTAGATACGGATGGGGTTCTGGGGTTGGAAAAGAACTTGTGCTTGAGAACTGAGTTCCAACGGTTCCTGATGGCGCTATCTGGCCGACCGACAAGCTTTTTGCGTATGGTAGCCCATTTGTTGCGGCGTTTGGCCTGAGCCTTAGCGATTATAGCGTCCTCGGCAGGAGTGAAGTGGCTGTGATTAATCCCCGGATCGAGGTGTTCATGCCACCGGAGCCTGCAAGAATTCGCAGATCTTCCCGGAAAGGACTCGCTTATAACCGACCAGTTGCTAGGACCGTTCTCATGTACGATCTTCTTCAATAGCTCGTCTTCTTGTGAGGTCCATCCGCTTCTGGACGGATCCGGATCTTTAGAACTAGAAGAAGCCATAGAATAAAGTGGAAGTGTACGATAGGAGAAGAAATGGCGGCAAGTGCTTGTAAAGAGGGTGTGTGACCGGCTAAGACGGTGTGAATCACCGGTGATTAGCCGTTGAGAGAGGCTTCCAGTTCCAAGTAAGGCAGTTATTAGTTATTACTTGCCGAAACAGCTGTCAAGTGACACGTGTCGCCTTACGATTCTTCCATGTGACATGCGAAATTAACACCTGTATTCTTGTAACGGTTTAAATAAGAACTGTTTTAATGGACCAATTAGTTGTAACTAAATAAATAAAAATAAGTTCGTTTTCAATGTAAACTGGTTTACCGCATTTTGTTTCAAAAAGAAACCATGCAAAATCACAGTTAATAATTATTAGTTTGGAAGAAACAATTTTTTAACAGAAAATCATTTTTAATATTTATTAATAAATTATTTATTATAATCATTATTGTCCATTTCCTAATATAATTGATTAGGTAGATTTTCTTTCCTAATATAATCCGATCGGAATACATACCGGATATTTACATACCGGACATTTACATACCATACATTTTACATACCGGAAGTTCATACCGTTCATACCGGAAGTTCATAACAAAAATTTTCATACCGGAAGTTCATACCGAAAGTTCATGCCGGAAGTTCATAACGAAGTTTTTCATACCGGAAGTTCATACCGAAATTTTTTGAAAGTAAAGCCGAATTACGTACGGCTTGTTTGGGAAGAGATTATCATGAGATTCGGAGAATATTAATTAGGTATGTAACCTGACATAAACTATATATTTACGCTAACATATATCATTTACGTTCAACAATATAATTTAGATGCAATTTAGACTGACAAAATCACGATCTACCTTAAAAGAAAATCGTCATAATTATTTTTTTAGAATATAAATTTAGTAAAACTTCTTAGAGAAGCTCAATTTTAACGTTAGATCATATTTTTTAAATTTTTTTTTAACAATTTATTAGGTTTAATTTTTTAAAAAAATATTTAAATTTAGGCATAAATGTCAATGATTTTTACGTTAGATCAATTTTTTAAAATATTATTTAAAAATATATTTGTAAAAGTTTTTAGGTTTAAAAATACTATAATTTTTGTTTTAGTAGAGTATATAGATTTATGAAAATTGTTTTACAAAAAAATTATTTTAAAATTTATTAATTTAACATCTAGTTAGTTAACAAAATCTTTTTGTTTTAATGACTAACACAAAATTAATTAGAAATGGCAATTTGATAAATATTTTTAAAAAAAAGCTGATGTGACATTTCTCGTTGTTTTAAAATTTATTAATTTTGCACGGGATTTTTGAAAAATTATTTTTTTCTATAAATTTGTTTTACTCGTATTATTTAAAAAACTAGTGTATATCCCGCACCTTGTGCGGGTATAATTATATAATGAATATTTTGGGTAATATGTCATCAGTCATGCGAAATGTATATTTATGAAATATAATAATAGAAATTCACCTTTAATTATTCACAAAATGATTAAATAGTCACGAATAAATAATTTCTTATTATACACTAAAAATAGAAGACGAAAACGAAATACTTAGTAAAATAGTACCCGTAAAGTTATATTTTTATTTAAAAAACATATATTAGATTTTAAAAAATTGGAATTTGAAACTTTGTAAATTAAAACAAAACAGTTTATAGATAAAAATATTTATATTAAAAAACAAACTTGTTACTTTAATTTTATAAACAATAATTTTAGTATGTTAAATTTAAAATGTATAAGTCAACTATTTAATCATATTGACGTGACTTTACGATGGTACTAAACATTATTATCAAAATTATATTTTAAAGTATAATATATTTTACAATTTTAAATTATAAGAATTCAATTTTTGTAAAATTGTATTTCTAATAGTAAAATTGTTTTTGCGACATTTTTAATCATATGATTCAAAACAATTCCGATAGTTATTTAAAAATAATTCATCAAATAAGAATGTCATAATTAAAAAATAAAAAAATTTATGGGTTTTATGATGAACGGATCGCAATTTCTAATTATTATGGTTAAAAAAATAATAAATTGAATCATCTTAATTTAATTAGGAAAGAAGATTTAATGCAAAATAAGATATATGAAATATTTTAAAATAATAAACCACTTTCTAACATATATTGAAAAAAATTAACAATTCTTTTAGTAAAAACATAAGCCGAACGAAATCTTGAGACAACAAAACTGATTTCTGAAGCGACTTTTTTAAAAAGTAAACGAATTTTAAAAAATTTTGAAATATCAAATATTTTAACAATAAATAAAATTTGAAAGGAACTTTGTAAATAACAACACAATAAATTTTAACAGTGACAAAATTTATTTTTATTTTTATTTTTTTTTGTAAAAAATTGATTAAATTATTTTTGCCTCCTCAACATTATTTTCGTAAAAATAATCTGAACCGAAAGATTTGCAATAGAAAAGTTTGGAAGAAAAAAAATATTAATCTAACAAAATCCAAATCAGAATGCAAAAAAAATATTTTAAAAATCCAAATCATTAATTTTTTTATTATTAAAAATCGATATTAGTCTAACAAAATCCAAATCAGATGTTAGTCATAAATATACGATGCATGAAAGTGAAAATATTAATCTAACAAAATTCAAATCAGAATGCAAAAAAAATATTTTTAAAAAACAAAAAAAAAAGGAAGAAGATGAAACAAAAAGATTGGGAGCAGAGAAGGTGGAGGGACGAAAGCTTATCCGATTATTGAGAGCAAAAATTGGGAGCAAAAAAGTTAAGTAAAACAAAGAATGGGAAGGGAAAGCAGAAGAGGATGCAAAAAGATTGGGAGCAAAATAACACCTGAAGCTTTATTAAGCGAGTCGATGAATGGCAATTCGTTCGTATAAAAAATGAATCACAGTAGAGGGATAACAATATGGTAAATAACCTGAAAATTCAAAAGAAGCACCTTTAAAATATTTTTCGATTTTCAGATTGTAGATAATAGGATTCCTCGTCGAAGCCTGAAAATAAAAACACGCAAAAAGATAGTATTATGAAAATGTTAGACTCAATTGTTTAGGTATTTATAGTAAATAGGAAATCGGAATTTAGTTAGTAGAATCCAAATTTAAATACTTTAAAATTGGAACTAATAAAAGAAAAGATCCGCGCTACGTATAGATTTGCTTAAAAGATTCGGGCTATCTTTTAAACAAATCTAGATTTATTAGAGATGATGTAGCCTAATTTATTATAAATTTAAAAAATCTGAATAGTTTAGGCGAATTCGTCTAAAGTTGATATCAAAATAAAAAAAAATCTTACCCAAATCCGAAATAAATATGAAGTTTAGTAAATATAAAATGATAATTTGAAATAATTAATTGTTATAACCAATCAATACTTGTAAAGATACATTCAAGTTAAAAAATTAAAATTTGTTTAATTAGTTATTTTAGAAAATTTTTTTAATCCTTTTCAGTAGATATTTTTAGATTTAATAGATTTTATATAGATTTGCTAAAACGTATAGGAGTGGTTATGGATTTTTAATTTTTATTAGATTAGTTAAAAAAATAATTTAGATTTGATAATTTGAAATAATTAATTGTTATAAACGATTAATACTTGTAAAGATACGTTCAAGTTAAAATATTAAAATTTGTTTCATTAGTTATTTTAGAAAAAAAAAATTTCATCCTTTTTAGTAGATATTTTTAGATTTAATAGATTTTAATATAGATTTGCTAAAACGTATATAATAGAATAATTGTTCTCAGTTAAAAAATGTTATAACTAACACAAATAATTGTCCCTCGCCGTCCTAACTAACACAAATAAACAAAATTACTTGATGAGCAAAAGACATTTTAAATAATACGATAAAAGTGATATATAATAGAATAATTGTTCTGAGTTAAAAAATGTTATAATTTCAAACTAAGTATTATAATTTCTCAATAAAACATATTATTTAATTAAAAAAAATAGAAAACTTGAATTTTCATTTTAAAAACTAAAAAACAGTGACTTTTTATTTAAATATTTTTGTTTGTTAATAAAACCAATTATAAAATAAAACATGGATTTTAAAAACAAATGTGATCGAACCCTCTCAGTAATCAAAATTTATCTTAAACACTGAGTAACAATATAATTCCAGAAGCTTTAACAAAATCCAAATCAGAATAGCTTATTAGATATTTATTTTTTCCTCAAAAAAAAGAGAGATATATTTTTGGTTTTCTTTTAATAAAGCATCACATATTTTAGTCGTGATCAAGATTACTTTTAAAAAAAATTTATACATTGTGCATGAAAAGTGGAACAGAATATGCCTGTCAGTTTTAATAAATCTGGATTCAGTTAGTATATTCGGAATTAAGTTAATAATAAAGCATATACCCGATTTTTTTTTTAAAAATTTGGAAAAGCTAGCGCCATATCATTAGGAACAGAATGCGATGGTGGTAATGAACAGAAAGTAACGATTTTTGTTTGTGTTAGTAAAAATAACGATTTTTACTATTGTTTAAAAACATAATAAAAATCTATATTTTCTTTCAGTAAAAATCACTTTTATCAACTGAGCGTTAATGAACAGAAAGTAATTAAAAAACATCAGGTTTTAGATTGCTTATAAAAAGATTGGCGCCGGAGTTTGTAGAGAAAGAGAAGGAAGAATCACTATTTACTTAATTAGGAGATTTAACAAAATCCAAATCAGAAGGTGGAGGGAGCAAAAAAGGTAAGTAAAACAAAGAATGGGAAGGGTTGGCGCCGGAGTTTGTAGAGAAAGAGAAGGAAGAATCCACCAAAAAACAAAAGAAGAAGATGAAACGCTAAAGAAGCAACTTTGAAAAAAAAATGAGAGGGATAACAATATGGGAAATAACCTGAAAATTCAAAAGAAGCACCTTTGAAATATTTTCCGTTTTTCAGATTGCTGATAGAAGGATTCCTCGTCGAAGCCCGAAAATCAAAACACGTAAAAAGACCAGTATTATAAAACGTTAGACTCAATTGTTTAGGTATTTATAGCAAATAGGAAGGAAGTTAAGCGTACGTTAGACTCAATTGTTTAGGTATTTATAGCAAATAGGAAGGAAGTTAAGCGTACGGGATACGCTTAGGTATAGATTTGCTTAAAAGATTTGGGCTATCTTTTAAAAAAATTATAAGATTTATTAGATTTGTTACAAAAATAATTTAGATTTTGTTTTAGGAAAAGAATGTTTTATGGCTTAATTGTTGATTTAATAAAAGATTTAATCCGAGAAAAATTCTGGAGTCGCCACGTCAGCATTAGTGTAGTCTAGTTTAGTAGTATATATAGATTCATTTTTTTATAATTAATAATAATTTATATTGCGTATGTAGTAAGTATAAATTATGTAAGATTAATCTTACAGTGTATAAAACTAAGACACTTCATTGATTTAGTATTTTTTTAATTAATATTGATAATTAGGTGTAATATTGGTTTATCAAGTTAATTTAAATAGTATTTAATAAATATATTAATAATTAATAAATATGATTAGTACTTAATATTGATCAATTATTTTATTTACCATTAACAAACATTAGTTCGTCAACAAAAAACTAAAACGTAATAACATGTAGTAATTATTAAACTGTTATAAAAGTCTAAAAGGAATACAATTATAATTTGGGCCAGTTTTAATGGGTGAGACCCGATTAAACTATTATAAAAGTCTAAAATATGTAGTAACTAGTTTAGTTCCCGTGCCTTGCACGGGTATTTTGTTAAAAGATAATTTGAATGTAGTGTATGTGTATAATTGATAAGGATATAAAATGTTATATCTATTATTTGCAATAACACATATATAATACTAATTAATCACAATTTCAATCAAATATTAACACTTTAAATCTTACATTGTAAGTGTATTTATTTAAGTATAAATCAAACAAAATTTTAAATATAAAAAATTGTGGGTTTTTTAGTTAGATAATAGTAGGATAATCAAATTTGTTAAGGTAGTTTTAAAAAAAATCTGATTTTACATATTGATTCAAAACAATAAAAAAAAATAAAGAATTGAAATTGTGAGATGATTGACTTAGAACGTTGACTATATTTTATTACATACAATTTCCGTAATAAAATAAAATATGAATTACATACGTGAGACATTTTCGGTTAAATATATACATAAATTTCTAAAGATGCATGATTTTGCTTTAAAGATTTTCCTATAACCGAATCAATACAAATAAATTAAGATTATGGTTACATTTCAAAATTAAACTAAACCTATATTTAACGTCAAAAAATAAATTTGATAAAACGATTACAATTTTAAATAAATGTTGATCAACTCTTGTTAGAAAATCAAAATAATCAAAATTTTAATTAAGGAAAAAACAGAAAAATATACATTCAAAATGAAAGCTAATCTATAGAAATTAGTTTTGCCAATTTTCATATTAAAAAAAAAAAAAAAAACTAAATCAAATCTATATAACAACAAAATTTCACATTAAAATAAAAGAAAAACTAAATCATATTCATTTATATTAAATTAACAGGAAATCTCAATTTGATTACATTGATAATTTGATAATTATTAACTAAATTTTTATAAAACGTAAAAAACAAATTTTGTATTTTTGGGTAAAAAGAGAAAAATTTGCCGACGATTGGAAATATTTAACGAATAATCAGAAAGCATTAGTTCATCGATCGACAAGAGTTTGTTCGTTTGATTGGGGGATCGAAGTTTGTTCGTTCCATCGTTAATTATCATAAAAAAAAATTTGTTTGATCGAAATTGGAAAGAATAAGCAAGCAGATTTCGTACCACCACCGTAAACATAAAGAAAGTGAGATGATCAATGTAATGACATTAAAAAAAAACAAACGGTGACCTTAAATATGAATGAGAGATGTATCATCTACCTTGACACCTTGTGAGCGTACATTTAGAAGGAAGCAATGGAAATTGTGTAGGTTTGTGACGATAAGAGTAGCAAATATTTATAGTGGGTTAGTGTACGATGGAAGACTCGTTAAAATATATTTTTATTAATTCGATATTATCTCAATGAAGATTTGTAACTTTGAGAGGAAGTTTTATAGATATAGATATAGAAGATTTGACTAAAACAACATAATAACGGATTAATTAAGAATTAAAAACTAAAAATTAAAAATCAAATCAAAATTGTAATAATTAATAAATAAAAGTAAATAAAAACTAAAAGTAATCCCGTTAAAAATTTATTGACTTGAGATTTGAAATATTGATTACGTAATATCTTGCATCTTTATCTTGTTCTCCTTTTTTAATTTTTTTTATTCAGATTTAGATACCATAAAACTTTTTTAATAATTTTTAATATTTGGGATAAAATTTAAAGATTTATATCTTTGAAAGATTTGGTTGCTATTTCAAATTATAAAAATATCAGTTTAAATGGAATATTAGATCGGCTAAATGGAATAAAATTTTTTTAGTTATTTTAATCACATTTAGATTACTAAATTTAAAAATTGACCAAAGGTTAATTGCCGAATATTTTGCAACTTTTTTTTAAAATATTAGGGTTTTTTATAAAATGTTATTTTTTGTTGATATTGTTTGGCATTTTAACAAATTTTAAAAAAATTTATAATTTTAAAATTTTAATATGGGTTGAGGTTAATCTTCTAACAATAAATTTTTTAACTATTTAAAATATAAATTTTAACATCAATGGCAATTTAGTAAATATTTTACCAAAAAGCTGATGTGGCATCTCTCGTTACTTGACATGTGGCATTAGCGTTCTTTGTTTTAGTAAGTTATATAAATTGCTAAAGATTCTTAATATATGATTGTTGCCATTATTTTAAACATAATTCGGGATTTTAATAAAATGAAACTTGAATTAATTTAATTTTTGTAAATATAAATTGTGGTAGTTAGAATTTGGTGCAAAGATTTCTTATAAAATTATAATTAAATATTAATAAATAATAATGAAAATTTAGTAATTAATTTAGAGATTAATAACAATGGCAATTTAGTAAATATTTTACAAAAAATTTGTTTGTTTTAATTTTTGTTACGTGAAATAATATTTTTGTTAAAAATTACGTGTACAAAATCTATATGTAAATACGTAACTAAAAATTTCAATTAAAATATAATCTTTAACATAATTCGGATTTTCATAAAAATAAACTTGAATTAATTTATTTTTTTAATATAAATTGTGTTGGTTAGAATAGAATCCGGGTGCAAAGAATCTCTTATATAATTATAATTAAACAATAGTTAATCTTTATTATTTATTTAGCAATTCGACTTCAATTTTTTAAGAATGGCAATTTGGTAATCTATCATAATTTTTTAAGAGTGACATTTCAGTAAATATTTTACAAAAATGCTGAGGTGGCATACCTCGTTGATTGACACGTGGCAGTAGTGTACTTTGTTTTAGTAAGTTATATAGATTTGACTGTTGATAAAACATTATTAAATAAATTTTTAATAATTAAAAGAAGATTATCTAATAAGATTTATAAGTCATAAGATCCATTATATATCATATTGCATGGAATTTAGGGTGAACGTTTAACTGATAATTTGATTTAGGTCATCAAATCGTTAAATTGTTATGTTAATTTACAAAATTGACTTGTAAATTCCATAATTAAATAAATAGATTTTGTTCAATATGATTTTGTTAAACCTTTTTTCATGTTTATAATTACAAAAATTAAATAAGATCACATAAAATTTTAAAATATAATTTTTAAAAATACTTAAATATTTTGAATAATTGTGTTAGTTTATGAGAATATATGCGGAATTGAACAAAACCCTAATTTATATAAATATACTCATGTATCGTTTGTACCTTGTGTGAAACTGTATTTAATAACTTCTTTGATATTTATAAATATTATAATGAAGGTTTTGATTCTTAAAAAGTGGATAACTATGCCACACTTTTCTCAAATTGAAGTCTTTTTTTTTTGTTTTTTAAAGTTTTTGGATTTTTAATACCCAAAGGCTCGTTGCATTTTAAAATTCTTTTCTTAATAATATTTTGATCCCGGAATAATGAATTTTAAACTAAAACTGTTACTTAGGGCAATATTTTGAAACATACAAACAAACAAAATATAGCATTTAGTTATCAATTGAATATCGTAATTAATCTCACTGTTTTTTTGTATAAAAACAAATCTGATTATTACGATAATACAAAGAAGATTGACATTAGTTCCTCAATTTATGTGTATATAGTTAATGTATATATAAACAACAATATACATAAGATGAATTGGATCAATTGAAGATTAAGAACAATTTATGGAATTTAATTATTGAATGTTATATAAAGGCCAACACTTTAAACAAATTAGGAGAACGTGTGAAAAAGAAAAAAAAATACATAAAATCAAATCAATAACTTTAATCCGTTCAAGGAGCGGAGTATTGAGAACGGAGTATTGAGAGATTAATTAAACATATTAGAGCCGATATTTCACAATGAGTGAAAAAACTTAGAATATTAAGCTTTTTGTTGGTAGATTTGCAAAAAAAAATTGTCAAAGTTAATAAAGACGAAGAAAAACTAAGTTCGAGGAGGTTAGATGACGTTGGAATCGTCATTAATCGCCACCGATGAACATTATACAACCAAGGAGATCGTCGAGGATGATAGAATGGTGTTTGTCTCTTATATATATATATATATATATATATATATATATATATATATATATATATATATATTTTGAGGATTCACGATCGGATGAACATGAACCTAGTTTGGAGCAACCTGCATTTCAAAATATAAATATATTAGTTTTCAAATAAAAAGTAAATAATGAAAGCACCGAGATAGTAGAACATAACGAATGCATAACAACGAAAGTAATGAAATCACCGAGATAGTAGAACATAACGAATGCATAACAACGAAAGTAATGAAAGCACCGAAGTCTCACCTCTACGAATATATATACCGCAAAAAATTAGGGTTAATTAGGATTAACAAAACTTGTTGAGAAAGCTTCTTTAAATTAAAAATTGGCTATCGAGATTTTGAAGAAAGTCAAATGTAATTATCTAAATAATTTTTTTAAAAAATTTTTATATTAAAAAATAAATTGTAAAATGTTGACATTTAAGGATCAATGTATATCATAACTATTTTGATTTGGATGAGATACGTTCCGTTACAATCTCGAAATAAAAATTTGCAAAAAACCTGCAACTATCTATTAATTTCAACTCAATTAAAAAATATATTAAGAATTGAAAAGGTAAAAAAACAAACGTAACAAAAAAAAATCTGTTTTTTTTTTAACAAAAATAGTTTTCTAAAGAACTTGTACTGAGGATAAGTTACGGTTAATCTACTTTTGTGAAATTTATTAAGAATTTAAATTATTCTACTGTTAATATACTTTTGTGAACTTTATAAATAATTAAATTATTCTGTATCCACATAATATTTGCTTTGGCGAATGCTATATAATTATTTAAAGTTTTAAAAAAGTTAAGGAACTTCTTAAAGCTTTCGATTTAAATAATTTTTTGTTTTCAAATTTTTGCTTTTTTAATTTTTTTTTTAAAATTTCGTCTTTGAAGAGATATCGTGGGTATTTTAACAAATTTTTAGAAATTTTAAATTTTCAAATTTCTTTAATTTATATTGTTGAACAATATTGGTAAAATATGTTTTTGTTTTAAAATTCTGATTACAAAATCTAGATGATTATGCAATTAAAAAAATGCTGGTTGAGGTTAATTTTCTAACAAATTAAAATATAAATTTTAATAATAATGGTAAATTAGTAAATATTTTACCAAAAAGCTGATTTCTTCGTTGCTTGACACGTGGTATTAGCATCCTTTATTTTATTAAGTTATATAGATTCTATTAAAAAATAGTAAAAAAAACATATACTTATCAAATTCTATTAACATATAGATTATGCTTTTAAAAAAATTTAGATTTGTAATTTGCAATCTGAATTTTCAAAATTCAGAAAATTTATGTATCAAATTCTATTAAAAAATAGGAAAATATTTTTTTATAAATTGGGGTTGTTAGAAATTTGAATCAATTTTCCCTAACATTTAGGAATTTAATAAAAAGAAATTTAATTAATTTAAGTTTTTTAATATAAATTATGGTGGTTAAGATTCATTATAAACTTATAATTAAAATAATTAATAATAATAACAGTTTACTAATTATTTTAAAGATTAATTAAAATGGCATTTTAGTAAATGTTTTACAAAAAAATTCTATGTGGCATTACTGGTTGATTGACATGTGGCGGTAGTGTCCTTAGTTTTAGTAAGTAATATAGATTACCATTGTAAATCAAATAAATTATTTAAACAAACTGCAAATCACAAAAAAAAGTTGTTTTAATAAAAAAAACAATACAATTAGAAAGTATTAAAACCTTAAATTTATATATTTATTTTATTTTTACAATTTATTAAACATACTAAAACTTTTTTTAATTAATAAATGAATGTTTTACTACGAATCTAATCGATGTCATGATATGGTGAAAAAACCCTATAACAAGTTGGAGAAAGCGCATCCCGCGTGAATAGCCCTTCTGTCATCGCCGTCACACAAAATCAGAAACCCTAAATCTAACATTTCTTCTCTTCCACGGCTCTTCCGATGTGTGAAAATATCCGACCTTCTTTGTCAATGTGTTAGGGAGAACCCTATTTCCATCATTTCAAATATTTCTCCTCATGAATGTCTAAGGACGATGAGGTTTTTTTCTTCTTTTGGCCTTTCCGTCTCCTTGAGGATAGTTTCCTCTATTTTAATAAAAGAACGAAAAAAGTAAGGCAAATTTCGGTGATGCCTAATGGGCGATTTGGCTGGTGGTCGAAGGTGGTTCGGCGGCGAGGGTGTGGCGAGACGAGCACCAGTTCTCTGTGGCGGTTGAAGAAGCTCTTTTTGTCTATGAGTCTCTCTCTCACACATTTTTGTTTGTGGATTAGATGGTTTGTGGCTAGGCGGGATTTTGATTCCATATGTTTATCCACCTACCGAGCAAGGAACTTGGCTCATTTAAAACACAACAGTAGCAAATAATCAATATCCAAACACAAGCCGTATCTCTTCCTATCTTGTTTGAATAAATGGTGTATTATATCTAAGCTACTATATTTTTTTGTTACTAAACAATCTGATATGAGGACCTTATGTGCCCAATACGCATTAGATCTTCGTTTGTTGTAAACGTTGATCTTTTCAATAAATGGATCCTAATTATTGAACCTCTGAAAGTGGTGTTTCCCTTCACCTCTATCTCGGCTCTAAACTATGGAAAGACTGTCAAAATCGAACTTGAGATTCCATTGGAAATTCTTGGACAAAATAAGGAGGACTTGTCCGCCTCTTAAAAAACAAAGAGATCTAAAACGGGAATGCATGAACAAGCTGGCAACCTGCATTATTTTTATTAAAATTTGCATCTTTTAGAGAAAATCAACTTCTACTAATGTCAATTTATTATGAAAAATCAAACTATAGAAACATATTATTTTTGGAAAATAAACCTTTTATCCGATCGGAATACAAAACATCTTTGGAATAATTCTATTCCATAACTCGAACAAATATAAACACATTGAAGACACTAAGAGCATAAGATAAAAAGAAATCACCGAACATACTAAGACCAACCCTTGTACTCACGTCTCATTTACTTTCTTCACGATACATATAGAAAGGTATACTCATTTTGGAGCGACAAATATTATCTTTGAATGGTTTGTGTGCGCTTAAAAGTAGGAAATCTGGCCCCATTTGTATATAAACCTAAGAACTGGTTAAGGAAATATGGTAAAACAATCTTACTTATGGTCCTTAGCCAAAGCAGATATAAAACAATAATTGGACAGTTACTCACTCCCGCCAAAAAAAACCTACACCTAGCGATATTCGAACTGTAAAAAACAAAACAAAAAAATATACCAATCGAGAAAATACCCAAAAAGAAACAAACAAACATAAACAACTCCATGGTAAGAATGCGAGCCTCTACCACCCAACACATAAATATGGTTATATATATTCGCAAAAAAAACTTTTGGAGATATATAAACTTAACCTGCAAAAATGAACACATCCATATGATTATGTTAGTGGAAACAAAATCAAGTATAAAACGTGATGAAACCCAATGAAAAAAATGCAGGTTTTGATAGAATATATTTCACTCCGGCTACGGGTTTCTCTAGAGGAGCGTGTCTACTATGGAAGGTGATGCGGGGTTCATGATGCATTTTTCCGATCTAGATTGAAGCTCACAAAATAAACGATAGAGGCAAATCTCGGTCAATATCTCAAGCGAGATATTATTGGCAGGACCGAGATTTGTAAAACTTCGAACACAAAGAACATGAGCTGATGGAATGATAATGGTAGGATAAGAAGATGAATAATGAAATGAATTGATGGAAATATAAGAAGATACAAACCAATGTATTCTTGCAAAGAACCTTGACCAATTGGATCAAAACCCCTTAACAAAGAGTTTACCTTGGCCATCCCTTCTCCAACCTCACACAAGCCTTCTGAATAAGAGGAGCCCAAGGGGAAACTAGTAGCACCAATCTTCAGTAAGATTAACACACACAAGAACAACCTAGCAAGGACTCACAACGATTCAATCAAAGACTCTTTTTTTTTTTATTAAATATGAATGAATATAATGCTTACTTCGTAAATAAAGCAACACATATCTCATACTATGTGTGGAAAAATATCAAATCAAATATACTATTAAGTCTTGACCTTCTATGTTAATTATAAGCGAGATTCCTCTAGAAAATAAAATAATAGATAGGATCAAAACCAAAAGATACCTTTAGAATGTTTAGAACTGTAAAGGTATAAAAAATAAAATGTCTAACAACTAATAAGATCTCGATTGGATCTTTTGAATCTTGACAGAAGCAAATCTCGACTGGAATCTCGGGCGAGATTTGGTTATCGGGGTCGAGATTTTTACTAGCTTGCTTAAATCTCAAATTAGCCACAGTTTTTTGCTCCTTGATCATCTTCACTCTTGTAGGTACCTTCCATAGTAGAAATCAATGTCACTAAAGAAGACATAGACACAAGTAGAGTCTCTTTAAATGTACATATTGCCAATAAACTAGCAACCTCTTCTTGGATGAAACTTGTTGTTCGCCACTTAGCGTGCGTGCAATCAAGTCTTAAATTTATAAAACTAGAATAAAAGCAAGCTGTAACACCCCAAATTTTACAACTCGGGGAGTTACTGGTTAGGACCGCACAGTGGGTCCCGACCTTAGTTTGACAACAACTTAACAAGATCTTGCAACAAAGCATAGATAAGGAAAACCAGAAATCTTAGAATAAATCTTAACAATGTATGAATATGACCAGAACAACTGACAGCCGGAAAACATAAGATAACAAAGTACAGAAAGAAAGAAAAGAACCAAGGTCCAACTGGAAATCCCACAAATAAAGAAACTACAACACGTCCTAAAAGTACTCACTCGGCATCTGCTCTAACCTGTGGTAAGTCTACACAACATAATAACTATTAGCTAACTATCCAAATATAAGTAGAATAACAACAGCACAAACACACGCAGAAAAATAGGTGATTCATCTTATTTCAATTTTACAGTTGTGGCACGAGAGCTATTAACAGTTCTCGCCTCCGTTCCTTATCCAACTGGGTGTAGGTCTAGCTGACCTCCGCCGGTAGCATCACTACAAATCGAGTATGGACTAGTCCCTAAAGAAACCCCCAGCGCCCGCAAGCTAACTGAGCAAAATGCCACCGCCCGTTACTCTTAGGCCAAGTATAGGTCGGTAAATATCTATCACAACCTATAACTCTAAACATTTTAATCACACACCACTATCATCATTCATGCTCATATTCGGAAGTCAGCTAAGTAAGCCCAAAGGACTTACCTGTGGTAAATCTCGACTCTCAGTAAATCAAACTCGCTCTGTAACTGTAGCAACTCAGTTGCCTGCCAAAGGAGATAAGTGCATTAGCACACTCCAACGTAATTTGAAGTCTAAGACTTCTAAGATAGAAGATCTTAATATGACATAACTAATTACAGTACTAATTTATGGTAAAATGACCATTTTACCCTTAGTCCCAGAACTTCCAAATTTTTCGAAATTCATGTCTAAACTCCTATTCGAGACCCTAAAGTCATATTCTAACTCCTAAAGTTTAGTTTGGTTACAAACTGGCACTTTTCCTATTTTCCTATTTTCCGAAAGATCGTAAAGGTCCAACTACGGTTTCAAATATAAAATTCGTAAAAGCTTATAAAAATTCCGAAATAAATCTCTAGATCATCTATGATGTTCCATCTACCCTTAGGAGCAAAAATTTCTCAAAACTGTTCATCCATTATTTTTATAAAAATTCTCAAAGTTGGCTACTCCCTTTATAATTTCTATACTTAGCCAAAATCTAATGTTTAAAAAAAAAAACTGTTTAACTACCCTACTTTGGAAGCTTATAACTTCTAATCCGACCGTTCATTTCTTCTCAAATTTTAATATAGTAAACTATATGCATCTACCTATCACCTATTAAAATTTCAACGGTGGATCATCATCCAAACTCTCTAACATTGGTCTCCAACTATGCCCATTTCCATCTTACAACAATGAAATTAAAACAATGTATTTCGCTTCTCTTTCTCTTGCCTCTCATTCCTGTGTTACAGCAGCTTAATCTTCTTAGGGTTCTCTATTCGACTCTCCCCGAGTACACTGGTTTAAACACTTGAACTCGCACATCCTAGGTTCTATTCTCATTGAATTCATTACATCTATTTCATAAGCAGAAGTGAGAGAGAAAAAAAAAACTGACCTCTCACTGAACTGGGGCCTTGACTCGTTTTTATTGACGATCCAAGGAGCAACTACAGCCTAACACACTGCTGCATCAATGGGGAGGTAGTCCGGCACAAAAGGGAGGTATAAGACACGGATTTAACTATTAAGGAGACGACAGAAGAGATAGAAATGTAAATAGATTTTTACCCGGTTGTATTGAACAAGGTCGAGTGTATTTCCTTCTAGCCAGTAGAGAATTCGCTGCACTGAAAGTCTCTTATTAGAGATGCAATCAAACGGCTACAGATCAGAAGGTAAGGGAAGTAAACTCTACCGGATTTGTGTACTCGCTGTGCAGAAGAGTTGTGTGCAGAAGAGCCGTGTGCAGGAGAGATCGATTGAGATGAATCGTCTACTGCAGAAGGAAGGATGAAGAAGAGAAGATTCTGAATGTAGACAGAAAGTTGGGAACGTGGCTGCATTCAGAAGGAGATAAATGTTCTGCGTAAATTAAGGAGCAGTTACATACAGAAGATTGCATTGTTCCAGCTCAGCAAAGCCAAGACGTCATAACAGCTGCTCTCCCTTGGGCTGGCGTGCTGAAGATGGGCTGAAGAAGGCTGCGGGTTGCTGTTTTACTGGGCCAGAACGAGGTTACAGTGGGCTGGAGTTCCGGGTTCAGCGAGCAGGCCAGCACTCCCTCCTTGTTGTTGTCATGGGCTGGGCAAGATGGGCGCTGCTGGGCTGAGCAAGCTGCTGGCAAGCTTCTGGGCGCTGGGCAAGCTGCTGCTGGGCAGGCTGGGCTGGCGCTGGCAACCTGGGCTGTCAACAGCCTGTCCGGGCTTGTCACAGACTCGTCACAGCCTTGTCTGGCCTTGTCACAGCTTCTTCACAGACTTGTCCAGGCCTTGTCACAGCTTCGTCACAGACTTGTCTGGGCCTTGTCACAGCTTCGTCACAGACTTGTCTGGGCCTTGTCACAGCTTCGTCACAGACTTGTCAACGACGAGTCATATTCTAAATTAGGGTTTGGGGCTAAACTTATTATTTTATGTGAAGTCAAGGGATCGAAAACTGGTAGGCTACGGAATAGACGGATACGGATCATGTTATAGTTTAGGATTGGTTATAATAATCCTATCATTTTATGTGAAGGTAAGCTACATAAAATGATAAATTTTATAAAGATCCTATCATTTTATGTGAAGGGAAGCTACATAAAATGATAAATTTTATAATAATGTGTCTAACTAAGTAGACGGATATGGTCAACTGATCGAAATCGGGTTTGTTATAGAAATAAACGGAATAAAAATTCCGGATATTACATCAGTACCCGCTTAAAATAAGTTTCGTCCTGAAACTTAGAATAAGGTACCTACCCAAACAATTTCCCCTCAAGAGTTATATTCTAATCTCACTCCAATTTGTCTCACTTTTTCCTAGCATGCAATCTACTCACGCTATTAAGCACATAAATATCAACAATCACTTAAACATATAATCACAGAAATCATATAGAGTATTGTCTCAGTACTAACCCGTCGGTACTGAGGTAGCGGCTAACTCCGCAAAGAACTCAGGGTAGTTACGTCTAATACTCTCCTCTGTCTCCCACGTAGCCTCATCAGCTCCTCGTCTAGACCACTGGATCCTCAACATCGGTATCTCCTTAGAACACAGGCGCCTAGTACTACGCTCTAGGAGGGCTACTGGGTACTCCACAAAAGTGTGGTCTGGCTCGACTATCAGATCCTCATGACTGATGACGTGTCTAGGATCCGGTATGTACTCTCTCAGCTGAGATACATGAAAAACTGGATGTACTCCCTCTAATCTCGGTGGCAGTGCTAATCGGTAGGCAACCTCTCCGACTCTCTCTAAAATCTCAAATGGACCGACATATCGGGGACTCAGCTTCCCCTTAATGCCGAAACGCCGGACTCCTCTCGTCGGTGACACTCTCAACCACACCTGTGCACCTACTCTAAACTCCAAAGGTCGACGCCGTTTATCGGCGTAGGATTTCTAACGACTCTGAGCTGCTAACATCCGCTCCCGAACTAAGGCAATCCGGGCGATGTCATCCTGTATCTGGTCTAGTACTACCCCATCAACCTTGCTAGGCTCATCCCAGCACAACGGTGTACGGCATCTCCGCCCGTACAAAGCCTCATAAGGTGCCATCCCAATAGACGCGTGCCAGCTGTTATTATATGAAAACTCTACCAGTGGGAGATGATTTGGCCATAACTGTCCCCAATCTAGTACACATGCCCGCAACATGTCCTCTAAGGTCTGAATGGTCCTCTCAAACTGACCGTTTGTCTGTGGGTGATAGGCAGTGGTAAAGTGGAGACTCGTCCCCAGAGCAGTATGTACCTGCTGCCAAAATCTCGAGGTAAAACGTCCATCTCTGTCGGAGACGATAGTCCTCGCTACTCCGTGGAGTCTCACAATGTGTCTGGTGAACTCCTCCGCTAGACGACTTACCGGCCACGTTTCCTTAATCGGAATGAAACATGCGGTCTTCGTCAGACGGTCTACCACTACCCAAATGGCATCAAAACCTCTACTGAGCCTCAACCTGTGATGAAATCCATAGATATATCCTCCCACTTCCAATGTGGTACTGGAAGTGGGTGGAGCTCTCCTCCGGACCTACGATGCTCAATCTTGACCTGCTGACAGGTCGCACATTAGGCTACATACCGAGCCACATCAGGCTTCAAACTACCCCACCAGAAGGAACGTCTCACGTCCTTATACATCTTACTCGCTCCTGGATGTACGGAGTAAGGGGTAGCATGAGCCTCACCTAGTATCCTCTGTCTCAACTCACTGTCTGATGGCACACAGATACGGTCCTGCCGTCTCATCACTCCATCGGCACCAATAGTGAACTGAGGTGCCTCATCTCGTGACATCCGGTCTCGGATCCGGGTCAAAGTCGGACAGGTCTCCTGCTTCTGTCGGATCTCGCCCAACAGATCAGGAAGTAACTCTAAGGTGGCTAACTGATGAGCTGTATCGGGGAACTGGATCTCTACCTCCAACCAAGCTAAGTCTCTCTTTAAATGTGGCTGTACTGTCAACCGGGCTATCGCCTTCTCCCGAGGCGTCTTCCGACTCAAAGCGTCAGCAACTACATTTGCCTTCCCGGGGTGGTAGAGAATCTCAAGGTCGAAATCCTTGATCAACTCTAGCCACCGCCTCTAGCGGTTATTCAACTCCCGCTGAGTGAATATGTACTTCAGACTCATATGGTATGTGAAGATCTGACAGGTCGCTCCATAGAGATAATGGCGCCAGATCTTAAGAGCATGTACTACCGCAGCTAACTCCAGGTCATGGGTGGGGTAGTTCTCCTCATACGTCTTCAGCTGTCGAGACGCATACGCTATGACCTTACCCCTCTTCATCAAGACACACCCCAAGCCCAGCTTGGATGCGTCACTGTACACTACAAAGTCCTCTGTACCCTCAGGCTGTGCTAAGATCGGAGCAGACGTCAATCTCCTCTTCAGCTCCTCAAAACTCTGCTGACACGGCTCAGACCAGACGAACCGAGTAGTCTTCCTCAGGAGACAAGTAAGTGGTCGGGCAATCAGGGAAAACCCTTCCACAAACCGGCGGTAATAACCTGCCAATCCAAGAAAGCTGCGAACCTCCTTAACATTCTTCGGAGGTTGCCAAGAAGACACCGAAACAATCTTCGCCGGGTCGACCTTAATCCCCTCAGCAGTCACTACATGGCCTAGGAAAGCCACCTCTGACATCCAAAACTCGCACTTGGATAGCTTAGCATATAGCTGGCTATCCTGTAGAATCTGTAATACTGTCCTCAAGTGTCCGACATGCTCCTCTCGACTCCTAGAATAAACTAGAATGTCGTCAATGAAGACGACTACAAACTGGTCTAAGAAGTCGATAAAAATCCCATTCATCAACTCCATAAATACTGCTGGCGCATTAGTGAGCCGAATGGCATCACTACAAACTCATAGTGGCCATACCTAGTCCGGAATGCCGTCTTAGGTATGTCCTGGTCTCTCACTCTCAGCTGGTGATAACCCGATCTCAAATCTATCCTCGAGAACACTGACGCTCCATGCAGCTGGTCCAGCAGATCATCTATGCGAGGCAGTGGATACTTATTCTTGATGGTGACCTTGTTCAACTCCCGGTAGTCAATACACAGCCTCATTGATCCATCCTTCTTCCTCACAAATAATACTGGTGCGCCCCAGGGAGAAACACTAGGGCGTATGAAGCCCTTCTCTGCTAACTCCTCTAACTGCTTCTTCAGCTCAAGCAGCTCTATCGGGACCATGCGGTACGGGGCCTTCGAGATCGGTCTCGTGCCCGACTCGAACTCAATGCTAAAATCAACACTCCTCTGTGGAGGTAGCCCTGGTAAGTCGTCACTGAATACCTCTGCAAACTCGCATGCAACTGGTATCTCCTCTATTGTCAGGCTCTTGCGCTCCTTCATGGCATAACACCAAAAGGCCTCGCAACCTTGTGCTATCAATCTGACTGCTCTCACTGCGCTGATAAATGTGCCAGACTTTCCGAGGTCCCAACCTCGGAATATCACTCTGTGACCCTCCTCAGTGGCGACAGTCACAGTTCTCCTACCAATATCTAAGACTGCTCCATGTCTAGTCATCCAATCTATCCCCAATATCACGTCCTCATGTGCTAAGGGCATGACTAGAAAATTTACTAACCAAATCCGGCCTCCCAGATGAATAAGGAAGACATAAATCTCTCGGGATCCTCTAACCTTACCCCCATCTGGTAACCCAACCACAAAAGGTACACCCTCTACTGTAGCTAAGGACAACCTATCTACGCATGCATTTGATATAAAGGAGTGCGTAGCACCCGTATCAAATAAAACTCGCACAGGTAAGTCATGGATCCAAATAGTAACTGTGTTCGTAGGTGCTGTAGGCTGCTCGGTGCTCCTCAGCTCGAACACTCTCGATGGTCCTCCTCTGGTGTCAGTGGTACTACCACATCCCCTGCCACGACCTGATCCCTGTGCCGTACTATATGAAGCAGGATGTCCTGGAGCCCGGTACTGTTGCTGCTGCTGACTCGGTGCTCGGTA
Organism: Fagopyrum homotropicum; assembly: GCA_033239125.1. Classification (NCBI taxonomy): domain Eukaryota; kingdom Viridiplantae; phylum Streptophyta; class Magnoliopsida; order Caryophyllales; family Polygonaceae; genus Fagopyrum; species Fagopyrum homotropicum. The sequence goes on along the minus strand of BSWB01000003.1, from coordinate 52,622,152 downwards.
CTGAGGAGGTCTTTGTACACTCTTCTCAGCACCTGCAGGAGAAGATCCCTGCTGGGAAGGGGCCCTACCCTGACGGCAGAAGGTAGCTCTGTGTCCCGGCTTCCCACAAGTGAAGCAAGTGGTAGGTGGTCTCTGGCAATCTGTCTTAATGTGATCACGGCTACCACAGTTAAAGCACTGTCGATCCCTACTGGAAGTCTGAACTGTAGGGTGGTAACTGGACCTCCCCTGAGTCTGTCCTCGACCATAACCTGCTACTGCTGCACTGCTACCAGCATGTCCTGTCCTCTGCCGCTTATCCGGCCCACTAGACTGAACTGCTTTCCTCGAAGCTGGCCTATCTCTCTCATAAGCAGAGGCCCTATCCTGATAGTCAGACAAGGTCTCACAGCGGAACCCTGCCAGATATGATCGAGTACTCTCTCTCAATCTCCTGGAGAAAAGGTAAACATGCTGGTCTTCCGGAGGTGCAGCTGGTCCAAGTAGGGTCAACTCCTTCTGAAACTTCTTTATGGCGGCAGCAATCCGGATATCCTCAAATCCCGCCTCAATGAAATCCTGGAATCTCTCCCTCCTCAACGAGATAGGGCAGTACCTGTCCCTAACAATATTCCTCATTTGCTCCCAACTGGTGACTCGGCTACGAATGGTACGCCACCATGAATGAGCATCATCTGTGAAACAGGTCTGCACCAAATCCACCTGTCGATCCTCGGGGCAACGTATTGCCTCTAAAGCAGTCTCTATCTTCCCTATCCAGTGCTCCACCTCTAGCCCTATTTCTCCACTGAATGAGGGAACCTTCTGAGAGTTGAAAGCCTTCAACCACTCATCCGGTCTCGGTGCTCTAGAACCAGCAAGCGCTCTATCAACATTAGCTCTCCTCTCAGGTACAGCCGGCACCTGAGACACTCCCTGTGTCACCTGAGCTGACCTAGCCGGTACCACCGGTGGTACCTGGGTAAGCCTCTCAACTCTGGCAGCCTCCTCCATACGCTCGACGTATGCTCTGTACTCCCTATACTCCGATGCTCCAATAGAAACACGTCCTGACTCAGTCGAACGTGCTCCCGGCGCTCCAGACCTAGCGGCGGTCTCATGCCTGACTTCGGGGCCTACACTCTCAGCTACCTCTTCCACAGCAGCCTCTGGTATGCTTGCTGCAGGTGGATCCTCTCGAGGAACTCGTCCTCGACCTCTCCCTAGTGGAGGTCTACTCCCACGACCACGCCCTCTAACAGCAGGGGTGCTATCAGCTCGGTCCTGTCTGACTGGGGGAAGGGGGGGACGACCCCTACCTCGGCCAGTCACAGGTGTAGCCCTAGTACGTGCCCTCTACACGAACGGTAACAACTACAGTTATAATCTAACTAATCTATCATAACAGTAAAAGTCTATAATAATAATACTAAGAATACCGAGATCCGCAGAGGTAGTGGTGGTCATCCGTACTTTCTATCCCAACCCGACTATGTATGCATTTTAAAACCAAAATCTTCTTTGGAAAACTCAGACCCTTTTCGGGTTCTGTTTATTTACTTATATGACCTTTTTAGAAGATTTCAAGTGCAAGTGCCATTGTTGCCAACCTAGAGCTCTGATACCATGTTGTAACACCCCAAATTTTCCAACTCGGGGAGTTACTGGTTAGGACCGTACAGTGGGTCCCGACCTTAGTTTGACAACAACTTAACAAGATCTTGCAACAAGGCACAGATAAGGAAAACCAGAAATCTTAGAATAAATCTTAACAATGTATGAATGTTGTTCCGGTTGTTGTTGTTCCGGTTGTTGTTGTTTCCATTCCAATTGTTATTCCGGTTATTGTTCCGGTTATTGTTGTTGCGGTTGGTGTTATCACCGCCGTTGTTGTTGCCCAAATAGCCAACATCCTTCTCTTGTTGCTTTGGGAAGTTGGTCTTGATAGTCTCCTTCAACTCTTTGATCTCATTGTTGAGGGAGAAAATCTGATTTTGAGCTTCATGTGTGAGCTTTGCTCCTTGCTCCACACGATTTCCCTCCACTTTCCGGTGGGAATACTTCTCTATGACTCTTGCTTGCTTCTCAATGAAGTCCCAAGCGTCATCTTCTCTCATGTCCATGAACGTTCCACATGAGAGGGATTGGAGGTTGAATTGCGTTCCCGCATCCAGCCCTTTGTAGTAAATCTCCAGCAAGGCAAGCTTGGATATGCCATGATGAGGGCAATCCAAGAACAAATCCTGAAACCTTTCCCAAGATTGAAACAAACTTTCGTTAGGTCTCATAGAAAAAGCATTAATCTTACCTCTAAGTTCCGCCGTTTTGGATGGCGGAAAGAATTTGGTGAGAAACTCTGCGGAGAGGTCTTCCCATGTTTCTAGTTTCCCACTAGGAAGAGCTTGGTACCAAGATAGTGCTTTCCCTTTCAAGGAGAAAAAGAAAGGTTTGAGCTTATAGCTGTTGGTAGTAGCGCTCTTCGGTCTCATCGTCTCCATCATACACTCAAAGTTTTGCAAGTGTTGGTGTGGAGATTCAGTGCTTGTACCGCCAAACTGACTTTGGCGAACAAGAGTGATAACTTGAGGGTTAAAGCTAAACCCTTGTACATCTTCAGCATCAAAATTCACACCTAAGCGGCGTGGTTGTTGTGTCGGATCCATCCGCTGGCCAAGAGTTCTCGGCTCATTATCCACACGTTCGACCCTCGCGTTCCTAGGTGGAATGCGGCGGTTAGCAGCTCCTTGTGGATTGAAAGGATTTATATTGATCGTGGGATCAATCTCTTCTAGCGGAGGCATGGAAGAATCACTATCATCGGTGGATGAGTGGTTTCTTCTTCTAGACCTTGTTCTCCTTCTCGAGGACTTCTTGCCCACCTTATCTTCAAGATCGCTCATTTTTATCTTCATTTGGACGATCATGTCTTGTAGACCGTTAACTTGAGTTTGATGACGATCCATCTCATCCTGGAGGAGAGTCTCATTCCATCGGAGTTGAGCTTCTTTCTCCGCCAACTTTGTTTGAAGATTGTGCTCGTTTTCTTCAGCCATCTTCCTTTCCTTGCGCTTTTGCCTCAAGGTTTTCTCTAGCTCTTGATCAAGAGGTAAGAGATCTTTGGTGTTCCTAGACCTGCGCATGCACTCAAAGAAAAATCAAATAACGAGAGCAAGCTCCCAAGCTTGACAACCGGCTACCGGATTCGGATGAAGCCAAATCCCCGGCAACGGCGCCAAAAACTTGTTCGCCCCTAGAGGTGTGTGCAAATAAGCTTTAAATTTATAAAACTAGAATCAAGCAAGCGAACCCGCAGTGTACGGATCGACGTAGATTAGCAAGAATTCCAGAGTATCGAACACAGGGATTTGGGTGGAACGAACTCGATCGCAGATTATCAAGCAAGTGAATATGGGAGTTTGCAAATTATCGGGAAAACAACAATCCTAAAGATCCAAGTATCCAGCTGTGGCAATTGATTCAAGATATACTAATGATATAAAGACAGAGTCGAGATATGCAAGGGTATACTAATGTAAGGTAATCGTACGGTTGAGGTTCCAAAAACCTTATGTAATTCACCTAAAAGACACTCCCTATACAGGTTGTTGAGGCTCAATATAGAAAGATTCTAAAGGCAAGGATTAGTATCAAATACCCAAACTTATAATCTAAAGATCAAGACTAACTTATCCGATTGAGGTTGTTGAGGCTCACAATCGAGGTAGAGGTTGTTGAGGCTTCACTACCACCTAGAAAAGACAAGTCCAAGCTAAGCTAAAGCAAATCTTTAACTTTAGATTAAAGTAAAAGCAGGCTCGTAGACTTAAGGAAAATCACGGTTAGTTCTTGAGATTCCACGGTCGTGGAACTCAAGAACAGCCCGTGATTTAGGGTTGTCGGCGATAATTCTCTAACTCTCAGGGTCTAATCTGTTTACGATCGATCTATCATCATCTAAGCCACAACTATCAACCCTTCACCTTAGAATTGTTAAGGGTTTTTAGCCAATAACTGTCATATTGATATTGATTCAAGAATTAAGAGATAAAAGATGAAAACTTTCAAGAACTATCAATAATCTTCAAGTGAATCTCAGAATCACAATCAAGAACAAGTGTTATCTAAAGATTCAAAACGGACCAAGCAATCACAATCTTTAGGAAAGAAGAGAAACGGGATGTCAATCCGATTCTGAATCAAACCTAAACAAGAAGAGAGATCTTCTTGCAAAATCCTCCAAGAACTTCGATCTTCCACAAACAGGAAGATCACCAACAGCAACTCTTCAATATGAACTTTGATCTTCAATGAGATCTCCAAATTACCTCCAAGATGAGGGTTTTTGCGTTTTGCCGCTAAGCGAGGGTTGAAAGGTCGTAAGCGAGGTGACGGAATCTTGCCTCATCCGTCTATTTTATAATGCAGGGCAAAATGTCGGCCCGGCCCAATCTTCAAAAGATCGTGGCTTCGAAACATGGCGAAAAGATTCGCCAAAATCACGGTCGTGGAATCTTTTCACGACCGTAATTTAGGGCGTGGAAACTACTACGGTTAGTTCCACGGCCGTAATATCCCCTGGAATGAACATCGAATTCTGACTTGGTTTCCACGGCCGTAATTTAGGGTAAGAGCGTGGTTTTTGGCCTTCATTCGTGCATTCCTCAATCTAAGACTCCAAATTGCTTCCAAAAAGTGTCTTCGATCTATGGACATATCAACTCAACTCTCCTTTGCTCGATTCCGTTCGGAAATAGCTCCAAATCACCTATAATCAACATAGAACTCGTGTAGACATCCATATCGACAATATAGGCAATACTAGCTCACATATGCATAAAGCTCAATCAAAGACTATCAATATGAATCAAATACGATTAGAAAACGTGCCTAAAATATCACAATATTTCATGCTAACATACGTGCCCTCTACACGAACGGTAACAACTACAGTTATAATCTAACTAATCTATCATAACAGTAAAAGTCTATAATAATAATACTAAGAATACCGAGATCCGCAGAGGTAGTGGTGGTCATCCGTACTTTCTATCCCAACCCGACTATGTATGCATTTTAAAACCAAAATCTTCTTTGGAAAACTCAGACCCTTTTCGGGTTCTGTTTATTTACTTATATGACCTTTTTAGAAGATTTCAAGTGCAAGTGCCATTGTTGCCAACCTAGAGCTCTGATACCATGTTGTAACACCCCAAATTTTCCAACTCGGGGAGTTACTGGTTAGGACCGCACAGTGGGTCCCGACCTTAGTTTGACAACAACTTAACAAGATCTTGCAACAAGGCACAGATAAGGAAAACCAGAAATCTTAGAATAAATCTTAACAATGTATGAATGTGACCAGAACAATTGACAGCCGGAAAACATAAGATAACAAAGTACAGAAAGAAAGAAAAGAACCAAGGTCCAACTGGAAATCCCACAAATAAAGAAACTGCAACACGTCCTAAAAGTACGACACCCCGGCTGACCACTACCATCCGGATCACTCGGCATCTGCTCTAACCTGTGGTAAGTCTACACAACATAACAACTGTTAGCTAACTATCCAAATATAAGTAGAATAACAACAGCACAAACACACGCAGAAAAATTATAAACAAACATCATGTTGGCACTCAACCGTTTATTATCTATTATTTAGGTGATTCATCTTATTTCAATTTTACAGTTGTGGCACGAGAGCTATTAACAATTCTCGCCTCCGTTCCTTATCCAACTGGGTGTAGGTCTAGCTGACCTCCGCCGGTAGCATCACTACAAATCGAGTATGGACTAGTCCCTAAAGAAACCCCCAGCGCCCGCAAGTTAACTGAGCAAAATGCCACCGCCCGTTACTCTTAGGCCAAGTATAGGTCGGTAAATATCTATCACAACCTATAACTCTAAACATTTTAATCACACACCACTATCATCATTCATGCTCATATTCGGAAGTCAGCTAAGTAAGCCCAATGGACTTACCTGTGGTAAATCTCGACTCTCAGTAAATCAAACTCGCTCTGTAACTGTAGCAACTCAGTTGCCTGCCAAAGGAGATAAGTGCATTAGCACACTCCAACGTAATTAGAAGTCTAAGACTTCTAAGATAGAAGATCGTAATATGACATAACTAATTACAATACTAATTTATGGTAAAATGACCATTTTACCCTTAGTCCCGAAACTTCCAAATTTTCCGAAATTCATGTCTAAACTCCTATTCGAGACCCTAAAGTCATATTCTAACTCCTAAAGTTTAGTTTGGTTACAAACTGGCACTTTTCCTATTTTCCTATTTTCCGAAAGATCGTAAAGGTCCAACTACGGTTTCAAATATAAAATTCGTAAAAGCTTATAAAAATTCCGAAATAATTCTCCAGATCATCTATGATGTTCCATCTACCCTTAGGAGCAAAAATTTCTCAAAACTGTTCATCCATTATTTTTATAAAAATTCTCAAAGTTGGCTACTCCCTTTATAATTTCTATACTTAGCCAAAATCTAATGTTTAAAAAAAAAAAAACTGTTTAACTACCCTACTTTGGAAGCTTATAACTTCTAATCCGACCGTTCATTTCTTCTCAAATTTTAATATGGTAAACTATATGCATCTACCTATCACCCATTAAAATTTCAACGGTGGATCATCATCCAAACTCTCTAACATTGGTCTCCAACTATGCCCGTTTCCATCTTACAACAATGAAATTAAAACAATGTATTTCACTTCTCTTTCTCTTGCCTCTCATTCCTGTGTTACAGCAGCTTAATCTTCTTAGGGTTCTCTATTCGACTCTCCCCGAGTACACTGGTTTAAACACTTGAACTCGCACATCCTAGGTTCTATTCTCATTGAATTCATTACATCTATTTCATAAGCAGAAGTGAGAGAGAAAAAAAAAACTGACCTCTCACTGGACTGGGGCCTTGACTCGTTTTTATTGACGATTCAAGGAGCAACTACAACCTAACACACTGCTGCGTCAATGGGGAGGCAGTCCGGCACAAAAGGGAGGTATAAGACACGGATTTAACTATTAAGAAGACGACAGAAGAGATAGAAATGTAAATAGATTTTTACCCGGTTGTATTGAACAAGGTCGAGTGTATTTCCTTCTAGCCGGTAGAGAATTCGCTGCACTGAAAGTCTCTTATTAGAGATGCAATCAAACGGCTACAGATCAGAAGGTAAGGGAAGTAAACTCTACCGGATTTGTGTACTCGCTGTGCAGAAGAGTTGTGTGCAGAAGAGCCGTGTGCAGGAGAGATCGATTGAGATGAATCGTCTACTGCAGAAGGAAGGATGAAGAAGAGAAGATTCTGAATGTAGACAGAAAGTTGGGAACGTGGCTGCATTCAGAAGGAGATAAATGTTCTGCGTAAATTAAGGAGCAGTTACATACAGAAGATTGCATTGTTCCAGCTCAGCAAGTCCAAGACGTCATAACAGCTGCTCTCCCTTGGGCTGGGGTGCTGAAGATGGGCTGAAGAAGGCTGCGGGTTGCTGTTTTACTGGGCCAGAACGAGGTTATAGTGGGCTGGAGTTCCGGGTTCAGCGAGCAGGCCAGCACTCCCTCCTTGTTGTTGTCATGGGCTGGGCAAGATGGGCGCTGCTGGGCTGAGCAAGCTGCTGGCAAGCTTCTGGGCGCTGGGCAAGCTGCTGCTGGGCAGGCTGGGCTGGCGCTGGCAACCTGGGCTGTCAACAGCCTGTCTGGGCTTGTCACAGACTCGTCACAGCCTTGTCTGGCCTTGTCACAGCTTCGTCACAGACTTGTCCAGGCCTTGTCACAGCTTCGTCACAAACTTGTCTGGGCCTTGTCACAGCTTCGTCACAGACTTGTCTGGGCCTTGTCACAGCTTCGTCACAGACTTGTCAACGACGAGTCATATTCTAAATTAGGGTTTGGGGCTAAACTTATTATTTTATGTGAAGTCAAGGGATCGGAAACTGGTAGGCTACGGAATAGACGGATACGGATCATGTTATAGTTTAGGATTGGTTATAATAATCCTATCATTTTATGTGAAGGTAAGCTACATAAAATGATAAATTTTATAAAGATCCTATCATTTTATGTGAAGGGAAGCTACATAAAATGATAAATTTTATAATAATGTGTCTAACTAAGTAGACGGATATCGTCAACTGATCGAAATCGGGTTTGTTATAGAAATAAACGGAATAAAAATTTCGGATATTACACAAGCGAACCCGCAATGTACGGATCGGCGTAGATTAGCAAGTATTCCAGAGTATCGATCACAGAGATTTGGTGAAACAAAACTCAGTCTCAAGTTATCGAGCAAATAAAAAGTGAAGCTTTGCAAATATTGGGAAAACAGCAATCCTAAAGATCCAAGTATCTAATTGTTGCAATCGATTCAAGATATACTATAGATATAAGGACATAGTTGAGGTTTGCAAAGGTATACTAAAGTAAGGTTATGTACGGTGAAGTTCCAAAACCCTATATGTCTAACCCAAGGAACTCTCTATAAAGGTTGTTGAGGCTTCAATATAGAAAGGATCTAAGGACTAGAATTGATCTCAAATACCCAAACTTGTAACCCAAGAATCAAGATAAACTCAAACGGCTAAGGTTGTGACACTCGAAGCCGAAATAGAGGATGTTGAGTCTCACTACTACCTAGGAAAGGCAAGCCAAGGCTAGGTTAAAGCTAATCTTTAACTTTGGATTAAAGTAAAAGCAAAGTTCGTAAACTGAGGTAAATCACGGGTAGATCTTGAGAATCACGGCCGTGGAAACCTAAGAACAGGCCGTGAATTAGGGTGTCGACGATATTTCTCTAACTCTCAGGGTCCAATCATGTTACGATCGATCTATCATCATCTAAGCCACAACTATCAACCCTTCACCTTAGAATTGTTAAAGGGTTTTAGCCAATAACTATCATAGTCAAATCAATAATCAAATATAAAAAGGGGAAAAGGCAAAACCTGGAAAACTCAATAATATCCGAACAATCAATCTCAAAATAAACAAAAGCGTGCTTGTGTTCAAATGAATGTAGAATCAATGGAATAGAAAACCTCACAAAAATCTCTAGGGACAATAAAGAACGGGATGTCAATCCGCCTTCAAATGTAAACCCTAAGATCTTCCAACTCCAAAAATAGGAAAGTGCGTCCTTCCCCAAATCTTCCTTCCACGCAATATAATCTTCCTAAGCAATGCTTCCAAAATGCGTCTCCCTAACGTCGGGGATCCAAGTCCTGGGGTCGTCACCGTCCCAAGTCTTTTGGAGATTTTGGCTCTCTCTAGTCTCCCTTTGGAGAAATTGACTCCCTTTCAATGTTGAAGGTTCTCGAATATTTGTAGGGATAAATCTAGAGTTTAAGGATAAAACCCTAAATATTTGGGCTGAAAAGAAGTCGAGTCCGCTGGTATCAAAAAATACCTTGGGCCGCGTCAGAAGGTATCATAAAATACTTTGGCGCGTCAGACGGTATCAGAGAATATTTTGGCGCGTCAGAGGGTATTTGAAGATACTTTGGGCGTGTCCTAATTTCTTTTATTGCTCATTTTTGTCCCACTTCAAGGCTTTAATCCTTAAATATGTTATTTCACTCCATAATTCGTCAAATTACCTACAAATGCAATAAAACTCTGTGTAGACCTCTATTCTTGCAAAGTATATGAATATAACTATAAATGCCATGAATGTATGTCTACACATGCAAAATAAAGGGAAAATCTATATAAATACATGCCTAAAAATAGGTCATAATTTATGTCATCAAAATACCCCATACTTGCCTCTTGATTGACCCCAAACAAGGTTCAAACTTAAAATAAAAGATGATATGGATTATGAATATGCAAAAATAAAGAAAAACCACAATATTTTGGTTGTGCTTGTATTCATAGATCACCCTCAAATGGTTGCTTCATAGCTAATGAAAATCATCATATGATCAAAAAGAATTATATCATGAAAAGGATAATCACACTTTGGAAGAAAATCATAACATGCATCATAACTTGCAATATATCAAAATCAATCACGAAGAATCCAATTTAGACCACAAAGTCAAACAACAATCCAAAGATCTTAAGGACTTTCAAGCAAAGGTCAAGAAACGTGAATAGGTGGGACTTATAAAGGAATGTGGTGTATGGATCCGGAAAAAAGGAACGACACAAACTCTTTTTCTTTTTACTATTTGTTTTGCTTACAACAACCATCAACTTAGAGCTTTGCTCTTTTCTTTTTCACATTATTTTTCGACTTTACTTTTTGGAAATATGGACAGCGGTGCACACAAACCGAAGCCTAAGAGATTGGCGTTTTTCAATTTCAAGATGCCTCAAACCCATGATGCAAATACCATAATCCGTTAGGAATATCACTCAATCCGACTTTGGCAAGACACAAACACCCGGCTATGTGAATGGTGCCGAGTTACTCATCATCGAGATTGACTTCCCCAAACCTATTTTTCTAACTTTGAATTCCAAATTTTCTTTCATGGCCCTCCCACATCAAACATGCCAAAATTCAACTCTTCCTAGTTCCCGGATAGGTAAAGGGAGACAAACATTTTCATTGAGGGGCTAGATGAATAAAGAAGAAGCAAGAAAATCGAGGTGCCTTAATCATTTCAATAAGAAGTGTAAGAACTTATATGCGGTTTCAACCTTCAACACTCAACATGATTTAGAATGAAAGCGAATTATCAAACATGCATGAAATTCTAACAAAGTATTCAAATCCCAAGTATGTCATAAATCAATTCAAACATATAAGAATCATCATAGCTATTCCACTAAACAAATGTTATCATAGTGATCATATCCATCCTAGAAGCACAAAACTTATAAAATTTATCAAAATTTTCAAAATCATATGATGCAAGACATAAAACATGCAAATGGTATTGCAAATACCTCCACCTCATACTTAAAACTCACATTGTCTCCAATGTGAAGAAAAGAAAAGATGGAAAAAGATACTCACAATGTAAGATGGCGAATTAGACAATGCGAATCATCATTGAACGGTGGTGGTGGGAATCTATATAAGCTCAATAGGAAGTTTTGAATACTCCACACAGTGTCGAAGAATGAAGAAGGGGAACGTCTTTCGCCGAAAATTTTTTCAAAAAAAAAAAAAAAATTTTCGGTCGGAATTTCCACGGCCGTGGTTTTGGCCGTGGAACTTTCTGTTGCTCTCTAAAATCACTTTCCACGACTCAATGCATAACCACGGTCGTGGTTTAGGTCGTGGAACTCTCTGATCTGCGCCAAAAATCCAAGTTTCGTCATTCTTTTCGGCTTTTCTCATCTTCTCTTGCTTATTCCTTATTCCTGACATCCAAAAACACAAACATACCGGAAGGTATCGAAGAAAAACAAACAAAAACGACTAATATAAACTAATCTAAGAATGAAAAACAAAAGCATAAGTGCAATACCTTGGGTTACCTCCCAAGAAGCGCTTGGTTTAACGTCGCTAGCTGGACCTATGTCCATAGATGACTCAATGCACCTTGAACATCTTGGATTGCTCTTCAAATCCATCATAGAGCTCTTCCAAGAAATCTCCGGTTCCTAATTTCACCGGCAAGTGGTAAGATCTCCCACGTACAAGCTTGTACGGTTTGATTCTCACCGGCATCCTCCCAGCTTTCATGCGTTCTAATTGGACATAATTCAACCTTGCGTCCCATCCTTTCCTAGATCGAGAAATCAGTTTCTCGAGAATCCTCCTAGCTTCCCCATCTCCAGCTTGGGGATGATGTATGGTCTTCGTCATGTGAATGACCCCATACTTGAACAAAAAACACTTATTGGCATTGGCGTTGAAGCGCTTGCCAAATTTACTCCTTGTAGTCCAAGGAACATCTTCTTCCAGCAATTTCAATGGAGGTTTCATCTTCACCTTAGGAGGTTCTTTTGGAAGAGACCTCCAACTCTCCGGTGCATTCCTGAAAAAATCAGAAATTTTAATAGGAATTTCAAAGTTAATAAGACAATATACCTTGTTAAGTTCTTCAAGGCTTGACACAACTTTCATGTTGGGATGATGATCCACACATGAAATATCTCCCAACTCAGCTGAATCCTCTTAAACCTTGGCCACAATTTCAATAATTTGGCCAAGGTACTCCACTTCTTCCTCTTCTTCAATGAGGACTTCAAGAGGAGCTTCAGGTTCGATAGGAAGAATGCTCAAAACTTGGAGTTCTGCGTCGCACTTCTCCTCCGCCTTAGCTTTGATAGCATAGGATAAGTTGCTTTCCATGTCATCCAGCTTCTTCAACAGCTTTTCACACGTTGATTAAAACAAATCTTCAATAGGTTGCTCATAAACCTTTTGAGGGATATGAAGCTTATCCCAATCTGCAAGCTCATTCTCAATAGCCTCTTTTCTTTCTCTTTTGTCACTAAAGTTGATACACTCAAATATATATTGTAAATATTTATACTGCTCCAACCTAGCTAATTGTATTGCTCTCTAGTTCTCTTCTTCCAAAGCTTTGTCCCTAAGCCTTTGCCTCCAAATTTCAACAAGCTCATCTTTGAGACCCCTTAAGTCCATCTGCGAGCCTGAAAGATCATAGACTCAAAGAAAAACAAGATCAAAAGAAAAAGCAAGAGCTTCTAAGCTAGACAACCGATATACCGAATTTGATCTAAGTCAAATCCCCGGCAACGGCGCCAAAAACTTGTTCGTCACTTAGCGTGCGTGCAATCAAATCTTAAATTTATAAAACTAGAATAAAAGCAAGCGAACCCGCAGTGTACGGATCAGCGTAGATTAACAAGTATTCCAAATTATCGATCACAGGGATTTGGTGAAACAAAACCCAGTCTCAATTTATCGAGCAAATAAAAAGTGAAGCTTTGCAAATATTGGGAAAACAACAATCCTAAAGATCCAAGTATCCAATTGTGGCAATCGATTCAAGATATACTATAGATATAAGGACATAGTTGAGGTTTGCAAAGGTATACTAAAGTAAGGTTATGTACGGTGAAGTTCCAAAACCCTATATGTCTAACCCAAAGAACTCTCTATAAAGGTTGTTGAGGCTTCAGTATAGAAAGGATCTAAGGACTAGAATTGATCTCAAATACCCAAACTTGTAACCCAAGAATCAAGATAAACTCAAACGGCTAAGGTTGTGACACTCGAAGCCGAAATAGAGGATGTTGAGTCTCACTACTACCTAGGAAAGGCAAGTCAAGACTAGGTTAAAGCTAATCTTTAACTTTGGATTAAAGTAAAAGCAAAGTTCGTAAACTGAGGTAAATCATGGGTAGATCTTGAGAATCACGGCCGTGGAAACCTAAGAACAGGCCGTGATTTAGGGTGTCGACGATATTTCTCTAACTCTCAGGGTGCAATCAAGTTACGATCGATCTATCATCATCTAAGCCACAACTATCAACCCTTCACCTTAGAATTGTTAAAGGGTTTTAGCCAATAACTATCATAGTCAAATCAATAATCAAATATAAAAAGGGGAAAAGGCAAAACCTGGAAAACTCAATAATATCCGAACAATCAATCTCAAAATAAACAAAAGTGTGCTTGTGTTCAAATGAATGTAGAATCAAAGGAATAGAAAACCTCACAAAAATCTCTAGGGACAATAAAAAACGGGATGTCAATCCGCCTTCAAATGTAAACCCTAAGATCTTCCAACTCCAAAAATAGGAAAGTGCGTCCTTCCCCAAATCTTCCTTCCACGCAATATAATCTTCCTAAGCAATGCTTCCAAAATGTGTCTCCCTAACGTCGGGGATCCAAGTCCTGGGGCCGTCACCGTCCCAAGTTTTTTGGAGATTTTGGCTCTCTCTAGTCTCCCTTTGGAGAAATTGACTCCCTTTCAATGTTGAAGGCTCTCGAATATTTGTAGGGATAAATCTAGGGTTTAAGGATAAAACCCTAAATATTTGGGTTGAAAAGAAGTCGAGTCCGCTGGTATCAAAAAATACTCTGGGCCGCATCAGAAGGTATCATAAAATACTTTGGCGCGTCAGATGGTATCGGAGAATATTTTGGCGCGTCAGACGTTATCAGAGTATACTTTGGCGCGTCAGACGGTATCAGAAGATACTTTGGGCGTGTCCTAGCTTCTTTTATTTCTCATTTTTGTCCCGCTTCAAGGCTTTAATCCTTAAATATGCTATTTAACTCCATAATTCGTCAAATTACCTACAAATGCAATAAAACTCTGTGTAGACCTCTATTCTTGCAAAGTAGATGAATATAACCATAAATGCCATGAATGTATGTCTATGCATGCAAAATAAATAGAAAATCTATATAAATACATGCCTAAAAATAGGTCATAATTCATGTCATCACTTGCTCTTGATCTAGGTTTAGTGATTGGTCCTTGTGTAGTTGGTATTAGGGATGTCCCCCTATCACACTCCCCTTCTTGAAAAAGATTCGTCCTCAAATCATCACCATGCTCATCACTAGATATAAAAGGACTCAAATCTCCTACATTGAAGGTAGGGTTCACGCCATAATCTTTCGGAAGCTCTAAAACATAAGCTTTGTTGTCAACCTTACGTTTCACTCAAAATGGTCCATCTCCTCTTGGAGACAACTTAGACTTCCTCTTCTACAAAAATCGCTCTTTTCTTAGATGCAACCAAACTAGATCTCCTGGATTGAATCGCATTTCCTTGCAATTTCAATTTGCCTTGACAACCACAACTTTACCCTTCTCATCTATCCTTATGCGTGTCTTTTCATGTAACTCAAAAGGCGTTAGATTAGTAGACGAATGCATGGTACGATTATATGAAAATTTAAAACATCTTCCCAAACATTCAAATTATCCTTAAAAATAGTCTACAAAATGGTAGTTAAGGTCCTAGTAGTAATCTCCGTTTAACCATCCGTTTGAGGATGACTAGAGGTCAAAAATAAAAAGCTAGTTCCTACCTTTCCCCCAAGAGTATTCCAAAAGAAACTAAGGAACTTAACATCTCTATTACTCACAATAGTCCTAGGTACTCCATGTAATCTAACAATTTCCCTAAAGAACAAGTTAACAACATTATAAGCATCATCGGTCTTATGACAAGCAATAAAATGAGCCATTTTAGAAAAACGATAAACAACCACAAAAATAGAATCAATCCCCTTCTTAGTCCTAGGTAATCCTACAAAAAAATCCATACTAATATATCAAGCCATGGTGAAGTAGGCGTAGAAAGAGGAGTGTAGAAACCATGTCATTTCAATCTAGCCTTAGCTTTTAAGCACACAAGACATCTCTTAATCATATTCTTAACATCTTTAAGCATATGAGGCCAAATAAAGTGTGAATGCAGCATATGAAATGTCTTATCACTTACAAATGTCCTATTAAACACCCATATTAGCTTCCTCAACAAGTAAAAGTCTAGGAGAACATCTAGGAATGCACACTTTATCCTCACAAAATAGAAATCCTTCGAACATAAAGAACTTGTCTCATGAATTTCGTCCTATACACGACTTATAGATGTCTACAAAAACAATGTCATCCACATATAGATTCTTAATGTAATATAAACCTAAAACCTTAGAATCCATAGTAGTGATCAAAGAATGTCTCCTAAAAATGGCATCGGCAACAACATTATCCTTTCCTTTCTTATACTTAATGATATATGGAAAAGTTACTATAAAGTCCATCATTCTACCATGCCTCCTATCCAACTTATCTTGACTACTAAAATGCTGTAAAGACTCATGATCAGTTTAAAGGATAAATTCATTAGGCGAAATGTAATGTTGCCATGTCTTGAAAACTCGAAAAAATGCATACAATCCCTTAGCATATGTCAAATAATTTAAGCATGCTCCTGTCAATTTCTAACTAAAGAATGCAAGTGGCATACCTTCTTGTATAAGCACTCCCCAATACCTTCTTGCATAAGCACTCCTCCAATGCCAA
This sequence comes from Fagopyrum homotropicum, assembly GCA_033239125.1. Taxonomy (NCBI): domain Eukaryota; kingdom Viridiplantae; phylum Streptophyta; class Magnoliopsida; order Caryophyllales; family Polygonaceae; genus Fagopyrum; species Fagopyrum homotropicum. Next base: position 52,606,241 of record BSWB01000003.1, on the reverse strand, counting down.
CTCCTTAAAGGCCTTCTCTTGTGCATCTCCCCACTCGAGATGTACTTGCTTCTTCGTGAGAGACGTGAGCAGGGCTGCAATAGTACTAAATTCCCGTACAAAAGGTCTATAAAATGTTTCTAGACCGTGAAATGATCGAACATGTCAAATTTTCGTAGGTGTAGGCCGCTCTTTGATTGCCTTAATCTTCTCTTCATATACTTCTAGACCTCTTGTACTCACTACAAATCCAAGGATATTAACTTGATTAGTACTAAACTCACAATTCTTAATATTAGCATATAGAGATTTATTTCTAAGAGTTTCTAGTATTTGCCTCAAGTGTTTTTCATGCTCTTCAAGTGATGTGTTGTAGATGAGAATGTCATCAAAGTACACAACCACAAATTTTCCAATGAAATGACGTAAGACATGATTAATCAATCTCATGAAAATTCTAGGAGCATTAGTCAAACCAAAAGGCATAACCAACCACTCATATAGACCAAACATAGTCTTGAACGCCGTCTTCCATTCGTCTTCTTCCCGCATCCGGATTTTTTATATCCACTCTTGAGATTAATTTTCAAAAATATGGTGGATCTACTAAGCTCATCTAACATATCATCCAAACGTGGAATGAGATGTCGGTACTTGATAGTAATATTATTGATCACTCTTTAATCAATGCACATCCTCCATGTATTATCCTTTTTGGGAAACAAAAGGACGGAAACTGCACATTGACTCAAACTCTCTCGCACATAACTTTTATTCAAAAGCTCTTGAACTTGATCTTGAATCTCTTGACTTTCCAGAGGACTCATCTTATAAGCGGGAAAGTGAAGCTCATGATATTAAATCAATTTGATGCCCAATGCCACGAAAGGTTGAGGTCCTGTAGGAATCTCACCCGGAAAACATCACAAAACTCATCTAAAAGACCCAAAATGGTTCCGGGTAAGGTAGCCTTGACTTCATCACTCAAAGTCATTAGGCTTTTTGATAGCATGTATTATAGTCTATATTTTGGGACTTATTTAGACGTTTTATCTTCAATAATCTGCATGTTTGAATGTATATTATGTGATTATATTGTCGTTTCATCTACCTTTACGGGAATCGAGGTCTACACCAAGTTTCGTTGTAATCATAGGTAAAATGGCACGTTTTGGATCGAAATGGAGCCAAGGAGATAAAGGAATCATAGGAGCTACATTTTGTAGCTTAAAAGAGAACTCAAGAAGCATGGAATTAATAAAGAAGATTTACCTTGGACCAGATTTGAGAGATTTCACATTCAGCTGAGATTCACCTCGGTCAGCTACAGTGTCACCTCGACCGAGGTGATCTTGAGGAGCGTACCGACCGAGGCGAACACCCTGGCGCCGGCGAGATATATTTTTTGTCTGAGATCTTTTATTTTTGAAAGGAAGATATCTTATATTTTTGGGCTGGATTTCTGGAAGGAAGATCATATATTAAGGAGATCTATTTTGGAAGATATAATATATTTTATAGGAAATTATCTTTTTAAGATATTATTATCTTTGGAAGATAATTCTACTATATAAAGGGTTGGATTTTCCACAATTCAGCATCGGAGATACCATCTTTGGATTATTGAAGAAGCTGCAGTTAGGAAGAATTTTTGGAAGTTTGAAGGAAGTTTGAAGATTGAAGGAAGCAAGTTGATAGCTTTGAGATAGCTTTTGAGGGAGTTTGTAAGATTTTCTTAGATTCCCTTTGGTTCTTTGTCTTGTTTGGATTTGTGATCCAAGGAACACTGATTTATTTGATATTTGATTCAGTTATTGAAGCCTTCTTAAGGTTTTTGTGTTCAAATATTCATTCCCTTCTCATATTTTTTATTATTGTTATCATGATGATGAGTGGCTAATTTCCTTGTGCGATTCTAGGGTGATTGGCTGAAAGTTGTGGGAAAGACAATGATAGAATGATCTTAATCCCAGTTGGACCCTAAATGCTCGAGTCTTTTACCTTAACCCTAGAGTACCTCGTTCAGTCGATGAAAATCTCGGCCGGGGTGGAACTTGACTGACCGAGGTGACCTTTTCTGATCCAAAACTAAGAGTTAAGTGTTAGAGTTTGCCAAATCCTATTCTTATTACACCTTTCCTGGTTCAATGCAAGCCTAGGATGAAACTTACCCGGTGATTCCTTTGTTTGTTTACCCATGATCATAAGTGTAGGTAATAAAAGTTTATCCTTTATTGGGGTTTGAGTATGCCTTCATCCCATCTTTGTGAGTTAGCCTGAGACTTACCCGGTAAAGGTTGATTCTATTCCCTTAGTTGGTGTGTTGGTTTGACGTTATAGTTCCTTTCCTTAGTACCTTGAGACTTACCTAGTAATAGGAACATTGGGTTGGGATTGTGAGTAGTGAGACTTACCCGGTAATCTATTCAACTTTAAAAACACCTTTCCTTTGCAAAATCTCAGCTTTGCCCACTTTATCTTTAGATCTTGAGTTGGAACCACAACTAGATGCTTTAATCCCTAGAATTTGCATATTCCCCTTAATTGACCTTATTATCATCTTTTGATTGCTTTAATCGTTTTTGTGGTTATTAGTTGCATTGACAACTTATACTTGCTTTGTTTCACCTAAGTCCTTGAGATCGACACACCGGAATTCTTGCTTTTTACTATAATTGATCCGTACACTGCGGGCTCGCGTCCTTGTTTTAAGCATATTTCTTGGGATATAAATTTAAAGCTTGCACACACCATTTGGAGCGAACAAGTTTTTGGTGCCATTGCCGGGGACTTGGTCTATACTGATAGCATGAATTATAGTCTATATTTTGGGGTTTGTTTGGACGTTTTATCTTCAATAAATCTGCATGTTTGTATGTATAATATGTGATTATATTACCATTTCATCTACCTTTGCGGGAATCGAGGTCTACACCTAGTTTTGTTGTAATCGTAGGTAAAATGGCACGTTTTGCATCAAAAAGGAGCAAAAGTAGCTATGGAGTCATTGGAGCTACATTCAGGAACATAAGGAAACACCCAGGAAGCATAGCCATGGATTAAAGATTTACTTTGGACCAGATTTGAGAGATTTCACATTCAGTTGTGATTCACCTCGGTTGATTAAAGAGTCACCTCGACCGAGGTGATCCAAGGAAGTCGACTCGACCGAGGCAAACACCTGGGACGCGGCGAGAATATTTTATTCTTGGCTGAGATCTTTTATCTTTGGAAAGAGATCTTATATTTTTGGGCTTGGCTCCTGGAAGGAAGAAGATATGCTAGATCATATATTTTACCTATTTTATGGGATGAGATCTTTCTAAGATATCTTATCTTTGGAGAGTAATTTTCCTATAAAAACGGTCGGATTTCCCACAAATCCGACATCCGCTATCACTCGGAACACGATGCATACATCCAGTACACCGCAACAGCTATACTCTAGTTGGGAGATTTGAAGAACCTTTTTGAAGGTTGAAGGAAGAAAGTCTATAGGTTTTTTAGCTTTTGAAGGGTTTTTGTAAGATCATCTTTGATTCCCTTCCTTGTTGTTTGTCTTGTTGGATTTCTATCCAAGGAACGCTTGTTGGTTATATAATTGATTCAGTTATTGAAACCTTTCTCTTAAGGTTTTCTTGTTCAATTATTCTCTTTCTTCCCATATATTTGATTAATACTTTCATGATGATGAGTGGCTAATCTCTTTGTGTGATTCTAGGGTGATTGGCTGAAGGTTGTGGGGAAAACAATGATAGAATAACCTTAGATTCCAGTAGGATCCTGAAAGTTCGAGTCTTTAACCTTAACCCTAAGCATCTCGTTCAGTCGATGAACATCTCGGCCGGGGTGGAATTTGGCTGACCGAGATGACTTATCCGATCCGAAATTGAGAGTTAAGTGTTAGAGTTTGCCAAATCCTATTCTTATTACACCTTTCCTGGTTCAATGCAAGCCTAGGATGAGACTTACCCGGTAATTCCTTTTCTTGTTTACCTAATATCATAAGTGTAGGTAATAAAGGTTTATCCTTTATTGGGGTTTGAGTTTGCTTTCATCCCATCTTTGTGAGTTAGCTTGAGACTTACCCGGTAAAGGTTGATTCTATTCCCTTAGATGGTGTGTTAGTTTGAGTTTATAGTTCTTTATCTTAATTCCTTGAGACTTACCCGGTAATAGGAGTTACGGTTTTGGATTAGTGAGTAGTGAGACTTACCCGGTGATCTATTCCACTTTAGTAACACCTTCCCTATGCAAAAACCTCAGCTTTGTCCGCTTATCTTTAGATCTTGAGTTGGAACCACAACTAGAAGCTTTAATCCCTAGAATTGCATACTTCCTTTATTGACTTTTATCATCTTTTGATTGTGTTAATTGCTTTGTGGTTAGTAATTGCTAAAGCTTACCGTAATTGGACTTTGTTTCACTAAGTCCCTGTGATCGACCCTTGGAATTCCTTGCTTTTTACTACGATTGACCCGTACACTGCGGGTTCGCATCCTTGTTTTAAGCTTACGTCTAGGGTTATAAATTTAAAGCTTGCACACACCGTTTGGAGCGAACAAGTTTTTGGTGCCGTTTCCGGGGACTTGGTCTAGACCGAGCCGGTTATGGTTTCTTTTGGGGCACTTGCCCCTGTGTCTACTAACCACTCTACTTGAGTGACTTTTGCAGATTCTTTCTTAGGTTTATGCGAAGAACCCGCACTGGGAAGGAAATCGTTCCTTACGATCCCGAACCAGAAAAGACATACAAACGACGTTTAAGAGAAGCGAAGATGGCCAACCAAGACAATCGCGATCTTGAGGCCGAATTGAAGGAGGCGCTAGAACAGCTACGCCTCAGCAGGGAAGAGCTAAAGCAAGAGAAAGAAGAAACTCGCACCAGGACTGAAGCAATCGAAGCAAATATGGCAGCTTTACGAGACCAATATCAACTTCGACTGAGGGAAGATCCAGTTCCCGATGCTGGACCGATGCAGGTCCCAGTCCCTGACCCTCGACCGAGGCAGGTCCCAGTACCTGACGCCCCGGCCGAGGTACTTCCACCTTGGATGCCAGTCCGAGGCGCTCTTTTTGCAGGAATCCCACAAACTCTAGGTCAAAGGATGGACCCCAATCAACAACTGAGGCGTCCCGGAGTTAACCTAGGAAATCCAGCGGACCATGACTACGAACTTCGACCGTAAGTTCTATCCATGATTCGCCAATGCCAGTTCGGAGGGCTAGAGAAGCAATCACCACATCAACATCTTCAAAACTATGAGATCTTGATGGAGACCTTGAGACCCTTAAGGATTGAAAATAACAACTACAAGCTAAGACCTTTTTACTTTTCTTTAAAAGATAGAGCTCTTACTTGGTATCAATCTCTTCCTCCAGGAAAAATTAGCACATGGGAGGAAATGACTACGGAGTTCTTGACCAAATTCTTCCCCCCCTATAAGACCGCTGAAATGAGAGGGAAGATTAATTCTTTCATCATGATGGACAAGGAGAGCTTGTCTAAGTCGTGGGAGAGGTTCAAAGACATTCTTTTGGATTGCCCACATCATGGGATTCCAAAGATAGAGTTGTTGGAGATATACTTCAAGGGACTGGACGGAAGCACCCAGTTCAACCTCCAACTACTCTCCGCCGGTACCTTTATGGACATGGCGATTGACGAAGCTTGGGATTTCATCGAAAAGCAAGCTTTGCATATGGAGAAGTACACCCATCAAGGAGCTGAAGGTGGAGTTAAAAGAGTTAACTTCCAAGAAACTCAGCCCAACAACAATCAACTCACGTCTTTGAAGAACGACGTGAAGCAATTGAAGGAACTCTTGGTTGCTCAAACCAAGAAGGAAGATCAAGGACAAATGAACAACAATAATGGATACCGTAACAACAACAACGGTTCCCGGAACAACAACTACAACAACAACAATAGAGGATCCAACAACAACAATTGGAGGGCGAACAACCAAAATTCTGGTAACAATCATTCCAACTCCAACTCTAACGATTCCTCTAATCCTTTCCTTTCTTCCCCTTCTTCTTCTTGTACTCCATTAAAGAGCCAAGAGCAAGGATCAAGTTCGTCTCAGCCGGAAAAGAAAGACGCAGTGCTGGAGGCCATCTTGATCAAGCTTAATGCCATGGAGACTTCTATGACTTCGTTTTCGAAGGCCCAAAAGGCCTTTGAACAACAACTTGCTAGTAGGGCAAATGAAGCACCAAGAGATCCAGGGAAGCTTCCAGCAAGGACAGAAAGCAACCCTAAGGGCCAGATCATGGCCATAACTACGAGGAGTGGACTGAAAACTGCAGATCTAGTGTCTCGGTTGGTGCCAGTACCGACGAAGACCACCTCGGTCCAGGTGCAATCGAAGAACACTTCGACCGAGATGCCAACCGAGGTGGAGCTACAGAGAGAGGAGGGGAAAACTGAAGTTTATGTTCCACCTCCTGCATACAAACCACCACTTCCATTCCCCTAGTCAAGGGCCAGAGCACATCTAGACAAGCACTTTGGTAAGTTCCTTGACTTGATGAATAAGCTGCACATTAACACTCCTTTCCTTGATGCTATTCTAGGGATGCCCGCCTATGGGAAGTTCTTGAAGGAGATCTTATCAAGGAAAAGGAAACTGGAAGACTTTGGTGAAGTAAGGATGACATCTAAATCCTCGGAGCTCATTCAAATCATGAAGGAGAAGATGCCACCTAAATTGAGAGATCCCGGCTCATTTTGCATTCCCATTCAAGTTGGGGATATCACTTGTGAAGCCCTTTGTGATCTAGGAGCCAGCGTGAGCATCATTCCGCTGGATCTATGTGTGAAGATCGGACTTGGAGAGCCCAAACTGGTCAAGAGTCGATTATACATGGCGGATCGCTCCATCACCCATCCCGTGGGAATTTTAGAAGACGTTCCGGTCAAGTTAGGTAACTTCTATTTACCAATAGACTTTGTTGTACTTGACATTCCCGCAGATTATCCTGTTCCTATTATTCTCGGGAGGCCATTTCTAGCAACTTCGGGTTGCAACGTGGATTGCAAGAACGCCAAGTTGAAATTCAACATTGGTTGGGATGAAGTGGAGTTCGCACTACTTGCAACCATGAAAGGAGAGCAGCTAAGCGATGATATCTTCAACATCTATGATGTAGAAGAATCAAGAGAATTGGTGAGCTCTATCCTTATTAACGATCCACTTGAAAGAGTTCTTAGTTTCAGTTTAACGGAGGAAGGTATAGATGCTTCTTGTGATGCAGATATACGGAGCTTAAAGGCATTGGAAAAAGATCCAGGAGCTAAAACTGAGAAGCTAATCCAGGAGACGAAGATCTCCAGTTTCGGTTCCAGTTACAGTACCTCGACCGAGGCACTTTCTGGACTGAGCAAGGCGACTGAATAACATCTCGGTCAACGCCTCTGCGCCTCGACCGAGGTCGATGGCGAAACAATTTCAATTGAGACTTCCGAAAGTCCAGTTTCTGGATCTACTCCACTGGAAGGAGGAAGCAAGGATCCCCCTCAGAAAGCACCCCCAGTTGTGGAGCTTAAACAACTCCCAAATCACCTGAGGTATGTCTTTCTTGGACCGGATTCCACTTATCCCGTCATTGTTAGTGCTTCCCTCTCCGAAACTGAATTGTCTAAACTAATGCATGTCCTGAGAAAGCATCAAAAGGCTTTGGGTTATACTATAGATGATCTTATTGGCATTAAGCCTTCTTTCTGCATGCATAGAATTCTAATGGAGGATGATCATAAGACTTCACGGGAACCTCAAAGATGGTTAAATCCGATCATGAAAGAGGTTGTGAGAAAGGAAATTCTTAAGTTGTTGGATGCAAGTATCATATATCTATCTCGGACAGCAAATGGGTTAGCCCGGTGCATGTAGTTCCGAAGAAAGGAGGGATGACCGTTGTGACGAATAAGAACAACGAGTTGATCCCAACCAGGACCGTTACAGGCTGGAGGGTTTGCATTGATTATAGGAAGCTGAACACGCCACACGGAAGGACCATTTTCCACTTCCCTTCATTGATCAAATGCTCGAGCGGTTGGCCCAACATTCACACTTTTTCTACTTAGACGGCTATAGTGGATTCTTCCAGATTCCTATCCATCCGGATGATCAGGAGAAGACCACTTTCACTTGTCCATGGGGGACATTTGCTTATAGGAGGATGCCATTTGGATTGTGCAATGCACCCGCTACCTTCCAGCGATGCATGATGGCCATCTTTTCCGAGTACATAGAGGAGATCATGGAGGTATTTATGGATGATTTTTCAGTATATGGTTCCTCTTTTGATGATTGCCTATCTAACCTTTCTTTAGTGCTACAAAGATGTGAAGACACTAATCTCGTTTTGAATTGGGAGAAGTGTCATTTTATGGTTAATGAAGGCATTGTGCTAGGACACCTCATTTCTAATCGAGGCATTGAGGTCGATCGCACTAAGATCGAGACTATTGAGAAACTCCCTCCCCTTGTTCTGTTAAAGGTGTGAGGAGTTTTCTCGGGCATGCAGGTTTCTACAGGAGATTCATCAAGGACTTCTCTAAGATTTCTAAACCTCTAACTAACCTTTTGAATAAGGATGTTGTTTTTGAGTTTTCGCAGGAGTGTCTTGATGCATTTTACAGGATTAAGGAAGCGTTGATCTCCGCTCCCATTATCCAACCTCCGGATTGGACCTTGCCCTTTGAGATCATGTGTGATGCTAGTGATGTAGCCGTAGGATCGGTGCTTGGTCAGAAGAAGGATGGGAGGACCACCGCCATTTATTATGCTAGCAAGACGCTAGATGTAGTACAACGCAACTACGCTACCTCCGAGAAGGAGTTATTGGCGGTTGTATATGCTTTCGAGAAGTTTTGTTCCTACTTAGTAGGAGCGAAAGTCATTGTCTACACCGACCATGCAGCCATCCGTTACTTGCTGGCTAAGAAAGATGCCAAGCCACTCCTTATTCGATGGATTCTCTTGCTTCAAGAGTTTGACTTAGAGATCCGCGATAAGAAGGGATCCGAAAACTCTGTTGCGGATCACCTCAGCCGGCTACCTGCATCTTCACGCGAGAAGGACGACCCACCCATAGACGATTCATTCCCCGATGAGCACTTACACTTGTTGGAGTGTTTGATAGACTTACTTACTTCACCCCATGATGGAGGTGAAGTATGGGGTGAGGGCACCTCCCATCACGTTTGAGAGACGCACTATGGTCCAGCTAGTGACCTTAAACCAAGCGCTTCTTGGGAGGCAACCCAAGGTACTGCTTTCTTTTCCCTTTTTCTAGTCTAGTTTAGATAGTTTTGCTTTTGCTTTGCTTTGTTTTGTTTTTGGTGTCCTAGACAGATAACATGTGACATCTAAGGAAGGAGTACAAACCAGGAGCATAACAGGAAGGACAGAAGTTCAAGAATTTGAGAAGACGAAGTTTGACTGAAACACATCTCGGTTGCTGTCAGAGCACCTCGACCGAGATGATTCTTGAGCAACCGAGGCGACTAGGGTTTCTGAAGATCCACCTCGGTCAGTACCACCTCGGTCCAGTCGAGACCACCTCGACCGAGGTGACAGCAGTTCCAGAAAGGGTATAAAAAGGGAAAAAATTCCTTTTCTTCTCTTTACCTACCCCCTCGACCGCGGCGCTCCTTTTCACCTCGCCCTTCGACTCTTGCTCGTTTTCAAAGATTTTCGCTTCCAAACTGCGATTAAAGCGTAGAGGATCAAGCTGCAAGTGCGAATCTGCAAAGAAATCGAACCGAAACGGCCGAACGAGGTAAAAGTGAACAAAACCCTAACCTCGTTGATTTCGCTTCGATTTGGGCTTGGATTGCCCTGCATTTGCTGAGAAACGGATTAAGTACCCCATGGGAACCAATTGTAGTTATTTAGGGAAAAAGAACTGGAATTTTTGAGGAAATTAGTTACGCAGTTTTCGCCTCGGTCCAGACGTGCTGTGCCTCGGCCGAGGTGTTCTTAAATGTTGTCAGACCGACCGAGGTGACCTGACAGAAAGAGATTTGAAAATGAGTTATGACAAATGGCTTGCCATTAGGGATAGATCCTCCCCTTCCCCTTCCTCTTCTTCTTCCAAACCTTATCGACCGGTGACCCACGAGCGACACCGGGTCGATTACGACCGTATTGCAGCCCGTCTAGTGATAGCACCTCGCTTCCTAGACGTGTCAGCCTTTGACTGTCTCCATGTGGATGGAGACCTTAGACGTATGATATCGACGGTAGGACTGGATCAGTTTACTGAGATCCGCGCACCTGCTTATCTGGAGCCCACCTTAGAAATTGTTAGCTCCTTCACCTACCTCCCCACAGAGCGTTCTGTGAAGTACCGGTTGATGAACCGGAACTTCTTAGTTCCATTAGAGTACTGGAGGGATATTTTTGGTTTCCCAGCCCCGACCTCTGTTGACTTCCCTTCCCGGACTGTAGCTAGGGAGTTTTGGGGACAGATTGCTCACGTAGTTGAGCACGCAGACAAATGGCGCCCTGGAGACTCCAGGGAGAAGGTTATTTTTCACCTAGCTTTTAGGTTAGTCCACCGCATTTTCAGCGAGACGCTTCTGGCGCGTACTGAGACGCCCCAGAAGGTCCGACAGGGGGAGTTGTTTAGCCTATACTGCATGGTAACTGGGGGGATCCCAGACTTTGGCTTGATGCTGGCAGAGGATCTGCACAGGATCAAGGCCAAGGAGAAGGGGGACATCTGCTGCGGAGGACTTGTGACCCACATCGCCAGCTATTAGGACATGGACCTCAGCGCTTGTACTATGGTGGCGGCTGCCAAGCCACTAGGGCTGCAGGAGATGGTCACTCGGCGGATTCTGGTTCCCCGAGGACTGACTACGCCATATGTGGCGATGCCATGGGAGCTGACTGCACCGCAGGGGATCAGCTGGTCAGCCCAGTTTACAGTTTATGACCCTCACTACTGGCAGACCGCTTGGGCCCCACTGATGGAGGATTATAGAGAGGCAGCAGCTGCAACAGCTGAGGAGGAGGAGGTAGATGATGAGGAGACTGCTAATGACAGAGATGGTGGAGTCCCGATGGATACAGGGACAGATACTGCCGGGACGAGTGCGCCGGTTATTGATCTGGATGATAATGATACTGAGCCTGCATGTGCTGCATCACCATTGAGACCTGCTAGGCGTAGGGCACGCCGACATAGAGATCCAGAGGCTCATCGTCGGATCGATGATCTGACGGATCAAATGATAGACTCTTATGCTGCCCTTACTGTGGACATGCATGAGAGATTTGCTGCCCAGCACCGACAGATTGACAACCGGACTCATCACATGCTAGAGGGATAGCACTATCAGCGCAGGATGATGGAGATCCAGTTTCAGTAGGCTATGGGTTATACATTTGACCCATCCCAGTATCCATATGTGCCACCACCACCACCACCACCGGATCAGGATTATTGAGAGCTGTAGGATTATCTTTCTTATTTTTATACAGTTCAGCTTATTGTCCGGTGAGTATTTTTTTCCTTAGACTTATTTCGACCCACTGGGACAGTGTGTCCCAAGTATGGGGTATTTATGTATTATTTGACTCATGGATGTATGACTTGACCTTCTATGATATTTATGCTTCATTTTGCTTCTATGTGTTTATCTGAGATTGCATGCATACAGGTTATTTGATTGAGAAAAATGTCGAAACTGAAAGAAAAACTGGTTTTAAAATTTTTTTTTGACCTCGACCGGGGCAGTTCTGGCTGAACGAGGTGTTTCACCTCGGTTGACCTAAGGACACCTCAACCGAGGTGGGTTAATTGAGAGTTTTCGAAAATGATTTTTGTGCTTCTTATCTGGATATGATCTCAGTGAAGATCTTGCTTACTGACTGGTTTTGAAATCTTTATGTGTTTGAAAGGTTTTATAATATGTTTAAGTTGCTAAATGCTTTGTTTGAAATTTCTGGCATGTTTAATACTTTGTTTTTGTCTAAATATGTTGAATTTGAAGGTTGACACCACTTCATGAGTTCTCTCACTTTCTTCCTGGAAAGACCAAGGCAATTCATTCTTCTCTCTTCTTCCTCTTAATCATGCTTAGCCCCTCATATACATTTTTGCCTCCCTTTACCTATCCGGGAATTTGGAAGCAAGCGAAGTGGTGAAAGAAAGTGAAGTTAAAGTTGAGAAGTTGGATAGAAGTGAAAGTGTTAGAAAGAAAGAAATAGGTTTGATTCAGTTATTGAAGCCTTCTTAAGGTTTTTGTGTTCAAATATTCATTCCCTTCTCATATTTTTTTATTATTGTTATCATGATGATGAGTGGCTAATTTCCTTGTGCGATTCTAGGGTGATTGGCTGAAAGTTGTGGAAAAGACAATGATAGAATGATCTTAATCCCAGTAGGACCCTAAATGCTCGAGTCTTTTACCTTAACCCTAGAGTACCTCGTTCAGTCGATGAAAATCTCGGCCGGGGTGGAACTTGACTGACCGAGGTGACCTTTTCTGATCCAAAACTGAGAGTTAAGTGTTAGAGTTTGCCAAATCCTATTCTTATTACACCTTTCCTGGTTCAATGCAAGCCTAGGATGAGACTTACCCGGTGATTCCTTTGTTTGTTTACCCATGATCATAAGTGTAGGTAATAAAAGTTTATCCTTTATTGGGGTTTGAGTGTGCTTTCATCCCATCTTTGTGAGTTAGCCTGAGACTTACCCGGTAAAGGTTGATTCTATTCCCTTAGTTGGTGTGTTGGTTTGACGTTATAGTTCATTTCCTTAGTACCTTGAGACTTACCCGGTAATAGGAACTTTGGGTTGAGATTGTGAGTAGTGAGACTTACCCGGTAATCTATTCAACTTTAAAAACACCTTTCCTTTGCAAAATCTCAGCTTTGTCCACTTTATCTTTAGATCTTGAGTTGGAACCACAACTAGATGCTTTAATCCCTAGAATTTGCATATTCCCCTTAATTGACCTTATTATCATCTTTTGATTGCTTTAAACGCTTTTGTGGTTATTAGTTGCATTGACAACTTATACTTGCTTTGTTTCACCTAAGTCCTTGAGATCGACACACCGGGATTCTTGCTTTTTACTATAATTGATCCGTACACTGCGGGCTCGCGTCCTTGTTTTAAGCATATTTCTTGGGATATAAATTTAAAGCTTGCACACACCATTTGGAGCGAACAAGTTTTTGGTGCCATTGCCGGGGACTTGGTCTATACTGATAGCATGAATTATAGTCTATATTTTGGGGTATGTTTGGACGTTTTATCTTCAATAAATTTGCATGTTTGTATGTATAATATGTGATCATTTCATCTACCTTTGCGGGAATCGAGGTCTACACTAGTTTTGTTGTAATCGTAGGTAAAATGGCACGTTTTGCATCAAAAAGGAGCAAAAGGAGCTATGGAGTCATTGGAGCTACATTCAGGAACATAAGGAAACACCCAGGAAGCATAGCCATGGATTAAAGATTTACTTTGGACCAGATTTGAGAGATTTCACATTCAGTTGTGATTCACCTCGGTTGACTACAGAGTCACCTCGACCGAGGTGATCCAGGGAAGTCGACTCGACCGAGGCGAACACCCGGGACGCGGCGAGAATATTTTATTCTTGGCTGAGATCTTTTATGTTTGGAAAGAGATCTTATATTTTTGGGCTTGGCTCCTGGAAGGAAGAAGATATTCTAGATCATATATTTTACCTATTTTTATGGGAAGAGATCTTTCTAAGATATCTTATCTTTGGAGAGTAATTTTCCTATAAAAAGGGTCGGATTTCCCACAAAACCGACATCCGCTATCACTCGGAACACGCTGCATACATCCAGTACACCGCAACAGCTATACTCCAGGTGGGAGATTTGAAGAACCTTTTTGAAGGTTGAAGAAAGAAAGTCTATAGCTTTTATAGCTTTTGAAGGGTTTTTGTAAGATCATCTTTGATTCCTTTCCTTGTTGTTTGTCTTGTTGGATTTCTATCCAAGGAACGCTTGTTGGTTATATAATTGATTCAGTTATTGAAGCCTTTCTCTTAAGGTTTTCTTGTTCAATTATTCTCTTTCTTCCCATATATTTGATTAATACTTTCATGATGATGAGTGGCTAATCTCTTTGTGTGATTCTAGGGTGATTGGCTGAAGGTTGTGGGAAAAACAATGATAGAATAACCTTAGATTCCAGTAGGATCCTGAAAGTTCGAGTCTTTAACCTTAACCCTAAGCATCTCGTTCAGTCGATGAACATCTCGGCCGGGGTGGAATTTGGCTGACCGAGATGACTTATCCGATCCGAAACTGAGAGTTAAGTGTTAGAGTTTGCCAAATCCTATTCTTATTACACATTTCCTGGTTCAATGAAAGCCTAGGATGAGACTTACCCGGTAATTCCTTTGCTTATTTACCTAAGATCATAAGTGTAGGTAATAAAGGTTTATCCTTTATTGGGGTTTGAGTGTGCTTTCATCCCATCTCTGTGAGTTAGCCTGAGACTTACCCGGTAAAGGTTGATTCTATTCCCTTAGATGGTGTGTTAGTTTGAGTTTATAGTTCTTTATCTTAATTCCTTGAGACTTACCCGGTAATAGGAGTTACGGTTTTGGATTAGTGAGTAGTGAGACTTACCCGGTGATCTATTCCACTTTAGTAACACCTTCCCTATGCAAAAACCTCAGCTTTGTCCGCTTATCTTTAGATCTTGAGTTGGAACCACAACTAGAAGCTTTAATCCCTAGAATTGCATACTTCCTTTATTGACTTTTATCATCTTTTGATTGTGTTAATTGCTTTGTGGTTAGTAATTGCTAAAGCTTACCGTAATTGGACTTTGTTTCACTAAAACCCTGTGATCGAGCCCTGAAATTCCTTTCTTTTTACTACGATTGACCCGTACACTGCGGGTTCGCATCCTTGTTTTAAGCTTACGTCTAGGGTTATAAATTTAAAGCTTGCACACACCGTTTGGAGCGAACGTATACCGAGCCGGTTGCGGTCGTCTTTCGGGGCAATTGCCCTTGTTGCTACTAACCACTCTACTTGAGTGACTTTCGCAGGTTCTTTCTTTTAGGTTTATGCGAAGAAGCCGTGCTGGGAAGGAAATCGTTCCTTACGATCCCGAACCAGAGAAGACATACAAACGACGCTTGAAAGAAGTGAAAATGGCCAACCAAGGCAATCGCGATCTTGAGGCCGAATTAAAGGAGGCGATGGAACAGCTGCGCCTCAATAGGGAAGAACTACAGCGCGAGAGAGATCAGACTCGCACCAGAATTGCAGAGATTGAAGCAATTATGGCTGATCTACGAGCCCATATTCTGCATCGACCGAGGCAGGACCCCGCTCCAGTTTCCGCGGCCAAGATACATCCACCTCGGATGCCAGTCCGAGATGTTCTTTTTGTAGGAATTCCACAAACCCTAGGATAGAGGATGGACCCGAACCAGCAAGTGAGGCGTCCAGGAGTCAACCTAGGTGATCCAACGGAGCATGATTATGAACTTCGACCGCAAGTTTTTTTCATGATCCGCCAATGCCAGTTTGGAGGTTTAGAGAGGGAGTATCCGCATCAACATTTGCAAAACTATGAGATTTTGATGGAGACCTTGAGACCTTCAAGGCTGGAAAATAATAATTACAAGCTAAGGACTTTTTACTTTTCTTTGAAGGACAAGGCGCTTACTTGGTATCAGTCTCTTCCTCCCGGAAAGATCAACACTTGGGAGGAGATGACGACGGAGTTCTTAACAAAAAATTCCCCCCCTCCAAAACCGCTGAAATGAGAGGAAATATTATTGCATTCATCATGAAGGACAAGGAGAGTTTGTCCAAGTCATGAGAGAGATTTAAAGATGTTGTCTTGGATTGCCCACATCATGAGATTCCAAAGATAGAGTTGTTGGAGATATACTTCAAGGGATTGGATGGAGCTACCCAATTCAATCTTCAAATACTTTCCGCCGGCACATTCATGGACATGCCGACTGATGAAGCTTGGGAGTTCATTGAGAAACAAGCTTTGCACATGGAGAAATACTCCCACCAAGGAGCTGAAAATGGAGTTAAGAGAGTTAATTTCCAAGAAGCTCCATCAAATGATAATCAACTCATTTCCCTCAAGAATGATGTGAAGCAATTGAAGGACCTTTTGGTTGCTCACACCAAGAAGGAAGAGGGAGGATATCAAGGCTCAAGGAACAACAATCATGGTTCCCGGAACAACAACTACAACAACAATAGAGGCTCCAACAACAACAATTGGAGATCTAACAATCAAAATTTTGGTAACCCTTACTCTAATTCCAATTCTAATAATTCTTTTAATCCCTCTTCTTCTTCTTCTTCTTCTACTCCATTGAAGAGCCAGGAGCCTGGACCAAGCTCGTCCCAACCAGAAAAGAAAGATGAAGTGCTGGAGGCCATCTTGATCAAGCTCAACGCTATGGAGACGTCCATGACTTCATTTTCGAAGGCACAAAAAGCCTTAGAGCAACAATTCTTTAATAAGGCAAATGAAGCGCCAAGAGATTCAGGGAAGCTCCTAGCAAGGACAAAGAGCAACCCTAAAGGACAAATCATGGCAATAACGACGAGAAGTGGACTGAAAACTGCAGATCCATTGCCTCGGTCGATGCCAGTGCAGACGAAGAACACCTCGGTCCAGGTACAAACGAGGAACACTTTGGACGTGGTGCCACCCGAGGTGGAGTCCTAGAAAGCGACAGACAAAACTGAAGTTTATGTCCCACCTCCTGCATATAAACCACCACTTCCATTCCCTCAGTCAAGGGCTAGAGCACATCTAGACAAGCACTTTGGTAAGTTCCTGATGACATGAATTATGACCTATTTTTAGGCATGTATTTATATATATGTTTCCTTTATTTTGCATGCATAGAATTCATGACATTTATGGTTATATTCACCTACTTTGCAAGAATAGAGGTCTACACAGAGTTTTATTGCATTTGTAGGTAATTTGGAAAATTATGGAGCAAAAATGGCACATTTAAGGATTAAGCCTTGAAGCGGGACAAAAAGGAGCATAAAAGGAATTTAGGACGCGCCAAAGTATTCTCTGATACCGTCTGACGCGGCCCAAAGTATTTTCTGATACCTTCGGACGTGGCCCAAAGTATTCTCTAATACCGTCTGACGCGCCAAAATATTTTCTGATACCTTATGATGCGGCCCAGAGTATCTTCTGATACCAGCGGATTTGACTTCTTTTCAGCCCAAATATTTAGGGTTTCATCGTTAAACCCTAGTTGGATCCTACAAATATTCGAGAGCCTTCAACACTGCAAGGAGCCAATTTCTCCAAAGGGAGACTAGAAGGAGTCAAAACCTCCAAAAGGAGAGTCAAATTCTCCAAAGGGAGATTAGAGGGAGTCAATTTCTCCAAAGGGAGAGTAGAAGGAGCCAAAATCTCCAAAATATTTGGGACGGTGACAGCCCCAGGACTTGGAGCCCCGACGTTAGGGGGAAGTTGAGGACGGCTGCTTACCTTCGCTTAGCCCCCGCTTAACCTTCGCTTACGACTGCTAGCACGTGCCTAGGGTTTCAGTTGGACGTGCGGAGATTGCCATTTTGCAACGGAATTTGCAAGGGCTTGAAGATTTGGAAGTTGCGCTTTGTCCTTAGGTTTGATTAGAAGACGGATTGACATCCCGTTCTTCGTTCTTGTTAAGGATTGTGATTTTTTTGTGTTATTCCAAATCTGATATACATCATTACCTTTGTTTGTGGATTTGAGATTGATTTGAAGGTTATTGAAGGTTTTCGAAGGTTTTCATCTTTCATTCTTCTAAATCTTGAATTTGATATCATAATGACCGTTGTTGGGTAAAACCCTTTAGCAATTCTAAGGTGAAGGGATAATAGTTGTGGCTTAGATGATGATAGATCGATCGTAAACAGATTGGACCTTGAGAGTTAGAGAGATTTCGCCGACGAACCAAAATCACGGCCTATTCTTGAGGTTCCACGGCCGTGGAACTCAAGATCCACTCGTAATTTACATTAGTTTACGAACCTTGCTTTTACTTTAATCCAAAGTTAAAAATTTGCTTTAACTTAGTCTTGACTTGCCTTTTCTAGGTAGTAGTGAAGCCTCAACAACCTCTACTTCGATTTCGAGTGTCACAACCTTAATCGGTTTAGTTAGTCTTGATCATTGAATTACAAGTTTGGGTATTTGATATTAATTCTTGTCTTTAGATCCTTTCTATACTGAAGCCTCAACAACCTTTATAGAGAGTATTTCTAGATAAGTCATATAAAGCCTTGGAACTTCACCGTACATTGCTTTACCTTAGCATACCTTTGCAACTCTTAACTCTGTCTTTAGTTCTTTAGTATATCTTGAATCGATTGCCACAATTAGATACCTGGATCTTTAGGGTTGCTGTTTTCCCAATATATTTGCAAAGCTTTACCCTTTTACTTGCTTGACAACTTTACAACTGAATTTGTTCCCCCCAAATCCCTGTGTTCGTTACTTTGGAATACTTGCTAATCTACGCCGATCCGTACACTGCGGGTTTGCTTGCTTGATTCTAGTTTTATAAATTTAAAGCTTGATTGCACGCACGCTAAGTGGCAAACAAGTTTTTGGCGCCGTTGCCGGGGATTTGGTTTAGGCCGAATTCGGTTATCGGTTGTCAAGCTTGGAAGCTTTGCTCTTGTTATTTGATATCTCTTTTGAGTGTTCTTGCAAGTTTGTGCTCTTAGGTACATACGAAGTTCTTGTTCCGGCAACGGAACAAAGTTTTTGGCGCCGTTGCCGGGGATTTGGTTTAGGCCGAATTCTGTTATCGGTTGTCAAGCTTGGGAGCTTTGCTCTTGTTATTTGATATCTTTTTGGTATGAGTTTTTGAGTTTTCAGGGTCACCAATGGTTGTTAAGGGCTGTAAGGCTCCATACGATCCAATTTGGGTAGCGAAGCAAACGGCTAGAGTAGACCCTTACGAATACTTGGTAGAGAAATATGCCTTCTATTGGTTTGATAGTGAAAGAGAACGTCAACAAACCATTAAATATGAATTTGCAAAATGGGAAAAGCTGCACTATGATAACACGATTTATAGCATAGTTTTAGGTGCACATTTAGGTAGAATTCTCGCTCAATCATGCATTATCCAGCACTAGTCCAATACGTTTTGCACTCAAAACATGTATTTTGTCGAGATAGACGTCTACACGGACTTGTGTGCGTTTTGTAGGTATTTCGGGAAGTTTCGAGCCAAAACGACACGTTTGAGGGTCGCTCATTTAGAGGACACGTTTCCAAACTCATTAGAACGCAAGGCAAGGGCTGAGAAGGACTCAAGGAACCTTGCCAACACATGCCATGCACCAAACCACAGCCTAATGATCCAAGGCGAAGTTTCTGCACAGAACCACGGTTCTCTGAAGAACCACGGCCGTGGAAATGACCGTGGATTTTGCCAGATTTTCGTGACAGCTGTGCCACGACTCTCATGGCCAGCTCATGAAGAAATTGGTTATAAAAGTGGTCCTTGATAGTTGTTAGAGGCAGCTGGGATTTGGGTAGTTTGAGAGCAGCTCACATATTCTCCATTTTCTTTGACAAAATATATTCCAAGAAGAAGAAGGACTTTTTCTAGTAAGGAAAGTGCAAGAAGAAGAAGAAAGGAGCCATTGCCATTGAAGAGGAGAGGAGAAGACACACTTAGCTCTTGTATTTTCGGATTTATTTCTAGAAGTTTTTGAACTCTTGAACCTTCCTTTGGAAGGGTTGTAAGTCGTTCTAATTTCATCTCCAGATTTAGATTGTGTTTGAAGTTCATTTGTTCATCTTCTTTCTCTCATTTTCTTGCAATGGAGGTTATGAATCTATGCTTGTTTGTTTTGATTTCTAATATGAATGTTATAGGCTAGATTGATGTGATTCTAGGGTAAGGAAAGGATGGTTATGGCTAGATCTATGATAGGACGAACTTAGATTTACCTTTGGATGATTTTTGTTTATGAACGTAGCTACTGTTAGGAATCACGGGTAGTTCTTGAAGAACCACGGTCGTGGTTTCTGTAGAACAAACCGTGGTTCTTCCTGGTTCGAAGGATCTTACCTTAGGTTCATAAAATTGTTGAAACCCTAAGTTTTTGCTAAGTTTAACCTACCCTAGGGTGTCCTAGTGTAGCGACTAAGTGTTAGGAGAGACTTACCCGGTAATCCTTGCCCTTAGAATCTAAAATAGCAAAACCTAAGGTAATGGTGAGCCTAATAAGCCGCCATTGGATTAAATGTGCTAGGATAGTTGATTAGGACTTCCCTTTCCGAGACTTACCCGGTGAGGATAGGTTAGATCCCTAATTAAACAATCCGGTTTGTGTTAAATTCTACCCTTAGGTTCTTAGAGACTTAACCGGTAATGAGACCTTAGGTGTGGATTAGTTGGATCATGAGACTTACCCGGTAATTGATCCCATTTTAGGAACACTTAATCCCAACATATCATAATCAATCCAAAGAATGAATAGATAACTTGAGTTTTATGCCATAACCGGAACTTCCAACTCCTAGAATCCGTCTTCCTTTTCTCTTGATCAAACATCTTGTTCGATTTGTTTATTTGTGCCAATTTTCCGACTTAGTTTGATTGATTGTTTGCATGCCTTTGATCTTTGAAGTGATCACCTAAAAACAACCAAAACAATTGAGATTTTCTTCCTTTATTTGCATCCTTTTCTTTAGACTTAGATCTTGCTAAACTCAATTACAACTTAATTCGATTTCACCTTAGTCTTTGTGTTCGACTTTGGAATACTTATCTTGCTACATACGTCCCGTTCACTGCGGGTGCGCTAGAAGTAGGATAATTATAACGAGTATAAATTTAAGGCTTATTGCGTACACACTTTTTAGCGTAACAACTTTTTGGCGCCGTTGCCGGGGACTAGGTCTAGATTGAGTCTATTTTGTGATTGTTTCTAGTGTAGATCCTTCTTGTTTCTTTTGATCTCTTTTTGGTTTTTGTCTTTGCTTTTCAGGACATCTATTTCTCTATAGGTGTATGCGAAGATCTCGTGGCAAGGATTTAGCTCCATTCGATCCCGAACCGGAGAAAACCCTTCGATCTAGATCTAAGAACATTCAGAAGGAGAAAGAGATGGCCGGTAGAAATCTTCAAGCTGAATTGGATGAAGCCTTAGAACAAATAAGGCTAAGAGATGAACTCTTGGAGGAAGAAAGGAGACTTGCCAATGAGAGGCAAGAGGAAACTAGAAGGGAGATTGAAGAGATTAGGCAAGCTCTTGTTCAAGGAGAGCTTAATCGCCGACAACCTCCACCGCCTCCACCACAACCGCAGCCGGCGGCCAATGTTAGGGTTGTTCCCATTGCTATTGAGGAGCCACAAACCCTAGGGAGACGTATGGATCCGGCAGAAAGAGCACACCGACCAGGTGTGAATCTAGGAGATCCCGCAACCCACAACTATGAACTCCGCCCTCAAGTTCTTCAAATGATCCGGCATAATCAATTTGGAGGGATGGAAGGAGAGTCTCCTCACCAACATTTGATGAACTATGAGATTTTGATGGAGACTCTTAGACCACCAAGATTGGAGAGCAACAACCATAAGCTAAGGGCCTTTTCCTTCTCTCTTAAGGACAAAGCCTTGGCTTGGTATCAATCTATTCCACAAGGGAGAGTTGGTACTTGGGAGGAGATGACAACCGAGTTCTTGACCAAGTTCTTCCCACCTTCCAAGACCACCGAGTTAAGGGGAAAGATCAATGCCTTTGTGATGAGGGATAGAGAAAGTTTGTTCAAGTCTTGGGAGAGATTCAAAGACCTTCTCCTAGATTGTCCGCACCATGGCATACCAAAGATTGAGCTATTGGAGATCTACTACAAGGGACTTGATGAAGATAGCCAATTCAAGCTTCAATCTCTTTCCGGTGGGACCTTTATGGAGAAGCATGTGGATGATGCTTGGGAGTTTGTGGAGAAGCAAGCTCTAGTGATTGAGAAGTACTCTCATAGGAAGAGTGAGGGAAGAAAGGCGGGAGCATATGAGGTGAGTGAAGTCACCATGAGCAATTTCAAGCTTGACGCCATCAACAATGAGTTGAAATCCTTGAGAGAGTTGTGCACTACCACCTTGAAGAGCCAAGCAACTCCTCAAGCACCTCCGCGAGCCAACTTGTCTTCCAAGGAGGAAGATGTGAATTATATGGGAAGAGGCAACTTCAACAATTATCAAGGCCCAAGAAATTTCAACAACAACCGCCAATTCAACAATTACTGGCCAAACCACAACCATCCCGGATTTTCTTACTCTAATCCGGATGGAGCCTTGAACCCTCCCGCCTCCACAAGCACAACTCCACCACAAAGAGCTTCACAAGAACCTCCACCCGGTTTTACTCAACCTTCAAAGGATAGAACCAAAGTCATGTTTGAACAATTGCTAGGAAGGTTGAGTGGACTTGAGAGCACCGTCACTTCAATTTCTAAGGCTCAAAAGGTCTTGGAAGCACAAGTCTTTCAAAAGGCGGGTGAGGCACATAGAGATCCGGGAAAGCTTCCCGGAAGAACCGAAGACAACCCAAGAGGCCAAGTTTTGGCTATCACAACAAGGAGTGGGTTGAGTATGAAGGATCCTTTGCCCAAGGACCAAGATAAGGGGAGTCAAGTAGTGGTAGAAGAGGGAAGAAAGCAAGATGATGGAGGCAAGAGCAAGGATGTAGAGCCAACTTATGTAGCACCGCCTCCATACAAGCCACCACTACCGTTCCCACAATCAAGAGCAAGAGCTCGTTTGGACAATCACTTTGGTAAGTTCCTTGAACTAATGTCCAAGTTACATATTAACATTCCGTTCATGGATGCCATCTTAGGAATGCCGGCATACGGAAAATTCTTGAAGGAAATACTCTCCAACAAAAGGAAGTTGGAGGAGTATGGGGAGATTAGGATGACCAAGAGATCCTCGGAATTAATCCAAACAATGAAGGAAGCAATGCCTCCCAAGCTAAGGGATCCGGGCTCTTTTTGCGTCCCAATAGGAGTAGGAGATGTGAAATACGAGGCCCTTTGTGATCTTGGAGCAAGTGTAAGCATCATACCGCTTGCACTTAGCAACAAGGTCGGGTTAGGAGAGCCAAAGCCGGTCAAGATGACCCTCTATATGGCGGACCGTTCTATCACTCATCCAGTTGGGATTCTTGAGGACATTCCGGTGCAATTAGGAGGATTCTATGTGCCTATTGACTTTGTAGTGTTGGACATTCCGGCGGACTACCCGGTTCCCATCATCCTAGGAAGACCTTTCTTAGCTACCTCCGGATGTTTAGTGGATTGCAAGAACGGGACTCTCTCCTTCAACATTGGAGAGGAGAACATCAAGTTCAAGCTGTCCACAATGATGAAAGGGCCAGCCCTTGATGAAGATATCTTCAACATAGTCGAGCAAGAAGAATCTAGAGAAATGGTGAGCTCGATTTTGATCAAGGACCCCTTGGAAAAGGTTCTTACCTTGAGTATGATGGAGGAAGAGATCAAAGCCTTGGAGGCATTGGAAGAGGAGCCAAGAGTTGGATTTGAGAGCCATGAAGAAATTGTGAACAGCTGCAAGTTCCACGGTCGAAATTTGGGTTCCACGGCCGTCAAACTCTCTGGACAACTCCGAGAAGCAAGCTTGGCAAGAACCACGGCCGTGGAAGTTGAGCAACCCGTGTTTCCAACCGTGGTTTCCCCTGAATCAGCTCTTGATGATGATCAAGCTTCTAGGAGCCAAGGGGAATCCTCATTTGCTTTGGATTCATCTCATCCAACCTTGTTTGGATCGTCTTCAACCGATAAAGGTCCTCCCTCACTTGAACTCAAACCCCTCCCCTCTCATTTAAAGTATGCATTCCTTGGTGATAATTCTACATATCCGGTGATTGTTAATGCATGCTTGAGTGATGATGAACTTGCTAAATTGCTGCATGAACTAAGATTGCATAGGAAGGCCATTGGTTATACTATTGATGATTTGGTTGGCATTAAGCCATCTTTGTGCATGCATAAGATAATGATGGAAGATAACCACAAACCCTCTATTGAACATCAAAGGAGATTGAATCCTATAATGAAAGAGGTGGTCAAGAAGGAAATCATTAAGTTGCTAGATGCGGGAATTATCTACCCTATCTCGGATAGTAAGTGGGTTAGCCCCGTTCATGTGGTACCTAAGAAGGGTGGAATGACGGTAGTAACTAATGAGAACAATGAACTAATACCAACTAGGACGGTCACGGGATGGAGAATGTGTATAGATTATAGGAAATTGAACATGGCCTCTAGGAAAGATCACTTTCCCCTCCCCTTCATTGACCAAATGCTAGAAAGATTAGCTCAACACTCTCACTTTTGCTATCTTGATGGGTATAGTGGATTCTTCCAAATCCCTATCCACCCCGATGACCAAGAGAAAACAACTTTTACATGTCCATGGGGTACATTTGCATATAGGAGAATGCCATTTGGGTTGTGTAATGCACCCGCCACCTTTCAAAGGTGTATGATGGCTATCTTTTCGGAATACATAGAAAATATCATGGAAATGTTCATGGATGATTTCTCTGTTTACGGTTCTTCTTTTGATAATTGCTTGGCTAACCTGTCATTAGTATTGCAAAGATGTGAGGAGACAAATCTTGTCTTAAATTGGGAAAAATGCCACTTCATGGTAAGTGAAGGTATTGTGTTAGGACACTTGGTGTCTAACCGTGGCATTGAGGTTGATAGGGCTAAGATTGAAACAATAGAGAAGTTGCCACCACCTACCTCGGTAAAGGGGGTAAGGAGTTTCTTAGGGCATGCCGGTTTTTATCGGAGGTTCATCCAAGATTTCTCTAAAATTTCTAAGCCTCTCACTAACCTACTAATGAAAGATGTTGATTTTGTGTTTTCCAAAGATTGTCTTGAAGCGTTTTGTAGGTTGAAGAACGCCTTGATCTCCGCACCTATCATGCAACCTCCGGATTGGAGTCTACCATTTGAGATTATGTGCGATGCAAGTGATGTGGCCGTTGGGGCCGTTTTGGGGCAAAGGAAAGAAGGGCGCACTCATGCTATTTACTATGCTAGCAAGACGCTAGATGATGCCCAACTCAATTATGCTACTACCGAGAAGGAGTTGTTAGCGGTAGTGTATGCATTTGAGAAGTTCCGCTCGTACCTTGTTGGAGCGAAGGTCATAGTTTACACGGATCATGCGGCGATCCGTTATCTACTTACAAAGAAGGACGCCAAGCCAAGGTTGATTCGGTGGATCCTTCTTCTTCAAGAGTTTGATTTGGAGATAAGAGATAAGAAGGGATCCGAGAACTCGGTGGCGGATCACCTTAGTAGACTCCCACCATTGGAGCTTGGGAAATACAACATTCCGATAGATGATTCGTTCCGGGATGAACAATTGCAAATGGTGGAAGAATGCTTATTCCAAGTGGCTAGAGGAAGTGAGCCATGGTATGCCGACATTGTGAATTACTTGGTGTGTGAGGAAGTGCCTCCCGGATTATCGTATGCACAAAGGAAGAAGTTCTTCAACGATGTAAGGCATTACTATTGGAGCGAACCACTTCTATTCAAGAGAGGCCCGGATGGGGTGCTTAGGAGATGCATACCCGAAGACGAAATGGAAAGTGTGATCCGGCATTGTCACTCCTTACCATGTGGAGGCCATGCTAGCTCACACAAAACGTGTGCCAAGGTATTGCAATCCGGTTTTTATTGGCCTAACTTGTTTAGAGATGTGCAAGGTTTTGTAGCGGCATGTGATGCTTGCCAAAGAACGGGGAACATCTCAAGGAGGAATGAAATGCCCTTGAACAACATCCAAGAAGTTGAGATTTTTGATGTGTGGGGTGTAGACTTCATGGGACCATTCCCTTCTTCATGTGGAAATCTATTCATCCTATTGGCGGTAGACTATGTGTCAAGATGGGTAGAGGCAATCGCCTCTCCTACGAATGATGCCAAGGTGGTGGTGCGGTTCTTCAACCGAGTGATCTTCCCTAGGTTTGGAACACCAAGGGTGATCATTAGTGATGGAGGGAAGCACTTCACAAATAGGAATTTTGGAGCACTTTTGGCCAAGTATGGGGTGACTCATAAGGTGGCCACACCCTACCACCCCCAAACTAGTGGTCAAGTGGAGATCTCCAACCGTGAGATCAAGGCCATACTCGAGAAAACGGTGTCTAGGACAAGGAAGGATTGGGCCATGAAGCTCAATGACGCACTATGGGCATATAGAACCGCCTTCAAGACACCTATTGGCACCACTCCCTACAAATTGGTCTATGGCAAGTCTTGCCACCTTCCGGTGGAAATGGAGCATAGAGCTTATTGGGCCATTAAGTGGCTAAATTTTGACCTCAAGGAGGCGGGAGAGAAGAGATTGCTCGATATCAATGCCCTTGAGGAGCTCCGGTTGGAAGCTTATGAGAATGCCCGGATTTACAAGGAGAGAACCAAAAGGTGGCATGACAAGAGGATCATCCCAAAGGAATTGAGTGAAGGAGATCTTGTCCTTCTCTTCAACTCGAGGCTAAGGCTTTTCCCCGGAAAGCTCAAATCGAGATGGACCGGGCCGTATGTGGTAAAGAAGATCTTTCCCCATGGAGCTATTGAGATAGGAGGGGAGCATTGTGGAGATTTCAAAGTGAATAGGCATCGCTTGAAGAAGTACATTCCGGGAGCCCCGATAGACATGATTGCCCCGCTTCACCTTGCATAAACGCTCCCGAGTTTGGTCAAGCTAATGACCTTAAAGAAGCGCTTGGTGGGAGGCAACCCATCGGTAACATTTTTCCTTTATTTTAGCTTAGATTTTTCTGTTTTTGTGTGCTTTGTGTGTTTTGTCTATTTTATGTGTGCTAGAACATTAGTGGCATTGGAAGCCTTTCTTGGAAATGATGATGATGAAACCCTCACCAATTATGGGTGGAGCGGACGCGGAACTTGGACGGCTAGCGGTGCCTAGCGCGGGTTTCAAAGCTTGAAGGATGCTTAGAGCTCCCTACCATGGTTGAAAGGATCATCCAACATCAATCCTCTTGAGAATTCCCAAATACCGAAGAAAACCATTTTACATTGTGAGAACCTTCTTTCACTCTCTTTACTTGAATACCACATTGGGGACAATGTGTTTCTAAGTATGGGGTGGGGTTTGCATGATCCTTTGCATGAAGAGCATCTAGGATAGTTTAATATTTGCACATGTCTTGCATTGTACATACTTAAATCGAAAATCCCATAAAAATCAGAAAATTTAAAAATTTTTGTGCTTTCTAGGCTTGGATATGATCCTAATGATGAAAACTTGTCTTGTGATTGGCTATGAATGGCCTTATGTGTTGAATTGATAAATGCATATGGGGACTTGAACTACTTCTCTTGAATTCCATGAATGACTTGAGATCATGATGATTGCCTAGAATGGATTGAGTATTGAAAATCGAAATTACATGATAGTTCTTGCATACCATCTAGGAATGAATAAGGCATTTCATCTTTCTCTACTTCTCATCTTGATCATGATTGCTTGAGCACCTCAATTGATATAAAATTTGACCTCCTTTTAAACCCATCCGGGAATAGGAGCATGCTAGTGTGTTTGAATGTGTAAAAAGCAAAGGCAGGGTGAAGATGTAATGAAAAGAATGTCGTGAATGGAATGCTGAAATTATTGTGGAAGTGTAGCCAAAATAGGTTTGGGGGCGTTGGTTTAAATGACAAGTAACTCGGTACACTTCACATAATCGGGTGTTGGTGCCTTGCCAAAGTCAAATAAGCCAATAGCCCTAACGAGCTTTGGTATGTGTGCCCGGTGTGGATGCACCTCGAAAAAGAGAAAAAGCCCGAGGATGGCTAATCACCGAGGTTTCGGCTATTGTACACCAATGTCATTGTCTCAAAAATGAGTTAAAGAAAAAGAAAAGAAAGCAAGATAGGGAAAAATATGCACTTGGGGGAAGTTGATCGAGGACAAGGAAGTGAAGTTAGTTCCATTCCCGGATTAGCATCACATACCTAGAAAATTCCCCTCCCCAATTGAAACGTTTCTTAGCCTTTTATGTCACAAGCCCTTATGACCTACTTGCATGTTTGTAAGACTTAGTAATCTAGATTGGATAGACTCTTGATCTTCTTGACATCTCCGTCCTCCCAACTCATGCATGTTTTTGAGTTAAGTACAATTGTCTTTCCATGACTTTATTGTTTGATACATAATTGCTTATTCAATTGCCATTGATCATGACTATGAAGGTGATCCAATAGTAGAAGCACAAAACCAAAAAGATTTTTGCCATTTTTCTGCATACATAAATCATGTCATCTCTTAGTCTATAGTTGGGAATTTGCTCGGGGACGAGCAAACCTTAAGTATGGGGTATTTTGATAACACGATTTATAGCATAGTTTTAGGTGCACATTTAGGTAGAATTCTCGCTCAATCATGCATTATCCAGCACTAGTCCAATACGTTTTGCACTCAAAACATGTATTTTGTCGAGATAGACGTCTACACGGACTTGTGTGCGTTTTGTAGGTATTTCGGGAAGTTTCGAGCCAAAACGACACGTTTGAGGGTCGCTCATTTAGAGGACACGTTTCCAAACTCATTAGAACGCAAGGCAAGGGCTGAGAAGGACTCAAGGAACCTTGCCAACACAGGCCATGCACCAAACCACAGCCTAATGATCCAAGGCGAAGTTTCTGCACAGAACCACGGTTCTCTGAAGAACCACGGCCGTGGAAATGACCGTGGATTTTTCCAGATTTTCGTGACAGCTGTGCCACGACTCTCATGGCCAGCTCATGAAGAAATTGGTTATACAAGTGGTCCTTGATAGTTGTTAGAGGCAGCTGGGATTTGGGTAGTTTGAGAGCAGCTCACATATTCTCCATTTTCTTTGACAAAATATATTCCAAGAAGAAGAAGGACTTTTTCTAGGAAGGAAAGTGCAAGAAGAAGAAGAAAGGAGCCATTGCCATTGAAGAGGAGAGGAGAAGACACACTTAGCTCTTGTATTTTCGGATTTATTTCTAGAAGTTTTTGAACTCTTGAACCTTCCTTTGGAAGGGTTGTAAGTCGTTCTAATTTCATCTCCAGATTTAGATTGTGTTTGAAGTTCATTTGTTCATCTTCTTTCTCTCATTTTCTTGCAATGGAGGTTATGAATCTATGCTTGTTTGTTTTGATTTCTAATATGAATGTTATAGGCTAGATTGATGTGATTCTAGGGTAAGGAAAGGATGGTTATGGCTAGATCTATGATAGGACGAACTTAGATTTACCTTTGGATGATTTTTGTTTATGAACGTAGCTACTGTTAGGAATCACGGGTAGTTCTTGAAGAACCACGGTCGTGGTTTCTGTAGAACAAACCGTGGTTCTTCCTGGTTCGAAGGATCTTACCTTAGGTTCATAAAATTGTTGAAACCCTAAGTTTTTGCTAAGTTTAACCTACCCTAGGGTGTCCTAGTGTAGCGACTAAGTGTTAGGAGAGACTTACCCGGTAATCCTTGCCCTTAGAATCTAAAATAGCAAAACCTAAGGTAATGGTGAGCCTAATAAGCCGCCATTGGATTAAATGTGCTAGGATAGTTGATTAGGACTTCCCTTTCCGAGACTTACCCGGTGAGGATAGGTTAGATCCCTAATTAAACAATCCGGTTTGTGTTAAATTCTACCCTTAGGTTCTTAGAGACTTAACCGGTAATGAGACCTTAGGTGTGGATTAGTTGGATCATGAGACTTACCCGGTAATTGATCCCATTTTAGGAACACTTAATCCCAACATATCATAATCAATCCAAAGAATGAATAGATAACTTGAGTTTTATGCCATAACCGGAACTTCCAACTCCTAGAATCCGTCTTCCTTTTCTCTTGATCAAACATCTTGTTCGATTTGTTTATTTGTGCCAATTTTCCGACTTAGTTTGATTGATTGTTTGCATGCCTTTGATCTTTGAAGTGATCACCTAAAAACAACCAAAACAATTGAGATTTTCTTCCTTTATTTGCATCCTTTTCTTTAGACTTAGATCTTGCTAAACTCAATCACAACTTAATTCGATTTCACCTTAGTCTTTGTGTTCGACCTTGGAATACTTATCTTGCTACATACGTCCCGTACACTGCGGGTGTGCTAGAAGTAGGATAATTATAACGAGTATAAATTTAAGGCTTATTGCGTACACACTTTTTAGCGTAACACACTACCCAAAGAAGGTTACGAAGAAGCCTCCCAAAGATGCGGAGGACTCGAAATTTGAAGAATTGATGAAGAAATTTGAGATGATCGAAGAAAAATTCAGAGCATATAAGGAAGAAAATTTAAAAGTGATGGAAGACACAAAAAAGAATATTTCTAAGGTTGAAAAAGCCATGAAAAATCGTTCATCTAGCAAGGAAGAACTCCAAGTTTCGAGCATTCCTCCTATCGAACCCGAAGTTCCCCTAGAACCTCTTGAAGAAGAAGAAGAGGAAGAAGTGGAGAACGTTGGCCAAATTACTGAAACTGTGGCCAAGGCTGAAGAGTATCCAGCTAAGTTGGGAGATATTTCATGTGTGGATCATCATCCCAACATGAAAGTTGTGCCAAGCCTTGAAGAACTTAACAAGGTATATTTTCTTACTTCCTTTGAAATTCCTATTAAAATTTCTGATTTTTTCAGGAATGCACCGGAGAGTTGGAGGTCTCTTCCAAAAGAACCTCCTAAGGTGAAGATGAAACCTCCATTAGAACTGTTGGAAGTAGATGCTCCTTGTACTACAAGGAGTAAGTTTGGCAAGCGCTTCAACGCCAATGCCAATAAGTGTTTTTTGTTCAAGTATGGGGTCATTCACATGACGAAGACCATACATCATCCCCAAGCTGGAGATGGGGAAGCTAAGAGGATTCTCGAGAAACTGATTTCTCGATCTTGGAAAGGATGGGACGCAAGGCTGAATTATGTCCCATTAAAGCATAAGAAAGCTAGGAGGATTCCGGTGAGAATCAAACCGTACAAGCTTGTACGTGGGAGATCTTACCACTTGCCGGTGAAATTAGGAACCGGAGATTTCGTGTAAGAGCTCTATGATGAATTTGAAGAGCAATCCAAGATGTTCAAGGTGCTTTGAGTCATCTATGGACATAGGTCCAGCTAACGACGTTAAACCAAGCGCTTCTTGGGAGGCAACCCAAGGTAATGCATTCTTGCTTTTTGTTTTTCTTTTTCTTAGATTAGAGTAGATGTTTTTGTTTTTTTTTCTTCGATACCTTCCGGTATGTTTGTGTCTTTGGATGCCAGGAATAAGGAATGAGCATATTAGGGAGGAAAGGCCGAAAGATTGACGAAACTTGGACTTTTGGCGAGCATTAGAGGATTCCACTGCCAAAGAGGCAAAACCACGGCTATGGTTTGCTAAATTGGACCGTGGAATGCTTTGTCGAGAGCAACAGAAAGTTCCACGGCCAAAACCACGGCCGTGGAAATTCCCGACCCGAAATTTTTTTTTTTTTTTTTCGAAAATTTTTTTCGGCGGAAAGATGTTCCCCTTCTTCGTTCTTTGACACTGATTGGAATATTCAGAATTCCCTATTGAGCTTCTAAAGATTTTCACCACCACCGCCCGATTGATGATTCGTCTTGGCTGATTCGCCATCTTACATTGTGAGTATCCTTTTCCATCTTTTCTTTTCTTCACATTGGAGACAATGTGAGTTTTAAGTATGGGGTGGAGGTATTTGCAATACCATTTGCATGTTTTATGTCTTGCATCATATGATTTTGAAAATTTTGAAAAATTTTAAAATTTTTGTGCTTCTAGAATGGATATGATCTGTATGATGAACATTGTTTTGTGGAATAGCTATGATGATTTTGATATGCTTGAATTGATTTATGACATATGTGGGATTTGAATACTTTGATAGAACTTCATGCATGTTTGATAATTCTCTTTCATTCTAAATCATGTTGAGTGTTGAAGGTTGAAACCGCATATAAGTTCTTACACTTCTTATTGAAATGATTAAGGCACTTCAATTTTCTTACTTTTTTCTTTGATCACTTAGCCCCTCAATGAAAATAATTGCCTCCTTTATCTATCTGGGAATTAGGAAGAGTTGAGTTTTGGCATGTTTGATGTGGGAGGGCCATGAAAGCAAATGCTTGCATTCAAAGAATAGAAAAAACTTGTAGGTTTGGGGAAGTCAATCATGACGATGAGTAACTCGGCACCATTCACATAGCCGGGTGTTTGTGTCTTGCCAAAGTCGGATTGAGCGATATTCCTAACGGATTATGGTATGTGCATCAAGGGTTTGAGGCATCTCAAAATTGAGAAACGCCAATCTCCTAGGCTTCGGTTTTTGTGCACCGCTGTCCATATTTCCAAAAGTAAAGTCGAAAAAAAATAATGTGAAAAAGAAAGAGCAAAGCTCTAAGTTAATGTTGTTGCAAAATCAAAAGAAAAAGTAAAAGAGTTGGGTTATTCCTTTTCCCGGATTCATGCACCACATCCCTTATAAGTTTCCCTCCTTTCCGCATTCTTGACCTTACTTGAAAGTCCTTAAGATCTTTGAGTATGTTGTTTGACTTTGTGGTCTAAATTGGATTCCTCATGATTGATTTTGATATATTGCAAGTTATGATGCATGTTATGATTTTCTTGCAAAGTGTGATTATCCTTTTTCATGATATAATTCCTTTTGACCATATGATGATTTTCATTAACTATGAAGCAACCATTTGAGGGTGATCTATGAATAGAAGCACAACCAAAATATTGTGATTTTTTTTATTTTTGCATATTCATAATCTAGATCATCTTGTATGTTAAATTTAAACCTTGCTTGGGGACAAGCAAGAGGTAAATATGAGGTATTTTGATGACATGAATTATGACCTATTTTTAGGCATGTATTTATATAGATTTTCCCTTTATTTTGCATGCATATACATACATTCATGGCATTTATGGTTATATTCACCTACTTTGCAAGAATAGAGGTCTACATAAAGTTTTATTGCATTTGTAGGTAATTTGGCAAATTATGGAGCAAAAATAGCACATTTAAGGATTAAGCCATGAAGCGGGACAAAAAGAAGCATACAAGGAATTTAGGACGCGCCAAAGTATTCTCTGATACCGTCTGACGCGGCCCAAAGTATTTTCTGATACCTTCGGACGCGGCTCAAAGTATCCTCTGATACCGTCTGACGCGTCAAAGTATTTTCTGATACCTTATGATGCGGCCCAGAGTATCTTCTGATACCAGCAGATTCGACTTCTTTTCAGCCCAAATATTTAGGGTTTCATCGTTAAACCCTAGTTGGATCCTACAAATATTCGAGAGCCTTCAACACTGCAAGGAGCCAATTTCTCCAAAGGGAGACTAGAAGGAGTCAAAACCTCCAAAAGGAGAGTCAAATTCTCCAAAGGGAGATTAGAGGGAGTCAATTTCTCCAAAGGGAGAGTAGAAGGAGCCAAAATCTCCAAAACATTTGGGACGGTGACAGCCCCAGGACTTGGAGCCCCGACGTTAGGGGGAAGTTGAGGACGGCTGCTTACCTTCGCTTAGCCCCCGCTTAACCTTCGCTTACGCCTGCTAGCACGTGCCTAGGGTTTCAGTTGGACGTGCGGAGATTGCCATTTTGCAACGGAATTTGCAAGGGCTTGAAGATTTGGAAGTTGCGCTTTGTCCTTAGGTTTGATTAGAAGACGGATTGACATCCCGTTCTTCGTTCTTATCAAGGATTGTGATTTGTTTGTGTTATTCCAAATCTGATATACATCACTACCTTTGTTTGTGGATTTGAGATTGATTTGAAGTTTATTGAAGGTTTTCGAAGGTTTTCATCTTTGATTCTTCTAAATCTTGAATTTGATATCATAATGACCGTTGTTGGCTAAAACCCTTTAGAAATTCTAAGGTGAAGGGTTGATAGTTGTGGCTTAGATGATGATAGATCGATCGTAAACAGATTGGACCCTGAGAGTTAGAGAGATTTCGCCGACGAACCAAAATCACGGCCTGTTCTTGAGGTTCCCTGGCCGTGGAACTCAAGATCCACCCGTAATTTACATTAGTTTACGAACCTTGCTTTTACTTTAATCCAAAGTTAAAGATTTGCTTTAACTTAGTCTTGGCTTGCTTTTTCTAGGTAGTAGTGAAGCCTCAACAACCTCTACTTCGATTTCGAGTGTCACAACCTTAATCGGTTTAGTTAGTCTTGATCCTTGGATTACAAGTTTGGGTATTTGATATTAATTCTTGTCTTTAGATCCTTTCTATACTGAAGCCTCAACAACCTTT
The DNA here is from genome assembly GCA_033239125.1 of Fagopyrum homotropicum. Lineage (NCBI taxonomy): Eukaryota > Viridiplantae > Streptophyta > Magnoliopsida > Caryophyllales > Polygonaceae > Fagopyrum > Fagopyrum homotropicum. The sequence continues at coordinate 52,571,917 of BSWB01000003.1, read as the reverse complement.
ATAGAGAGTATTTCTAGATAAGTCATATAAAGCCTTGGAACTTCACCGTACATTGCTTTACCTTAGCATACCTTTGCAACTCTTAACTCTGTCTTTAGTTCTTTAGTATATCTTGAATCGATTGCCACAATTAGATACTTGGATCTTTAGGGTTGCTGTTTTCCCAATATATTTGCAAAGCTTTACCCTTTTACTTGCTTGACAACTTTACAACTGAAATTGTTCTCCCAAATCCCTGTGTTCGATACTCTGGAATACTTGCTAATCTACGCCGATCCGTACACTGTGGGTTCGCTTGCTTGATTCTAGTTTTATAAATTTAAAGCTTGATTGCATGCATGCTAAGTGGCGAACACTTCCTTGACTTGATGAATAAACTACATATTAACATCCCTTTCCTTGATGCTATTCTAGGGATGCCCGCCTATGGGAAGTTCTTAAAAGAGATTCTATCAAGGAAGAGGAAACTGGAAGATTTTGGTGAAGTAAGGATGACATCTAAATCCTCGGAGCTCATTCAAATCATGAAGGAGAAGATGCCACCCAAGTTCAGAGATCCCGGCTCATTTTGCATTCCCATTCAAGTTGGGGATGTGACTTGTGAGGCATTGTGTGACTTAGGAGCCAACGTGAGTATCATCCTGCTGGAACTATGTGTGAAGATCGGACTTGGAGAGCCCAAGCCAGTGAAGATAAGGTTATACATGACGGACCGCTCCATTACCCATCCCGTGGGCATTTTGGAAGATGTTTCGGTTAGGTAACTTCTATTTACCTTTAGACTTTGTTGTACTTGATATACCCGCAGATTATCCCGTTCCTATCATTCTCGGGAGACCATTTCTAGCAACTTCGGGTTGCAATGTGGATTGTAAGAACGCCAAGTTGAAATTCAACATTGGCGGAGATCAAGTGGAGTTTGTATTGCTTGCTGCAATGAAAGGAGAGCCGTTGGAGGATGATATCTTCAGCATCTATGATGAAGAAGAATCAAGAGAATTGGTGAGCTCTATCCTTATTAATGACTTTCTTGAAAGAGTTATTAGTTTTAGCTTAAAGGCTTGGAAGAAGATCCAGGAGCTAAGATTGAAAAACTAATCCAGGAGAGGAGAACCTCCAGTTTCGGTCCCAGTTCCAGTACCTCGACCGAGGCACTTTCTAGACCAAGCGAGGTGTTCTTATCTGAAGAACATCTCGGTCACCCACTCTGGACCTCGACCGAGGTCACAAGCTAGATGATGTCAACTGAGACTTCTGAAAGTCCAGTTCTTCAATCTAAGTCTACTCCACTGGAAGGAGGAAGCAAGGATCCCTCTCAGAAAGCATCCCCAGTTGTGGAGCTTAAACCGCTTCCAAGTCACTTGAGGTATATTTTCCTTGGACCGGATTCTACTTATCCCGTCATTGTAAGCGCTTCCCTTTCCGAAACTAAATTATCTAAATTGATGCATGTCCTGAGAAAATATCAAAAGGCTTTGGGTTATACTATTGATGATCTTATTGGCATTAAACCTTCTTTCTGCATGCATATAATACTAATGGAGGACGATCATAAGACTTCACGGGGACCTCAAAGACGGTTAAATCCGATCATGAAAGAGGTTGTGAAGAAAGAAATTCTTAAGTTGTTGGATGCAGGTATCATATTTCCTATCTCGGATAGCAAGTGGGTGAGCTCAGTGCATGTAGTTCCGAAGAAAGGGGGGATGACCGTTGTGACGAATAAGAACAACAAGTTGATCCCAACTAGGACCATTACGGGCTGGAGGGTGTGCATCGATTATAGGAAGCTGAACGTGGCCACTCGGAAGGACCATTTCCACTTCCCTTCATCGATCAAATGCTCGAACGGTTATCCCAGCATTCACATTTTTGCTATTTAGATGGTTATAGTGGCTTCTTTCAGATTCCTATCCATCCGGATGATCAAGAGAAGACCACTTTCACTTGTCCATGGGGGACATTCGCTTATAGGAGGAGGCCATTTGGATTATGTAATGCACCCGCTACCTTCCAACGATGCATGATGGCTATCTTTTCCGAGTACATAGAGGAGATCATGGAGGTATTTATGGATGACTTTTCAGTATATGGTTCCTCTTTTGATGATTGCCTATCTAACCTTTCTCTAGTTCTACAAAGATGTGAAGACACTAATCTCATTTTTAATTAGGAGAAGTGTCATTTTATGGTTAATGAAGGCATTGTTCTAGGACACCTCGTTTCCAACCGAGGTATTGAGGTCGATCGAGCTAAGATCGAGACTATTGAGAAACTTCCTCCCCCTTGTTCTGTTAAGGGTGTGCAGAGTTTTCTTGGGCATGCAGGTTTCTATAGGAGGTTCATCAAGGATTTCTCGAAGGTTTCTAAACCATTAACTAAACTCTTGAATAAGGATGTTGTTTTCGAGTTTACGCAGGAACGTCTTGATGCATTTTACAGGATAAAGGAATCATTGATCTCCACTCCCATTATTCAACCTACGGATTGGACCTTGCCCTTTGAGATCATGTGTGATGCGAGTGATGTGGTCGTAGGAGCGGTGCTTGGACAAAAGAAGGATGGCCGGACCAACGCTATTTACTATGCTAGCAAGAAGCTAGATGAAGCCCAACTAAACTATGCCACCACCGAAAAGGAGCTTTTGGCAGTCGTATATGCTTTAGAGAAATTTTGCTCTTACTTAGTGGGAGCGAAAGTTATTGTTTACACTGACCATGCAACTATTCGTTACTTGTTTGCTAAGAAGGATGCAAAGCCGCGTCTTATTCGATGGATTCTCTTGTTTCAAGAGTTTGACCTAAAGATTCACGATAAGAAGGGATCCGAAAATTCTGTTGCGGATCACCTCAGCCGGCTACCTCCCTCTTCACACGAGAAGGACGACCCACCCATAGACGATTCATTCCCCGATGAACACTTGCATTTGATGGAACGTTTGATAGACTTCTTTATCTCACCCCATGATGAAGGTGAAGTATGGGGTGAGGATACCGTCCAGCATGTTTAGGGATGCCGTACGGTCCAACTAGCGACCTTAAATCAAGCGCTTCTTGGGAGGCAACCCAAGATATTGCTTTCTTTTCCCTTTTTCTAGTTTAGCTTTAAATAGTTTGCTTTTTCTTTGCTTTATTTTGTTTTCGGCATCCTAGACAGAAACCAGGTACTTTCTAAGGAAGGATTACAACTCAGGAGCAACAATGGAAGGGAAGCAGTTCGAGAAATCGAGAAGATGGAGTTTGACTGAGACACATCTCAGTTGCTGTCACAACACCTCGACCGAGATGATTCTTGAGCAACCGAGGCGACTAGGGCTGACAAAGATCCACCTCGGTCCAGACATCTCGGTCCGGTCGGGACCACCTCGACCGAGGTGACAGCAGAATCGGCGAGGGGTATAAAAGGCGAAAGAAATTTCTCACTTCTCTCCCAAAAACTCCCCTCGACCGCGGCGCTCCTCCATCTCATTTTCTTCATTTCTCGATCGTTTTCCACAATTTTTGCTCCGATCTCACAAGGAAAGGCAAGAGGAGAAGATTACAAGCGAGAAACTACAACAAAAACGCCTCGAATCTGCGCATTTTTGGGTAAACCGTTCGAAAATCCTAACTCCTCTATTTTTACCGATTTCAGTTGGATTTGGCTTTGGTTGCCATCCATTTGTGTTGGAAAAGGTATAAGTACCCCATAGGAACAATTGGTAGTGATTTTGGGGGAAAAGAACTGGAAATCAAAGAGTTGGAATTGAACAGTTTTTTTCCTCGGTCTAGTCGACATGTGCCTCGGCCGAGGTGTTCTTCATCCTTGTCAGAGCAACCGAGGTGTCTTGTCAACATAAACCATGACATCTCATTCCGACCTTTAGCTTGTCCTTAGAGATACCCCTAGTGGTTCTTCCCCTTCCCCTTCCTCTAGACCTTCCATCCCGGTGATCCATGAACGTCACCAGCCAGACTTTGACCGTATATGCGTGCGCCCTGTCATTGCACCGCGTTTCCTAGATATCCCAGCCTTCGAGTGCCTCCAAGTGGTGGAGGACTTGAAGAAGATGATATCCATGGTTGGGCTGGAGCAGTTTATGGAGATCAGAGCTCCAGCCTACCTCGAGCCCACCCTAGAGTTTGTGAGTTTTGTTACTCACCTACCTGAGAGAAATTCCATCAAGTACCGGTTGCTGAACTAGAACTACATTGTCCCTATGGACCAGTTTAGAGATATTTTTGGCTTCCCGACCCCTACAGTTCCCTACTTTCCTTCTCGAGCCATAGCTCGACAGTTATGGGGGCAGATTGCCCATGTAGTGGAGCATGCTGATAGATGGAGACCTGGAGACTCCAGGGAGCGCATTATATTCCACCTAGCTTTCCGTCTAGCCCACCACATCTTTAGTGAGACCCTTCTAGCGCGTACTGAGATGCCCTAGAAGATTAGAGAGGGAGAGTTGCTGAGTCTCTTTTGTATGGTGACTAGGGGAGTACCTGATTTTGGGGCCATGTTAGCTGAGGATCTGCATCGGATCAAGGCTAAGGGGAATGGAGATATCTGTTGTGGAGGACTAGTAACACATATCGCTACAGTCATGGATCTTGACTTGAGTGCTTGTACGTTAGTGGCGGCTGCAAAGCCGCTAGAACTTCAGGAGATGATCACGAGAAGGATACTGGTTCCTCGTGGCCTTACTACACCTTACGTGGCGATGCCTTGGGAGCAGACTGCCCCTCAGGGTATCCCATGGTCTGATTAGTACTCAGTTTTCGATCCTCAGTATTGGTCTACCGCTTGGATACCCTACATAGAGGATGCTAGAGACACTACAACAACTCAGGTAGAGGAGGAGGCTGAGTATGATGATGGCGGTGCTGCCATGGAGACAGGCACAGATATTGCCGGCCCTAGTGTGCCAGTTGTCGACTTAGACGACAAGGCGAAAGAGGAGGAGGCAGTTGCAACACCATCACGTCCTTTTAGGCACAGAGTCCATAGACAGAGGGATCCTATAGCTCATCGACGGATTGACGAGCTGACGGACCAAATGATCGACTCTTACGCCGCCTTGCCCTTAGAGATGATGGAGATGAGGGAGAGCCAACACTACCAGCGCCGGATGATGGAGATACCGTTCCAGCATACCATGGGTTATCCATTTGACCCATATCAGTATCCCTTCGTCCCGTATCCACCACCACCACCAGCGGATCAGGATTAGAGCTTGTAGGAATTTCTTTTCTTTATTTATTATGCAACTCAGCTTATGTCCGGTGAGTATTTTGTTTTTAGACTTATTTTGACCCATTGGGACAATGTGTCCTGTTCTCTCCAAATGGTGTGTGCAAGCTTTAAATTTATAACCTAAGATGTATGCTTAAAACAAGGATGCGAACCCGCAGTGTACAAGTCAATCGTAGTAAAAGCAAGAATTCCGGGGTGTCGATCTCAGGGACTTAGGTGAAATACAAGCAAGTATAGGTTGTCAATATTACAACTAACCACAAAAGCAATTAAAGCAATCAGAGATGATCATATAGTCAATCAAGGAAATATGCAAATTCTAGGGATTAAAGCATCTAGTTGTGGTTCCAACTCAAGATCTCAAGATAAGCGGACAAAGCTGAGGTTTTGCAAAGGGAAGGTGTTACTAAAGTGGAATAGATCACCGGGTAAGTCTCACTACTCACTAACTCCAAACCAAAAGTTCCTATTACCGGGTAAGTCTCAAGGTACTAAGGAAAGGAATAATAATCTCAAACCAACACTCCAACTAAGGGAATATAACCAACCTTTACCGGGTAAGTCTCATGCTAACTCACAAAGATGGGATGAAGGCACACTCAAACCCCAATAAAGGATAAACCTTTATTACCTACACTTATGATCTTGGGTAAACAAACTAAGGAATTACCGGGTAAGTCTCATCCTAAGCTTGCATTGAACCAGGAAAGGTGTAATAAGAATAGGATTTGGCAAACTCTAACACTTAACTCTCAGTTATAGATCAGATAAGGGTCACCTCGGTCAGCCAAATTCCACCCCGGACGAGATGTTCATCGACTGAACGAGATGTTCTAAGGTTAATGATAAAGACTCGAGCTTTGAGGATCCTACTGGAATTTAAGATTATTCTATCATTGTTTTTCCCACAACCTTCAGCCTATCACCCTAGAATCGCACAAAGAAATTAGCCACTCATCATCATGAAAGCGATAATCAAATATATGGGAAGAAAATGAATATTTGAACACAAAAACCTTAAGAATAAGGCTTCAATAACTGAATCAAATATCAAACAAATAAGCATTCCTTGGATCACAAATCCAACAAGACAAATCAACAAGAAGGGAATCTAAGAAAGTCTTACAAAACCCTTCACAAAAGCTATCTCAAACTATCAATCCTTCCTAGATTGATCTTCAATCTTCCTTCCTTCAAAACTCTGGAGAAAATCCCTTAATTCCTGGATGCTATCAGCCCTCTAAGCATGTATAAGCATGGTTGAACTTGTGAAAAATCCAACCCTTTATATAGGAGAATTATCTTCCAAAGATAATATATCTTAAAAAGATAATTTCCTAATAAAATATATCTTATCTCCTAAAATAAATCTCTAAAATATATGATCTTGCTTCTAGAAATCCATCCCAAAAATATAAGATCTCTCATTCCAAAAATAAAAGATCTCCTCCAAATAAAATATATCTCGCCGCGTCAGGATATTCGCCTCGGTCGAGACGCTCCCTTAGATCACCTCGGTCGAGGTGACTCTGTGGTCAACAGAGGTGAATCTAAACTGAATGTGAAATCTCTCAAATCTGGTCCAAAGTAAATCTTCTTTGTTAATTCCTTGCTTCTTGAATTCTTCCTTAAACTCCCGAATGTAGCTCCAATGACTCCTTAGCTCCTTTAGCTCCATTTTGATGTAAAACGTGCCATTTTACCTACGATTACAACGAAACTTGGTGTAGACCTCGATTCCCGCAAAGGTAGATGAAACGAAAATATAATCATATAATATACATTCAAACATGCGGATTATTGAAGATAAAACGTCTAAACAGACCCCAAAATATAGACTATAATTCATGCTATCATGTCCCAAGTATGGGGTATTTGGATGTATCTTACTTGACATTATGTGTATGACTTGTATTACTTGTTATTTATGATCTTTCTTATGCTCTATGTGCTTATCTGAGACTACATGCATGCATACAGGTTATTTGATTGAGAAAAACGTCAAAAACTGGTTAAGAAAAAAAAAAGTTATGACCTCGACCGGGATGATTCTGGCCAAACGAGGTCAAGTACCTCGGTTGACTTAGAACACCTCGACCAAGGCAGTTTTACTGAGAAGGTTTTCAAAACGATTTTTGTGCTTCTTTTCTAGATATGACCTCAGTGATGATTTTGTTTGCAGATTGGTTTTGAAATCTTTATATGTTTGAAAGGTTTTATGATATGTTTAAGTTGCTAAATGCTTTGTTTGAAACTTTTGGCATGTTTAATACTTTATTTTTATCCAAATTATGTTGAATTTGAAGGTTGACACCACATGATGAGTTCTCTCACTCTCTTCCTGGGATGATTAAGGCAATTCATTCTCTTCTCTTCTTCTTCTTGATCATGCTTAGCCCCTCATATATATATTTACCTTCCTTTACCTATCCGGGAATTTGGAAGCAAGCAAGTAAAGAAAAACAAGTGAAAGAAAAGTTGAGATGTTGGCTGGAAGTTTAGAAAGAAACAAAATAGGTTTGGGGAAGTCAATCATGATAATGAGTAACTCGGCACCATTTACATAGCCGGGTGTTTGTGTCTTTCCAAAGTCGGATTGAGCGATATTCCAAACGGGTCATGGTATGTGCATCAAGGGTTTGAGGCATGTTAGCATGAAATATTGTGATGTTTTAGCCACGTTTTCTAAGTGTATTTCATCTATAATGGTAGTCATTGATAAAGCATGGAAGCATTTGTGAGTTAGTTTATCTATTTTGTTGATATAGAGGTCTACATAAGCTTTGTGTTGATTGTAGGTGATTAAGAGCTAATTCCGAACGGATTGAGAGAGAATGGAGATAGATTGAACATGTCCAAGGATTGAGGAGCTAAGGAAGGTGCTAACTTGAAGAAAGCACGAGGTAAAGAAGAATCACGATCTACACCTATTCCACACTCTAAATTACGACCGTATTAGAGTCCACGCTCTAATCCACGGCCGTGGAATCTTGGCAAGAGAAGCGTGATGCATTCCAGCAACTTACACGGCCGTGGAGGATTGTGACAAACCGTGACCAAATTCCACGCTCTAAATTACGGGCATGGAACCCTTCCACGACCGTGATCTTGGCAATCTTTTACGCAATATTTTAAGCCACAATCTTTTACGCACATGGGCCGAAGACGCATTTTATCCAGCCCTATAAAAGGACGGGAGAAGAGAGATTCCGTCACCTTCGCTACCGCTGTTTACCCTAGTTTACGCTTTCGCCTAGATCGCCGTGGGAGATTGAACTTTTCCCTATTGAGATTTCCGGATTGACAGAAAGAGTGAAGATTTGGAAGATTGTTCGTAAGGAGATTTCATCTTTATCCTTAGGTTTTGATTAGAAGACGGATTGACATCCCGTTCTTCGTTCTTATCTAAGATTGTGATTATTTGTGTTCATTCCAAATTTGAGTTGCATTATCATTGATATTTGTGGATTTGAGATTGATTTGAAGGTTATTCAAAGTTTTCGGAAGTTTCAATCTTTCATCCTTTTAAATCTTGAATTTGATATCAATATGACTGTTGTTGGCTAAAACCCTTTAGCAATTCTAAGGTGAAGGGTTGATAGTTGTGGCTTAGATGATGATAGATCGATCGTAAACAGATTGGATCCTGAGAGTTAGAGAAAATCGCCGACGAACCTAATCCACGGTCTGTTCTTGAGCTTCCACGGCCGTGGAACTCAAGAACTACCCGTAATTTTGTGTTAGTTTACGAATCTTGCTTTTACTTTAATCCAAAGTTAAAGATTTGCTTTAACTTAGTCTTCACTTGCCTTTTCTAGGTGGTAGTGAAGCCTAAAAAAACCTCTACCTCGATTTCGAGTGTCACAACCTTAATCGGTTTAGTTAGTCTTGATCCTTGGATTACAAGTTTGGGTATTTGACGTTAATATTTACCTTTAGAATCTTTCTATACTGAAGCCTCAACAAACTTTATAGAGAGTGACCTTAGATGAATCATATAAGGTCTTGGAACTTCACCGTACATTACCTTACATTCGTATATCTTTGCGAATCTCAACTCTGTCCTTATATCTTTAGTATATCTTGAATCGATTGCCACAGCTAGATACCTGGATCTTTAGGATTGTTGTTTTCCCAATAATTTGAAAAGCTTTATACATTTACTTGCTTGATAATCTATAATTGGATTTAACCCCCCAAATCCCTGTGTTCGATACTCTGAAATTCTTGCTTAACTATATCGATCCGTACACTGCGGGTTCGCTTGCTTGATTCTAGTTTTATAATTAAAGCTTATTTGCACGCACGCTAAGTGGCGAACAAGTTTTTGGCACCGTTGCCGGGGATTTGGTCTAGGCCGAATTCGGTTATCGGTTGTCAAGCTTGGGAGCTTGTCCCTTGTTATTTGATATCTTTTCGAGTGTATGCGCAGGTCTAGGAATAACGAAGATCTCTTACCTCTTGATCAAGAGCTTGAGAGGAATTTGAGGAGAAAGCGTATGGAAAGACAAATGGCTGAAGAAAGAGAACGTGATCTCCAATCGGAGTTAGCGGAAAGGGAAGCTCAACTCCAATGGAGTGAGAAGACTTGTAGAGATGAAGCGGATCGTCATCAAATGAAGGTTGATGATCTAACGGACATGATGTTCCAAATGAGGCTGGAAATAAACAACCTCAAGGAGAAAAAGAAAAGGAGGAGACCGGGAAGATCGGTTAGAGCTAACTCATCTAATGAGGATAGCGACTCCTCCATGCCACCACTAGAGGAAATTGATCCTACGATCAATGTGAATCCATTCTTTCCACGGCTAGCTGCAAATCGCCGTGTTCCACCTAGGAATGCGAGGATCGAACGTGTGGATGAGGAGCCAAGAACTCTTGGCCAAAGGATGGATCCAACACAGCAACCACGCCGTTTAGGTGTGAACTTTTATGCTGACGATGCACAAGGGTTTAGCTTCAACCCTCAAGTTATTACCATTGTTCGCCAAAACCAATTTGGTGGAACAAGTGCTGAATCTCCACACCAACATCTACAAAACTTTGAGATTATGATGGAGACAATGAAGCCAAAGAACGCAACTACCAACAGCTACAAACTCAAACCTTTCTTCTTCTCCTTGAAGGGGAAAGCATTGTCTTGGTATCAAGCTCTTCCAAGTGGGAAGCTTGAAACATGGGAGGATCTTTCTGCGGAGTTCCTCACTAAGTTCTTTCCGCCATCCGAAACGGCGGAGCGAAGAGGTAATAATAATGCATTTTCTATGAGATCTAACGAAAGTTTGTTTCAATCTTGGGAAAGATTTCAGGATTTGCTATTGGATTGCCCTCATCATGGCATATCCAAGCTTGCACTATTGGAGATATACTATAAGGGGCTGGATGTGGAAACACAATTCAAGCTCCAATCCCTCTCATGCGGCACATTCAAGGACATGAGGGAAGATGACGCTTGGGACTTCATTGAGAAGCAAGCGCGAGTTATAGAGAAGTATTCTCATCGGAAAGCGGAGGCTAATCATGTGGATCAAGGAGCAAAGCTATCACAAGCAGCTCAAAATCAAATCTTTTCTCTCAATACGGAGATTAAGGAATTGAAGGAAACCATCAAGAATAACTTTCCGAAGCAAAAGGAGCAAGATGTGGGTTATTTAGGCAACAACAATAACCACAACGGTAATGAGAATACCAACCGCAACAACCGGAACAACAACCGGAATAATTGGAACAACAACAACAACAACCGGAACAACAATTGGAACAATAATAGGGGTTCAAACAACAACAATTGGCGCTCCAATCAACAAAATTCCGGTAATTCTTATCCTTCCAATTCAGGAAATTCACTAACTCCACCTTCCTCTTCTTCCAACCCTTTGAAAAGCCAGGGGCAAACGTCTAATGGTGGAAGCACTTCGGGGAAAGAGAAGCCCGATCCCATGTTGGAAACGATTTTGGGAAAGCTTCAAGGGTTGAAGACTTGCATCATCAAGGTTGATGATCACATTACTAAGGTTGATAAAGCCCAAAAGGTTTTAGAAAATCAAATGTTCAGCCAAGCGGAGGAAGTTCCTAGGAATCAAGGGAAACTTCCAGGAAAGACGGAGGACAACCCCAAAGGGAGGGTGATGGCAATCACAACTAGGAGCGGAGTGACAACTACCGACCCGCAACCTAAGTTTGTAGAAGTCCCCGTTGAGAAAGAGAAAGAAAAGGGGAAGGAGAAGGAAGATGTCTACATTCCTCCTCCAGCTTACAAACCTCCCCTACCGTTCCTGCAATCTAGAGCAAGAGCGCGTCTAGACAAGCAATTTTGTAAGTTTATAGAACTCATGAGAAAACTACATATTAATATACCTTTCATCGATGCTATTGTAGGTATGCCGGCTTATGGTAAGTTCTTAAAGGAGATCCTCTCTAACAAGAGAAAGCTAGAGGATTTTGGAGAGGTTAAGATGAGGTCGGATTTTTCGGATCTCATCAAGACCATGAAAGAGAAGATGCCCCCAAAGCTAAAGGATCCGGGGTCATTTTGTATTCCCATTAGACTGGGAGATGTCACATATGATGCATTATGTGACTTGGGAGCAAGTGTGAGCATCATCCCACTTGCATTATGTAGGAAGATCGGTTTAGGTGATCCTAAACCGGTGAAGATGACGTTGTACATGGCGGATCGATCCATAACGCGTCCCGTCGGTATTGTTGAAGACGTCCCGGTCAAGCTAGGTAAATTCTATGTTCCTATAGATTTTGTTGTGCTTGACATTCCTGCAGATAGTCCGGTCCCGATCATTCTCGGAAGACCGTTTCTTGCAACATCCGGCTGCATAGTCGATTGCAAGAATGCTAGACTCGCCTTTGACATAGGAGAAGAGAAGGTAGAGTTCGTTTTTTCCACTCTAGTGAAAGAACCAATCTTTGATGAGGATATATTCAATATCCTTGATGAAGAAGGGTTGTCTAGAGAAGAGGTAAGTGCTATTCTCTTCAAAGATCCTTTGCAAAAGGTTATTACTATGAGTCTAATGGATGTAGGGGAAGAAGAGGAGTGCAATGAGGCAATTGAAGCCTTAGAAGCACAAGAAGAAGTGTGTGAAGAGGAGTTTGAAAAACTCCACGATGAGGCAGAGAACGTATGAATCCACGGTCATACACTATATTCCACGGCCGTGGATTTCACCCACAAAAGCGTGGAGCACTCCAAAGGGTTACACGGTCGTGGAGAGAACAGAGCAACCGTATTTACTTTCCACGCCCAAAATTACGGCCGTGGAGAAGTCAAAGAGGCCGTAATTTTGGGTGATTCAGAAGGTAATTGTGTCTCTTCCTCAACTTCTTTTGATTCTTCTCCCACACCTTCTACACCCTTAGACACTTCTAAAGAAGCATCGGACGCTCCTCAAGAACCATTGGAAACTCCGATAGTCATGGAACTAAAGCCACTTCCTACTCATCTAAGGTACGCATTTCTTCGACTTAATTCTACCTTTCCGGTTATTGTTAGTTCTGATTTAAGCATAGATGAACATAGTAAGCTCATGGTTGTCCTTAGGAAACATAGAAAAGCTTTAGGATATACTATAGAGGACTTAGTAGGAATCAAACCTTCCCTATGCATGCAAAAGATCTTAATGGAAGAGGACTTTAGGACTTCGCGACAACCTCAAAGGCGGTTAAATCCGACCATGAAGGAGGTTGTCAAGAAGGAAATTCTTAAACTTCTTGATGCAGGTATCATCTACCCTATCTCCGATAGCAAGTGGGTGAGTCCAGTACAAGTAGTTCCAAAGAAGGGAGGAATGACGGTCATCACCAACAAGAATAACGAACTCATTCCTACCCGAACCGTAACAGGATGGCGGATGTGCATAGACTACCGCAAGCTAAACAACGCGACGAGGAAGGATCACTTCCCACTACCCTTCATCGATCAAATGCTTGAAAGGTTAGCACAACATTCACATTTTTGCTATCTTGACGGTTATTGTGGTTTCTTTCAGATTCCGATACACCTGGATGATCAAGAGAAGACCACATTTACGTGCCCATGGGGTACATTTGCCTATAGGAGGATGCCGTTCGGGCTTTGCAACGCCCCAGCCACCTTTCAAAGGTGCATGATGGCCATCTTCTCCGAATATATAGAGGAAATCATTGAGGTTTTTATGGATGACTTCTCCGTTTATGGTTCCTCTTTTGACAATTGTGTTTCTAACCCTGCTCTTGTGTTACAAAGGTGTGAAGACACTAACCTAGTTCTTAATTGGGAGAAGTGTCAATTCATGGTGAAGGAAGGCATTGTATTAGGACACTTAATCTCTAGTAGAGGGATTGAGGTGGATAGAGCTAAAATAGAGACAATAGAAAAGCTTCCTCCCCCAACTTCGGTGAAAGGGATAAGAAGTTTTCTAGGACATGCTGGATTTTATAGGCGTTTCATAAAGGATTTCTCTAAAATATCAAAACCGCTAACTAATCTATTGATGAAGGATGTAGTTTTTGAGTTTTTGCAGGAATGCTTAGATGCGTTTAACATGATTCGGGAAGCTCTAATTTCAGCCCCTATCATCCAACCTCCGGATTGGAATCTCCCCTTTGAGGTTATGTGTGACGCAAGTGACGTAGCTATATGAGCTGTTCTTGGACAAAGAAAGGAAGGGCGAACCCACTCTATCTACTACGCTAGCAAGGCGCTAGATGAAGCGCAGCTCAACTACGCCACTACGGAAAAAGAATTTTTAGCCATTGTTTATGCAATTGACAAATTCCGCTCTTATCTTTTAGGTGCAAAGGTAATTGTATACACGGATCATGCTGCGATCCGATACCTCCTTGCAAAGAAGGATGCGAAGCCAAGGCTAATTGATGCGTCCTTGGAGGTAACAAGGATAACTCCGGATCTAGATCAAGCAAAACTCCAACTACTCCTTGATTCTTTGTGCAACGTTGTATCGTTTCGGATCCAAAGGGGCGGAAGCGATGAAGAAAAAAGGGTTACTCCGATCTAGAGAGATCGAAGGAACCTTTTTGGGTGGATCGAAGGTTGATTCTTAAAAAGAATCCTCGAATATGGATTTCTTGAATCAAAGACGAGATCCAAGGAAGAAGTTTGAGGGTTAGAAGAGAGGTTTTGATGCCCAAGCTAAGTGGAGGAAATTCTTCTCAAAACTTAGTAATATTGAACATGAGAAATAAGTGAGGCAAGATATCTCTTATATAGAGAGACTTGCCTACCTATGGGCCAACGGGCCAAACAAAAATACATGAAGAAAAGCCCAACAGGGGAAAACCTAAAAGGGGCGGAAGCAAACCCTAAACGGATAAGGTCAAAAAGGGAATATTCCTATACGGAATATCCCTTTATTACATAAAAAGGAAAACATGAAAATATAGTCCGAAAATAAGGTAGCTTCATGCCATGGAGTCGGAAAGACGGGACATGCCGCTAACGGAACCGGTAGCCTATGCCATGGTGGTGTAGAGACAAGACATGCCGGTAATGGGACCAAGTGAAGACGTAATGCGGGTGATGATGGAGCCGGTGGCTCGAGCAATGGCCTTAGCTCGGGATCGGGTGATCGGTCCATCTGAGCGAACTCTAAGAGCCTCGTCCTCTTCGTCTATGGTCAACGTAAAAGGGGCATCCAAGGGCGCATCAGTCCCCCCATCTTGGCTGTGAAACGTCCCTGTTTCACCATCGTCAAAGAGGGGCTCAACATAAGGGGCAAGGTCCTTAACGTTGAACGTTGGGTGTATTTGACGGTGATTTGACGGTGATTTGGTTGATGGCACGACAATCAACACACATCCGCCATGATCCATCTTTCTTTGGTACTAAGATTACCGGGACGGAACATGGTGATAAGGATTCACGCACATGTCCCCGGTCAGGGAGCTCTTGCACTTGACGTTGTAGCTCCTTTGTCTCTTCCGGACTGGCTCGGTAAGCGGCACGGTTTGGCAAAGAGGCACCGGGCACAAAGTCAATTTGATGTTCAATCCCTTGGATAAGTGGCAAGCTGGGTGGGAGGTCTTTGGGCATAATATCCTGAAATTCGGACAACAACAAAGACACCTCGTGTGGCACATTACTTGGGTCATGAGAAGTAGATAAACAAAACGGAACAAGTAAAAAGCATGGGAACTTGCCTTCCATGACCAGTTGCAAATCATGCCGGCGAGCTAAGAGTATCCGTGGCTCACACCGTCCTTGAATTACGGGATCCGAAGATGATAAAGGTGCGCCCGAAGAAACGATGCGACCTTTACTACCTTTGGATTCGGTAGCATGGACAAGAGGGGCGGTGTTGCGGGATTTGGAAGTACTAGCACCTACAACATCGGGACTCCGGGGGTCCGATTTTGCCGGTGCTTTAGCGGACTCATCAATAGTTTGTTGCCTCTTCCGTTCCGCATAGTCAACCAAAATTTCGTGCGGAGTCATAGGCAAAAGTGTGACCCGTTTTCCATTATATTGGAACATGTACCGATTAAGATAACCATCATGATATGTGCGGCGATCGAATTGCCATGGTCGTCCTAATAGGACATGTGTGGCGTCCATCTTGATAACATCACAAAGGACCTTATCAACATAGGCGCCAATAGAAAACGGCACCCAAGCTTGTTGTGTGACGGTGTCACATGCCGTATCGGAAATCCATTGGAGTCCGTAAGGCGTTGGGTGGGGGGTCGTAGGCAACTTGAAGTGTTTTACCACCCGTTCGTTGACAATATTGCAACAAGAACCCCCGTCAACGATGAGAGAAAGACTCGTATTATTAACCAAGCAACGAGAGTGGAAGAGATTCTCGCGTTGATCAATAGGAATATGCTCTTTAACAGCCAAAATACGACGAGAAACAAGAGCGAATTTACCGGGTTGTGCGGGGCCGCAAGCAAGCTCGTCATCACAGGGTTCCATGCCAAAAAGGGGGTCGGTGTCATGGTCATCCTCAATAATGATATCACCTTCATATTGACCATCGTCGTCCTCGAAATATGTTGGGTCGGCAAACAAGACCCGTTTGGTGTTTGGGCAATCACGTTGTACATGGCCAAAACCGCTACACTTGTAACACACGGGCTCCCTTGGGCGAGCCGCCGGTGAGGGTCCTTGTTGACCTCGAGAGGGAGGCGCCGGTGCCGGGCCCCGGTTTGGTGTCTTCTCGGTACCCGTTTGCCTATTGGAAGGACCCGTCCGTTGGGTCCCTTTGGAGGCGTCGGTATCTGTAGGACTAGGCGCATCTCGAGAACGTGTGTTAGATGGATAAAGATATGGACTCGAGGAAGAGGGATACCTAGAATACCGCGGTGTTTCGAGTTGTTGCTTATATAACTTCATGGCGGCATGACATAATGCTCCCAAATCCTTGAATGGGACAATCTCGAGCGGCCGCCGGATGGAAGCATTAAGCCCACTCATGAACTTGGTGCGGAGGGCGGAGGGGGAGGCCGAGACGCCGGCCTTAATGTGCATGTCCTCAAGTTTAGCCAAGTAAGCCACCGGAGTGAGGTTGCCTTGCTTGAACTCGGCAATTTGCAACCGCATATCATTCTTAAAGTCCTCGGGTACGTACTTCTTGGTCATGCAATAGAGTAATTGTTCAAACGTCTCAATTGGTGCCCATCCTCGCCTCTCTCGGGTGAACTCATACCGGTTCCACCAAGACTTCGCATCTCCTTCAAAGTATAGAGTTGCCGCCTCGATTTTCTCGGATTCCTCCTCATAATGACAATGTTTTAATGCTCGTTTCATATCCTGCGCCCAATCAAGAAAAACACACGGATCATATTCACCATGAAAGGTAGGGAACTTAACCTTACCTTCCCTACGAGCTCGGTAGGGGTCCGGGCGGGGTGGTGGAATGTAGGCATCATCGGCACGGGCTCGCCGGTGGCCGCCATGAGGCCGTTGGCGCCCATGAACGGGTGGGGCCTGCCTAGGTGGATTTGGGGGAGGCAACCATTCTTCACCCCGGTCTTGGTTCTCATAAGGGTCTATGACGGGTGGGTGCCACGGACGGTTATGTGCTACCCGTTCTAAATCGGATTCATGACCGGAGAACTCATTGAAGTTGTGTTGCTCATCGTATTCATCAAAGTCAAGGGTCCTCGGTTGCCGGGTTGACCGTTGGTGACGGTGTTCGGAACGATCATGCTCACGACCATGATTGGTGGTTGAGTTGGGACGCTACCGGGGCTCTTCCCGGGTTTGTCGGTCGGTGCGGGGCACACTAGGTCGAGGTGGAGAAGGAACATACCGTTGATATTGATGCTCATAATATTGGTGCCGATGTTCCGTATCGACTATGGGCAAGTTATCTTGGCGCGGGTCGGGGAATTCCTCCTCTTCTTCATGGGACTCATTTCCGTCAAGAGGTAAAGAATGGGTGCGTTCAATGACAGACGCAAGCCGGGTAACGTTTGATGGGCCGGCTCCCAAAAGTCCCTTGCCTTTCCGTTGAGCATCGGAAGTGGAAGCATTGACCACGTTCTCATTCGGATAAGTTGGGGTGGGACGGCGAGCATTCTGAAGGGACTTAAGAGCTTCTAGCTCTTTTTTCAAGGCAATGTTTTCTCGGGTCAAGGCATCAAACTTTTGTTGTGCCTTCAAGGCTTCCAATTCTCGCCTTATGGAGTCATTTTCGAGGGACAACGAAGCAGTTTCTTGAGCCAAGGGTTCACTGAACTCTTGCGGACCAGAATCCTGAGAAGTTTCCATTTCAACGTTAGTCATTGCTCCAAATCAGCACACAATTTCAAGCAATCAAGTGAGCAAGGTGACAAGTTAGGTCAACTTTACCCAAGTTCAAGTGCGTTATCGGGTTCTACTTTGGGGAAAGCCGTTTGGCGGTTTGGCAAGGAAGGCAAATCCAACAAAATTGAACCAATTACACACAAATAAACAAGTGATATTTTGCAAACGTATGTAAGAAAATGGAGAGATAGAAGATGGACGGATTGTTCACTCGGCAAGCTTTGCTTGCTTTCGGTCTTTGACCGTTTTGTAAAATCCGATTTTTCGGATGGACCGGTTTGCCGGACGTCTTTTCACTTTGTGTGTTTCGTTTCTTTGAAACGTTTTGAGCAACACTTTCTTTTGTTTTTTTTTTTTTTTGTTTTGAACACAAATCCGTATTGATGAAGAGTTTTTTTTTTTTTTGCTTTTCTTGGAATATCAAAGGCGAGATATCCGAACTTTTCGTTAACAAAAATATCCCAAGAGATTTGGTGAAATTAATTAACAAAATTGTCGGATTAGGTCGGTTTAAGAAAAAGACGGGTTTGATAAATGGTTTGAAGGCAAACCAAATATCTCCTATTTTCGTTCTTTTTGTTTTGAGTTAAACACGGAAAAGAAAAAAAAATTCAGGAAAAATGGATGAACATGATGATGAACAACATGAAGATCATGAAGAACAAATGAAGAACATCATGAGCAAACGAAGAACATCATGAACAAAAAAGGCTAAATAGGTTTAAGATAATAACGCACAAAAACAAGAGTAAAGAGAACTTAGCTTTGATCCCTTGCTCTGATACCAATTTGATGCGTCCTTGGAGGTAACAAGGATAACTCCGGATCTAGATCAAGCAAAACTCCAACTACTCCTTGATTCTTTGTGCAACGTTGTATCGTTTCGGATCCAAAGGGGCGGAAGCGGTGAAGAAACAAGGGTTACTCCGATCTAGAGAGATCGAAGGAACCTTTTTGGGTGGATCGAAGGTTGATTCTTAAAAAGAATCCTCGAATATGGATTTCTTGAATCAAAGACGAGATCCAAGGAAGAAGTTTGAGGGTTAGAAGAGAGGTTTTGATGCCCAAGCTAAGTGGAGGAAATTCTTCTCAAAACTTAGTAATATTGAACATGAGAAATAAGTGAGGCAAGATATCTCTTATATAGAGAGACTTGCCTACCTATGGGCCAACGGGCCAAACAAAAATACATGAAGAAAAGCCCAACAGGGGAAAACCTAAAAGGGGCGGAAGCAAACCCTAAACGGATAAGGTCAAAAAGGGAATATTCCTATACGGAATATCCCTTTATTACATAAAAAGGAAAACATGAAAATATAGTCCGAAAATAAGGTAGCTTCATGCCATGGAGTCGGAAAGACGGGACATGCCGCTAACGGAACCGGTAGCCTATGCCATGGTGGTGTAGAGACAAGGCATGCCGGTAATGGGACCAAGTGAAGACGTAATGCGGGTGATGATGGAGCCGGTGGCTCGAGCAATGGCCTTAGCTCGGGATCGGGTGATCGGTCCATCTGAGCGAACTCTAAGAGCCTCGTCCTCTTCGTCTATGGTCAACGTAAAAGGGGCATCCAAGGGCGCATCACTAATTAGATGGATTCTTCTCCTACAAGAATTCGATCTAGAGATCCGCAACAAGAAGGGTTCGGAAAATTCTGTTGTGGATCATTTGAGTCGTCTAACACATCTAGAAGACGACCACCTACCTATAGATGACTCCTTCCCGGACGAACATTTACATATCATAGAGGAGTGCATCGAAGTGATCTGCAAAGGTAACGAACCATGGTTTGCTGATTTTGTTAACTATTTGGTTTGTCAGGAAATGCCACCCGGATTATCCTACGCACAAAGAAAGAAGTTCTTTAAGGATGTTTGGGAATACTTTTGGATTGAACCTCTCCTCTTTAAGAGAGGTCCTAATGGCATTATTCAGCGATGTGTGCCGGAAGATGAGATGCAAAGTGCATCCACCATTGTCATTCACTACCTTGTGGAGGACACGTTAGTTCGAACAAGACTAGCGCTAAGGTATTGCAATCTGGATTCTTTTGGCCTACACTATTTAAAGATGTGCAAACCTTTGTTTCTTGCTGCGATGCTTGTCAAAGAATAGGAAATATCTCTAGGAGGAATGAGATGCCTCTCAACAACATCCAAGAGGTGGAGATCTTTGATGTTTCAGGAGTAGACTTCATGGGACCATTCCCATCATCTTGTGGTAACCAATACATAGTTTTAGCGGTTGACTATGTTTCAAGATGGGTTGAAGCGATTGCCCTCCCACCAATGATGCCATGGTAGTGGTTAAGTTCTTTAACAAGACCATTTTCCCGCGATTTGGGACACCACGGACCATCATTAGTGATGGAGGTTCTCACTTCTTTGCCCGGCGCTTTGAAGCTCTTTTAGCTAAGTATGGGGTAACTCACAAGATTGCCACCCCTTATCATCCACAAACTAGTGGACAAGTTGAGATCTCAAACCGGGAGATCAAAGGAATCCTAGAAAAGACGGTTTCAAGGACTAGGAAGGATTGGTCCTTGAAGCTAGAAGATGCATTGTGGGCATACCGAACTGCGTATAAGACTCCCATCGGAACCACACCATACAACCTTGTGTATGGGAAGTCTTGTCACTTATCGGTAGAGTTGGAGCACAAGGCGTATTGGGCAATAAAGTGGTTGAACTTCAGCATGAAGGAAGCGGGAGAGAAGCGTCTCTTAGACCTCAATGAGCTTGAAGAGCTCCGCTTGAACGCCTACGAAAACGCCAAGATTTACAAAGAAAGAGCAAAGCGTTGGCATGATAAGCATATCATTCCAAAGGACTTCAAAGAGGGAGATCAAGTTCTCCTCTTCAACTCAAGGCTTCGTCTCTTTCCACGTAAGCTTAAATCTCGTTGGACCGGACCTTTTCTAATCAAACTTATTTTTCCCCATGGTGCAGTTGAAGTATGGGGTGAAACGGGCGGAAGCTTTAAGGTGAACGGGCAACGACTCAAGAAGTATACACCGGAACTCCAAGCTGAAGAGTTCGCGCCCACCGCACTCGAATAAGTGCGGAATTGGTCTAGCTACGGACCTTAAACAAAGCGCTTCTTGGGAGGCAACCCAAGGTATTGCATTGTCGTTTTTGTTTTTGATTCATAGATTAGCTTAGTTTAGACGTTTTTGCTTTGTTTTGCCTTCGATACCTTCCGGTATGTTTGTGTTTTTGGATGTAGGAACAATGGAAAAGGAAAGGGGAAGAGAAAACTTGAAGAAAATTGACAAAACTTGGACTTTGGAGCATTACAGAGAGTTCCACGGCCTAAACCACGGTCGTGACAGCTACAGTGACCGTAATTTCCAAAAGCCTGAGAAAAATCACCAAAACCACGGTTCCATACATTTCCACGGCCGTGGAACCCCCCGATAGACCGTGGTTTTCAAAAATTTTTACGGCCACTATATAAATCACGTTTCTTCACAAAACACATCAAAATACCCAAACCACGCCCAAAAATCACCGAATTGCTTCCCCCACTCTCAAATTTTCATCCGTTAATCGTTTTTAACGATTCTTTGACCCATACTGAAGCAAATCCAACCACCAACGAGATCCAAGCAACAATTCAAGCGGCAAATCACCGGAGAAGCCACAATTCGGATTCAAAAATCCGAAAACCTAGGTTTTTGGCTCTCTCTATCTTTGTCGATTCGGTCTTGAAATTGCTAGAATTTTTAGGAATAACTGATTGGAATTGGAAGGAAATTAGTCTAGGACTGCTGCTGTTGAATTTGGTGAGATTCTGTTAAAGTTTGCAAAATTACGTACAAAACCACGGTTCATGGAGCTTCCACGGCCGTGGAATACTTAGAACAGACCGTGGTTTTTGCCAAATTATGGATTTTGTGAGGAGAGTGTCCGGTAGGAATAAGGATAAGAATAAAAAGAGGAAAGGCAATGATGCTTCCTCTTCTAGAGCACCTCCCCCTCCATCCCCTTCACCTCCATCATCACCATCACCACCTCGCCCTAGGATCCCTACCATTCATGAGGATCATCTCGATTCTTTAGAGAGAATCCATAAGAGGGCGGTCATAGGACCTAAATACATGCTGTTGGAGGAGTTAGAGCCTCTACATGTTATAGGGGACATCACTTGGCTTTTAGATAGAGCCGGTTTAGTCATCTTCTCCGCTATTCGGGAAGATGCATATGAGGAGATTACGAGGGAGTTTGTAGTTTCCTTTGAGCATAGCCATGTCAACAGGACTGTCTCTTTCCGGCTGATGGAAAGAGACTATGAGTTCTCCATTAGAGAGTTTGGAACCTTCTTCGGGTTCCACGAGACCTTCAATGGTCGTTTCCCCAGTGGCGTATACGCCAAGGATTTCTGGGAAGAGATCGCTATGATCTACGCCAGCGAGGACCGCTGGCAGCCAGCTGATACCAAGGCTAGGTTGATGTATCACCTAGCCTTGAAGATTGCTCACAGGGTACTTTCTGAGTGTCTTTTCCCTAGGACGGAGACACCTAAGAAGATCAAGACAGATGAGCTCTTTCTTCTCTACTGTATGCTATACGGTAGACTTGCTGATTGTGCCACCCTCTTAGCTGCTACCATGAGCAAGCTAAAGAATAAGAGGGCTGGTAATGTTAGCATGAAATATTGTGATATTTTAGGCACGTTTTCTAAATGTATTTGATCCATATTGATAGTCATTGATTGAGCTTTGATGCATATGTGAGCTAGTTTGTCTATAATGTCGATATAGAGATCTACACAAGCTTTATGTTGATTATAGGTAATTGAGAGCTATTTCCGAATGGAATTGAGCAAAGATGAAGTTGATTGAGCATATCCATGAATTGAGGACATTGCTAGGAGCCAATGGAGTGCCAACTTGAGGAATGCACGAGGCTAAGGAAGAATCACGTTCTAGCCCTAAACCACGCTCTAAAATACGGCCGTACTACTTTCCACGCTCTAAACCACGGTCGTGGAACTATGGCAAGTGAAGCGTGGTTCATTCCAGTAACTTCTACGGTCGTGGAATTGTTTGTGTCAAACCGTGTTGATTTCCACGCTCTAAATTATGGTCGTGGAATCTTCCACGACAGTGATCTTGGCGATCTTTTTCGCCACACTTTAAGCCACGATCTTTTAAAAGATTTGGTCCGGGCCGCTACTTCATCATACACTATAAAAGGACGGATGAAGAGAGATTCCGTCACCTCTGCTTAGACGCACTTTCGCCTACGCCGCGACTTAGAGATCTTTGCGACTTTTGCAAAAGACATACTTTGCGCTCATCCTTGGAGTTGCCCTAATCTCGCACTTTGGTGGAGATTGTGATTGAGATTTCCGGATTGACGGAAGATCGAAGATTCGGAAGATTGTTCGCAAGAAGATTTCGCTTCTTGCTTAGGTTTGATTTAGAAGACGGATTGACATCCCGTTCTTCCTTCTTATCTAAGATTTGTGTTTGTTTGTGTTATTCCGAATCTAGTGACGATTATTGTTCTTGATTGTGACTTTGAGATTGATTTGGAAGTTATTGAAGGTTTTCGGAAGTTTTCATCTTTCAATCTTTTAAATCTTAAAATTGATATCAATATGACTGTTGTTGGCTAAAACCCTTTAGCAATTCTAAGGTGAAGGGTTGATAGTTGTGGCTTAGATGATGATAGATCGATCGTAAATAGATTGGACCCTGAGAGTTAGAGAGAATTGCCGATAACCCTAAACCACGGTCTGTTCTTGATCTTCCACGACCGTGGAACTCAAGAACTACCCGTAATTTTGTGTTAATTTACGAGATTGCTTTTACTTTAGTCCAAAGTTAAAGATTTGCTTTAACTTAGTTTAGACTTGCCTTTTCTAGGTGGTAGTGAAGTCTCAACAACCTCTACCTCGATTATGAGTGTCACAACCTTAATCGGTTAAGTTAGTTTTGATCTTTGGATTATAAGTTTGGGTATTTGACATTAATTCTTACCTTTAGAATCTCTCTATACTGAAGCCTCAACAACCTTTATAGAGAGTGTCTTGTAGGTGAGTCATATAAGATTTTTGGAACTTCACCGTACGATTACCTTACATTCGTATACCTTTGCAAACCTCAACTCTGTCCTTACATCCTTAGTATATCTTGAATCGATTGCCACAACTGGATTCCTGGATCTTTAGGTTGCTGTTTTCCCAATAATTTACAGAAGTTCATACTTTTACTTGCTTAATAATCTTAACTGGATTTAACCCCCCAAATCCCTGTGTTCGATACTCTGGAATTCTTGCTTAACTATATCGATCCGTACACTGCGGGTTCACTTGCTTGATTCTAGTTTTATAAATTTAAAGCTTATTTGCACGCACGCTAAGTGGCGAACAAGTTTTTGGCGCCGTTGCCGGGGATTTGGTCTAGGCCGGATTCGGTTATCGTTTGTCAAGCTTGGGAGCTTCTCCCTTGTTGTTTGATATCTTTTTGAGTGCATGCGCAGGTCTAGGAACACCGAAGACCTCTTACCTCTTGATCAAGAGCTTGAGAGGACTTTAAGCCAAAAGCGCAAGGAAAATAAGATGGCTGAAGAACACGAACGTGATCTTCAAGCGGAGTTAGCGGAGAAATAAGCTCAACTCCAATGGAATGAGAATATTCGCCGGGATGAAATGGATCGTCATCAATCTCAAGTTAACGATCTAAAAGATATGATGTTCCAGATGAGGATAGAACTAAGCAACCTTAAGAATAAAGGGAGCAAGAAATCCTCAAGAAGGGTGTTACGCTAAGATCGGTAGCACAAAAAGCTTTAAATTTATAACTCGAACTAAATCCTAAACTACCTAGCGAAACCCGCAGTGTACGGGACGTTTGTAGTAGGGATAGTATTCCGAGGTCGAACACAAAGACTAAGGTGAAATTGATTCGATTTGTGATTGAGTTTAGTAAAGACCTAGGTTGAAAGAGAAGAAAGAAATAAAGAAATGAAAATCTCAAATGTTTTTGGTTGGTTTTTGGTGATCAATCAAAGATCACAATTCATGCAAAGTAATCAATCAACTAAACTATGAATCAACACAAATAAACAAGCTAAACAAGATATAGATCAAAGAAAGAAAAGACGGATTCTAGGGGTTGGAATTTCCGGTTATGGCATAGGACTCAAGCTATCTATTCGTTCCTTGGATTAACTATGTTGGGGTTAAGTGTTTCTAGATTGGGATCAATCACCGGGTAGGTCTCATGATCCACTAGTCCATTCCCTAGGTCTCATTACCGGGTAAGTCTCTAAGAACCTAAGGGACGGAATTCTACTCAAACCGGATTGTTATCTAAAGATCCAACCTATCCTCACCGGGTAAGTCTCGGAAGGGTTAGTCTTAAGCTACCATCCAGCACACTTAATCCAATGGCGGCTTATTAGGCTCACCACTACCTAAGGTTTGTTATCTTTGGAATCTAAGAGTAAGGATTACCGGGTAAGTCTCTCCTAACACTTAGTTGCTAACACTAGGTCACCCTAGGATAGATTTAACTCAACAAACACTTAGGATTTCAACATTCTAACAATCTAAGACTAGATCCACCGAACCAGGGAAAATCACGGTTTGTTCTACCTAAACCACGGCCGTGGTTTGACAAGAACCACCCGTGATTTCTAACAGAGGCTACGTTTATGCACACACGTCATCCAAAGATAAATCTAAGTCCGTCCTATCATAGCCCTAGCCATAACCATCCTTTCCTTACCCTAGAACCACATCTATTTAGCCTACAACATTCATAATAGAAATCGAAACAAGCAAACATAAAATCATGACATCCATTTGCAAGATGATGAAGGAAATGAGATGAACAAGTGAACTTAAATCAAAACCAAGCTGAAAATAAAATTAGAGTAACTCACAATCCTTCCAAAAGAAGGTTCAAATGGTTCATACAACTCTAGAAATAGAATCCGGAATTCTTCACTACAAAAACTAGCAAAGTGTGGTAATGGTGTGTGTTCTTCTTCTCCTCTTCAATGGAGCTCTTCTTCTTCCTTTTTGACACTTTCCTTCCTAGAAAAACTTCTTGTTGAGAGAATATTTTTGTTAGAGGATAATGGATAATGGAGAGCTGCTCCAAGATACTCTTCTCAGCCAATGAAGGACCACTTTTATAACAAATTTTGCATGATCTGGCCATGAGAGTCGTGGCACAGCTGTCACGAGAATCTGGCAAAATCCACGGGTAGATCCACGGTCGTGGTCTTGGTCTAGACCGTGATTTGCTCCAGAAACTTCGCCTTGGATCATTAAGCTGTGATTTGGTGCATGGCTTGTGTTGGTAAGGTTCCATGAGTCCTCCTTAGCCCTTAGCTTGTGTCCTAATGAGTCCGAGAGTATGTCATCTAGATGAACGATCCTCAAACGTATCGTTTTAGCTCCTAAATCTCCCAAAATACCTACAAAGCAACGCACAAGCCCGTGTAGACGTCTATCTCGACAAAGTACGCGAATTGAATGCAAACGTCGTGAACTAGTGCTAAACCATGCATGAATGAGTGAGAAATCTACCTAAATGATTGCCTAAAACTAAGTCATAAATTATGTTATCAAAATACCCCATACTTAAGGTTTGCTCGTCCCCGAGCAAATTCCCAACTATAGACTAAGAGATGACATGATTTATGTATGCAGAAAAATGGCAAAATCTTTTTGGGTTTGTGCTTCTACTATTGGATCACCTTCATAGTCATGTTTTATGGCAATGGACAAGCAGTTATGTATCAAATGAATGAAGGCATGGAAAGACAATTGTACTTAACTCAAAAGCATGCATGAGATGTAAGGATGAAGAGGTCAAGAAGATCAAGAGTATATCCAATCTAGATTACTAAGTCTTACAAACATGCAAGTAGGTCATAAGGTGTGGTGACATAAAAGGCCAAGAAACGTTGTGATTAGGTGGGGAATTTTCTAGGTTATGTGATGCTAATCCGGGAATGGAACTAACTCCACATCCTTGTCCTCGATCAACTTCCCTCAAGTGTATATTTTTCCCTATCTTTCTTTTCTTTTTCTTTGACTTATTTTTGAGACAATGGCATTTGTGTACAAAAGCCGAAACCTTGGTGATTAGCCATCCTCGGGCTTTTTCTATTTTTCGAGGTGCATCCACACCGGGCACACATACCAAAGATCGTTAGGGCTATTGGTTCATTTGACTTTGGTAAGGCACCAACACCCGATTATGTGAAGTGTACCGAGTTACTTGTCATTTAAACCAACGCCCCCAAACCTATGTTTTTGGCTACACTTCCACAATAATTTCAGCATTTCGTTCATGACATTCCTTTCATCAACAACTTTACTCCACACTTGCTTTTCACACACTTCAACACACTAGCATGCTCCTATTCCCGGATGGGTTAAAAGAGGTCTATTTTATATCAATTGAGGTGCTCAAGCAATCATGATCAAGATGAGAAGTAGAGAAAGATGAAATGCCTCATTCATTCCTAGATGGTATGCAAGAACTATCATGTAATTTTGACTTTCAATACTCAATCCATTCTAGGCAAACATCATGATCACAAATCATTCATAGAATTTAAGAGAAGTAGTTCAAGTCCACATATGCATTTATCAATTCAACACACAAGGCCATCCATAGCCAATCCACAAGACAAGATTCATCATTAGGATCATATCCAAGCCTAGAAAGCACAAAAAAATTTTAAATTTTCTGGATTTTTATGGGATTTTCGAAATGAATATGTACAATGCAAGACATGTGCAAATATTAAACTATCCTAGATGCTCATCATGCAAAGGATCATGCAAACCCCACCCCATACTTAGAAACACATTGTCCCCAATGTGGCATTCAAGCAAAGAGAGTGAAAGAAGGTTCTCACAATGTAAAATGGTTTGCTTCGGTATTGGGATTCCTTAAGCAAATTGATGTTGGATGATCCTACCAACAATGGTAGAGAGCTCTAAGCATTCATCAAAGCTTCGGGACCCGCGCTAGGCACCGCTAGCCGTCCAAGTTCCGCGTCCGCTCCATCCATAATTGATGAGGGGTTCATCTTCATCATTCACATGCCAAGAAAGGCTTCCAATGCCACTAATGCTCTAGCACACACACGAAGTAGACAAAACACACACAAAGATAGAAAAAAAAAAAACGAAAAAAAAACGAAAAAGGAAAAATGTTACCAATGGGTTGCCTCCCACCAAGCGCTTCTTTAAGGTCATTAGCTTGACCGAACTCGGGAGTGTCTACTCAAGGTGAAGTGGGGCAATCATGTCCACCGGGGCTCCCGGAATATACTTCTTCAAGCGGTGCCCATTCACTTTGAAATTCCCACAATGCTCACCTCCTATCTCAATAGCTCCATGGGGATAGATCTTCTTTACCACATATGGCCCGGTCCATCTTGATTTGAGCTTTCCGGGAAAGAGCCGCAGCCTTGAGTTGAAGAGGAGGACAAGGTCGCCTTCACTCAACTCCTTCGGGATTAGGCGCTTGTCATGCCATCTTTTGGTCCTCTCCTTGTAGATCCGGGCATTCTCATAAGCTTCCAACCGGATCTCCTCAAGGGCGTTTATATCAAGTAGCCTCTTCTCTCCCGCCTCCTTGAGGTCAAAATTTAGCCACTTAATGGACCAATAAGCTCTATGTTCCATTTCCACCGGAAGATGGCAAGACTTGCCATAGACTAACTTGTAAGGAGTGGTTCCAATTGGTGTCTTGAAGGCGGTCCTATATGCCCACAATGCGTCATTGAGCTTCATAGCCCAATCCTTTCTAGTCCTAGACACCGTCTTCTCAAGGATGACCTTGATCTCCCGGTTGGAGATCTCCACTTGGCCACTAGTTTGGGGATGGTAAGGTGTTGCCACCTTATGAGTCACCCCATACTTGGCCAAAAGTGCTCCAAAGTTCCTATTTGTGAAGTGTTTTCCTCCATCGCTTATGATCACCCTTGGTGTTCCAAACCTAGGAAAGATCACTCGGTTGAAGAACCGCACCACCACCTTGGCATCATTTGTAGGAGAGGCGATTGCCTCCACCCATCTTGAAACGTAGTCAACCGCCAATAAGATGTAGAGATTTCCACATGAAGAAGGGAATGGTCCCATGAAGTCCACACCCCACACATAAAAAATCTCCACTTCTTGAATGTTGTTCAAGGGCATCTCATTCCTCCTTGAGATGTTGCCCGTCCTTTGGCAAGCATCACATGCCGCTACAAAACCTTGCACATCTCTAAACAAGTTAGGCCAATAAAAACCGGATTGCAATACCTTTGCACACGTCTTGTGTGAGCTAGCATGGCCTCCACATGGTAAGGAGTGACAATGCCGGATCACACTCTCCACTTTATCTTCCGGTACGCATCTTCTAAACATCCCATCCGGCCCTCTCTTGAATAGAAGTGGTTCACTCCAATAGTAGTGCCTCACGTCGTTGAAGAATTTCTTTCTTTGTGCATATGTCAATCCGGGAGGCACTTCCTCACACACTAAGTAGTTCACGATGTCGGCATACCATGGCTCACTTCCTCTAGACACTTGGAACAAGCATTCCTCCACCATTTGCAATTGCTCATCCCGGAATGAGTCATCTATCGGGATGTTATCTCTTTCAAGTTCCAATGGTGGGAGTCTACTAAGGTGATCCGCCACGGAGTTCTCGGATCCCTTCTTGTCCCGTATTTCCAAATCAAACTCTTGAAGAAGAAGGATCCACCGAATCAACCTTGGTTTGACATCCTTCTTTGTAAGTAGATAACGAATCGCAGCATGATCCGTATAAACTATGACCTTCGCTCCAACAAGGTATGAGCGGAACTTCTCAAACACATACACCACCGCCAACAACTCCTTCTCGGTGGTAGCATAATTGAGTTGGGCATCATCTAGCGTCTTGCTAGCATAATAAATAGCATGAGTGCGCCCATCTTTCCTTTGCCCTAAAACGGCCCCAACGGCTACATCACTTGCATCACACATGATCTCAAATGGTAGACTCCAATCCGGAGGTTGCATGATAGGCGCGGAGATCAAGGCATTCTTCAACCTATAAAAGGCCTCAAGACAATCTTTGGAAAAGACAAAATCAACATCCTTCATTAGTAGGTTAATGAGGGGCTTAGAGATTTTAGAGAAGTCTTGAATAAACCTCTGGTAGAAACCGGCATGCCCTAAGAAACTTCTTACCCCTTTCACCGAGGTAGGTGGTGGCAACTTCTCTATTGTTTCGATTTTGGCCCTATCAACCTCAATGCCACGGTTAGACACCAAGTGTCCTAACACAATGCCTTCACTTACCATGAAGTGGCATTTTCCCCAATTTAAGACAAGATTTGTCTCCTCACATCTTTGCAATACTAAGGACAAGTTAGCCAAGCAATTATCAAAGGAAGAACCATAAATAGAGAAATCATCCATAAACACTTCCATGATATTTTCTATATATTCCGAAAAGATAGCCATCATACACCTTTGGAAGGTGGCGGGTGCATTACACAACCCAAATGGCATTCTCCTATATGCAAAAGTACCCCATGGACATGTAAAGGTTGTTTTCTCTTGGTCATCGGGGTGGATAGGGATTTGGAAGAATCCACTATAGCCATCTAGATAGCAAAAATGAGAATGTTGAGCTAACCTCTCTAGCATTTGGTCAATGAAGGGGAGAGGGAAGTGATCTTTCCTAGAGGCTGTTCGCTCCAAACGGTGTGTGCAAGCTTTAAATTTATAACCCTAGACTTAAGCTTAAAACAAGGATGCGAACCCGCAGTGTACGGGTCACTTGTAGTAAAAGCAAGAAAATTCCAGGGGTCGATCACAGGGACTCGGTGAAACAAAGTCAATACGGTGTGCTTATGTCAATACTAACCACAAGAGCGATTAACACAATCAAAAATGAATAAGAAGTCAATAAAGCAAACATGCAATTCTAGGGATTAAAGCATCTAGTTGTGGTTCCAACTCAAGATCTATAGATAAGCGGACAAAGCTGAGATTTTTGCGTGGGGAAGGTGTTACTAAGTGGAGTAGATCACCGGGTAAGTCTCACTACTCGCTAATCCAAAACCGTAACTCCTATTACCGGGTAAGTCTCAAGGAATCAAGATAAAGAACTATAACCTCAAACTAACACACCATCTAAGGGAATAGAATTAACCTTTACCGGGGAAGTCTCAGGCTAACTCACAAAGATGGGATGGAAGCACACTCAAACCCCAATAAAGGATGAACCTTTATTACCTACACTTATGATCGTTGGTACACAAACTAAGGAATTACCGGGTAAGTCTCATCCTAAGCTTGCTTTGAACCAGGAAAGGTGTAATAAGAATAGGATTTGGCAAACTCTAACACTTAACTCTCAGTTATGGATCAGATAAGTCACCTCGGTCAGCCAGTTTCCACCCCGGCCGAGATGTTCATCGACTGAACGAGATGCTTAAGGTTAAGGTTAAAGACTCGAACTTTCAGGATCCTACTGGAATCTAAGATTATCCTATCATTGTTTTTCCCACACCCTTCAGCCAATCACCCTAGAATCACACAAGGAAATTAGCCACTCATCATCATGAAAGTATTAATCAAATATATGGGAAGAAGGTGAATATTTGAACAAAGAAGAATTTAATGAAAAGACTTCAATAACTGAATCAAATATCACAACAAAGCGTTCCTTGGATAGCAATCCAACAAGGAAGGGAATCTAAGATAATCTTACAAAAACCCTTCAAAAGCTATAAAAGCTACAATCTTCAACCTTCCTTCAACCTTCAACAAGGTTCTTCGAATCTCCCCCAAATTGGAGTGCGGCTACTGCAGGAAGTATGCGAGATGTCCAGCTCTAAGCGGATGCCGGAATTATGGGAAATCCGACCCTTTTTATAGGAAAAAATAACCCTCCAAAGATAAGATATCTTAGAAAGATCTCTTCCCATAAAAATAGGTAAAATATATGATTCTGCATATCTCCTTCCTTCCAGGAGCCAAGCCCAAAAATATAAGATCTCTTTCCAATTTTAAAAGATCTCAGCCAAGAATAAAATATTCACGCCGCGTCCTAGGTATTCGCCTCGGTCGAGTCGGTGTCTCTGGATCACCTCGGTCGAGGTGAATCTCTGGTCAACCGAGGTGAGTCACAACTGAATGCGAAATCTCTCAAAACTGGTCCAAAGTAAATCTTTAATCCATGGCTATGCTTCCTGGATGTAGCTCTAAATGGCTCATGACTCCTTTTTCTCCTTTTTGATGCAAAACGTACCAAATTACCTGCAATTACAACAAAACTAGGTGTAGACCTCGATTCTCGCAAAGGTAGATGAAATGGTAGTATAATCACATATTATACACACAAACATGCAGATTATGAAAGATAAAACGTCCAAACAAACCTCAAAATATAGACTATAATTCATGCTATCAAAATACCCCATGCTTAGCCCTTGCTTGTCCCCAAGCAAGTTCCTCATATAAAAAGATAAGATAGAATGAATTATAGGTCATAAAAATCAATGAAAAAGTCTTTCAAAAACATTTTATGGTATGCAACTACCATAGATCACTCTAAGAGAGTACTTCCTGGAATTTAAAAACTCAACATGATCAAAACATTTTATAAATATAGGAAAGTTGTTCATCTTTGCATAAAATCATAGAATGCATAATAAATCATAATTATCAAAATTAATCATGTATAATCCGATTTAAACCGCTAAGTCAATCAACAAGCTCAAGGTCTCAAGGGCTTCCCAAAAGAAAGGTCAAGAAACGTGTAGGGTAGGGATGTATGTAAGGTAATGTGGTGCTAGAATCCGGGAAAAGGATGAACTTCACTTTCACTTTGACTTGCAACATCTTCCACCAATAAGCTTCGCTTATCTCACACTTTTTCTTTTTACTTTACTTTTTGGGATGCATGGACAGAGGTGCACAATAACCGAAGCTTGGGAGATTAGCAATCATCAATTTCTTGAGATGCATCAAACCCTTGATGCACATACCATGACCCGTTAGGAATATCGCTCAATCCGATTTTGGCAAGACACAAACACCCGGCTATGTGAATGGTGCCGAGTTACTCATCTTCATGATTGACTTCCCCAAACCTATTATTGCTTTCTAACACTTTCACTTCCAGCCACTTCTCAACTTTAACTCCACTTGCTTTCACCACTTCGCTTGCTTCCAAATTCCCGGATAGGTAAAGGGAGGCAAAATGTATATGAGGGGCTAAGCATGATCAAGAAGAAGAAGAAGAAGAGAATGAATTGCCTTGGTCTTTCCAATAAGAAAGTGAGAGAACTTAACCTGCGGTGTCAACCTTCAAATTCAACATAATTTGGATAAAAACAAAGTATTAAACATGCCAATAATTTTAAACAAAGCATTTAGCAACTTAAACATATTATAAAACCTTTCAAACACATAAAGAATTTAAAACCAGTCAGTAAACAAGATCTTCACTGAGATCATATCCAGATAAGTAACACAAAAAATCGTTTCGAAAACTCTCAGTAACCCACCTCGGTCGAGGTGTTCTTGGTTCAACCGAGGTGAAATGCCTCGTTTGGCCAGAATCTCCCCGGTCGAGGTCAAAAATTTTTTTTTTTTTTTTTTTTCGGTTTCGACGTTTTTCTCAATCAAATAATCTGTAGATATGCATGTTATATCAGATAATCATATAAATGCAGAGGTGATGCATAGATAAAATATCCGATGAAATATAATACATCAAGTAGTCAAATACATCAAAAGGTAGTCAAATAATACAAACACCCCATACTTGGGACACACTGTCCTAGTGGGTCAAATAAAAGTCTAGAAAATGAGAGAACTCACCGGATAAAAAGCTGAACTGCATAAAAATAGAATAAAGAAAATCCTGCAGCTCCTCAATAATCCTGATCCGGTGGTGGTGGTGGTGGCGCATACGGATACTGAGCCGGGTCGAACGGATACCCCATAGTCTGCTGGAACTATAGCTCCATCATCCTGCGCTGATAGTGCTGCTCCTCTAACATCTGATGAGTCCAGCGGTCAATGCGTCGGTCCTGGGCAGCAAATCTCTCATGCATGTCCACTGTAAGGGCAGCATAAGAGTCTATCATCTGATTTGTCAGGTCGTCGATCCGGTGATGAACCTCAGAATCTCTGTGACGGCGTGTCCGACGCCTAGCAGATCTAGCAGGAGGTGCAGCAGGTGCAGGCTCAGTATCCTCCTCATCATCCAAATCGATGATCGGTGGCGCGCTCGTGCCTGCAGTATCCGTCCCTGTATCCATCGGGACTCCACCATCTCTCTCGTCCATCGTCTCCTCATCGTCGTCGTCATCCTCCTCAGCCTCAGCAGGGGCAGCTGCTGCCTCTCTGTGATCCTCCATCAGTGTATCCCAAGCTGTCTGCCAGTAATGCGGATCAAAGACTGTGAACTGTGCAGACCAGCGGATCCCCTGAGGTGCAGTCCGCTCCCAAGGCATGGCTACGTATGGAGTGGTCAAACCACGGGGAACTAGAATCCTCCGTGTGATCATCTCCTGTAATTCCAGCGGCTTCGGAGCCGCCGCCATCGTGCAAACACTGAGGTCCATCCCGTGGTAGGTAGCGATGTGGGTGACTAGACCTCCGCAGCAAATGTCTCCCTTCGCCTTGGCCTTGATCCTGTGCAGATCCTCTGCCAGGAGCAAGCCAAAGTCTGGGAAACCTCCTGTCACCATGCAGTAGAGGATGAAGAGCTCGCCCTGTCTGATCTTCTAGGGCGTCTCAGTACGCGCCAGAAGTGTCTCGCTAAAAATCCTGTGGGCTAGTCTGAAGGCCGGATGAAAGATGACCTTCTCCCTGGAATCTCCAGGGCGCCATCTGTCCGCATGCTCAGTAATATGGGCTATATGCCCCCAGAACTCCCTAGCTACGGATCGGGAGGGGAAATCAGTGGCGGTGGGCTCACAGAAACCAAAAATCTCTCTCCATATCTCTAAAGGAACTATGAAGTTCCGGTTCATCAACCGGTACTTCACAGACCGGTCTGTGTGGAGGTAGGAGAAGGAGCTAACGAACTCTAAAGTCGGCTCCAAGTAAGCTGGGGCCCGGATCTCAGTAAACTGATCCAGCCCGACAGTAGCAATCATCCTCCTAAGGTCAGCGTCTAACCCTAGGCAATCAAAAGCCGACACGTCCAGAAATCGTGGTGCGATAACTGGACGGCTAGCTATCCGCTCATAGTCTACCCGGCATCTCTCGTGGATAACCGGGCTGTAAGGACGGGAAGAAGAGGAAGAAGGGGAGGGTGAGGATCTGTCTCTAAGGGCTAGGCGACGATCTGAACTCATTTTCACTCAACTCTGTCAGACCACCTCGGTCACTGACAAGCCTCAAGAACACCTCGGTCGAGATGCAGTTTGACTGGACCGAGGCGCAGCAGTTACGATTCCAATTCTCAGAAATTCAGTTCTTTTCCCCCCAAAATCACTACAATTGCTTCCTAAAGGGTACTTATGCCTTTTCTCAGCAGAATCAGGGGCAACGAAAGCCCAAATCGAAGCGAATGAACGAGTTAGGGTTTCGACTTGTTTTACCTCGTTTCGGTCGATTCGCTCGATTTCTTTGCAGATCTGTTGTTGCAATCGGTTCCTCGACCCTTTAATCACAGTTTAGAAGAAGAAATCTTCGAAAACGAGCGAGATTAGAGAGAGAGCGAAGTGGACTGTCGCCGCGGTCGAGGTGGGTAAAAAAAAGTGAAAAATAAATTTTTCCCCCTTTTATACTGTTACTGGATCTGCTGTCACCTCGGTCGAGATGGTCTCGACTGGACCGAGGTGGTACGGACCGAGGTGGTTCTACAGAAACCCTAGTCGCCTCGGTTGCTCAAGAATCAACTCGGTCGAGATGCTCTGACAGTGACCGAGATGCTTCTGTCTTCTCAGAATCTCGAACTTCCGTCCTTCCAGTTGTCCATCCTTCCTTAGATGTTCCCTGTTGACTGTCCAGAACGCCAAAAACAAAGCAAAGCAAAGCAAAAACAAAAACTATCTAAGCTAGACTAGAAAACGGGAAAAGAAAGCAATACCTTGGGTTGCCTCCGAAGAAGCGCTTGATTTAAGGTCGCTAGCTGGACCATGATGCGTCTCAAATGAGGTGGGAGGTGCTTTCACCCCATACTTCACCTCCATCGTGGGGTGAAGTAAGTAGATCCATCAAATGCTCCAACAAGTGTAAGTGCTCATCGGGGAATGAATCGTCTATGGGTGGGTTATCCGTCTCGCGGGAGGATTCCGGTAGCCGGCTGAGGTGATCCGCAACTGAGTTCTCGGATCCTTTCTTATCGCGGATCTCTAGGTCAAACTCTTGGAGCAAGAGAACCCATCGAATAAGGCGCGGCTTGGCATCTTTCTTAGCCAACAAGTAACGAATGGCTGCGTGGTCGGTGTAGACAATGACTTTTGCTCCTACTAGATAGGAACGAAACTTCTCGAAAGCATATACAACCGCCAATAACTCCTTCTCGGTGGTAGCGTAGTTGCGTTGTGCTTCATCTAGCGTTTTGCTAGCATAATAAATGGCGGTGGTCCGTCCATCTTTTTTCTGTCCAAGCACCGCTCCTACAGCTACATCACTAGCGTCACACATGACCTCAAAGGGAAAGGTCCAATCAGGAGGTTGGATAATAGGAGCGGAGATCAACGCTTCCTTAATCCTGTAAAAAGCATCAAGACACTCCTGCGAAAACTCAAAAACAACATCTTTATTCAAGAGGTTAGTTAGAGGTTTAGAAATCTTAGAGAAGTCCTTGATGAATCTCCTGTAGAAACCTGCATGCCCGAGAAAACTCCTCACTCCTTTAACAGAACAAGGAGGAGGGAGTTTCTCAATGGTTTCGATCTTAGCTCGATCGACATCAATATCTCGATTAGAAACGAGGTGTCCTAGCACAATGCCTTCATTAACCATAAAATGACACTTCTCCCAATTTAAAAAAAGGTTAGTGTCTTCACATCTTTTAAGCACTAGAGAAAGGTTAGATAGGCAATCATCAAAAGAGGAACCATATACAGAAAAGTCATCCATGAATACCTCCATGATCTCCTCTATGTACTCGGAGAAGATAGCCATCATGCATCGCTGGAAGGTAGCGGGTGCATTGCACAATCCAAATGGCATCCTCCGATAGGCAAACGTCCCCCAAGGACAAGTGAAAGTGGTCTTCTCCTGATCATCCGGATGGATAGAAATCTGGAAGAACCCACTATAGCCGTCCAAGTAGCAAAAGTGTGAATGTTGGGCCAACCGTTCGAGCATTTGATCGATGAAGGGAAGCGGAAAATGATCCTTCCGAGTTGCCGTGTTCAGCTTCCTATAATCGATGCAAACTCTCCAGCCTGTAACGGTCCTCGTTGGGATCAACTCGTTGTTCTTATTCGTCACAACGGTCATCCCTCCTTTCTTCGGAATGACATGCACCGGGCTAACCCACTTGCTGTCCGAGATAGGATAAATAATACCTGCATCCAACAACTTAAGAACTTCTTTCTTCACAACCTCTTTCATGATCGGATTTAACCGTCTTTGAGGTTCCCGTGAAGTCTTATGATTATCTTCCATTAGAATTCTATGCATGCAGAAAGAAGGTTTAATGCCAATAAGATCATCCGTGGTGTAACCTATAGCCCTTCGATGCTTTCTCAGGACATGCATTAACTTAGACAATTCAGATTCGGAAAGGGAAGCACTAACAATAACGGGATAAGTAGAATCCGGTCCAAGAAAGATATACCTCAAGTGACTGGGGAGCTGTTTAAGCTCCACGACTGGGGGTGCTTTCTGGGGGGAATCCATGCTTCCTCTTTCCAGTGGAGTGGTATCAGAAACTGGACTCGATGAAGTCTCAGTTTGAATCATCTCGCCTTCGACCTCGGTCGAGGCGCATAGGCGTTGACCGAGATGTTCTTCGGTCGCCTCGCTCAGTCCAAAAAGTGCTTCGGTCGAGGTACTGCTACTGGATCCGAGACTGGAGATCTTCGTCTCCTGGATTAGCTTCTCAGTTGTAGCTCCTGGATCTTCTTCCAGTGCCTTCAAGCTCCGTATATCTGCATCACAAGAAGCATCTATACCTTCCTCCATTAAACTGAAGCTAATAACTCTTTCGAGTGGGTCGTTAATAAGGATAGAGCTCACCAATTCTCTTGATTCTTTTTCATCGTAGATGTTGAAGATATCATCAGTTAGCTGCTCCCCTTTCATGGCTGCAAGTAGTGCGAACTCCACCTCATCGCCACCAACGTTGAATTTCAACTTGGCGTTCTTGCAATCCACGTTGCAACCCGAAGTTGCTAGAAATGGTCTCCCGAGAATAATAGGAACAGGATAATCTGTGGGAATGTCAAGTACGACAAAATCTATAGGTAGATAGAAGTTACCTAACTTGACCGGAACGTCCTCCAAAATGCCCACGGGATGGGTGATGGAGCGATCCGCCATGTAAAGTCGAATCTTGACCGGCTTGGGCTCTCCAAGACCGATCTTCGTGCATAGCTCCAGCGGGATGATGCTCACGCTGGTTCCTAGATCACAAAGGGCTTCACAAGTGACATCCCCAACTTGAATGGGAATACAAAATGAGCCGGGATCTCTCAACTTAGGTGGCATCTTTTCCTTCATGATTTTGATAAGCTCCGAAGATTTAGATGTCATCCTAACTTCACCAACATCCTCCAGCTTCCTCTTCCTTGATAAGATTTCTTTTAAGAACTTCCCATAGGCGGGCATACCTAAAATAGCATCAAGGAAATGAATATTAATATGTAGCTTATTCATCAAGTCAAGAAACTTACCAAAGTGCTTGTCTAGATGTGCTCTGGCTCTGGACTGAGGGAATGGAAGTGGTGGTTTGTATGCAGGAGGTGGAACATAAGTTTCTTTCGTCCTTCCTGCTTTCTGTTGCGCCACCTCGGTTGGCGTCTCGGTCGAGGTGTTCTTCGACTGGATCTGGACCGAGGTGGTCTGCGTCGAGCGAGGTACTGGATGTGCAGTTTTGAGTCCACTCCTCGTCGTTATGGCCATGCATTGGCCCTTAGGGTTAGTTTCCGTCTTTGCTGGAAGCTTCCCTGGATCTCTTGGCGCTTCATTCGCCTTATTAGCAAGTTGTTGTTCGAAGGACTTTTGGGCCCTCGAAAATGAAGTCATAGAATTCTCCATAGCGCTAAGCTTGATCAAGATTGCCTCCAGAACTGCGTCTTTCTTTTCTGGCTGAGACGAACTTGATCCTTGCCCTTGGCTTTTCAATGGAGTAGAAGAAGAAGAAGGGGAAGAGAGGAAAGGGTTAGAGGAATCATTAGAGTTGGAGTTTGAATGATTGTTACCGTAGTTTTGGTTATTCGCCCTCCAGTTGTTGCTATTGGATCCTCTATTGTTGTTGTTGTAGTTGTTGTTTCGGGGACCGTTGTTGTTGTTACGGTACCCGTTATTGTTGTTGTTCCTTTGCCCTTGCTCTTCCTTCTTAGTTTGAGCCATCAAGAGCTCCTTCGATTGCTTCACATCATTCTTCAACGACGTGAGTTGATTGTTGCTGGAATGAGTCTCTTGAAAGTTGACTCTTTTAACCCCACCTTCAGCTCCTTGGTGGGTATATTTCTCCATATGCAAGGCTTGCTTCTCAATGAAGTCCCAAGCCTCATCAACCGCCATGTCCATGAAGGTACCGGCGGAGAGTAGTTGGAGATTGAACTGGGTGCTCCCGTCCAGCCCTTTGAAGTAGATCTCCAACAACTCGATCTTTGGAATCCCATGATGTGGGCAATCCAAGAGGATATCCTTGAACCGCTCCCAAGATTTGGACAAGCTCTCCTTGTCCTTCATAATGAAAGCGTTGATCTTCCCTCTCATTTCAGCGGTCTTTGAGGGGGGAAAGAATTTGGTCAAGAATTCCGTAGTCATCTCCTCCCATGTGCTAATTTTTCCTGGAGGAAGAGATTGATACCAAGTAAGAGCTCTATCTTTTAAAGAAAAGTAAAAAGGTCTTAGCTTGTAGTTGTTATTCTCAATTCTGGGGGGTCGCAAGGTTTCCATCAAGATCTCGTAGTTTTGAAGATGTTGATGCGGCGACTCTTTCTCTAGCCCTCCGAATTGGCATTGGCGAATCATGGCTAGAACTTGCGGTCGAAGTTCGTAGTCATGATCTGCTGGATCTCCTAGGTTCACTCCTGGACGCCTCAGCTGTTGGTTAGGGTCCATCCTTTGACCTAGGGTTTGTGGGATTCCTGCAAGAAGAACATCTCGGACTGGCATCCGAGGTGGAAGTACATCGGCCGGGGCGTCAGGTACTGGAATCTGCCTCGGTCGAGGATCAACAGGAGGATCTTCCCTCGGTCGAAGTAGAATCTGGTCTCGTATGACTGCTATCTCAGCTTCGATTGCTGCAGTCTTGGTGCGATTCTCTTCTTTCTCTTGCCTGAGTTCTTCCTTGCTGAGGCGTAGCAACTCTAGCGCCTCTTTCAGTTGGGCCGCAAGATCACGATCGTCTTGTTGGGCCATCTTCGCTTCTCTTAAGCGTCGCTTGTATGTCTTTTCTGGTTCGGGATCGTAAGGAACGATTTCCTTCCCAGCGCGGGTTCTTCGCATATACCTAAGAAAGAACCTGCAAAAGTCACTCAAGTAGAGTGGTTAGATGAAACGGGGCAAGCGCCCCAAGAGCAAACCGTACCGGCTCGGTCTAGACCAAGTCCCCGGCAACGGCGCCAAAAACTTGTTCGCTCCAAACGGTGTGTGCAAGCTTTAAATTTATAACCCTAGACTTAAGCTTAAAACAAGGATGCGAACCCGCAGTGTACGGGTCAATCGTAGTAAAAGCAAGAAAATTTCAGGGGTCGATCACAGGGACTCGGTGAAACAAAGTCAATACGGTGTGCTTATGTCAATACTAACCACAAGAGCGATTAACACAATCAAAAATGAATAAGAAGTCAATAAAGCAAACATGCAATTCTAGGGATTAAAGCATCTAGTTGTGGTTCCAACTCAAGATCTATAGATAAGCGGACAAAGCTGAGATTTTTGCGTGGGGAAGGTGTTACTAAGTGGAGTAGATCACCGGGTAAGTCTCACTACTCGCTAATCCAAAACCGTAACTCCTATTACCGGGTAAGTCTCAAGGAATCAAGATAAAGAACTATAACCTCAAACTAACACACCATCTAAGGGAATAGAATTAACCTTTACCGGGGAAGTCTCAGGCTAACTCACAAAGATGGGATGGAAGCACACTCAAACCCCAATAAAGGATGAACCTTTATTACCTACACTTATGATCGTTGGTACACAAACTAAGGAATTACCGGGTAAGTCTCATCCTAAGCTTGCTTTGAACCAGGAAAGGTGTAATAAGAATAGGATTTGGCAAACTCTAACACTTAACTCTCAGTTATGGATCAGATAAGTCACCTCGGTCAGCCAGTTTCCACCCCGGCCGAGATGTTCATCGACTGAACGAGATGCTTAAGGTTAAGGTTAAAGACTCGAACTTTCAGGATCCTACTGGAATCTAAGATTATCCTATCATTGTTTTTCCCACAACCTTCAGCCAATCACCCTAGAATCACACAAGGAAATTAGCCACTCATCATCATGAAAGTATTAATCAAATATATGGGAAGAAGGTGAATATTTGAACAAAGAAGAATTTAATGAAAAGACTTCAATAACTGAATCAAATATCACAACAAAGCGTTCCTTGGATAGCAATCCAACAAGGAAGGGAATCTAAGATAATCTTACAAAAAGCAAACATGCAATTCTAGGGATTAAAGCATCTAGTTGTGGTTCCAACTCAAGATCTATAGATAAGCGGACAAAGCTGAGATTTTTGCGTGGGGAAGGAGTTACTAAGTGGAGTAGATCACCGGGTAAGTCTCACTACTCGCTAATCCAAAACCGTAACTCCTATTACCGGGTAAGTCTCAAGGAATCAAGATAAAGAACTATAACCTCAAACTAACACACCATCTAAGGGAATAGAATTAACCTTTACCGAGGAAGTCTCAGGCTAACTCACAAAGATGGGATGGAAGCACACTCAAACCCCAATAAAGGATGAACCTTTATTACCTACACTTATGATCGTTGGTACACAAACTAAGGAATTACCGGGTAAGTCTCATCCTAAGCTTGCTTTGAACCAGGAAAGGTGTAATGAGAATAGGATTTGGCAAACTCTAACACTTAACTCTCAGTTATGGATCAGATAAGTCACCTCGGTCAGCCAGTTTCCACCCCGGCCGAGATGTTCATCGACTGAACGAGATGCTTAAGGTTAAGGTTAAAGACTCGAACTTTCAGGATCCTACTGGAATCTAAGATTATCCTATCATTGTTTTTCCCACAACCTTCAGCCAATCACCCTAGAATCACACAAGGAAATTAGCCACTCATCATCATGAAAGTATTAATCAAATATATGGGAAGAAGGTGAATATTTGAACAAAGAAGAATTTAATGAAAAGACTTCAATAACTGAATCAAATATCACAACAAAGCGTTCCTTGGATAGCAATCCAACAAGGAAGGGAATCTAAGATAATCTTACAAAAACCCTTCAAAAGCTATAAAAGCTACAATCTTCAACCTTCCTTCAACCTTCAACAAGGTTCTTCGAATCTCCCCCAAATTGGAGTGCGGCTACTGCAGGAAGTATGCGAGATGTCCAGCTCTAAGCGGATGCCGGAATTATGGGAAATCCGACCCTTTTTATAGGAAAAAATAACCCTCCAAAGATAAGATATCTTAGAAAGATCTCTTCCAATAAAAATAGGTAAAATATATGATTCTGCATATCTCCTTCCTTCCAGGAGCCAAGCCCAAAAATATAAGATCTCTTTCCAATTTTAAAAGATCTCAGCCAAGAATAAAATATTCTCGCCGCGTCCTAGGTATTCGCCTCGGTCGAGTCGGTGTCTCTGGATCACCTCGGTCGAGGTGAATCTCTGGTCAACCGAGGTGAGTCACAACTGAATGCGAAATCTCTCAAAACTGGTCCAAAGTAAATCTTTAATCCATGGCTATGCTTCCTGGATGTAGCTCTAAATGGCTCATGACTCCTTTTGCTCCTTTTTGATGCAAAACGTACCAAATTACCTGCAATTACAACAAAACTAGGTGTAGACCTCAATTCTCGCAAAGGTAGATGAAATGGTAGTATAATCACATATTATACACACAAACATGCAGATTATGAAAGATAAAACGTCCAAACAAACCTCAAAATATAGACTATAATTCATGCTATCAGAGGCCATGTTCAACTTCCTATAATCGATGCACATTCTCCACCCCGTAACCGTCCTAGTCGGGATTAGTTCATTGTTCTCATTAGTCACTACGGTCATCCCACCCTTCTTAGGTACTACATGAACGGGACTAACCCACTTACTATCCGAGATAGGGTAGATTATCCCCGCATCTAGAAATTTAATGATTTCCTTTTTGACTACCTCTTTCATTATAGGATTTAATCTCCTTTGATGTTCAATAGAGGGTTTATGATTATCTTCCATCATTATCTTATGCATGCACAAAGAAGGCTTAATGCCAACCAAATCATCAATAGTATAACCAATGGCTTTCCTATGCAATCTTAGTTCATGCAACAACTTAGCAAGTTCATCATCACTTAAGCATGCATTAACAATAACCGGATATGAAGAATTTTCACCAAGAAAAGCATACTTCAAATGAGAGGGGAGGGGTTTAAGTTCAAGTTTAGGAGGACCTTTATCGGTTGAAGACGATCCAAATAAGGTTGGGTGAGATGAATCCAAAGCAAATGAAGACTCTCCATGGCTCCTAGAAGCTTGATCACCATCAAGAGCTGATCCAGGGAAAATCACGGGTGGAACCACGGTTTGCTCAACTTCCACGGCTGTGGTTCTTGCCAAGCTTGCTTCCCGGAGTTGTCTAGAGAGTTTGACGGCCGTGAAACATAAATCTCGACCGTGGAACTTGCAGCTGTTCAACACCTCTTCGTGGCCTTCAAATCCAACTCTTGGCTCCTCTTCTAATGCTTCCAAGGCTTTGATTTCTTCATTGCAAGCCTCCTCAACACCTTCCTCCATCATACTTAAGGTAAGAACCTTTTCCAAGGGATCCTTGATCAAGATCGAGCTCACAACTTCTCTAGATTCTTCTTGCTCGACTATATTGAAGACATCCTCATCAAGGGTTGGCCCTTTCATCATTGTGGACAACTTGAACTTGATGTTCTCTTCTCCGATGTTGAAGGAGAGAGTCCCGTTCTTGCAATCCACTAGGCATCCGGAGGTGGCTAGGAAAGGTCTTCCTAAGATGATAGGAACTGGATAGTCCGCCGGAATATCCAAGACGACAAAGTCAATTGGCACATAGAATCCTCCTAGTTACACCGGGATGTCCTCTAAAATCCCAACCGGATGAGTGATAGAACGGTCCGCCATGTAGAGGGTCATCTTGACCGGTTTTGGCTCTCCTAGCCCGACCTTGTTGCAAAGTGCAAGCGGTATGATGCTTACACTCGCTCCAAGATCACAAAGGGCCTCGTACTTCACATCTCCCACTCCAATTGGGACGCAAAAAGAGCCCGGATCCCTTAGCTTGGGAGGCATC
This sequence comes from Fagopyrum homotropicum, assembly GCA_033239125.1. NCBI lineage: Eukaryota > Viridiplantae > Streptophyta > Magnoliopsida > Caryophyllales > Polygonaceae > Fagopyrum > Fagopyrum homotropicum. The sequence continues at coordinate 52,527,293 of BSWB01000003.1, read as the reverse complement.
TCCTCCTTCATCGTTTGAATCAATTCCGAGGATCTCTTGGTCATTCTTATCTCTGCATACTCTTCCAACTTCCTTTTGTTGGCGAGTATTTCTTTCAAAAACTTGCCATATGCCGGCATTCCTAAAATGGCATCCATGAACGGAATGTTAATATGTAATTTGGACATTAGTTCAAGGAACTTACCAAAGTGATTGTCCAAGCGAGCTCTTGCTCTTGATTGTGGGAACGGTAGCGGTGGCTTGTATGGAGGCGGTGCCACATAGGTTGGCTCAACATTCTTGCTCTTGCCTCCATCTTCTTGCAACCTTCCCTCTTCTACCACTACTTGCTTTCCCTTAGCATTGTCCTTGGGCAAAGGATCTTTCATGCTCAACCCACTCCTCGTTGTGATAGCCAACACTTGGCCTCTTGGGTTGTCTTCGGTTCTTCCGGGAAGTTTTCCCGGGTCTCTATGGGCTTCACCCACCTTTTGGAACACTTGTGCTTCCAAAACCTTTTGAGCTTTAGAAATTGAAGTCACGGTGCTCTCAAGACCACTCAACCTTCCTAGCAATTGCTCAAACATTATTTCGGTTCTATCCTTGGGAGGTTGAGTAAATCCGGGTGGAGGATCTTGTGAAGCTCTTGGTGGTGGAGTTGTGCTTCTGGAAGCGGTAGGGTTCAAGGCTCCATCCGGGTTAGAGTAGGAAAACCCGGGATAGTTGTGGTTGGGCCGGTAATTGTTGAATTGCCGGTTGTTGTTTAAGTTCCTTGAGCCTTGGTAGTTGTTGTAGTTGCCCCTTCCCATGTAATTCACATCCTCCTCCTTGGAAGACAAGTTGGCTTGTGGAAGCACTTGAGGAGTTGCTTGGTTCTTCAAGGTTGTTGCACACAACTCCCTCAAGGACTTCAACTCGTTGTTGATGGCGTCAAGCTTGAAATTGCTCATGGTGACCTCACTCACCTCATATGCTCCCGCCTTTCTCCCTTCACTCTTCCTATGGGAGTATTTCTCAATCACTAGAGCTTGCTTCTCCACAAACTCCCAAGCTTCATCTACATGCTTCTCCATAAATGTCCCACCGGAAAGAGATTGGAGCTTGAATTGGATATCTTCATCAAGTCCTTTGAAGTAGATCTCCAATAGCTCAATTTTCGGTATGCCATGATGTGGACAATCTAGGAGAAGATCTTTGAATCTCTCCCAAGACTTGAACAAACTTTCTCTATCCCTCATCACGAAGGCATTGATCTTCCCTCTTAATTCGGTAGTCTTGGAAGGTGGGAAGAACTTAGTCAAAAAATCGGTTGTCATCTCCTCCCAAGTACCAACTCGCCCTTGTGGAATAGATTGATACCAAGCTAAGGCTTTGTCCTTAAGAGAGAAGGAGAAAGCCCTAAGCTTATGGTTGTTGCTCTCCAATCTTGGCGGTCTAAGAGTCTCCATCAAGATCTCATAATTCATCAAGTGTTGATGAGGAGACTCTCCTTTCATCCCTCCAAATTGATTATGCCGGATCATTTGTAGAACTTGAGGGCGGAGCTCATAGTTGTGGGTTGCGGGATCTCCTAAGTTCACACCCGGACGGTGTGCTCTTTGTGCCGGATCCATACGTCTCCCTAGGGTTTGTGGCTCCTCAATAGCAATGGGTATAACCCTAACATTCGCCGCCGGCTGCGGTTGTGGTGGTGGAGGAGGTGGAGGTTGTTGACGATTAAGCTCCCCTCGTACAAGGGTTTGCCTAATCTCATCAATCTCCCTCCTAGTTGCTTCTTGCCTCTCATTGGCAAGTCTCCTTTCTTCCTCCAAGAGCTCATCTCTTAGCCTTATTTGCTCTAAGGCTTCCTCCAATTCAGCTTGGAGGTCTCTTCCGGCCATCTCTTTCCCCTTTTTAATATTCTTGGATCTAGATCTAAGGGTTTTCTCCGGTTCGGGATCGAATGGAGCTAAATCCTTGCCACGAGATCTTCGCATACAACTAAAGAGTAAAAGATGTCCTGAAAAGCAAAAACACACACTTAAGAGAGATCAAAAGCAACAAGAAAGATCTACACTATAAACAATCACAAAATAGACTCAATCTAGACCTAGTCCCCGGCAACGGCGCCAAAAACTTGTTACGCTAAGATCGGTAGCACAAAAAGCTTTAAATTTATAACTCGAACTAAATCCTAAACTACCTAGCGAAACCCGCAGTGTACGGGACGTTTGTAGTAGGGATAGTATTCCGAGGTCGAACACAAAGACTAAGGTGAAATTGATTCGATTTGTGATTGAGTTTAGTAAAGACCTAGGTTGAAAGAGAAGAAAAAAATAAAGAAATGAAAATCTCAAATGTTTTTGGTTGGTTTTTGGTGATCAATCAAAGATCACAATTCATGCAAAGTAATCAATCAACTAAACTATGAATCAACACAAATAAACAAGCTAAACAAGATATAGATCAAAGAAAGAAAAGACGGATTCTAGGGGTTGGAATTTCCGGTTATGGCATAGGACTCAAGCTATCTATTCGTTCCTTGGATTAACTATGTTGGGGTTAAGTGTTTCTAGATTGGGATCAATCACCGGGTAGGTCTCATGATCCACTAGTCCATTCCCTAGGTCTCATTACCGGGTAAGTCTCTAAGAACCTAAGGGACGGAATTCTACTCAAACCGGATTGTTATCTAAAGATCCAACCTATCCTCACCGGGTAAGTCTCGGAAGGGTTAGTCTTAAGCTACCATCCAGCACACTTAATCCAATGGCGGCTTATTAGGCTCACCACTACCTAAGGTTTGTTATCTTTGGAATCTAAGAGTAAGGATTACCGGGTAAGTCTCTCCTAACACTTAGTTGCTAACACTAGGTCACCCTAGGATAGATTTAACTCAACAAACACTTAGGATTTCAACATTCTAACAATCTAAGACTAGATCCACCGAACCAGGGAAAATCACGGTTTGTTCTACCTAAACCACGGCCGTGGTTTGACAAGAACCACCCGTGATTTCTAACAGAGGCTACGTTTATGCACACACGTCATCCAAAGATAAATCTAAGTCCGTCCTATCATAGCCCTAGCCATAACCAACCTTTCCTTCACTTGAACCACATCTATTTAGCCTACAACATTCATAATAGAAATCGAAACAAGCAAACATAAAATCATGACATCCATTTGCAAGATGATGAAGGAAATGAGATGAACAAGTGAACTTAAATCAAAACCAAGCTGAAAATAAAATTAGAGTAACTCACAATCCTTCCAAAAGAAGGTTCAAATGGTTCATACAACTCTAGAAATAGAATCCGGAATTCTTCACTACAAAAACTAGCAAAGTGTGGTAATGGTGTGTGTTCTTCTTCTCCTCTTCAATGGAGCTCTTCTTCTTCCTTTTTGACACTTTCCTTCCTAGAAAAACTTCTTGTTGAGAGAATATTTTTGTTAGAGGATAATGGATAATGGAGAGCTGCTCCAAGATACTCTTCTCAGCCAATGAAGGACCACTTTTATAACAAATTTTGCATGAGCTGGCCATGAGAGTCGTGGCACAGCTATCACGAGAATCTGGAAAAATCCACGGGTAGATCCACGGTCGTGGTCTTGGTCTAGACCGTGATTTGCTCCAGAAACTTCGCCTTGGATCATTAAGCTGTGATTTGGTGCATGGCTTGTGTTGGTAAGGTTCCATGAGTCCTCCTTAGCCCTTAGCTTGTGTCCTAATGAGTCCGAGAGTGTGTCATCTAGATGAACGATCCTCAAACGTATCGTTTTAGCTCCTAAATCTCCCAAAATACCTACAAAGCAACGCACAAGCCCGTGTAGACGTCTATCTCGACAAAGTACGCGAATTGAATGCAAACGTCGTGAACTAGTGCTAAACCATGCATGAATGAGTGAGAAATCTACCTAAATGATTGCCTAAAACTAAGTCATAAATCGTGTTATCAAAGGGCATCAAGATCAAGAAGAAGAAGTCATTCATCCGCTCATGATAGCGATTCTTCCATGCCACCGCTAGAGGAAATTGATCCCACGATCAATGTGAATCCTTTCCATCCACGGGGAGCTGCAAATCGCCGTGTTCCACCTAGGAATGCAAGGATCGAACGTGTGGATGATGAGCCAAGAACTCTTGGCCAAAGGATGGATCCAACGCAGCAACCACGCCGTTTAGGTGTGAACTTTGATGCTGACGATGTACAAGGGTTTAGCTTCAACCCGCAGGTTATTACTCTTGTTCGCCAAAACCAATTTGGCGGAACAAGCACTGAATCTCCACACCAACACTTACAAAACTTTGAGTGTATGATGGAGACAATGAGCCCGAAGAATGCTACTACCAACAACTATAAGCTCAAGCCTTTCTTCTTCTCCTTGAAGGGGAAAGCGTTTTCTTGGTACCAAGCTCTTCCTAGTGGGAAACTAGACACGTGGGAAGACCTTTCCGCGGAGTTCCTCACCAAATTCTTTCCGCCATCCAAAACGGCGGAACTTAGAGGTAAGATCAATGCATTTTCCATGAGATCTAACGAAAGTTTGTTTCAATATTGGGAAAGGTTTCAGGATTTTCTTTTGGATTGCCCTCATCATGGCATATCCAAACTTGCCTTGTTGGAGATATACTATAAGGGGCTGGATGTGGAGACACAATTCAAGCTCCAATCCCTCTCATGTGGCACATTCATGGACATGAGGGAAGATGACGCTTGGGACTTCATTGAGAAGCAAGCAAGGGTCATAGAGAAGTATTCCCACCGGAAAGTGGAGGGAAATCGTGTGGAGCAAGGAGCAAAGCTCACACATGAAGCTCAAAATCAGATTTTCTCCCTCAACAATGAGATCAAAGAGTTGAAGGAGGCTATCAAGACCAACTTTCCAAAGCAACAAGGGAAGGATGTTGGCTATTTGGGCAACAACAATGGCGGTGATAACACAAACCGCAACAACAACAACAATAACCGGAACAACAACCGGAATAATAATTGGAATGGCAACAACAACAACAACAACAACAACCGGAACAACAATTGGAACAACAATAGGGGTTCAAGCAACAACAATTGGCGCTCCAATCAACAAAATTCCGGTAACTCTTATCCTTCCAATTCTAATTCACTAACTCCACCTTCCTCTTCCTCTACTCCTTTGAGAAGCCAGGGGCAAACATCAAATGGAGGAAGCACTTCGGGGAAAGAGAAGCCCGATCCCATATTGGAAACGATTTTAGGAAAGCTTCAAGGGTTGGAGAACCGCATCATTAAGGTTGATGATCAAATTTCTAAGGTTGATAAAGCTCAAAAGGTTTTAGAAAACCAAATGTTCAGCCATGCGGAGGAAGTTCCTACAAATCAAGGAAAACTTCCAGGAAAGACGGAGGACAACCCTAAGGGAAGGGTTATGGCAATCACCACTAGGAGCGGAGTGACTACCACCGATCCGCAGCCTAAGTTTGTTGAAGTCTCCGTAGAGAAAGACAAAGAGAAGGGGAAGGAGAAGGAAGATGTCTACGTTCCTCCTCCGGCTTACAAACCTCCCCTACCATTCCCTCAATCTAGAGCGAGATCGCACCTAGATAAACAATTCGGTAAGTTCATAGAATTCATGAGTAAGCTGCATATTAATATACCTTTCATCGATGCTATTGTAGGTATGCCAGCTTATGGCAAGTTCTTGAAGGAAATCCTCTCTAACAAGAGAAAGCTAGAGGATTTCGGTGAGGTTAAGATGAGTTCGGATTCTTCGGATCTCATCAAGACTATGAAGGAGAAAATGCCCCCAAAGCTAAAGGATCCGGGGTCATTTTGCATTCCCATAGGAGTGGGAGATGTCACATACGATGCGTTATGTGACTTAGGAGCAAGTGTGAGCATCATACCACTTGCATTGTGCAGGAAGATCGGATTACGCGATCCTAAACCGGTGAAGATGACGTTGTACATGGCGGATCGATCCATCACTCGCCCCGTCGGTATTGTAGAAGACGTCCCGGTCAAGCTAGGTAAATTCTTTGTTCCCATTGATTTTGTCGTGCTTGACATTCCTACAAATAGTCCGGTCCCGATCATACTCGGAAGACCGTTTCTTGCAACTTCCGGCTGCATAGTCGATTGCAAGAATGGTAGACTCGCTTTTGATATAGGAGAGGATAAGGTAGAGTTTGTTCTTTCCACTCTAGTGAAGGAACCAATCTTTGATGAGGATATATTCAATATCCAAGATGAAGAAGGGTTGTCTAGGGAGGAGGTAAGTGTTATTCTCTTCAACGATCCTTTACAAAAGGTTATCACTATGAGTCTAACAAATGTAGGGGAAGAAGAAGAGTGCAATGAGGCAATTGAAGCCTTAGAAGCACAAGAAGAGATGTATGAAGTGGAGTTTGAAAAACTCCACGATGAGGCAGAAAACGTGAGAATCCACGGCCACACACTATATTCCACGGCCGTGGATTTTACAAACCAAACCGTGTCCCACTCCAAAGAGTTATATGGTCGTGGAGAAAACAAAACAACCGTATTTCCTTTCCACGCCCTAAACCACGGCCGTGGAGAACATAGGGAGACCGTAATTTTGGCCGTGGAAAGGGGTGATCGAGACACTTCTTCAACTTCTTTCGATTCTTCTCCCAAAACTTCTAAGGAGACATCGGATGCTCCTCAAGGATCATTGGAAGCTCCGAAAGCCATGGAACTAAAACCACTTCCTACTCATCTAAGGTACACTTTTCTAGGACCTAATTCTACCTTTCCGGTTATTGTTAGTTCCGATCTAAGCATAGATGAACATAATCAGCTCATGATTGTCCTTAGGAAACATAGGAAAGCTTTAGGCTACACTATTGAGGACTTAGTAGGAATTAAACCCTCCCTATGCATGCATAAGATATTAATGAAGGAAGACTTTAGAACTTCAAGACAACCTCAAAGGCGGTTAAATCCGACCATGAAGGAGGTTGTCAAGAAGGAAATTCTTAAACTTCTTGATGCAGGTATCATCTACCCTATCTCCGATAGTAAGTGGGTGAGTCCGGTTCAAGTAGTTCCGAAGAAGGGAGGAATGACGGTCATCACCAACAAGAATAACGAACTCATTCCTACCCGAACCGTAACGGGATGACGGATGTGCATAGACTACTGCAAGCTTAACAACGCAACGAGGAAGGATCACTTCCCACTACCTTTCATCGATCAAATGCTTGAAAGGTTAGCGCAACATTCGCACTTTTGCTATCTTGACGGTTATATTGGTTTCTTTCAGATTCCGATACACCCGGATGATCAGGAGAAAACCATATTCACGTGCCCATGGGGTACGTTTGCTTATAGGAGAATGTTGTTCGGGCTTTGCAACGCCCCAGCCACCTTTCAATGGTGCATGATGGCCATCTTCTCCGAATACATTGAGGAAATCATGGAGGTCTTCATGGACGACTTCTCCGTATACGGTTCCTCTTTTAACGATTGCCTTTCTAACCTTTCTCTTGTTTTACAAAGGTGTGAAGACACTAACCTAGTTCTAAATTGGGAGAAGTGTCAATTTATGGTTAAGGAAGGAATTGTATTAGGTCATTTAATCTCTAATAGAGGGATAGAAGTAGACAAGGCTAAGATAGAGACCATAGAGATGCTTCCTCCCCCAACTTCGGTGAAAGGGATAAGAAGTTTTCTAGGACATGCCGGATTCTATATACGCTTCATTAAAGACTTTTCTAAAATATCAAAACCTCTCACTAATCTATTGATGAAGGATGCAGTTTTTTAGTTTTCGCAGGAATGTTTAGATGCGTTCAATATGATCCGGGAAGCTCTAATTTCAGCACCTATTATCCAACCTCCGGATTGGACTCTTCTCTTTGAGGTTATGTGCGATGCTAGAGACGTAGCTATAGGAGCCGTTCTTGGACAACGAAAGGAAGGGCGAACCCATGCCATATACTATGCTAGCAAGACGCTAGATGAAGCGCAGCTCAATTACGCCACTACCGAAAAAGAGTTTTTAGCCATTGTCTATGCTATTGACAAGTTTCGCTCTTATCTTGTAGGTGCAAAGGTGATTGTCTACACGGATCATGCTGCGATCCGGTACCTCCTTGCGAAGAAAGATGCAAAGCCAAGGCTAATTAGATGGATTCTTCTCCTACAAGAATTCGATCTAGAGATCCGCGACAAGAAAGGTTCAGAAAATTCTGTTGCGGATCATTTGAGTCGCCTAACACATCTAGAGGACGACCATTTACCTATCGATGACTCCTTCCCGGACGAACACCTACACATTATAGAGGAGTGCATCGAGGTGATCTCCAAAGGTAACGAACCATGGTTTGCTAATTTTGTTAACTATTTGGTTTGTCAGGAGATACCGCCCGGACTATCCTACGCACAAAGAAAGAAGTTCTTTAAGGATGTTTGGGAATATTTTTGGAATGAACCTCTCCTCTTTAAGAGAGGTCCGGATGGCATTATTCGGCGATATGTGCCGGAAGATGAGATGCAAAGTGTCATCCGCCATTGTCATTCACTACCTTGTGGAGGACACGCTAGTTCGAACAAGACTAGCGAAAAGGTATTGCAATCTGGATTCTTTTGGCCTACTTTATTTAGAGATGTGCAATCCTTTGTTTCTTGCTGCGATGCTTGTCAAAGAACAGGTAATATCTCTAGGAGGAATGAGATGCCCCTCAACAACATCCAAGAGGTGGAGATTTTCGATGTTTATGGAGTAGACTTTATGGGACCGTTCCCATCCTCTTGTGGAAACCAATACATACTATTGGCGGTAGATTACGTTTCTAGATGGGTGGATGCAATTGCCTCTCCCACCAATGATGCCATGGTGGTGGTTAAGTTCTTTAACAAGACCATCTTCCCGCGATTTGGGACGCCAAGGACTATCATTAGTGATGGAGGTTCTCACTTCATTGCCCGGCGCTTTGAAGCTCTTCTAGCTAAGTATGGGGTTACTCACAAGATCGCTACCCCTTATCATCCACAAACTAGTGGACAAGTTGAGATCTCAAATAGGGAGATCAAAGGAATTCTAGAGAAGACGGTTTCAAGGACTAGGAAGGATTGGTCCTTGAAGCTTGACGATGCATTGTGGGCGTACCGGACTGCGTACAAGACTCCCATAGGAACCACACCATACAACCTTGTGTATGGGAAGTCTTGTCACTTACCGGTAGAGTTGGAACACAAGGCGTTTTGGGCTATCAAGTGGTTGAACTTCAGCATGAAGGAAGCGGGAGAGAAGCGTCTCTTGGACCTTAATCAGCTTGAAGAACTCCGCTTGAATGCTTATGAAAATGTCAAGATCTATAAGGAGAGAGCAAAGCGTTGGCATGATAAGCATATCATTCCAAAGGACTTGAAAGAAGGAGATCAAGTTCTCCTCTTCAATTCAAGGCTTCGTCTCTTTCCAGGTAAGCTTAAATCTCGTTGGACCGGACCTTTTCTAATTAAGCGTATTTTCCCCCATGGTGCAGTTGAAGTATGGGGTGAAGCGGGCGGAAGCTTTAAGGTGAACGGCCAACGACTCAAGAAGTATACGCCGGAACTCCAAGCTGAAGAGTTCGCGCCTACCGCACTCGAATAAGTGCGAGAACGGTCTAGCTACGGACCTTAAACAATGCGCTTCTTGGGAGGCAACCCAAGGTATTGCATTTTTGTTTTTGTTTTCGATTCATAGTTTAGCTTAGTTTAGACGTTTTTCTCTTTATTTGCCCTCGATATCTTCCGGTATGTTCGTGTTTTTGGATGTAGGAACGATGGAAAAGGAAAAGGGAAGAGTAATGTCGAAGAAAAGTGACGAAACTTGGACTTTGGAGCATTACAGAGAGTTCCACGGCCTAAACCACGGTCGTGACATCTACAGTGACCGTAATTTCCAAAGGCCTTTGAAAAATCACCAAAACCACGGTTCCGTACAATTCGACGGCCGTGGAACCCCCCGACAGACCGTGATTTTCAAAATTTTGCCTGTCACTATATAAACCACGTTCTTCACAAAAACACTCCACAAAAATCATTTCCACGACCCAAAACGCCGATTCCACGCCCTTCACCACAAATCTCCGTTTGTTAATCGTTTTCAACGATTCTTCTTCCCAATCTGAATCAAATTCGACCACCAACGATTCTTTTAAAATCCGAAACCTAGGTTTTTTTTTCCTCTTCTTGATCTTTGTCAATTTGAGTTCGTTTTTGCTAGAAATTATAGGAGAACTGCTTGAAATTGGAAGAAATTAGACTAGGGCTGCCTGATTGCTGAATTTGAGGGCTGTTTGTGGATTTTTGAGAAAAGTCGAGACGAATCACGGTCTTTGTAAGTTCCACGGCCGTGGAAATACCAAGAATAGACCGCGATTTTGAACAGTCATGGATTTTGTGAGAAGAGTTTCAGGGAGGATTAAGGAGAAGAAGAATGACCAGAACAAAAAGAGGAAGGGTAACCCCTCTTCCTCTTCATCCTCTAGAGCACCACCACCTTCCTCCCCTTCACCTCCATCATCACCTTCATCACCCGCTCCTTCTAGCCCTAGAGTACCGACCATACATGCGGATCACCTCGATGCACTCGAGAGGATCCATGAGAGGGCTGTGATTGGACCTAGGTACCTATTGTTAGAGGATTTAGCTCCTCTTAACATTATAGATGACCTTACTTGGCTCTTGGATAGAGCCGGACTAGTTGTCTTCTCGGCTATCCGAGAAGACGCCTACGAGGAGATTACGAGAGAGGTTGTGACGTCTTTCGAGCACAGCCATGTGGATAGGACCGTTTCTTTCCCTCTTATGGAAAGAAACTATGATTTTACCATCCGTGAGTTCGGAGGCTTTTTTGGGTTCCAAGAGACCTTTAACGGTCGTTTTCCTAGTGGCGTTTACGCCAAAGACTTTTGGGAGGAGGTTACTATGATTTACGCCAGCGAGGACCGCTGGCAACCTGCTGACACCAAGGCTAAGTTGATGTATCACTTAGCCTTGAAGATTGCTCACCGTGTTCTTTCGGAGTGTCTCTTTCCCAGGACGGAGACGCCCCAAAAGATCAAGACGGACGAGCTCTTTCTGTTATATTCTATGCTGTATGGGCGCCGAGCTGACCGTGCCACCCTCTTAGCTGCTACTATGAGCAAGCTTAAGAATAAGAGGAGGGGCAACATTGGATATGGTGGGATTGTTACCCACCTTGCTAGGATGTTGGGAGTTGATTTTTCTCCGTGTACCCGCATACCAGCCATACCCTTAGGACTTCAGGCCTTCATGACTAGAGGTCTCATCTTCGCCACACATAGAGGTCCGCCTTATGCGGCCATGCCTTGGGAGAGCAGGACGGGTAGGGGTATTGAGTGGCTACAGGAGTACTCCATTATGGCGGGACGCCATAATTGGAAGGAGACGTTCGCTGCTATGCATGCGAAGAGGATTGCAGCTCCCCCATATGTCCCACCACCGCCCGTAGTTGAGGAGGAGGAGATGAGAGATCAGTACGAGGGTGGAGGAGGAGCCGAGCACGAGTTTGGCACGTTTCCGGATCAGCCGGATGCGGCCCCCGATGTGCCTAGACGTTCTCCACGTCCTGCCAGAGCTTTAGGTTCATCTTCTCGCCGCGCCAGCGTGAGCGAGAGGCCCACTTGGATGGAGACGCCTCCTGCATGGTATGGAGTTCCACCTCCATGGTCCTCACAGTAGTCACCAGCAGCAGCACCAGCAGACGCGCCAGGATGGTACAGTCATGCTCCGGGATTGTATGAGCAGATGCCGGATTGGGCTACTGGCCTTTCTGAGAGAGTAGGAGCATTGGAGATTCGAGCCGATGCTAGAGACGGACGCATGGATGACCTCGATCACATGATGAGGGACGTTTACCGCCAACAGTTCGGGCGGCACTACGACCCCAGCTTCTCTCCATTCCCGCCTCCACCGGCGCCACAGTGATGATTTGCATGACCGACAGTTTTAGCCATTCCACCGCCATTTTGTGAGTTTCTTTTTCTTTTCTTTCTTTTTCTTTCTTTCTTTTCTTCTTTTCTTTCTTTTGTTTAAACATTAGGGACAATGTTTGTTCCAAGTATGGGGTGGGGTGTGACTAAAAGTTTGTAATAACTCTTACTCAGTATGATTGCTTCTATCGAGACTATCTTGCATGTTCATTATATTGTTGCACGTTTCATTATTGCATTGCATAAAAAAGAGTTTGAAAAACCCATAAAAATTGAAAAATTTTGAAAAATTATGTGCTTCTAAGGTTAGAGATGAATTCTATGATAATATCACTTGCGAATTAAGTTTGATGACAATTGCATGCTTAAAAGAATAGTGAATTGAAAAGAAATTTGAATGAATGGATTATACCTCTTTTGCAATTTTCATAATGTGATGAATGTTACTTAAATCATGTTGAGAAAATAAGGTTGAAATCACACTATAAGTTCTTATGCTTCTTATTGAGATGATTAAGGCAATTCGATTTTTCTTTCTTCTTTCTTCGATCATTTTAGCTCCTCATTGAAATATTGACCTCCTTTACCTATCCGGGAACTTGGAGAAGTGAATGAAAAAGGCATGTTTGATGTGGGAGGGCCATGAAAGCAATTATTGCAATCAAAAGAATAGAAAGAAATTTTAGGTTTGGGGAAGTCGATCATGACGATGAGTAACTCGGCACCATTCACATAGCCGGGTGTTTGTGTCTTGCCAAAGTCGGATTGAGCGATATTTCTAGCGGATTATGGTATGTGCACTAAGGGTTTGAGGCATCTCATAAAAATTGAGAAACACCGATCTCCTAGGCTTCGGTTTTTGTGCACCTCTGTCCATAACTCCAAAAGTAAAGTCGAAAAATGAAAAGAAGAGAGCGAAGCTCTAAGTTGAAAGTGCTGCGGAAACCGCAAGAGAAGAAGAAAAGAGTAGTTATCCACTTTCCCGGATTCATGCACCACATTCCTTAATGTTTTCCTTCCCTTTCCACATTCTAGACCTTATTTAAAAGTCCTTAAGATCAAAAGAATGCTATATGACTTGGTGATCTAAATTGAAGTTTCTTATGATTGATTTTGATAATGTTTGAAGGTTAATGCTTGTATTGAAGTTTAATTGATTCATGAGTTTTCTTTACTCTTTACTCTTTGATTAAGTGTATGAAAGTCTTATAAACGAATGAAGCAAGGTTTGAGAATGATCTATTTGATTAGAAGGCACATCATCCAAAAGAAGTATTGCTTTGAGAAGTACACATATTTCATCCTAACTCTTGTTTTAAAGCTTTTGAGAGACCTTGCTTAGGGACAAGCAAGTGTTAAGTATGGGGTTATTTGTTAGCATGAAATATTGTGATATTTTAGGCACGTTTTCTAAATGTATTTGATCCATATTGATAGTCATTGATTGAGCTTTGATGCATATGTGAGCTAGTTTGTCTATAATGTCGATATAGAGATCTACACAAGCTTTATGTTGATTATAGGTAATTGAGAGCTATTTCCGAACGGAATTGAGCAAAGATGGAGTTGATTGAGCATGTCCATGAATTGAGGACATTGCTAGGAGCCAATGGAGTGCCAACTTGAGGAATGCACGAGGCTAAGGAAGAATCACGTTCTAGCCCTAAACCACGCTCTAAAATACGGCCGTACTACTTTCCACGCTCTAAACCACGGTCGTGGAACTATGACAAGTGAAGCGTGGTTCATTCCAGTAACTTCTACGGTCGTGGAATTGTTTGTGTCAAACCGTGTTGATTTCCACGCTCTAAATTACGGTCGTGGAATCTTCCACGACCGTGATCTTGGCGATCTTTTTCGCCACACTTTAAGCCACGATCTTTTAAAAGATTTGGGCTGGGCCGCTACTTCATCATACACTATAAAAGGACGGACGAAGAGAGATTCCGTCACCTCTGCTTAGACGCACTTTTGCCTACGCCGCGACTTAGAGATCATTGCGACTTTTGCAAAAGACATACTTTGCGCTCATCCTTGGAGTTGCCCTAATCTCGCACTTTGGTGGAGATTGTGATTGAGATTTCCGGATTGACGGAAGATCGAAGATTCGGAAGATTGTTCGCAAGAAGATTTCGCTTCTTGCTTAGGTTTGATTTAGAAGACGGATTGACATCTCGTTCTTCCTTCTTATCTAAGATTTGTGTTTGTTTGTGTTATTCCGAATCTAGTGACGATTATTGTTCGTGATTGTGACTTTGAGATTGATTTGGAAGTTATTGAAGGTTTTCGGAAGTTTTCATCTTTCAATCTTTTAAATCTTAAAATTGATATCAATATGACTATTGTTGGCTAAAACCCTTTAGCAATTCTAAGGTGAAGGGTTGATAGTTGTGGCTTAGATGATGATAGATCGATCGTAAATAGATTGGACCCTGAGAGTTAGAGAGAATCGCCGATAACCCTAAACCACGGTCTGTTCTTGAGCTTCCACGACCGTGGAACTCAAGAACTACCCGTAATTTTGTGTTAATTTACGAGATTGCTTTTACTTTAGTCCAAAGTTAAAGATTTGCTTTAACTTAGTTTAGGCTTTCCTTTTCTAGGTGGTAGTGAAGCCTCAACAACCTCTACCTCGATTATGAGTGTCACAACCTTAATCGGTTAAGTTAGTTTTTATCTTTGGATTATAAGTTTGGGTATTTGACATTAATTCTTACCTTTAGAATCTTTCTATACTGAAGCCTCAACAACCTTTATAGAGAGTGTCTTGTAGGTGAGTCATATAAGGTTTTTGGAACTTCACCGTACGATTACCTTACATTCGTATACCTTTGCAAACCTCAACTCTGTCCTTACATCCTTAGTATATCTTGAATCGATTGCCACAACTGGATTCCTGGATCTTTAGGGTTGCTGTTTTCCCAATAATTTACAGAAGTTCATACTTTTACTTGCTTGATAATCTTAACTGGATTTAACCCCCCAAATCCCTGTGTTCGATACTCTGGAATTCTTGCTTAACTATATCGATCCGTACACTGCGGGTTCGCTTGCTTGATTCTAGTTTTATAAATTTAAAGCTTATTTGCACGCACGCTAAGTGGCGAACAGGTAACATTGGATACGGTGGGATGGTCACCCACCTTGCTAGGGCATTAGGGGTAGATTTCTCTGCTTGCACACGTATTGCTGCTACACCTCTAGGATTACATAGCCTCATGACTAGAGGCATCATCTTCCCCACCCATAGAGGTCCACCGTATGCTGCTATGTTGTGGGAGAGTAGGACCGGGAGAGTCATTGAGTGGCTCCCTGAGTATTCCATTATGGCTGGACGCCATAACTGGAAGGCGACGTTCGCTGCCATGCATGCGAACAGATTGGTAGCCCCTCCCTACGTTCCACCACCACCAGTTGTAGAGGAGGAGATGAGATGAGATGATTATGAGGAAGGAGGAGGAGCTGAGGAGGACTTTGGTACATTCCCGGACCAGCCGGATGCAGTTCCCGACATGCCTAGACATTCTCCCAGCCCTGCTAGAGCATCTGGCTCTTCCTCTCACCGCGCTAGTGTGAGCGAGAGGCCTACTTGGATGGCTGACCCTCCTGCTTGGTATTCGACTCAGCCGGATTGGATGGGAGCTCCACCGCCTTGGCATGCACAACCGCCACCTGCACCAGCACCTTCAGATGCACCGGCGTGGTACAGCCAACCGCCTGGCTGGTACGAGCAGTTGCCAGAGTGGGCTACCGACCTTTATAGCAGGGTTGGAGCTTTGGAGATCCGTGCAGATGCTAGGGATGCACGAGTGGACGATCTGGACCACATGATGAGAGACGTCTACCGCCAGCAGTTCGGGCGGTACTATGATCCCAGCTTCTCTCCGTTTTCGCCTCCACCGCAGTGACGACTTGATGATCGACAGTTTTAGCCGCTCCACCACCATTTTGTGAGTTCTTTTTCTTTCTTTCTTTTCTTCTTTTTCTTTTCTTTGAACATTAGGGACAATGTTTGTTCCACGCATGGGGTGGGGTGTGACTAATAGTTGTAATAACTCTTACTCACTTTTGTATGCTTCTATTGAGACTATCTTGCATGTTTCATTCTATGGTTACACGTTTCATTATTGCATTGCATGAAAAAGCTTTTGAAAAATCTATAAAAAAAATG
Source organism: Fagopyrum homotropicum (assembly GCA_033239125.1). Lineage (NCBI taxonomy): Eukaryota > Viridiplantae > Streptophyta > Magnoliopsida > Caryophyllales > Polygonaceae > Fagopyrum > Fagopyrum homotropicum. The sequence continues at coordinate 52,511,217 of BSWB01000003.1, read as the reverse complement.
GAAAAATTTTGAAAATTTTGTGCTTCTAAGGATAGAGATGATTTCTATGATAATTACCACTTGTGAATTGAGTTTTGATGACAATCGCATGCTTAAACAAATAGTGAATTGAAAAGAAATTGAATGAGTTGATTATCCCTCTTTTGCAAGTTTCATAATGTGATGAATGTTACTTAAATCATGTTGAGGAATTAAGGTTGAAATTACATAATAAGTTCTTATGCTTCTTTTTTATATGATTAAGGCAATTCGATTTTCTTTCTTCTTTCTTTGATCATTTAGCCCCTCATTGAAATAATGACCTCCTTTACCTATCCGGGAATTTGGAGAGTTGAATGAAAAAGGCATGTTTAATGTGGGAGGGCCATGAAAGCAATATTTTGCATTCAAAAGAATAGAAAGAAATTATAGGTTTGGGGAAGTCAATCACGATGATGAGTAACTCGGCACCATTCACATAGCTGGGTGTTTGTGTCTTGCCAAAGTTGGATTGAGCGATATTCCTAGTGGATTATGGTATGTGCGCTAAGGGTTTGAGGCATCTTATAAAAATTGAGAAACGCCAATCTCCTAGGCTTCGGTTATTGTGCACCTCTATCCATAACTCCAAAAGTAAAGTCGAAAAATGAAAAGAAGAGAGCGAAGCTCTAAGTTGAAAGTGCTGCGGAAACCGCAAGAGAAGAAGAAAAGAGTAGTTATCCATTTTCCCGGATTCATGCACCACATTCCTTAAAGTTTTCCTTCCCTTTCCACATTCTAGACCTTGTTTGAAAGTCCTTAAGATCAAAAGAATGTTATATGACTTGGTGATCTAAATTGAAGTTTCTTAAGATTGATTTTGATAATGTTTGAAGGTTATGATGTTTACATGGAAGTTTAATTGATTCACGAGCTTTCTTTACTCTTTACTCTTTGATTATGTGTATGAAAGTCTTATAAGCAAATGAAGCAAGATTTGAGAATGATCTATTGATTAGAAGGCACATCCATCTAAAAAAAGTTTGGCTTTGAGAAGGCACACATATTTCATCCTAACTTGAGTTTTAAAGCTTTTGAAAGACCTTGCTTAGGGACAAGCAAGTGGCAAGTATGGGGTTATTTGTTAGCATGAAATATTGTGATGTTTTAGGCACGTTTTCTAAGTGTATTTCATCTATAATGGTAGTCATTGATAAAGCATGGAAGCATTTGTGAGTTAGTTTATCTATTTTGTCGATATAGAGGTCTACATAAGCTTTGTGTTGATTGTAGGCGATTAAGAGCTAATTCCGAACGGATTGAGAGAGAATGGAGATAGATTGAACATGTCCAAGGATTAAGGACATCATTAGGAGCTAAGGAAGGTGCTAACTTGAAGAAAGCACGAAGCAAAGAAGAATCACGATCTACACCTATTCCACGCTCTAAATTATGACCGTATTAGAGTCCACGCTCTAATCCACGGCCGTGGAATCTTGGCAATAGAAGCGTGATGCATTCCAGCAACTTACACGGCCGTGGAGGATTGTGACAAACCGTGATCAAATTCCACGCTCTAAATTACGGGCGTGGAACCCTTCCACGACCGTGATCTTGGCAATCTTTTACGCAATATTTTAAGCCACAATCTTTTACGCACATGGGCCGAAGACGCATTTTATCCAGCCCTATAAAAGGACGGGAGAAGAGAGATTCCGTCACCTTCGCTACCGCTGTTTACCCTAGTTTACGCTTTCGCCTAGATCGCCGTGGGAGATTGCACTTTGCCCTTTTGAGATTTCCGGATTGATGGAAAGAGTGAAGATTTGGAAGATTGTTCGTAAGGAGATTTCATATTTATCCTTAGGTTTTGATTAGAAGACGGATTGACATCCCATTCTTCGTTCTTATCTAAGATTGTGATTATTTGAGTTCATTCCAAATCTGAGTTGCATTATCATTGATATTTGTGGATTTGAGATTGATTTGAAGGTTATTCAAAGTTTTCGGAAGTTTCCATCTTTCATCCTTTTAAATCTTGAATTTGATATCAATATGACTGTTGTTGGCTAAAACCCTTTAGCAATTCTAAGGTGAAGGGTTGATAGTTGTGGCTTAGATGATGATAGATCGATCGTAAACAGATTGGATCCTGAGAGTTAGAGAAAATCGCCGACGAACCTAATCCATGGTCTGTTCTTGAGCTTCCACGGCCGTGGAACTCAAGAACTACCCGTAATTTTGTGTTAGTTTACGAATCTTACTTTTACTTTAATCTAAAGTTAAAGATTTGCTTTAACTTAGTCTTGGCTTGCCTTTTCTAGGTGGTAGTGAAGCCTTAACAACCTCTACCTCGATTTCGAGTGTCACAACCTTAATCGGTTTAGTTAGTCTTGATCCTTGAATTACAAGTTTGGGTATTTGACGTTAATATTTACCTTTAGAATCTTTCTATACTGAAGCCTCAACAACCTTTATAGAGAGTGACCTTAGGTGAATCATATAAGGTCTTGGAACTTCACCGTACATTACCTTACATTCGTATATCTTTGCAAATCTCAACTCTGTCCTTATATCTGTAGTATATCTTGAATCGATTGCCACAGCTGGATACCTAGATCTTTAGGATTGTTGTTTTCCCAATAATTTGAAAAGCTTCATACATTTACTTGCTTGATAATCTATAATTTGATTTAACCCCCCAAATCCCTGTGTTCGATACTCTGGAATTCTTGCTTAACTATATCGATCCGTACACTGCGGGTTCGCTTGCTTGATTCTAGTTTTATAATTAAAGCTTATTTGCACGCACGCTAAGTGGCGAACAAGGCATCTCGAGAAATTGATGATTGTTGATCTCCTAGGCTTCGGTTATTGTGCACCTCTGTCCATGCATCCCAAAAAGTAAAAAGTAAAATAAGCAAAGCTTATTGGTGGAAGATGTTGAAGTTCAAAGCAAGTGAAGTGAAGATCCTTTTCCCGGATTCTAGCACCACATTCCCTATATACATCCCACCCTCACACGTTTCTTGACCTTCTTTTGAAAAGCCCTTGAGACCTCGAGCTTGTTGATTGACTTGGTGGTTTAAACTGGATTATACATGATTAATTTTGATAATGATTTATTATGCATTCTATGATTTTATGCAAAGATGAACAACTTTCTTTTATTTATAAAATGTTTAGATCATATTTTGATTTTAATTACCATGAAGCATTCTCTTAGAGTGATTTATGAGTGGAGCACACCACCAAAATGTTTTGAAATACTTTTCATTGATCTTTATGACTTATAATCCATTCTATCTTGTACTTAAGATTTGAAACTTGCTTGGGGACAAGCAAGGGACAAGTATGGGGTATTTTGATAGTATGTATTATAGTCTATATTTTGGGACTTGTTTAGACGTTTTATCTTCAATAATCTACATGTTTGAATGTATATTATGTGATTATATTGTCGTTTCATCTACCTTTACGGGAATCAAGGTCTACACCAAGTTTCGTTGTAATCGTACGTAAAATGACATGTTTTGGATCGAAATGGAGCCAAGGAGCAAAGGAGTCATAGGAGCTACATTCTGGAGCTTAAAAGAGAACTCAGGAAGCATGGAATTAATAAAGAAGATTTACTTTGGACCAGATTTGAGAGATTTCACATTCAGCTGAGATTCACCTCGGTCAACTACAGTGTCACCTCGACCGAGGTGATCTTGAGGAGCGTACCGACCGAGGCGAACACCCTTGCGCTGGCGAGATATATTTTTTGGCTGAGATCTTTTATTTTTGGAAGGAAGATATCTTGTATTTTTGGGCTGGATTTCTGGAAGGAAGATCATATATTTAGGAGATATATTTTGGAAGATATAATATATTTTATAGGAAATTATCTTTTTAAGATATTATTATCTTTGGAAGATAATTATCCTATACAAAGGGTTGAATTTTCCACAATTCAGCATCGGAGATACCATCTTTGGATCATTGAAGAAGCTGTAGTTAGGAAGAATTTTTGGAAGTTTGAAGGAAGTTTGAAGATTGAAGGAAGGAAGTTGATAGCTTTGAGATAGCTTTTGAGGGAGTTTGTAAGATTTTCTTAGATTCCCTTTGGTTCTTTGTCTTGTTTGGATCACAAATCCAAGGAACGCTGATTTATTTAATATTTGATTCAGTTATTGAAGCCTTGTTCTTAAGGTTTTTGTGTTAAAATATTCATTCCCTTTTCATAATTTTTATTATTGTTATCATGATGATGAGTGCCTAATTTCCTTGTGCGATTCTAGGGTGATTGGCTGAAAGTTGTGGGAAAGACAATGATAGAATGATCTTAATCCCAGTAGGACCCTGAAAGCTCGAGTCTTTTACCTTAACCCTAGAGTACCTCGTTCAGTCGATGAACATCTCGGCCGGGGTGAAACTTGACTGACCGAGGTGACCTTTTCTGGTCCAAAATTGAGAGTTAAGTGTTAGAGTTTGCCAAATCCTATTCTTATTACACCTTTCCTGGTTCAATGCAAGCCTAGGATGAGACTTACCCGGTGATTCCTTTGTTTATTTACCCATGATCATAAGTGTAGGTAATAAAAGTTTATCCTTTATTGGGGTTTGAGTGTTCCTTCATCCCATCTTTGTGAGTTAGCCTGAGACTTACCCGGTAAAGGTTGATTCTATTCCCTTAGTTGGTGTGTTGGTTTGAGGTTATAATTCCTTTCCTTAGTACCTTGAGACTTACCCAGTAATAGGAAGTTTGGGTTGAGATTGTGAGTAGTGAGACTTACCCGGTAATCTATTCCACTTTAGAAACACCTTTTCTTTGCAAAATCTCAGCTTTGTCCACTTTATCTTTAGATCTTGAGTTGGAACCACAACTAGATGCTTTAATCCCTAGAATTTGCATATTCCCCTTAATTGACCTTATTATCATCTTTTGATTGCTTTAATCGCTTTTGTGGTTATTAGTTGCATTGACAACCTATACTTGCTTTGTTTACCTAAGTCCTTGAGATCGACACCCCAGAATTCTTGCTTTTTACTATAATTGATCCGTACACTGCGGGTTCGCATCCTTGTTTTAAGCATATTTCTTGGGATATAAATTTAAAGCTTGCACACACCATTTAGAGCGAACAAGTTTTTGGCACCGTTGCCGGGGACTTGGTCTTGCGGTCGTCTTTTGGGGCAATTGCCCCTGTTGCTACTAACCACTCTACTTGAGTGACTTTCGCAGGTTCTTTCTTGTAGGTTTATGTAAAGAACCCGTGCTGGGAAGGAAATCGTTCCTTACAATCCCGAACCAGAGAAGACATAGAAACGATGCTTGAAAGAAGCGAAAATGGCCAACCAAGACAATCGCGATCTTGAGGCCGAATTAAAGGAGGCGATGGAACAACTGCGCCTCAATAGGGAAGAACTACAGCGCGAGAGAGATCAGACTCACACCAGAACTATAGAGATTGAAGCAGATATGGCTGATCTACGAGCCCATATTCTGCATCGTCCGAGGCAGGACCCCGCTCCAATTGCCGAGGCCGAGATACATCTACCTCGGATGCCAGTCCGAGATGTTCTTTTTGAAGGAATTCCACAAACCCTAGGACAGAGGATGGACCCGAACCAACAAGTGAGGCGTCCAGGAGTCAACCTAGGTTATCCAGCGGAGCATGATTATGAACTTCGACCGCAAGTTCTTTCCATGATCCGCCAATGCCATTTTGGAGGTTTAGAGAGGGAGTCTCCGCATCAACATTTGCAAAACTATGAGATTTTGATGGAGACCTTGAGACCTTCAAGGCTGGAAAATAATAATTACAAGCTAAGGCCTTTTTACTTTTCTTTGAAGGACAGGGCGCTTACTTGGTATGAGTCTCTTTCTCCCGGAAAGATCAACACTTGGGAGGAGATGACGACGGAGTTCTTAACAAAATATTTTCCCCCCTCCAAAACCGCTGAAATGAGAGGGAAGATTAATGCATTCATCATGAAGGACAAGGAGAGTTTGTCCAAGTCATGGGAGAGATTTAAAGATGTTCTCTTGGATTGCCCACATCATGGGATTCCAAAGATATAGCTGTTGGAGATATACTTCACGGGATTGGATGGAGCTACCCAATTCAATCTTCAACTACTCTCCGCCGGCACATTCATGGACATTGAAGAGCCAGGAGCCTGGACCAAGCTCGTCCCAGCCAGAAAAGAAAGATGCAATGCTGGAGGCCATCTTGATCAAGCTCAACGCTATGGAGACGTCCATGACTTCATTTTCGAAGGCACAAAAAGCCTTAGAGCAACAATTCTTTAATAAGGCGAAAGAAGCGCCAAGAGATCTAGGGAAGCTCCCAGCAAGGACAAAGAGAAACCCTACAGGACAAATCATGGCAATAACGACGAGAAGTGGACTGAAAACTGCAGATCCAGTGCCTCGGTCGATGCCAGTGTAGACGAAGATCACCTCAGTCCAGGTACAGACGAGGAACACTTTGGTCGAGGTGCCACCCGAGGTGGAGTCCCAGAAAGCGACGGACAAAACTGAAGTTTATGTCCCACCTCCTACATATAAACCGCCACTTCCATTCTCTCAGTCAAGGGCTAGAGCACATCTAGACAAGCACTTTGGTAAGTTCCTTGACTTGATGACTAAACTACATATTAACATCCCTTTCCTTGATGCTATTCTAGGGATGCCCGCCTATGGGAACTTATTAAAAGAGATTCTATCAAGGAAGAGGAAACTGGAAGATTTTGGTGAAGTAAGGATGACATCTAAATCCTTGGAGCTCATTCAAATTATGAAGGAGAAGATGCCACCCAAGTTAAGAGATTCCGGCTCATTTTGCATTCCCATTCAAGTTGGGGATGTGACTTGTGAGACATTGTGTGACTTAGGAGTCAGCGTGAGCATCATCCCGCTAGAACTATGTGTGAAGATCGAACTTGGAGAGCCCAAGCCGGTGAAGATAAGGTTATACATGGTGGACCGCTCCATTACCCATCCCGTGGGCATTTTGAAAGATGTTCTGGTTAAGTTAGGTCACTTCTATTTACCTATAGACTTTGTTGTACTTGATATATCCGCAGATTATCCGGTTCCTATCATTCTGGGGAGACCATTTCTAGCAACTTCGGGTTGCAATGTGGATTGTAAGAACGCCAAGTTGAAATTCAACATAGGCGGAGATCAAGTGGAGTTTGCATTGCTTGTTGCAATGAAACGAGAGCCGCTGGAGGATGATATCTTCAACATCTATGATGATAAAGAATCAAGAGAATTGGTGAGCTCTATCCTTATTAATGACCCTCTTGAAAGAGTTATTAGTTTTAGCTTAATGGAGGAAGGTATAGATGCTTCTTGTGATGCAGATATATGGAGCTTAAAGGCACTGGAAGAAGATCCAAGAGCTAAGATTGAAAAACTAATCCAGGAGAGGAGAATCTCCAATTTCGGTCCCAGTTCCAGTACCTCGACCGAGGCAATTTCTGGACCAAGAGAGGTGTTCTTATCTGAAGAACATCTCGGTCACCCACTCTGGACCTCAACCGAGGTCGCAAGCGAGATGATGTCAACTAAGACTTCTGAAAGTCCAGTTCTTCGATCTAAGTCTACTCCACTGGAAGGAGGAAGCAAGGATCCCCCTCAGAAAGCATCCCCAATTGTGGAGCTTAAACCGCTTCCAAGTCACTTGAGGTATGTTTTCCTTGGAACGGATTCTACTTATCCCGTCATTATAAGCGCTTCCCTTTCCGAAACTGAATTATCAAAATTGATGCATGTCTTGAGAAAATATCAAAAGGCTTTGGGTTATACTATTGATGATCTTATTGGCATTAAGCCTTCTTTCTGCATGCATAGAATACTAATAGAGGACAATCATAAGACTTCACGGGAACCTCAAAGACGGTTAAATCTAATCATGAAAGAAGTTGTGAAGAAAGAAATTCTTAAGTTGTTGGATGCAGGTATCATATTTCCTATTTCGGATAGCAAGTGGGTGAGCCTAGTGCATGTAGTTCCGAAGAAAGGGGGGATGACCGTTGTGATGAATAAGAACAACGAGTTGATCCCAACTAGGACCGTTGCGGGCTGGAGGGTGTGCATCGATTATAGGAAGCTGAACGTGGCCACTCGGAAGGACCATTTTCCATTTCACTTCATCGATCAAATGCTCGAACGGTTAGCCCAGCATTCATATTTTTGCTATTTAGATGGTTATAGTGGCTTCTTTCAGATTCCTATCCATCCGGATGATCAAGAGAAGACCACTTTCACTTGTCCATGGGGGACATTCGCTTATAGGAGGAGGCCATTTGGATTATGTAATGCACCCGCTACCTTCCAGCGATGCATGATGGCTATCTTTTCCGAGTACGTAGAGGAGATCATGGAGGTATTTATGGATGAATTTTCAGGATATGGTTCCTCTTTTGATGATTGCCTATCTAACCTTTCTCTAGTTCTACAAAGATGTGAAGACACTAATCTCGTTTTGAATTGACAGAAGTGTCATTTTATGGTTATAAGGCATTGTGCTAGGACACCTCGTTTCCAACCGAGGTATTGAGGTCGATCGAGCTAAGATCGAGACTATTGAGAAACTTACTCCCCCTTGTTTTGTTAAGGATGTGCGGATTTTTCTCGGGCATGCAGGTTTCTAAAGGAGGTTCATCAAGGATTTCTCGAAGATTTCTAAACCATTAACTAAACTCTTGAACAAGGATGTTGTTTTCGAGTTTTCACAGGAACGTCTTGATGTATTTTACAGGATAAAGGAAGCATTGATCTCCGCTCGCATTATTCAACCTCCGGGTTGGACCTTGCCCTTTGAGATCATGTGTGATGCGAGTGGCGTGGCCGTAGGAGCGGTGCTTGGACAAAAGAAGGATGGCCGGACCAATGCCATTTACTATGCTAGCAAGACGCTAGATGAAGCCCATCTAAACTACGCCACCACCGAAAAGGAGCTTTTGGCGGTCGTATATGCTTTAGAGAAATTTCGCTCTTACTTAGTAGGAGCGAAAGTTATTGTTTACACTGACCATGCAGCTATTCGTTACTTGCTTGCTAAGAAGGATGCAAAGCCGCGTCTTATTCGATGGATTTTCTTGTTTCAAGAGTTTGACCTAGAGATTCACGATAAGAAGGGATCCGAAAATTTTGTTGCGGATCACCTCAGCCGGCTACCTCCCTCTTCACGCGAGAAGGACGACCCACCCATAGACGATTCATTCCCCGATGAACACTGGCATTTGTTGGAACGTTTGATAGACTTCTTTATCTCACCCCATGATGAAGGTGAAGTATGGGGTGAGGATACCTTCTAGCATGTTTAGGGATGTTGTACGGTCCAGCTAGCGACCGTAAATCAAGCGCTTCTTGGGAGGCAATGTTACGCTAAGATTGTGACACGCAAAAGTCTTAAATTTATAACTCGATATATTTTTCCTAAGTCCTAGCGAACCCAAAGTGTATGGGTCATTTTATAGTAAGGATAGTATTCCGAGGTCGAACACAAAGACTAAGGTGAAATTGAATCAAATAGTGACCAAGGATAGTGTGGACCTAGTTTGAGAAAAGAGAAAGAAATAAAGAAATGGAAATCTCAATGTTTTTGGATTGGTTTTGTGGTGATCAATCAAGGATCACAAATCATGCAAGATTAACAAACAACTAAGCTAGCAACACAAATAAGAAAACACAAACACGAGATAGGTAATCAAAGAGAGAAAAGCGGATTCTAGGGGTTCGAAATTCCGGTTATATCATTGGACCCAAGCTTCTAATCATTCCTTGGATCAACTACGGTATGTTGGGAGTGGGTGTTTCTAAATCGGGATCAATCACCAGGTAGGTCTCATGGTCCACTAGTCCGTTCCTAAGGTCTTATCACCGGGTAAGTCTCAAAGAGCCTAAGGTCAGGAATTCTACACAAACCGGATTGTTATCTAGGGATCTAACCTCTCCTTACCGGTTTAGTCTTGGGAAGGCAAGTCCTAAACATCAATCCTAGCACACTCAATCCAATAGCGGCTTATGAGGCTCACTACTACCTAGAGTTCATCATATTCGGTACTTAAGATCGGAAATCACCGGGTAGGTCTCTTTCCTCACTTAGATTGGTAGCACTAGGTTACCCTAGGATAGATTAAGCTCAACAAACACTAGGATTTCAACAATATAACATCCTAACATTCAGATTTATCAATACAAGCAAGCCAGACAGAATCACGGGTGGTTCATCCACTTCCACGGCCGTGGTCTTGCAAGAACAAACCGAGATTTACAACAGTAGCTAGGTTTAAGCAAACAAATCATCCAAAGGTACGTTTAAGTCTATCCTATCATTGTCCAAGCCATAACCATCATTTCCTTACCCTAGAATCGCATCTATTTAGCCAACAACATGCATCTTAACAATCAAACTTAACAAGCATACATTCATGGCTTCCATACCAAGATAGTGAAATGAAAGAGAGATGAAACAAGTAGAACAAGAAACAAGCTGAATAAATGTTGAGAAAGACTTACAACCCTTCAAAAGAAGGTTCGAATCGTTTCTTACAACCCTAGCAAATGTCTTCAACAAATCTCACTCAAAACACACTCAAAAACTATGGAAACTATGAAACTAATGTTCTTCTTCTTCTTCTTCTCCAAATGAGAGTGTTTCTTCTCCTTCAAGAGTAGCTCCAATCCAATGATGTGAAAATGAGAGAGTATGGGAGAGGATGTGTGTGAGGTCCCCCTTTAGAATCAGCCTGTAAGAGTACTTATAGCCTTCACCATTTGCAAGAGTCGGTTATGGAGATTGTGGGACAGTTGTCCCAGCTGTCCAGAGGGAATCACGGTCCATTCCACGGCCGTGGAAGTGCCAGGGACCGTAGTTTTTGTGTTTCAGCCCTCTTTTGATCGTTGAGCCATGAGTTGGTGCAAGGCATGCACCAACATGGTCCTATGTGTCCTCCTTAGCTCCTAGCTTGCTTCTTAATGAGTCCGGAAGTGTGTCATTATGAGGAACGATCCTCGAATGTATCGATTACGCTCCAAAAGTTCCCAAAATACCTACAAAACATGCAAAAGTCCGTGTAGATGTCTATCTCGACAACATACATGAATTAAGTGCAAATCGTCATGAACTAATGTCAAACTATGCATGAATAACGGGAATAACTATCTAAATGGATGCATAGACTAACGTCATAAACCGTGTTATCAAAATACCCCATACTTAAGGTTTGCTCGTCCCCGAGCAAGACCCAACTATAGACTAAGAGATGACATGATTTATGCATGCGGAAAAACAACAAATTGTTTTTGGAATTGTGCTTCTAATATTGGTTCACCTTCATAGTCATGTTTCATGGAAATGGACAAGCAATCATGCATCAAACAAACGAAGGCATGGAAAGACAATTATACTTAACTCAAAAGTATGCATGCAAGGTGAAAATGAAGAAGTCAAGATGATCATGAGTATATTCAATCTAGATCACTAAGTCTTACACACATGCAAATAGGTCACAAGGACTTAGGAAAGAAGAGGCCAAGAAACGTTGTGAATAGGTGGGAACTTTTGGGTCATGTGATGCTAATCCGGGAAAGGAACTAACTCCACAATTTCATTTTTGATCAACTTCACTACAAGTGTATATTTTCTCCATCTTTTCTTTTTCACTTTCTTTTTTTTTCTTTTATTTTTTAGGCAATGGCATTGGTGTGCAAAAGCCGAAACCTTGGTGATTAGCGAACCTCGGGATTTTTCCGAGGCGCCTCACACCGGGCACACATACCAAGGCTCGTTAGGACATTCGGTTTATCCGACTTTGGCAAGACACAAACACCCGATTATGTGAATGGTGCCGAGTTACTCGTCATCAAAACCAAAGTCCCCAAACCTATATTCTTTTCTACACTTTTCACAACAAATTCAGCACTTCATTCACCACATTCATTCATCAACAACTTCACCCCACACTTGCTTTTCACACACTCAACACACTAGCATGCTCCTATTCCCGGATGGGTCAAAAGAGGTCAAATTTTTATATCAATTGAGGTGCTCAAACAACATGATCAAGATGAGAAGTAGAGAAAGATAAATTGCCTTAATCACTCCTAAATGGTGTGCAGGAACTAGCATGTAATTTCGACTATCAATCCTCAATCTAATCAAGGCAAACATTCATGATCACAATCCATACATGGGATTCAAGATAAGTAATTCAAGTCCACATATGCATACATCCATTCAACACATAAGGCCATCCATAGCCAATTCACAAGACAATCTCATCATAAGGGTCATACCCAAGCTTAGAAGCACTAAAATTTTTTATATTTTCTGATTTTTTTGGAATTTTCGAAATATGTATGTACAATGCAAAACATAACGAAATATGTGACTAAAAGAAACTATCCTAGATGCTAATCATGCAAGTGATCATGAAAACCCCACCCCATGCTTAGAAACACATTGTCCCCAATGTGCAATTCAAGTAAAGAAGAGTGAAAAAGGGTCCTCACAATGTAAAAATGGAGTTGCCGGTATTTTGGTTCACTCATGTGGATTGATGGCGTATGATATATCAAAGATGGTAGAGAGCTCAAAGTGTTCGTTATGGCGTCGGGACCCGCGCTAGACACCGTCCAAGTTCCGCGTCCGCTCCACCCACAATTGATGAGGGACTCATCATCACTATCCACATGTCATGCAAGGATTCCATGCTACTTGGATTCTAGCACACAAACTCTAAACACACAAAAACACACAAAAACAGAAAAATCAAAACCAAAACAAAAACGAAAAGGGAAAGATGTCTACCAATGGGTTGCCTCCCATCAGGCGCTTCTTTAAGGTCATTAGCTTGACCAAATTCGGGGGCGTCTCACTCAAGGTGAAGTGGGGCAATCATATCCACCAGAGCTCCCGGGATATACTTCTTCAACCGGTGCCCATTCACCTTAAAATCTCAACAATGCTCCCCTCCTATCTCAACCGCTCCATGGGGAAAGAACTTCTTCACCACATAAGGACCCGCCCATCTTGACTTTAGCTTTCCAGGGAAGAGTCGCAGCCTTGAGTTGAAGAGAAGGACAAGGTCGCCTTCACTCAACTCCTTTGGGATGAGACGTTTGTCATGCCAACGCTTGGTCCTTTCCTTGTAGATCTGGGCGTTTTCATAGGCATCCAACCGGATCTCTTCAAGAGCATTCATGTATAACATTCTCTTCTCACCGGCCTCCTTGAGGTCAAAATTCAGCCACCTTATAGCCCAATAGGCTCTATGCTCCATCTCCACCGGAAGGTGGCAAGACTTGCCATAAACTAGCCTGTAGGGTGTGGTGCCAATTGGTGTCTTGAAAACGGTTCTATATGCCCACAAAGCATCATCAAGCTTCATAGCCCAATCCTTTCTCGTCCTAGAAACCGTCTTCTCAAGGATCCCTTTTATCTCCCGATTGGAGATCTCCACTTGGCCACTAGTGTGGGGATGGTAAGGTGTTGCCACCTTATGAGTCACCCCATACTTAGCCAAAAGTGTACCAAAGTTCCTATTGGTGAAGTGCTTTCCTCCATCGCTTATGATCACCCTTGGTGTTCCAAACCTAGGGAAGATCACTCGGTTGAAGAACCGCACCACAACCTTGGCATCATTTGTGGGAGATGCGATTGCTTCTACCCATCTCGACACATAGTCCACCGCCAATAAGATGTAGATGTTGCCACATGAAGAGGGGAATGACCCCATGAAGTCCACACCCCAAACATCGAATATCTCCACCTCTTGTATGTTGTTCAAGGGCATCTCATTCCTACTTGAGATGTTGCCCGTCCTTTGGCAAGCATCACAAGTTACCACAAAATTCTGCACGTCCTTGAACAAACTTGGCCAATAAAACCCGGATTGCAACACCTTTGCACACATCTTGTGTGAGCTAGCATGGCCTCCACATGGAAAGGAATGACAATGGCGGATCACACTTTCCACCTCATCCTCCGGCATGCATCTTCTAAAGACCCCATCCGGCCCTCTCTTAAACAAGAGCGGTTCACTCCAATAGTAATGCCTCACATCCTTGAAGAACTTTTTCCTTTGGGCATACGATAGACCGGGTGGCACCTCTTCACAAACGAGATAGTTCACTATGTCGGCATACCATGGCTCATTGCCCCTTGACACTTGAAACAAGAATTCTTCCACCATTTGCAATTGCTCATCCCGGAATAATTCATCAATCGGGATGTCATCTCTCTCAATCTCCAATGGTGGGAGTCTACTAAGGTGGTCCTCCACATAATTTTCGGACCCTTTCTTATCCCGGATTTCCAAATCAAACTCTTGAAGAAGAAGGATCCACCGAATCAAACGAGGTTTGGCATCCTTCTTTGTAGGGAGGTAACGGATCGCAGCATGATCCGTATACACAATGACCTTCGCTTCAACAAGATACGAGCAGAACTTCTCAAATGCATACACAATCGCTAGCAACTCCTTCTCGGTGGTAGCATAATTGAGTTGGGCATCATCTAGCGTCTTGCTAGCATAATAGATGGCATGTGTAAGCCCATCTTTTCTTTATCCCAAAACAGCCCCAACGGCTACATCACTCGCGTCACACATGATCTCAAACGGTAAATTCCAATCCGGAGGTTGCATGATAGGTGCGGAGATCAAAGCATTCTTCATCCTACAAAAAGCCTCAAGGCAATCCTTGGAGACAACAAACTCAACATCTTTCATTAGTAGGTTAGTGAGAGGCTTAGAAATTTTAGAGAAATCTTTAATAAACCTCCGGTAAAAACTGGCATGCCCTAAGAAACTCCTTACCCCCTTCACCGAGGTAGGTGGTGGCAACTTCTCTATTGTCTCTATCTTAGCCCTATCAACCTCAATGCCTCAGTTGGACACCAAGTGTCCCAACACAATGCCTTCACTTACCATGAAGTGGCATTTCTCCCAATTCAAGACAAGATTAGTCTCCTCACATCTCTTTAGCACCAAAGACAAGTTAGCTAAACAATCATCAAATGAAAATCCATAAACAAAGAAATCACACTACTACAAAAAAACAATATACTACCTCAAAATATCCCGGGCGCCCTAATTACAAGGTATTAAACCTTGGCCGAAAATTTTCAAAATAGAGCTGGAACTTTATATCCAGGGTATAATGATATCCGGGATATAAAGTTGAAAGAATTAACAATTAATAAGTCAAATACCTCACGCCTGGCGTATTTATATAAACTGTGAAGTATTTACCCCGGATTTATAACGCCTGGGGTATTTGACTCCAGAAATTTTAAAATTAAATCCGGCGTATTTACTTTTTATCAAAATTACTTAACTTCATCCCATATAAAAAATAACTTCACACCAAAAAAAGGATATTAACAAATTCCTTTGGCTTCAACTCATCGTTTTGAAGAGTGAAACTTTCTCATGAACAAAGCCCTAATTTTTCGTTCCCGCGGCAATTAGGTTTCTGAGTTCTCGATTGAGCGAAACAAATCCTGCCGCGAACTCCGAATCATCGATTCTCGATTGAACGAACAAAACCTGCTGCAAATTGCCGCTCGCAAACTTGGAATTGCTCTTAAGGTATTCTTCTATCTAATTTCTTATTTCAAAAATTCATCAGTCATGAGGCAAACTGGATTATGGTTGAATCGTGGGATGAGGATAGTTGGAGCGATTCCTGGGATTTTTGTAGGTGATTTGTTCTTATAGCGTTTGGAATTGTGTGTGGTTGGTCTCCATGGTCAAATTCAAGCTGGCACTGACTACTTGCCTTGGACTGAGAGTCCCACTTATGCTTGTTTATTCTGGCCATGGTGGCCGAGATAAGAATGGTAACCCTTACTCTGACCAGAAACTCGAGGGTGGTAATCTGGCTTTAGAGAAGAGCATGGTACATGGGATTGAGATTAGAGTAATCTGAGGATTAAATAACAATAAACCTAATAGATTTTATGTCTATGATGGATTATATAAGATTGTTGAGTCATGGTTTCATATTGGCAATTCTGGTTTCGGTGTTTATAAGTTTCAGCTTTTACGAATCGAGAATCAGCCTCAAATGGGTTCAATTGATTGGATTATTGCCAAGTCTCTTAGAGTAAACCCATTAGAGCTTAGACCTAAGGGTTACATAACTCGTGATCTCTCCCACAAGAAAGAGAACATGCCTGTATTTCTCTTCAATGACATTGATGATGAATGTGATCCAATTCGCTATGAGTATCTTCCGCGAACTGTTTTCCCTCGATATTTACAAGCCAACACTGCTGGGTGTAATTGTAATTGTATTACTGTCTGCACAGATGGATGCTCATGTTGGAAGAAAAACGGCGGTGAGATGCCTTATGATCAGTTTGGTTTTCTGTTAAGAGGGAAACACTGTTGGGTGTAATTGTAGGGTGAAGTGAGGTTAGAGTTGTTGGATGATAAAACAGTAGCTATAAATAAAATTAGTCTCTATTGTTTTTTTTCATGTTTAATTTTTCTTTTTACTTAGTTGTCCTTGTTGTAAAATAATAAGCCACTGTTAATGGAATTTCTTATTAACATTTTTTTTATAGTGGGAACAAACAATGGTGATGTCATGGTATGGGAATTAGTCACCCGGAAGGTTGTTTTTACAAAGTTTAAGGTGTGGGTCCAATGTTTAGTGCCAATACAAGTTTGCCTACTTTTCTTGTTTAGTAATGAGAGGATGTTTTTCTTTCTTATCAACAGTGGATTATTATTCTGTATGCGTTTTCTAGTATTGATTTGCCTAATTGCTTCTAATAGCAGTAGTTTCTGTATGTGTTTTCTGGTAATACAGGTAGTACCATAGCGTGTTGATGCTTGAAAAATGATAATTAGTTGATGATTTCTCATACTATGCCATGAACAACTTCATCTTGGATATTCTCTTTCTTTGTCTATTTATGCTTACTTTTTCTTCAGTTTTTTACATAAACAATGGTTAATAAGACATGACGATCTCAAGCCTTGTATGCTCAAGAAATCAATTGAAGTCGACATGTAACTAATTCTATTTATATTTCCAAATTAAATATAATTGGACTAACACTCCAAGGAATGAGGCTTTTCAAATATTAATCTCATTGCCTTTGGTTGAAGCTCATAATTTGACTTTTTTAGCTACATGGATTTTTCAATGTTGTTAGTTGAAGCTTCTTGGTAGTTTCTGTGATATCGATGTTGGTTCAGCTTAGTGCTTGAGCTTCAGGATATGGGACAATCCCATGGTATCACGATGACTTATGTGAGCATGATCTATGGTTAATTATAATATCCCATATATTTCGAAATAATTGATCATAATCTTTAGGGATATAATATTTTAACTTATCATTATTAATAAATTTGTGAAAGTAATGGTCATTTCACTATACATCATCTATTAGATATTTAATATTACGTAGTTGTAATTTGGTTATCAATTTCTCAATTGGTTTAATGGTTGTTTTAGTTCAACAACTTTGCCGGCGAGCTTTAATATTATTTTTTAAAACAGTAAAACAAACTCATACTACTATTGTCTATCCTATGTTCATCCACTATATAAATATAATAATGCTTGTGTGGGAAACTGCATATTTTGCACAATATGATCGAACATGTGACCCACAACAAGATTAATTAACACAATATTAAAATAAAGAACAATATATGTGCATATTTTGCACATAAATGATTTCCCAAACGCTTCCTTTAAAGATAATAGTAGTAGTGATTAATAACATCAATTTAGTTAAAGATGATTATAATTAACTTAGGGTTTCTTGTAGTAGTTTCGTTTTGCGGAATTTCATCTATGGCAGATCGATCATGGATGTTAAAAAGTCGGATTTCTGATGAATATGCACAAGGGGTAGAGGAGTTCATTTCATTTGCGATCGAGCATGGTGCGGATCCAACTAGAATGATGTGTCCGTGCAAAGATTGTTATTACTCAAGGTGGATTAAGGTCGATGAAGTAAGAGATCATCTTATTTTCTACGGAATTATTCAAGACTATACACGGTGGATATGGCATGGGGAGAAAACAACCAGACAATCTGGTGATAATGAGGATGCACATGAGTACTTTTCTTTTGACAATTTGGAGGATGATAGATTAGATGATATGATGAATGATTTGGAGGAGAATTTTGCTGATGATCCCAATCAGTTTGACGACTTGGTAAAGAATGCACAAAAGCCATTATATGCCGGATGTACTAAGTACACAAAGTTGTCTGCATTGCTCAAATTGTATAACTTAAAGGCCAGATATGGATGGAGTGATACAAGCTTCACTGCCATACTTGAGCTAATCAAGGATCTTCTTCCAAAGGATAATTGCATTCCGGTTAGTACATATGAGGCCAAGAAAACTTTGTGCTCCATGGGAATGAATTATGAAAAAATTCATGCTTGTCCGAATGATTGTATTTTGTACAGAAAAGAGTATGCTTTATTGGAGAGTTGTCCAAATCCTGATTGTGGTATACCACGGTACAAGAAGAAAAATATTCCAGCAAAGGTGATGTGGTATTTTCCTATCATTCCTAGGTTTAGGCGTTTGTTCAGCAATCCTAAAGAGGCTAAAAACTTAACTTGGCATGCGAATAAAAGAGTAAAAGATGGTAATATTCGACATCCAGCGGATTGTACACAATGGAAAGCCATTGATCAGTTGTACCCACAATTTGGAAATGAAGAGCGAAACTTACGTCTTGCTCTCTCTACCGATGGGATGAACCCCTTTGGTAACCTAAGCTCAAGTCACAGTACATGGCCGGTATTATTGGTGATGTACAATCTACCTCCATGGTTGTGTATGAAGCGCAAGTATATGATGTTGTCTATGTTGATTTCTGGACCGAAACAACCCGGATTTGATATTGATGTTTATTTGGCACCCATGGTTGAAGATTTCAATTTGTTGTTTGGAGAAGGTGTTAAAGTATATGATGCACATCGTAGAGATAAGTTTCGTCTTCAAGCTATGCTCTTCTGCACTATAAATGATTTCCCTGCATATGGTAATCTTGCCGGGTTTAGTGTGAAAGGATACCTTGGATGTCCTATATGTGGAAAGGATACATTCTCATGCCGTTTGAGAAAATGTAATAAAAATGTCTATGTTGGCATCAAAGGTTCCTAGATATTGATAATGCAGATCGCAAACGTCATAGACCGTTTAATTTGCCAACTCAAACAGAAACTGCTCCCGTACCACTTACCGGGGATGAAGTATTGGACATCGTGAAAGACATAGAAGTGAGATTTGGAAAAAAATCGAGAAATGAAACGGTTATAGATGGGTGGAAGAAGAAATCGATTTTTTTTATCTTCCTTATTGGAAACATCTGTTAGTGAGACACTGTCTCGATGTAATGCATATAGAGAAGAATATTTGTGAGAGTCTTATCGGTACATTGTTGAATATCCCGGGAAAGACAAAAGACGGAATTAAAGTTAGAGAAGACTATGTCGATCTGAAAATTAGACCTGAGTTGCATCCACAAGTTAGAGGAAAGCGTACATTTTTACCACCTGCTTGCTACACACTCTCCAAGGAGGAGAAAACCATTATTTGTAAGTTCCTTCATGAAGTCAAAGTTCCGGAGGGTTACTCTTCAAATATTAGCAACCTTGTGTCGATGAAAGACTTGAAATTAACAGGGCTAAAATCACATGATTGTCATGTACTCATGCAACAACTATTACCAGTGGCCATTCGTTCTATATTGCCGAAGGATGTGAGATATACCATAGTTAGACTCTCTTTGTTTTTCAAGAAATTGTGTAGCAAGGTAATTGATCGGGATGAATTGCCAAATCTACAAAAAGAGATTGTTCTGATTCTTTGTAAGTTAGAGGTGTATTTTCCACCTTCTTTCTTTGACATCATGGGGCACTTGTCAGTTCACTTGGTACGAGAGGTTGAGATTTGTGGTCCTGTTTATCTTCATTGGCAATATCCGTTTGAGCGACATATGAAAGTTTTAAAAGGATATGTCATGAATCGACAACATCCTGAAGGTTGCATTGTTGAGCGATACATAGTTGAAGAAGCTGTTGAATTTTGTACCGATTACCTATCAAATGTTGAATCCATTGGTCTCCCAAAGTTACAACAGTCAGGAGAATCATATTGGAGAGGAACATCCGGATATGAGGCAATAACTATTGATCGTGAGAAGCACTGGATTCCAGCTCATCTATATGTCTTACACAATATAGATGAAGTTTTACCGTACGTATATGAGCATATGACCTATGTAAGGAAGAATAATCCTAGAAGAGCAGATAAGTGGATTGCAAATGAACATAATAAAACATTTATTGAGTGGTTTAAAGACCGAATTAGTCAACTCATAAAATCTCGAAAAGAAGTATCAACAACTCTAACAGATTTGCATCGAGGGCCAAAGTTTCAAGTGATGAGTTATACTGGGTTTGTCATCAACAATTCCACTTTTCACACCAAAGCTCAATCAGAAAAAAGCAAAACACAGAATTGTGGTGTGACATTCGAAGCGCATGGCATGCACATTTCTAGTGCAAAAGACAAGAAGGGGGTTTATGCCAGCATGTCGTATTATGGTATCATTGAACATATTTGGGTTTTGTTATACTCAAAAGATTTAAAACTTCCAGTGTTTTATTGTACATGGGTTGATAGTAATAGCGGAGTTAATATTGATGAGTTGGGGTTCATTTCTGTTGCTCTTCATAAAGTAAAAAGTAGAGATGATCCCTTCATGTTGGCATCACAAGTAAAACAAGTTTTTTATGTCCCTGACCTTCTACGGCCGAGTTGGTCCATTGTATTGTCCACACCAAGAAGAAATATTACTGGTGAAATTGATGATCTATGTGAGGAGATATGTGAGGAGAGTAGTAACTCAACGACAATGGTGGAGTCCATTGATGAAGATGAATTTGAAGAGGAGAATTATGTGCGTGAAGATCATCGAGAAGGCATTTGGGTAAATGTAGAAAGTGTAGAAGCACATGAATCATCTACCCATGCACAACAAACAAAAAAGAGAAAATAAAGACATCTCAACACATTGCAAGTAAATCCTACTTTTTCACTCCTCACTAGTTCAACAACTGACTTATTATCAACATTTCATCTGTAGATCTCTACTTGAACTACATGTATTGCTTATGCCTAATCTAAATGTGTAGCAGGAAATCACAAGTCACATCCAAAGTTCCCTTAGCTCTAATCTAAATGATGTATTAAATGGCACTGACGTACGTACACCAATTTTTAATGCAAACCACAATGTTAATAATTTAACCAATGCAATAGTATTTAAATGTTCAATTTCTGCACTGTTATAACTTTACTGTTTACTACTTTGATGAAATATGTTCAATTTTGACATAGTTACTGCTTGTTTTTTACTAATTTTAATGTTCAATTTTCTACAGATGGCTAGAAAGCGTAAGATTCAATCTACACAATACTCTGAGCCATCTGAGCCATCTGAGCCCTCCAAAAAGATCATTAGGACTAGAGGGGCTTCGTTACTGAAGTGTTTCACAAAGTCTATCGGCGAAGGAAGACTTCTAGATATAAGCTTCAATATTCAAGGACAACCTATAGGAGATAATGCTGCCAAATTATCAACATTAATTGGTATTGTAGCGAAGAGAACCGTGCCAATTACAATTGAAAATTGGAAGCTCGTATGTGATGAAGATTTGGACCGTATTTGGGATGATGTTGCGGTAAGAAACTACTTCTATATAATAATTTTTTATGTATATGTATATATATATATATATCATTTTATTTAAGCCTATTGTGTGAAACATTATAGGCTGTATTTACAATCCCAGAGAATTATAAGGAATGGGTTTGGAAGAAAGCAAATGTGTTGTGGAATAATTTCAAAACAGACTTGAGAAGTCATCATGTTAAGGACAAGGATACAGGTGAATATCGAACTATTGTTCCAAAAATATATGATTCCTACATCACTCAGCGACAATGGACAGAATTTATTGAAATTACTCAATCTGCACAGTTTCAGGTAACTCTTTTTAATGGTTAATAATACTTGATAAAATTGTTATTGCAGAATTATCTAATAGTTTTCATATTTTTAAAATAGGCAAAAAGTGAGAAATTTAAAAACTCTCTTCCATGAATGACAATACATATAGGGGGTCAAAGAAAGGGTATTCTCGTATTGAAGAAAGTTTGGTAAGTCTTTATAATAAAAGTGTAATTCATTTGATTATTTATGCATACATAGAATTAAGTTTGATATTTTTTTAATAAAGTTGTAGTTGTGCATATTTTTTATTATGTAGATTTTTATATGTTTTGGTTTTTTAATATATATATGTGGTATATTATGATATTTTAGAAACTTGCAAATAATGTGGATGCCTCCTCTACTATATCACGAGCAATCTTATACAAGGAAGCAAGAAAGCAAAAAGATGGTTAATATTGTGAGAAATCACGAGAAGTGATTGAAAAGATAGTAAGTGTATTGAAAAATTGTATTTTATTTATGAGCTTTTACATGTTAATTTCTATTACCACTAAGAATTTTTCCTTGTATACTACTTATAGGATGATTATCTACAAAAGGAATCTAGTGGAGAATTTGTTGTCATTGGTCGTAAAGATGTTTTGGCAATGGCCTTGGGGAAGGAAGATCACCCTGGACGTGTTATAGGGGTCGGTCAAGAGGTAAATGTGAGTGGGTACTTTGGTCATGCATCTTGTCGTCCATCTTCATCCTCTGTAGGCGATGTTGGAGAAGTTGCTGTTATTGAGGCAACAAAAAGGCTTAAAGCGACCATGAAGGTTGAACTTGAATCAATGTTTGGGGAAGCAAAACAAATTTATTCGAACATGGTTAGATGAGAGAAAAGAATATTGTCCAGATAAACCACTCCCAAGCATTCCTTCATTTTCTATTTCTCTACCTGATCATATTCCTCAAAGCGGTAAAGCTTCTTGTTCTAACATTGAAGATATTGCCATTCCAAGAAGTATAGATGTAAGTGCTACTCCAACAAGTATTGATGTAAGTATTACTTAAACCTAAAAAAGTTATGTTGTATAAAATATCAATTAATTGTAGTGAATATATATTTCATCTCATTTTTGTTCTTTAGAGAACAAGTCAATGCAAGCTATTTTGGCCCGACCTCAATAAGGAGGTTGCAAAAGGGGTGATGTATCTTTTTTCTTCAGCCACACCAGTTTTGCACAATCGACCATTGAAGAAAGTTCAAGTAAAGGTCGAAATAATTACTATAATACAAGGTCAAGGAGGTGTAAAGGTACCATTCCCTACAGATGAAGTGTCTACTTTGTCTGATGCTATAGGCCAATTTATCGCTTGGCACGATCATCTTGTGGTGCCCTTCGTGGTAAGTTGTCCGAGATTTTCATTGTTTCACACCTTTCCCTTTTTTATTAAATTTATATTTAATATATGTTGGTGTTATTGAATTGAAAGGCATCGATGAACTCTTTAGAAGTGTTAGAGGAGATACAAAAGGGAAATACATTGACTAAAGAATCTACCGCGCCACCCTTAGATGTGGGTTTAGTTCCAAGTATCATTGATGACTTTCGTTGGATGCTAGATGAAATTGAAGATCACTCATCTCGGAATGTCACTATTCCAAAAGAACTTTTTAATAGAGATGCTCTTGATATTTCTGTTGGCAAGAAGGAAATTGGGATGTGGCTCGACAATAAAGAGTTAGAAATGTGCCATGTGTCCATTTACATGAGGTTAGTTTTCATTGAAGACTTAAACTTAAATATATTATTGAGTTTAAATTTATTTAATTCATAATTACTTACTTTTTTGTATAGATATTTGTCCGAGACATATTGCAATGCAAATGGTACATTCAGTTTTCTTTGCCCAATGTTCATTTGCCCAAATAGTAATGGTAAGAGCATCGAAAAACAAGCTACTTATATTGCTCATGAGATGGAAGGTAATATTGAAAACCGAATATTTTTCGCACCATATCATCTTGGGTAAGTGGCTATCAATCTATTCCCTTTATGTAGGAAGCATTGGGTGTGTGTGTAATCCTATTAATCAAATAAACATGTATATAGGAAGCATTGGGTGTTGTTGGTCTTGCATCCTCACAAAGGCTTTGCATATTGGATTGACCCATTGCATGGGCAACAAAATGAAGATATTGAGCTTTTAATTGATATGTAAGTAGTTCCATGTTAATTTATAAAAAAATAACTCTTACATTATGATATTGATTCTATTTTTTGTATGTAGGAGTTATACTCTAAAATATGCTAATTTGGAACAGAACAAGCCAAGAAAAAAAACCTTTATGGCACATCGTCAAGGTAAAATCTTTGTTTTTCATTTATTACTTATAATGTTAATGAAAAATATTATTAGTGTCATATTCTTTGTGATTTGCAGTGTCCAAGCAACCCAAAATCCATCATGTCTGGATATTACGTTTTGAGGTTTATGTTGGAGATAATATTAAGAAGAAGTCATAGTGTTCCAAAGATCGTACGTCCCTTGACTTATCTAAATAAATTTGTTATTTTTAATCAATATAATACAAATTAGCGATTTTACTTTTCAGTGGTACGGTAAAAAGCATACTTACTCACTCGATGAAATTGATGAAATTCGAAAGGAGTGGTTAGAATATTTACTTCAACTCGTCTTTTAGGTAAGAATTAAATTTTGTGTTGAGTATATAGGATAATACTCAAACATCATACTTGTTTACATTCTTTCATTTGAAAAGTTTTTATGTTTGATTATATAAGATTTGATTTTTTTGTATTTGTTTTTTTTTACAGATATTTGGCTACTTTTGAAAGTTTTTGGTTATGAAGCCTCCAAGAAAAGTGAAGTAAGAGTGTCTAGCTAGATTTTAATATGTTGGGTTTCAATGCATTTGAGTAATATGATCAAACATCGTAAGACATGCTTGTTGACATTTTTATTATCTTTAGAAATACGAGTTATACATTTTGGATATGGTCTTGGACACATTTTTTGACTTATTAATGAGAATATTTGTGTTTTGATTGCATTGAGTTGTGTTCGAATGATATCAACTATCACATATCGTATTTATACACATGTGATGTATATATAAAAATGAAAAAAGGCTTGGAAATTTCACATAGATCAAATACCTCGGATGACACATTTCGGGGGTATAATTTTCTTATAATTTGGAAATATTTTCAAAACAAATACCCCGGATATTTACATCACATATAGCCTGGATATTAATCTGGAATATAAACCACCAAATATACCGGACTATAAAAAACTATATATACCGGATGTATATCCGAGCTATAAGAAATCTAATACCACGGACAAGTGCACATAAAATATATCGGATATATCAAACAATATATATACCGGATGTCAATCCGCCGTATAATTTTCAAATATACCGGATAAGTTCCAATTATATACGCCGGATATTAACATATCCGGCGTATATTATCCTTAATACACCGGATATATCAAACAGTTTATACGTCGGATATCTGTAATCCGGAGTATATACTACCTAATACGCCGGATATAGTAAATATTATATACACCGGATATACATATATCCGGTGTATATAATACCAAATACACCGGATATTTAAATACACGAAAAATTCCTGGTTTTTTGTCCAGAGTATATACGCCGGACATAAAAAATAAACGCCCGGTGTATATACTCATCAACCTATTACGTCGCTGACTTTTATGCCGGTTGGGGTCCGGTGTATATGGCCTCAAATATCCGGGATATTTGACCTTTTTTGTAGTAGTATCATCCATAAACACTTCCATGATGTTTTCAATATATTCAGAAAAGATAGCCATCATACACCTTTGAAAGGTGGTGGGTGCATTACACAACCCAAATGACATTCTCCTATATGCAAATGTACCCCAAGGACATGTGAATGTAGTTTTCTCTTGGTCACCAGGGTGGATAGGGATTTGGAAGAATCCGCTATAACCATCTAAGTAACAAAAGTGTGAATGTTGAGCTAATCTCTCTAGCATTTGGTCGATGAAAGGAACAGGGAAGTGATCTTTCCTAGAGGCCACATTTAGTTTCCTATAGTCTATACACATCCTCCATCCCGTAACCGTCCTAGTAGGGATTAGTTCATTATTCTCATTAGTCACTACGGTCATCCCACCCTTCTTAGGAACCACATGCATGGGACTAACCCATTTACTATCTGAAATCGGGAAAATGATTCCCGTATCTAGCAATTTAAGGATCTCTTTCTTTACTACTTCTTTCATGATAGGGTTTAGTCTTCTTTGAGGTTCAATTGAAGGTTTATAGTTGTCTTCCATTAAGATCTTATGCATGCACAAGGAAGGCTTAATGCCAACTAAATCATCAATAGTATAGCCAATAGCTCTCCTATGCAATCTCAACTCATGCAACAATCTATTCAACTCATCATCATTCAAGCATGCATTAATAATCACCGGATAAGTAGAATTTTCACCAAGAAAAGCATATTTCAAATGAGAGGGGAGGGGTTTAAGTTCAAGCTTAGAAGGACCTTTATCGATTGGAGACGCTCCATATAATTTAGGTTGAGAAAATTCCAAAGCTATAGAAGACTCCTCAAGACTCCTTGAAGCTTGATCAACAACAAAGGCACTTTCTGGAGAAACCACGGGCAAAATTACAGCCTCTGGCAAAACCCCGGGCGTGGAATCTGAGAAGCTGGTACTTTGGATAATTTCAGAGAGTTTCACGGGACAAATCACGGCCGTGGTTCTTGGTGGAAGACCGTGATTCCTACAACTTTTCAGCACACTTTTGTGCACTTCAAATTCAGCACTTGTCTTCTTTTCCAATGCATCCAAGGCCTTGATTTCTTCATTGCAATCATCTTCAAACCCTTCCTTCGTCAAACTTAAGCTAAGAACCTTGTCTAAGGGGTTCTTGATCAAGATCGAGCTCACAACTTCTCTACATTCCTCTTGCTCGACAATGTTGGACACATCTTCACCAAGGGATGGCCACTTCATCATTGTGGATAGCTTGAACTTAATATTCTCCTCTCCTATGCTGAAGGAGAGGATTCCATTTTTGCAATCCACCAAGCATCCGGAGGTGGCTAAGAATGGCCTTCCTAGGATGATAGGAACCGGGTAGTCCACCGGGATGTCCAAAACAACGAAGTCTATTGGCACATAGAACTTCCCAAGCTGAACCAGTATGTCCTCCAAGATTCCAACGGGGTGAGTGATTGAACGGTCCACCATGTAGAGGGTCATTCTGACCGGCTTCGGCTCTCCTAGCCCAACCTTGTTGCAAAGTGCAAGCGGGATGATGCTTACACTTGCTCCAAGATCACAAAGGGCTTCATATTGCACTTCCCCCACTCTAATCGGCACACAAAAAGATCCCGGATCTCTTAGCTTAGGAGGCATCTCCTCCCTCATGGTTTGAATCAATTCCGAGGACCTCTTTGTCATCCTCTCTTCTCCATACTCCTCCAACTTCCTTTTGTTGGAGAGTATCTCTTTCAAAAATATTCCATAGGCCGGCATACCTAGAATAGCATCCATGAACGGAATGTTAATATGCAATTTAGACATAAGTTCAAGGAATTTACCGAAGTGTTTGTCCAAGCGAGCTCTTGCTCGTGATTGTGGAATGGTAGTGGTGGCTTGTATGGGGGCGGTGCCACATATGTTGGATCATCATCGTTGCTCTTTCCTCCTTTTTCTTGCAATGTCTCTTCTTCTATCACCACTTGTTTTCCCTTATCATTTCCCTTAGGTAAGGGGTCCTTCATGCTCAGCCCACTCCTTGTTGTGATGGCCAACACTTGGCCTCTTGGGTTATCCTCGGTTCTTCCGGGAAGCTTTCCCGGATCTCTATGAGCTTCACCCGCCTTTTGGAACACTTGTGCTTCTAGCACCTTTTGAGCCTTAGAAATGGAAGTCACCATGATCTCAAGACCACTCAACCTTCCAAGCAATTGCTCAAACATCATCTTGGTTCTATCCTTTAGAGGTTGAGTAAATCCGGGTGGAGGCTCTTGTGAAGCCTTAGGTGGTGGTGCTGCGCTTGTGGAAGCGGGAGGGTTCAAGGCACCATCCGGGTTAGAATAGGAAAACCCGGGATGGTTATGGTTAGGCCGGTAATTGTTGAATTGCCGGTTGTTGTTGAAGTTCCTAGGACCTTGATAATTGTTGAAGGTTCCCCTTCCCATGTAGCTCACATCTTCCTCCTTGGAGGACAAGTTTGCTTGCACTTGCACTTGAGGGCTTGCTTGATTCTTCAAAGTTGTAGCGCACAACTCCCTCAAAGACTTAAGCTCATTGTTAATTGCATCGAGCTTGTAGTTGCTCATGGTGACTTCACTCACTTCATAAACTCCCGGTTTTCTCCCATCACTCTTCCTATGGGAGTACTTCTCTATCACCAAGGCTTGCTTCTCTACAAACTCCCAAGCCTCATCCACATTCTTCTCCATGAATGTTCCACCGGAAAGCGATTGAAGCTTGAATTGGCTATCCTCATCAAGCCCCTTGAAGTATATCTCCAAAAGCTCTATCTTCGGTATACCATGGTGTGGACAATCTAGGAGGAGGTCGTTGAACCTCTCCCAAGATTTGAATAGGCTTTCTCTATCCTTCATCACGAATGCATTGATCTTCCCTCTTAACTCGGTTGTCTTGGAAGGTGGGAAGAACTTAGTCAAGAACTCGGTTGTCATCTCCTCCCAAGTACTCACACGCCCTAGTGGAATCGATTGGTACCAAGCCAAGGCTTTATCCTTAAGAGAGAAGGAAAAAGCCCTAAGCTTATGGTTGTTGTTCTCCAATCTAGGAGGCCTTAGAGTCTCCATCAAGATCTCATAGTTCATCAAGTGTTGATGAGGAGACTCTCCTTCCATCCCTCCAAATTGATCATGCCATATCATTTGTAGCACTTGAGGGCGGAGCTCATAATCATGGGTTGCGGGATCTCCTAAGTTCACACCCGGATGGTGCACTCTTTGGGCCTGATCCATACGTTGCCCTAACGTTTGTGGCTCCTCAATCATAATTGTCTCAAACCGAATATTAACCGCCGGTTGCGGTGGTGGTGGTGGAGGAGGTTGTTGACGATTAAGCTCCCTTTGCACAAGAGCTTGCCTAATCTCTTCAATTTCCCTCCTAGTTGCTTCTTGCCTCTCATTGGAAAGTCTCCTTTCATTCTCCAAGAGCTCATCTCTCAACCTAATTTGCTCTAAAGCCTCATCCAATTCAGCTTGAAGATCTCTTGCGGCCATCTCTTTCTTCTTCTTAATGCTCTTAGATCTAGCCTTAAGGGTTTTCCCCGGTTCGGGATCGAATGGAGCTAAATCCTTGCCACGAGATCTTCGCATGCACCTAAAGAATGAGAGATGTCCTGAAAATGCAAAGACACAAACCAAACAAGATCAAAAGCAACAAGAAAGACCTACACTATAAACAATCACAAAAATGACTCAATCTAGACCTAGTCCCCGGCAACGGCGCCAAAAACTTGTTACGCTAAGATTGTGACACACAAAAGTCTTAAATTTATAACTCGATATATTTTTCCTAACTCCTAGCGAACCCACGGTGTATGGGTCGTTTTGTAGTAAGGATAGTATTCCGAGGTCGAACACAAAGACTAAGGTGAAATTGAATCAAATAGTGACTATGGATAGTGTGGACCTAGTTTGAGAAAAGAGAAAGAAATAAAGAAATGGAAATCTCAATGTTTTTGGATTGGGTTTTTGGTGATCAATCAAGGATCACAAATCATGCAAGATTAACAAACAACTAAGCTAGCAACACAAATAAGCAAACACAAACACGAGATAGGTAATCAAAGAGAGAAAAGTGGATTCTAGGGGTTAGAAATTCCGGTTATAGCATTGGACTCAAGCTTCTAATCATTCCTTGGATCAACTACGGTATGTTGAGAGTGGGTGTTTCTAAATCGGGATCAATCACCAGGTAGGTCTCATGGTCCACTAGTCCGTTCCTAAGGTCTTATCACCGGGTAAGTCTCAAAGAGCCTAAGGTTAAGAATTCTACACAAACAGGATTGTTATCTAGGGATCTAACCTCTCCTTACCGGGTAAGTCTTGGGAAGGCAAGTCCTAAACATCAATCCTAGCAAACTCAATCCAATAGCGGCTTATGAGGCTCACTACTAACTAGAGTTCATCATATTCGGTGATAACACGATTTATGACATAGGTTTAGGAACTCATTTAGATAGTTTTTCCGCTCATTCATGTATGGTTTAACACTAGTTCATGACGTTTGCACTCAATTCATGTATTTTGTCGAGATAGACGTCTACACGGACTTTTGCATGATTTGTAGGTATTTTTGGAGATTTAGGAGCTTAATCGATACATTTGAGGATCGTTCCTTAAGATGACACACCTTCGGACTCATTGGGAAGCAAGCTAGGAGCTAAGGAGGACACATGGGACCTTGTTGGTGCATGCCTTGCACCAAATTGTGGCTTGATGATCCATAAAAGTATGAATCACCAAAACCACGGCCACTGGGATTTCCAAAGGCGTGGAAATAGGCCGTGGTTTTCCCTGCACAGTTG
This sequence comes from Fagopyrum homotropicum, assembly GCA_033239125.1. Taxonomy (NCBI): domain Eukaryota; kingdom Viridiplantae; phylum Streptophyta; class Magnoliopsida; order Caryophyllales; family Polygonaceae; genus Fagopyrum; species Fagopyrum homotropicum. Next base: position 52,480,632 of record BSWB01000003.1, on the reverse strand, counting down.
TGACAGCTGTCCCACGATCTTCATGGCCGACTCTTGCAATTTGTGGAGAATAAAAGGTGGTCCTGCAGGCTATTGAGGGAGACGCCATCATTCCATTCTCTTCCACACTCTCACCATTGGATTGGAGCTACTCTGGGAGAAGAAGAAACACTCTCATTTTGGGGAAGAAAAGTAGAACACACCATTTTTAGAGTTTTCATAGTTTCTAGAGTGATTTTGAGCAACTTTGGTTGAAGACATTTGCAAGGTTTTGTAAGGAACGGATTGGACCTTCTTTTGAAGGGTTGTAAGTCTTTCTTAACATACATTCAGCTTGGTTTTCTTTGTTCTACTTGTTCATCTCTATTTCACTTCATTTACTTGCCATGGAAGCCTTGAATGTATGCTTATTGAGTTTGATTGTTAAGATGCTTGTTGTTGGCTAAATAGATGCGATTCTAGGGTAAGGAAATGATGGTTATGGCTTCGACTATGATAGGATAGACTTAAAAGTACCTTTGGATGAATTGTTTGCTCGAACCTAGCCTCTGTTGTAAATCACGGCCTGTTCTAGTAGGTTCCACGGCCGTGGGTTTGATGAACTGACCGTGATTTCTGTCTGACTTGCTTGCATTGATAAATCTGAATGTTAGGTTGTTAGATTGTTGAAATCCTAGTGTTTGTTGAGCTAAATCCATCCTAGGGTGACCTAGTGTTAGCAACTAAGTGTTAGAGGAGACCTACCCGGTGATTCTTGCTCTTAGATACCAAAGATGACGAACTCTAGGTAGTAGTGAGCCTCATAAGCCGCTATAGGATCGAGTGTGCTAGGATTGATGTTTAGGACTTACCTTCCCGAGACTTACCCGGTAAGGAGAGGTTAGGTCCCTAGATAGCAATACGGTTTGTGTAGATTTCCCAACCCTAGGCTCCTAGAGACTTACCCGGTAATAGGACCTTAGTTGCGGGATTAGGGGATCATGAGACCTACCCGGTGATTGGTTCCATTTGAGAAACATCCTTTCCCAACATACCATAGTTGATCCAAGGAATTACTAGATAGCTTGAGTCCTATGCAATAACCGGAATTTCTAACCCCTAAAATCCGCTTTTCTCTCTTTATTACCTATCTCGTGTTTGTGTTTGTTTATTTGCCTTGCTAGCTTAGTTATTTGTTAAATCTTGCATGATTTGTGATCTTTGATTGATCACCACAATACCAATCCAAAAACATTGAGATTTTCATTTCTTTATTTCTTTCTCCTTTCTTAGCTTAGATCTTCACTATCCTTAGTCACTATTGATTCAATTTCACCTTAGTCTTTGTGTTCGACCTCGTAATACTATCCTTACTACAAAACGACCCATATAATGTGGGTTCGCTAGAAGTTATGAAAAATATATCGAGTTATAAATTAAAGACTTTTGCGTGCATCAATTCCTAGACGTAACAAGTTTTTGGCGCCGTTGCCGGGGACTAGGTCTAGATTAAGTCATTTTTGTGATTGTCTATAGTGTAGGTCTTTCTTGTTGCTTTTGATCTTGTTTGGTTTGTGTCTTTGCATTTTCAGGACATCTCTCATTCTTTAGGTGCATGTCAAGATCTCGTGGCAAGGATTTAGCTCCATTCGATCCCGAACCGGAGAAAACCCTTAAAGCTAGATCTAAGAGCATTAAGAAGAAGAAGGAGATGGCCGCAAGAGATCTTCAAGCTGAGTTGGATGAGGCTTTAGAGCAAATTAGGTTAAGAGATGAGCTCTTGGAGAATGAAAGGAGACTTGCCAATGAGAGGCAAGAAACAACTAGGAGGGAGATTGAAGAGATTAGGCAAGCTCTTGTGCAAAGAGAGCTTAATCGTCAACAACCTCCTCCACCACAACCGCAGCCGGCAGTTAATATTCGGTTTGAGCCGATAATGATTGAGGAGCCACAAACGTTAGGGAAACGTATGGATCCGGCTCAAAGAGTGCACCGTCCGGGTGTGAACTTAGGAGATCCCGCACCCCATGATTATGAGCTCCGCCCTCAAGTGCGACAAATGATCCGGCATAATCAATTTGGAGGGATGGAAGGAGAGTCCCCTCATCAACATTTGATGAACTACGAGATATTGATGGAGACTCTAAGGCTGCCTAGGTTGGAGAACAACAACCATAAGCTTAGGGCTTTTTCCATCTCACTTAAGGATAAGGCCTTGGCTTGGTACCAATCAATTCCACTAGGGCAAGTAAGTACTTGGGAGGAAATGACAACCGAGTTCTTGACAAACTTCTTCCCACCTTCCAAAACTACCGAGCTAAGAGGGAAGATCAATGCCTTTGTAATGAAGGATAGAGAAAGCCTATTCAAGTCTTGGGAGAGGTTCAAAGACCTTCTCCTAGATTGTCCACACCATGGTATACCGAAAATAGAGCTTTTGGAGATCCACTTCAAGGGACTTGATGAAGATAGCAAATTCAAGCTTCAATCTCTTTCCGGTGGGACTTTAATGGAAAAGAATGTGGATGAAGCTTGGGAGTTTTTTGAGAAACAAGCTTTGGTGATTGAAAAATACTCCCATAGGAAGAGTGATGGGAGGAAAGCGGGAGAATATGAGGTGAGTGAAGTCACCATGAGTAATTTCAAGCTTGATGCAATCAACAATGAGCTTAAGTCTTTGAGGGAGTTGTGTGCTACAACTTTGAAGAGTCAAGCAATCCCTCAAGTGCAAGTGCAAGCAAACTTGTCTTCCAAGGAGGAAGATGTGAACTACATGGGAAGGGGAAACTACAACAACTATCATGGCCAAGGAACTTCAACAACAACAACCGGCAATTCAACAATTATTGGCCTAACCACAACTATCCCGGGTTTTCCTATTCTAACCCGGATGGAGCCTTGAACCCTCCCGCTCCCACAAGCACAGCTCCACCACCTAAGGCTTCACAAGAACCTCCGCCCGGATTAACTCAACCTCCAAAGGATAGAACCGAGCTGATGTTTGAGCAATTGCTTGGAAGGTTGAGTGGTCTTTAGAGCACGGTGACTTCCATTTCTAAGGCTCAAAAGGTGTTGGAAGAACAAGTGTTCCAAAAGGCGGGTGAAGCTCATAGAGATCCGGGAAAGCTTCCCGGAAGAACCAAAGATAACCAAGGAGGCCAAGTGTTGGCCATCACTACAAGGAGTGGGCTGAGCATGAAGGATCCCTTACCTAAGGGAAATGATAAAGGGAAGCAAGTGGTGATAGATCTCCATTGCAAGAAGATGGAGGCAAGAGCAAGGATGATGAGCCAACATATGTGGCACCACCTCCATACAAGCCACCACTACCATTCCCACAATCACGAGCAAGAGCTTGCTTGGACAAGCACTTCGGTAAATTCCTTGAACTTATGTCTAAATTGCATATTAACATTCCGTTCATGGATGCTATTCTAGGAATGCCGGCATATGGCAAGTTTTTGAAGGAAATACTCTCCAACAAGAGGAAGTTGGAGGAGTATGGGGAAGTGAGAATGATAAAGAGATCCTCGGAGTTGATTCAAACTATGAAGGAGGAGATGCCTCCTAATCTAAGAGATCCGGGATCTTTTTGTTTGCCAATTGAAGTGGGAGAAGTATGAAGCCCTTTGTGATCTTCGGGCAAATGTAAGCATCATACCGCTTGTACTTTGCAACAAGGTTGGGCTAGGAGAGCCAAAAGCGGTCAAGATGACCCTTTACATGGCGGACCGTTCGATCACTCACCCGGTTCGAATCTTGGAGGACATACCGGTGCAACTCGGGAAGTTCTATGTGCCGATTGATTTTGTTGTCTTGGACATCCCGGCGGACTATCCGGTTCCTATCATCTTGGGGAGACCTTTCCTAGCCACTTCCGGATGTTTGGTGGATTGAAAAAATGGAATTCTCTCCTTCAACATTGGAGAAGAGAATATCAAGTTCAAATTATCCACAATGATGAAAGGGCCAGGCCTTGGTGAAGATGTGTTTAACATTGTCGAGCAAGAGGAGTCTAGAGAAGTTGTGAGCTCGATCTTGATCAAGGACCCCTTGGAAAAGGTTCTTAGCTTGAGTTTGATGGATGAAGGAGTTGAGGAGGCTTGCAATGAAGAAATCAAGGCTTTGGATGCATTGGAAAAGGAGACAAGAGCTGAATTTGAAGCACACGAAGGTGTGCTGAATTCCTGTAGAAATCACGGCCTGGGGGGAAGAACCACGCCCGTGGAATGTCCCGTGGAACTCTATGGAATGCTCAAAAAGACTAGCTTTGCAATTTCCACGGCCGTGGTTGTGCCAGAGCCCGTGATTTTGCCCGTGGTTTTTCCAGAAACTGCATTGGTTGTTGATCAAGCTTCAAGGAGCTTTGGGGAGTCTTCCATGGCCTTGGATTCATCTCAACCAACATTGTATGGAGCGTCTCCAACGGATAAAGGTCCTCCTAAACTTGAACTTAAACCCCTCCCCTCTCATCTTAAGTATGCTTTTCTTGGTGAAGATTCTACTTATCCGGTGATTGTTAATGAATGCTTGAATGATGATGAGTTGAGTAGATTGTTGCATGAATTGAGATTGCATAGGAAGGCTATTGGCTATACCATTGATGATATAGTTCGCATTAAACCTTCTTTGTGCATGCATAAGATCTTAATGGAAGATAATCATAAACCCTCAATTGAACCTCAAAGAAGACTAAACCCCATCATGAAAGAAATTGCTAGATGCGGGAATCATTTTTCTGATTTCGGATAGTAAATGGGTTAGTCCCGTGCATGTGGTTCCTAAGAAGGGGGGGATGACCGTAGTGACTAATGAGAATAATGAACTAATCCCAACTAGAACGGTTACGGGATGGAGGATGTGTATAGACTATAGGAAACTAAATGTGGCCTCTATGAAAGATCACTTCCCTCTTCCCTTTATTGACCAAATGCTAGAGAGACTAGCTCAACATTCTCACTTTTGCTACTTAGATGGTTATAGTGGATTCTTTCAAATCCCTATCCACCCCGATGATCAAGAGAAAACTACATTCACATGTCCTTGGGGTACATTTGCATATAGGAGAATGCCATTTGGGTTGTGTAATGCACCCGCCATCTTTCAAAGGTGTGTGATGGTTATCTTTTCTGAATATATTGAAAACATCATGGAAGTATTTATGGATGATTTCTCTGTTTATGGATCTTCATTTGATGAATGTTTAGCTAACTTGTCCTTGGTGTTAAAAAGATGTAAGGAGACTAATCTAGTCTTGGATTGGGAGAAATGCCACTTCATGGTAAGTAAAGGCATTGTGTTGGGACATTTGGTGTCCAACCGAGGCATTGAGGTTGATAGGGCTAAGATAGCGACAATAGAAAAGTTGCCACCACCTACCTCGGTGAAGGGGGTAAGGAGTTTTATAGGGCATGCCGGTTTTTACCGGAGATTCATTAAAGATTTCTCTAAGATTTCAAGCCTATTACTAACCTATTAATGAAAGATGTTGACTTTGTTTTCTCCAAGGATTGCCTTGAAGCTTTTTGTAGGTTGAAGAATGCTTTGATCACCGCTCCTATCATGCAACCTCCGGATTGGAGTTTACCGTTTGAGATCATGTGTGACGCGAGTGATGTAGCCGTTGGAGCTGTTTTGGGGCAAAGGAAAGATGGGCTTACACATGCCATCTATTATGCTAGCAAGATGCTAGATGATGCCCAACTCAATTATGGTACCACCGAGAAGGAGTTGCTAGCGGTTGTGTATGCATTTGAGAAGTTCCGCTCGTATCTTGTTGGAGCGAAGGTCATTGTGTATACGGATCATGCTGCGATCTGTTATCTCCTTACAAAGAAGGATGCCAAGCCTCGTTTGATTTGGTGGATCCTTCCTGTTCAAGAGTTTGACTTGGAAATCCGGGATAAGAAAGGGTCCGGAAATTCTGTGGCGGGCCACCTTAGTAGACTCCCACTGTTGGAGATTGAAAGAGATGACATCCCGATTGATGACTCATTCCGGGATGAGCAATTGCAAATGGTGGAGGATTGCTTGCTTCAAGTTTCCAAGGGAAATGAGCTATGGTATGCCGACATTGTGAACTATCTTGTCTGTGAGGAGGTGCCACCCGGTTTATCCTATGCCCAAAGGAAGAAATTCTTCAAAGATGCGAGGCATTACTATTGGAGTGAACCGCTTTTGTTCAAGAGAGGGCCGGATGGAGTCTTTAAAAGATGCATACCGGAGGATGAGGTGGAGAGTGTGATCAGCCATTGTCATTCCTTGCCATGTGGAGGCCATGCTAGTTCACACAAGACATGTGCAAAGGTGTTGCAATCCGGGTTTTATTGGCCGAGTTTGTTCAACGACGTGCAGAATTTTGTGGTAGCTTGTGATGCTTGCCAAAGGACGGGCAACATCTCAAGGAGGAATGAGATGCCCTTGAACAACATACAAGCAGTGGAGATATTTGATGTGTGGGGTGTGGACTTCTGTTCGCCTCGAAGCATGCGTGCAATCAAGCTTTAAATTTATAAAAACTAGAATCGAGAAAGCGAACCCGCAGTGTACGGATCGGCGTAGTAAAGTAAGAATTCCAGAGTGTCGAACTCAGGGATTTTGGGGGAACAAATTCAGTTCGCAATCGTCAAGCAAGTAAATATAATAAGCTTTGCAAATATTGGGAAAACAGCAACCCTAAAGATCCAGGTCTCTAATTGTGGCAATCGATTCAAGATATACAAAAGAACTAAGGACAGAGTCAAGATTTGCAAAGGTATGCTAAGGTAAAGCAATGTACGATGAAGTTCCCAGACTTTATATGACTTATCTAAAGACACTCTCGATAAAGGTTATTGAGGCTTCAGTATAGAAAGGATCTAAAGACAAGAATTAATATCAAATACCCAAACTTGTAACCAAGGATCAAGATGAACTAAAACGATTAAGGTTATGACACTCGAAATCGAAGTAGAGGTTGTTGAGGCTTCACTACTACCTAGAAAAAGGCAAACCTAGACTAGATTAAAGCTAATCTTTAACCTTAGATCAAAGTTAAAGCAAAGTTCGTAAACTAGGGTAAATCACGGACAGATCTTGAGTTCCACGGCCGTGGAAGTTCAAGAACAGACCGTGATTTTGGTTCGTCGACGAGATCTCTCTAACTCTCAGGGTCTAATCAATTTACGATCGATCTATCATAATCTAAGCCACAACTATCAACCCTTCACCTTAGAATTTCTAAAGGGTTTTAGCCAATAACCATTATCATGATATCACAATTCAATTTAAGAAGAATGAAAGATGAAAACCTTCGAAAACTCAAATATAACTCAAAGTCAATCTCAAATCCGAAATACAAATCAGAATATTCAATGGATTCGGAATAGAACATAAACCCTCACAAACCCTAAGGTAAGTATGAACTACGGGATGTCAATCCGTCTTCAATAACAAAACCCTAGAAAAAGGCACAACTTCCGCCACACACACTTCCGAAATCCCAATTGACGGCGCTTTCGCTAGTTCCTTCCCTAAGCCGTCCTCCGCAGGGCTAAGCGATAAGCGTCCTTGTAAGCAAAGTCTAAGCGTATACGAAGATCTCCGGCTAAAGCGTGATGTCCAAAACTTCTCTCCTCTAGCCTTTTTATAAGAAAGGATAAAATAACCGTCCGGTCCATTGCGTAAATAATCGTGGCAATAATTAGTTCGTCAAAAGATTGCCTAAATCACGGTCTCAAGGGGTTCCACGACCGTGGTTTAGGGCGTGGAATGGATTACGGTCTCACATGATTTCCACGACCGTACTTTTGACCGTGTAACTCTTTGGAATGCTCCACGCTCATGATGCCAAGATCCACGGCCGTGGTTTAGAGCGTGGATTCCTCTACGGCCGTATTTTAGGGCGTGGAGGTGGAAATTGCTTGTGATTTCCTTTGTGTCGTGCCATTCCTCATCCTAGCATCTCCTTTGGCTTCTTTGATGTGTTCCTAATCCTTGGATGTGCTCAAATCCTCTCCTATCTCTCTCAAATGGTTCGGTTTTAGCTCTTATTCACCTATAATCAACACAAAGCAAATGTAGACTCCATATCGAAAATATAGATAAACAAGCTAGCTAATGCTTCAATGCCTCATCAATGAACACTATAATGGATGAAAAACAACTATAAAAATTGCCTAGAATATCGCAATATTTCATGCTAACAAAATACCCCATACTTGCTACTTGCTTGTCCCCAAGCAAGGTCTTTTGAAAGCTTAGAACATAAGTTAGGATGAAATATGCATGCATACTCAAAAACAAAACATCTTTTAGGTAAATGTGCTTCTAATCGATAGATCATTCTCAAACCTTGCTTCATTCATTCTTGAAACTCTCGTATACATAACCAAAGAATGTAGAGGAAAGAAACATCATGAATTGGTTAAACTTCAATCTGAACATCATAACCTTCAAGCATTATCAAAATCAAGCATAAGAAATTTCAATTTAGATAACCAAGTCAAATAACATTCTTTTGATCTTAAGGACTTTTAAAGAAGGTCTAGAATGCGGAAGGGAGGGAAAACTTATAAGGAGTGTGGTGCATGAATCCGGGAAAGTGGACAACTAACTCTTTTCTTTTTATTTCGAATTGCAACACCATCAACTTTGAGCTTTGCTCTCTTCGTTTCACATCATTTTTCGACTTTACTTTTGGAGTTATGGACAGAGGTGCACAAAAACTGAAGCCTAGGAGTTTGGCGTTTCTCAATTTCGAGATGCCTCAAACCCTTGATGCACATACCATAATCCGTTAGGAATATCGCTCAATCTGACTTTGGCGAGACACAAACACCCGGCTATGTGAATGGTGCCGAATTACTCATCGTCATGATTGACTTCCCCAAACCTATTATTTCTATTCTTTGAATGCAAGCAATTGCTTTCATGGCCCTCCCACATCAAACATGCCAAAACTTAACTCCTTCAAATTCCCGGATAGGTAAGGGAGGCAATTATTTCATTGAGGGGCTAGATGAACAAATAAAGGAGAAAGAAAGGTCGAATTGCCTTAATCATTTCATAAAGAAGTATAAGAACTTATCATGTGATTTCAACTTCGATTTCTCAATATGATTTAGGTAAAACTCTTCACATTCAATTCCTTTTCAATTCATTATTCGTTTAGGCATACAATTGTCATCAAAAACTCAATTCATAAGTAGTGATTATCATAGAAATCATCTCAATTCTTAGAAGCATAAAACCTTTTAGAATTTTCAAAATTTTTCAATTTTTATGGGTTTTTCAAAAGCTTTTTCATGCAATGCCATAATGAAACGTGTGACAATGAAATGAAACATGCAAAGTGTTCTCAATCAAGGCAAGCAAAGTGAGTAGAGTTATTAAAAACGATAGTCACACCTCACCCCATACTTGAGACAAACATTGTCCCTAATGTTCAAAAAGAAATAAAGAAAAGAAAGAAAGAAAAATGAACTCACAAGACGGCGGTGGAGCGGCTAAAACAGTTAATCGTGCATGACCATCACTGAGGTGGAGGCGGTGGTGGAAACGGGAAGAAGCTGGAGTCGAAGTTCCGCCCAAACTACTAGCGGTAGATGTCCCTCATCATCCTGTCGTGCTCATCAGCTCGGACATGTCTAGCGTCCTGCCGGATCTCCAAGTCTCCTACTCTGTCGGAGAGGTCTGCAGCCCAGTCCGGCAGCTACTCATACCACCCTGGTGGCTGGCTGTACCAAGCCGGTGCATCTTGTGGAGCTGGTGCCGATGGCGGCTGTGCATACCATGTCGGTGGAGCTCCTATCCACTCCGGCTGTGATCTATACCAATCGGGAGGGGTCTCCATCCATGTCAGCCTCTCACTCACGCTAGCACGGTGAGAGGAAGAGGGTCCTCAATGTCCAGCTGGTTGTGGTGAGCGTCTGGGAGGGTCAGGGAAATGTGCCGGCTGATCCGGGAAAGTGCCAAAGTCATGCTCCTCACCTCCTCCCTCAAAACTATCACCTCCTCCTCTCTTCTCCTCCTCAGCTGCAACCGATACCTCATCAAGGACGTAAGGAGGTGCTACCAATCTATTCGCATGCATAGCAGCGAATGTCTCCTTCCAATTATGGTGTCCAGCCATAATGGAATACTCAGGAAGCCATGCAACACCTCTACCTCCTCTATCCTCCCAAGGCATGGCAGCGGTAGGTGGACCTCTATGCCTAGGGAAGATCAAACCTCTAGTCATGAGGCTCTAAAGACCCAACGGCCTCGCCGCTATCCTAATGCAGGCAGAAAAATCTATCCCTAACTGTCTAGCAATGTGGGTGACCATCCCACCATATCCAATATTCTCAACCCTCTTGTTCTTGAGCTCACTCATGGTGGAAGCTAAGAGGGTAGCACAGTCAGCAGGTCTACCGTGCAACATAGCATACAAAAGAAACAACTCATCCGTCTTAATCTTCTAAGGAGTCTCGGTCCTAGGGAAAAGACACTCAGAAAGTACTCTATGGGCTATCTTCAAGGCTTAGTGATAGATAAGCTTAGCCTTGGTATCAGTAGGTTGCCAGCGGTCCTTGCTGGCATAGATCATAGCAATCTCTTCCCAGAAATCCTTAGTGTATACGCCGCTAGGAAAACGACCATTGGAGGTCTCTTGGAACCCAAAGAAGGCTCCGAACTCTAAGATCGAGAACTCGTAGTTCTCCTCCATCAGCCGAAAGGAAAATGTCCTATCCATGTGACTATGCTCAAAAGAGATCACAAACTCTCTAGTAATCTCCTCATAAGCATCTTCCCTAATAGCGGAGAAGACGATCAAGCCTGCTCTATCTAGCAACCAAGTAAGGTCATTCACCACATTCAGTGGCTCTAACTCCTCAATAACTAAGTAACGCGGTCCTATGACCGGCCTCTTCTCGATCCTTTCTAAGGCATCGAGGTAATCCTCATGGATATTTGGGATTCTAGGGGGTGGGGGTGATGGTGGTTCACTAGGAGGTACTTGGGAGGAGGAAGCATCACCTTTCCTTTTCTTGCTTCTAGTGGACATTCTCCTAATCAAATCCATTTCAGTCAAAAAATCACGGTCTGTTCTACAGATTCCACGGCCGTGGTTTACCCAGAGACCGTGATTTGGCTCTGAATTTCTCAAAACTCAATCAATCAACACCAAATTCACCAAACAACAGCCCTAGACTAATTCCAATCCAATTCCAATCAGTTCTCCTAAAAATTCTTGCAAAAACTGAGCCAAATCGACAAAGTAAAGGAAGAGAAGAAAACCTAGGTTTTGGATTCTTAAAATCCTAAATCCGTCTTCTCCAGTGATTGTCCACTTGAATTGTTGCTGGGATCTTGTAGATGGTTGAATTTGCTTCACTTTAGGCTCAAGAATCGTTCGAAACGATTAACGAACAAAGATTTGAGAGAGGGGACGATTTACGGCTGTTAGGGTTGTGGAAAAGAGGGGTTGTGGTGTTCTTTGTGAAGGAATGTGGTTTATATAGTGGCCGTAAAAAATTTTGAAAATCACGGTCACTCGGGGGTTTCCACGGCCGTGGAAATGTATGGAACCGTGGTTTTGGTGATTTTTCTCAGGCTTTTGCAAATTACGGTCTCAGAGGGTTCCACGACCGTGGTTTAGGGCGTGGAACTCTGTGTAATGTGCCAAAGTCCAAGTTTCGTCAATTTCCTTCAACTTTTTCCTCTCCCTTGCCTATTACATTGCTCCTACATCCAAAAACACAACATACCAGAAGGTATCGAAGGCAAAATAAAACAAAAAACGTCTAAACTAATCTAATCTACGAATGAAAAACAAAAACATAAGTGCAATACTTTGGGTTGCCTCCCAAGAAGCGCTTGTTTAAGGTCCGTAGCTAGATCGTACTTGAACTTATTCGAGTGCGGTAGGCGCGAACTCTTCAGCTTGGAGTTCCGGTGAGTACTTCTTGAGTCGTTGACCGTTCACCTTGAATCTTCCGCCCTTTTCACCCCATACTTCAACTGCACCATGGGGAAAAACATGTTTGATTAGATAAGGTCCGGTCCAACGAGATTTAAGCTTACCTGGAAAGAGACGAAGTCTTGAATTGAAGAGGAGAACTTGATCTCCTTCTTTGAGGTCTTTTGGAATGATATGCTTATCATGTCAACGCTTCGCTCTTTCTTTATAGATCTTGGCGTTTTTGTAGGCGTTTAAGCGAAGTTCTTCAAGCTCATTGAGGTCCAAGAGGCGCTTATCGCCCGCTTCCTTTACGCTGACGTTCAACCACTTTATTGCCCAATACGCCTTATGTTCCAGCTCTACCGGCAAGTGACAAGATTTCCCATACACAAGGTTGTATGGTGTCGTTCCTATGGGGGTCTTATATGCAGTCCGGTATGCCCATAATGCATCATCTAGGTTCAAAGACCAATCCTTCCTTGTCCTTGAAACCGTCTTCTCTAGGATTCCTTTAATCTCCCGGTTTAAGATCTCCACTTGTCCACTCGTTTGTGGATGGTAAGGGGTGGCAATCTTGTGAGTCACCCCATACTTAGCTAGTAAAGCTTTGAATCGTCGGGCAATGAAGTGAGAGCCTCCATCACTAATGATAGTTCGTGGTGTCCCAAATCGTGGGAAAATGGTCTTGTTAAAGAACTTAACCACAACCATGACATCATTAGTAGGAGAGGCAATTGCTTCAACCCATCTCGAAACATAATCTACAGCTAGAAGTATGTATTAGTTTCCACAAGATGATGGGAAAGGTCCCATAAAGTCTACTCCCCAAACGTCAAAGATCTCTACCTCCTAAATATTGTGAAGAGGCATTTCGTTTCTCCTAGATATGTTCCCTGTTCTTTGACAAACATCGCAGCAGGAAACAAAGGTTTGCACATCTTTAAATAAAGTAGTCCAAAAGAATCCAGATTGCAATACCTTAGCGCTAGTCTTGTTCGAGCTAGCGTGTCCTCCACAAGGTAGTGAATGACAATGACGGATGACACTTTGCATCTCGTCTTCCGGCAAATATCGTCGAATGATGCCGTCAGGACCTCTCTTGAAGAGGAGAGGTTCATTCGAAAAGTATTCCCGGACATCCTTAAAGAACTTCTTTCTTTGTGCATAGGATAATCCGGGTGGTAATTCCTGGCAAACCAAATAGTTAACAAAATCAGCAAACCATGGTTCATTACCTTTACTAATCTTGTCGATGCACTCCTCTATTATGTGTAAATGCTTGTCTGGAAAGGAGTCGTCTATGGGTAGATGGTCGTCCTCTAGATGTGGTAGACGACTCAAATGATCCGCAACATAATTTTCCGAACCCTTCTTGTCACGGATCTCTATATCGAATTCTTGTAGGAGAAGAATCCATCTAATTAGCCTTGGTTTGGCATCCTTCTTTGCAAGTAGATACCGGATCGCAACATGATCCGTGTATACAATCACCTTTGTACCTACAAGATAAGAACGAAACTTTTCAAATGCATATACAATTGCTAAAAATTCTTTTTCGGTAGTGGCGTAGTTGAGCTGCGCTTCGTCTAGCGTCTTGCTAGCATAGTTAGATAGTGTGGGTTCGTCCTTCCTTCTTTTGCCCAAGCACAGCTCCTATAGCTACGTCACTTGCATCACACATAACCTTGAATGGAAGATTCCAATCCGGAGGTTGAATGATCGGGGCTGAGATTAGAGCTTCCCGAATCTTATTAAACGCATCTAAACACTCCTGCGAGAAATCAAAAACTGCATCTTTCATCAATAGATTAGTAAGCGGTTTTGATATCTTAGAGAAATCCTTTATAAAGCGTCTATAAAATCTAGCATGTCCTAGAAAACTTCTTATCCCTTTCACCGAAGATGGGGGAGGGAGCTTTTCTATAGTCTCTATCTTAGCCTTATCTACTTCAATCCCTCTACTAGAGATCAAGTGTCCTAATACAATGCCTTCTCTCACCATAAATTGACACTTGTTCCAATTAAGAACTAGGTTAGTGTCTTCACACCTTTGTAGCACAAGAGCAAGGTTAGAAAGACAATTATCGAAAGAGGAACCATAAACAGAAAAGTCGTCCATGAAAACCTCCATGATTTCCTCTATGTACTCCGAGAAGATAGCCATCATGCACCTTTGAAAGGTGGCTGGGGCGTTGCAAAGCCCGAACGGCATTCTCCTATAAGCAAACGTACCCCACGGGCACGTGAATGTGGTCTTCTCTTGATCGTCCGGATGTATTGGGATCTGAAAGAAACCACTATAACCGTCAAGATAACATAAATGTGAGTGTTGTGCTAACCTCTCAAGCATTTGGTCGATGAATGGTAATGGGAAGTGATCCTTCCTCGTTGCGTTGTTTAGCTTGAGGTAGTCTATGCACATCCTCCATCCCGTCACGGTTTGTGTAGGAATGAGCTCATTGTTCTTGTTGGTGATGATTGTCATTCCTCCTTTCTTTGGGACAACTTGTACGGGACTCGCCCACTTGCTATCGGAGATAGGGTAGATGATACCTGCATCAAGTAGTTTAAGAATTTCCTTCTTGACAACCTCCTTCATGGTCGGATTTAACCGCCTTTGAGGTTGTCGCGAAGTTCTAAAATCTTCTTCCATTAGGATCTTATGCATGCATAGTGAAGGTTTAATTCCTACTAGATCCTCTATAGTATAACCTAAAGCTTTCCTATGTTTCTTAAGAACAACCATAAGCTTACTATGTTCATCTATACTTAGATCGGAACTAACAATTACCGGAAAGGTAGAATTAGGTCCTAGAAATGCGTACCTTAGATGTACAGGAAGTGGTTTCAATTCCATCACTATTGGACTCTCTAATGGCTCTTGAGGAGTGTCCGATGTTCCCTTATAAGTTTCTAAGGGTATAGAAGTTGTTGGAGAAAAATCAAGAGAAGTGGTAGAAAGAACACAATTTTCCTCAGATTCTCCCAAAATTACGGCACCCCTGTTTCCTCCAGAGCCGTGGTTTTGGGCGTGGAAGTCAATTACGGCACCTCTGTTTGTTCCACGGCTGTGGTTTTGGCCGTGTAACTTACTGAAGTCCTCTGAATAGCTAATTACGGTCATGATGGTAGAAACCACGGTCGAGGAATAGCATGACTGGCCGTGATTCCTCACGTTTTTTGACCCATCGTAGAGTTTCTCAAACTCTTCTTCATACACTTCCTTTTGCTTTTCCAAAGCTTCAATTTCCTCATTGCATTCCTCTTTTTCCCCTATGTCCATAATGCTCATAGTGATCACCTTTTGCAAGGGATCTTTGAAGAGAATCGAACTTACTTCCTCTTTAGATAGCTCTTCGTTATGGATGTTGAATATGTCCTCTTCAAGAGCTGGTTCTTTCATCAAAGTGGAAAGAACGAACTCTACCTTTTCCTCTCCTATGTCGAAGACGAGTCTAGCATTCTTGCAATCAACCATACAACCGGATGTTGCAAGAAACGGTCTTCCGAGTATGATCGGGACCGGACTATCTGTAGGAATGTCAAGCACAACAAAATCTATAGGAACATAGAACTTACCAAGCTTGACCGGGACGTCTTCAACTATACCGACGGGACGAGTTATGGATCGATCCACCATGTATAACGTCATCTTCACCGGTTTAGGTTCGCCTAAACCGATCTTCCTGCATAAGGCAAGCGGAATGATGCTCACGCTTGCTCCTAAATCACATAATGCATCATATGTGACATCTCCCACTCCTATGGGAACACAAAATGACCCCGGATCCTTCAGCTTTGGGGGCATCTTTTCCTTCATTGTCTTAATGAGATCCGACGAATCCGAACTCATTTTGACTTCTCCAAAATCTTCTAATTTCCTCTTGTTAGAGAGGATCTCCTTTAAGAACTTTCCATAAGCTGGCGTACCTACAATTGCATCAATGAAAGGTATATTAATATGCAGTTTGCTCATGAGTTCAATAAACTTACCAAATTACTTGTCTAGACGCGCTCGTGCTCTAGATTGTGGAAATGGTAGGGGAGGTTTGTAAGCTGGAGGAGGAATGTAGATGTCTTCCTTCTCCTTCCTTTTTCCTTCTCTTTCTCGACGGGAACTTCCACAAACTTAGGTTGCGGGTCGGTGGTTGTTGCTCCGCTCCTAGTTGTGATAGCCATCACCCTTCCTTTCGGGTTATCCTCCGTCTTTCCTGGATGTTTTCCTTGATTCCTAGGAACATCCTCAGCATTGCTAAACATTTGGTTTTCTAAAACCTTTTGGGCTTTATCAACCTGAGTAATGTGACTATCAACCTTAGTGATGTGACTCTCCAATCCTTGAAGTTTTCCAAAAATTGTTTCCAGCATGGGATCGGGCTTCTCTTTCCCCGAAGTGCTTCCACTATTAGATGTTTGCCCCTGACTTTTCAAAGGAATGGAAGAAGAAGATGGTGGAGTTAGTAATTTCCTGAATTGGGATAAGAATTACCGGAATTTTGTTGTTGGTTGAAACGCCAATTGTTGTTGTTTGAACCC
Source organism: Fagopyrum homotropicum (assembly GCA_033239125.1). Taxonomy (NCBI): domain Eukaryota; kingdom Viridiplantae; phylum Streptophyta; class Magnoliopsida; order Caryophyllales; family Polygonaceae; genus Fagopyrum; species Fagopyrum homotropicum. Next base: position 52,464,215 of record BSWB01000003.1, on the reverse strand, counting down.
CTATTGTTTTTCCAATTGTTCCGGTTGTTGTTGTTGTTCTAATTGTTCCGGTTGTTGTTCCGGTTGTTGCAATTCGTATTTTCATTCCCATTGTGATTATTGTTGTTTCCTAAATAACCAACATCTTGCCCTTTATGCTTTGGAAAGTTGGCTTTGATGACTGTCTTCAATTCTTTAATCTCGGTGTTGAGAGAAAAGATTTGAGTTTGAGCAGCTTGTGTTAGCTTTGCTCCTTGCTCCACTTGATTTGCTTCTACCTTCCGGTGAGAATACTTCTCAATGACTCGGGCTTGCTTCTCAATGAAGTCCCAAGCGTCATCTTCCCTCATGTCCATGAATGTGCCACATGAAAGGGATTGGAGCTTGAATTGCGTTTCCACATCCAACCCCTTATAGTATATCTCCAATAGCTCCAATTTGGAAATGTCATGGTGTGGGCAATCCAATAGTAAATCCTGAAATCTTTCCCAAGATTGGAACAAACTTTCATTAGATCTCATAGAAAATGCATTAATCTTACCTATCAACTCTGCCGTCTTGGATGGCGGAAAGAATTTGGTGAGGAACTCCGAAGAAAGATCCTCCCATGTGTTGAGTCTTCCATTTGGAAGAGCTTGATACCAAGATAAAGATTTCCCTTTCAAAGAGAAAAAGAATGGCTTGATCTTGTAGTTGTTGGTGGTTGCATTCTTTGGCTTCATCGTCTCCATCAAGATCTCAAAATTTTGTAAATGTTGATTGGAGATTCAACACTCATTCCTCCAAACTAAATTTGCCAAACGATAGTAATAACTTGTGGGTTGAAGCTAAACCCCTGCATATCATCAACATCAAAGTTCACACCTAGACGTCATGGTTGCTGAATTGGATCCATCTTTTGGCCAAGAGTTCTTGACTCTTCATCTACACGAGCGCCTCTCGCACCCCCAGCCGGAACACGGTAATTGGCAGCCGGTCTTGGATTGTACTGATTTACATTGATCGTTGGATCAATATCTTCTCGCAGTGGCATGGAAGAGTCGCTATCCTCATCGGATGAGTTGGTTCTAACCAATCTAGCCGGTTTCGTCTTCTTCTTCTTGGAATCGCTCATCTCCAGCCTCATTTAAAGCATCATGTCCTTAAGCTCATCAATTTGTAATTGATGACGGTCCGATTCTTCCTTGCGAGTTTTCTCCCTCCATCTAAGTTGAGCTTCGGATTCCTCCAACTCTGCTTGAAGATCCCGCTCATTATTTTCAGCCATCTTTCTTTCATTGAGTTTCTTCCTCAAAGTCTTCTCAAGTTCTTGATCAAGAGGTAAGAGGTCTTTGTTATTTCTAGACCTGCGCATATACCTAAGGTAACCTGCAAATATCACTCAAAAGAGATATCAAATAACAAGAGCAAAGCTCCCAAGCTTGACAACCGATAACCGAATTCGGCCTAAACCAAATCTCCGGAAACGGCGCCAAAAACTTGTTCGCCTCGAAGCGTGCGTGCAATCAAGCTTTAAAGTTATAAAAACTAGAATCGAGCAAGCGAACCCGCAGTGTACGGATCGGCGTAGTAAAGCAAGAATTCCAGAGTGTCGAACTCAGGGATTTGGGGGGAACAAATTCAGTTCGCAATCGTCAAGCAAGTAAATATAATAAGCTTTGCAAATATTGGGAAAACAGCAACCCTAAATATCCAGGTATCTAATTGTGGCAATCGATTCAAGATATACTAAAGAACTAAGGACAGAGTCAAGAGTTGTAAAGGTATGCTAAGGTAAAGCAATGTACGATGAAGTTCCAAGACTTTATATGACTTATCTAAAGACACTCTTTATAAAGGTTGGTGAGGCTTTAGTATAGAAAGGATCTAAAGACAAGAATAATATCAAATACCCAAACTTGTAACCCAAGGATCAAGATGAACTAAAACGATTGAGGTTGTGACACTCGAAATCGAAGTAGAGGTTGTTGAGGCTTCACTACTACCTAGTAAAGGGGAAGCCTAGACTATATTAAAGCTAATCTTTAACCTTGGATCAAAGTAAAAGCAAAGTTCATAAACTAGGGTAAATCACGGGCATATCTTGAGTTCCACGGTCGTTGAAGTTCAAGAACAGACCATGATTTTGGTTCGTCGACGAGATCTCTCTAACTCTCAGGGTCCAATCAATTTACGATCGATCTATCATCATCTAAGCCACAACTATCAACCCTTCACCTTAGAATTGCTAAATGGTTTTAGCCAATAACCATTGTCATGATATCAAAATTCAATTTAAAAAAGAATGAAAGATGAAAACCTTCGAAAACTCAAATATAACTCAAAGTCAATCTCAAATCCGAAATACAAAATCGGATTATTCAATGGATTCGGAATAGAACACAAACCCTCACAAACCCTAAGGTAAGTCTGAAGAACGGGATGTCAATCCGTCTTCAATAACAAAACCCTAAAAAAAGGCGCAACTTCCGCCACACACACTTCCGAAATCCAAATTGACGGCGCTTCCGCTAGTTCCTTCCCTAAGCCGTCCTCCGTAGGGCTAAGCGATAAGCGTCCGTGTAAGCGAAGTCTAAGCATATGTGAAGATCTCCGGCTAAAGCGTGATGTCCAAAACTTCTCTCCTCTGACCTTTTTATAAGAAAGGATAAAATAACCGTCCGGTCCATTGCGTAAATAATCGTGGCAATAGTTAGTTCGTCAAAAGATTGCCTAAATCACGGTCTCAAGGGGTTCCAGGACCGTGGTTTAGGGCGTGGAATGGATTACGGTCTCACATGATTTCCACGACCGTACTTTTGACCGTGTAACTCTCTGGAATGCTCCACGCTCATGATGCCAAGATCCACGGCCGTGGTTTAGAGCGTGGATTCCTTTACGGCCGTATTTTAGGGCGTGGTGGTGGAAATTGCTTGTGATTTCCTTTGTGTCGTGTCATTCCTCATCCTAGCATCTCCTTTGGCTTCTTTGATGTGTTCCTAATCCTTGGATGTGCTCAAATCCTCTCCTATCTCTCTCAAATGGTTCGGTTTTAGCTCTTATTCACCTATAATCAACACAAAGCAAATGTAGACTCCATATCGAAAATATAGATAAACAAGCTAGTTAATGCTTCAATGCCTCATCAATGAACACTATAATGGATGAAAAACAACTAGAAAAAGTGCCTAGAATATCGCAATATTTCATGCTAACAACTTCATGGGACCATTCCCTTCTTCATGTGGCAATCTCTACATCCTATTGGCGGTGGACTATGTGTCGAGATGGGTGGAAGCAATCGCTTCTCCAACAAATGATGCCAAGGTTGTGGTACGGTTCTTCAACCGAGTGATTTTTCCTAGGTTTGGGACACCAAGGGTGATCATAAGTGATGGAAGAAAGCACTTCACCAATAGGAACTTTGGGACACTTTTGGCTAAGTATGGGGTGACTCATAAGGTGGCAACACCTTACCATCCCCAAACTAGTGGCCAAGTGGAGATCTCCAACCGGGAGATAAAAGAATCCTTGAGAAGACGGTTTCTAGGGAGAGAAAGGATTGGGCTATGAAACTCGATGATGCCTTGTGGGCATATAGAACCGCTTTCAAGACACCAATTGGCACCACTCCCTACAAGCTAGTCTATGGCAAGTCTTGCCACCTTCCGGTGGAGATGGAGCATAGAGCATATTAGGCCATTAGGTGGCTAAATTTTGACCTCAAGGAGGCCGGTGAGAAGTGATTGCTAGACATGAACGCTCTTGAGGAGATCCGGTTGGATACCTATGAAAACGCCCGGATCTACAAAGAAAGGACCAAAGGATGGCATGACAAACGTCTCATCCCAAAGCAGTTGAGTGAAGGCGACCTTGTCCTTCTCTTCAACTCAAGGCTGCGACTCTTCCCCGGAAAACTAAAGTCAAGATCGACGGGTCCTTATGTGGTAAAGAAGATCTTTCCCCATGGAGCGGTTGAGATAGGAGGGGAGCATTGTGGAGACTTTAAGGTGAATGGACACCGGTTGAAGAAGTATATCCCGGGAGCTCCGGTGGACATGATTGCCCCACTTCACCTCGAATGAGATGCCCCCGAGTTTGGTCAAGCTAATGACCTTAAAGAAGCGCTTGGTGGGAGGCAACCCATTGGTAGACATCTTTCCCTTTTTGTTTTTGTTTTGTTTTCTATTTTTCTGTTTTTATGTTTTTGTGTGTGTGATAGCATGAATTATAGTCTATATTTTGGGGTTTGTTTGGACGTTTTATCTTCAATAACCTGCATGTTTGTATGTATATTATGTGATTATATTACCATTTCATCTACCTTTGCGGGAATCTTGGTCTACACCTAGTTTTGTTGTAATCGTAGGTAAAATGGCATGTTTTGCATCAAAAAGGAGCAAAAGGAGCTATGGAGTCATTGGAGCTACATTCAGGAACATAAGGAAACATCCAGGAAGCATAGCCATGGATTAAAGATTTACTTTGGACCAGATTTGAGAAATTTCACATTCAGTTGTGATTCATCTCGGTTGACTACAGAGTCACCTCGACCGAGGTGATCCAAAGAAGTCGACTCGACCGAGGCGAACACCTGGGACGCGGCAAGAATATTTTATTCTTGGCTAAGATCTTTTATCTTTGGAAAGAGATCTTATATTTTTGGGCTTGGCTCCTAGAAGGAAGAATATATGCTAGATAATGCTATACACGCTGCATACATCCTCTTACATCCCGCATACCACCGATCGTGTTTTATACACCGCAGCAGCCATACTCCAGTTGGGAGATTTGAAGAACCTTTTTGAAGGTTGAAGGAAGAAAGTCTAAAGCTTTTATAGCTTTTTGAAGGGTTTTTGTAAGATCATCTTAGATTCCCTTCCTTGTTGTTTGTCTTGTTGGATTTCTATCCAAGGAACGCTTGTGTTTGATAATTGATTCAGTTATTGAAGCCTTTCATTAAGGTTTTCTTGTTCAATTATTCTCTTTCTTCCCATATATTTGATTAATACTTTCATGATGATGAGTGGCTAATCTCTTTGTGTGATTCTAGGGTGATTGGCTGAAGGTTGTGGGAAAAACAATGATAGAATGATCTTAATCACAATAGTACCCTGAAAGTTTGAGTCTTTAACCTTAACCCTAAGCATCTCGCTCAGTCGATGAACATCTCGGCCGGGGTGGAATTTGGCTGACCGAGGTGACTTATCTAATCCGAAACTGAGAGTTAAGTGTTAGAGTTTGCCAAATCCTATTCTTATTACACCTTTCCTGGTTCAATGCAAGCCTAGGATGAGACTTACCCGGTAATTCCTTAGTTTGTTTACCAAAGATCATAAGTGTAGGTAATGAAGGTTTATCCTTTATTGGGGTTTGAGTGTGCTTTCATCCCATCTTTGTGAGTTAGCCTGAGACTTACCCGGTAAAGGGTTGATTCTATTCCCTTAGATGGTGTGTTAGTTTGAGGTTATAAATCTTTATCTTAATTCCTTGAGACTTACCCGGTAATAGGAGTTACGGTTTTGGATTATTGAGTAGTGAGACTTACCCGGTAATCTATTCCACTTTAGTAAAACCTTCCCTATGCAAAAACCTCAGCTTTGTCCGCTTATCTTTAGATCTTGAGTTGGAACCACAACTAGATGCTTTAATCCCTAGAATTGCATGTTTCCTTTATTGATTTTTATCATCTTTGATTGTTTTAATTGTTTTGTGGTTAGTGATTGCTAAAGCTTACCGTAATTGGACTTTGTTTCACTAAGTCCCTATGATCGACCCCTGGAATTCCTTACTTTTTACTACGATTGACCCGTACACTGCGGGTTCGCATCCTTGTTTTAAGCTTACGTCTAGGGTTATAAATTTAAAGCTTGCACACACCGTTTGGAGCGAACAAGTTTTTGCCGCCGTTGCCGGGGACTTAGTCTAGACCGAGCCGGTTACGGTTTGCTTTTGGGGCACTTGCCCCCGTGTCTACTAACCACTCTACTTGAGTGACTTTTGCAGGTTCTTTCTTAGGTTTATGTGAAGAACCCGCACTGGGAAGGAAATCGTTCCTTACGATCCCAAACCAGAAAAGACATACAAACGACGCTTAAGAGAAGCGAAGATGGCCAACCAAGACAATCGCGATCTTGAGGCCGAATTGAAGGAGGCGCTAGAGCAGCTACGCCTCAGCAGGGAAGAGCTAAGGCAAGAGAAAGAAGAAACTCGCACCAGGACTGAGGCAATCGAAGCAGATATGGCAGCTTTACGAGACCAATATCAACTTCGACCAAGGGAAGACCCAGTTCCCGATGCTGGACCGATGCAGGTCCCAGTCGCTGACCCTCGACCGAGGCAGGTTCCAGTACCTGACGCCCCGGACGAGGTACTTCCACCTCGGATGCCGGTCCGAGGCGCTCTTTTTGCAGGAATCCCGCAAACCCTAGTTCAAAGGATGGACCCCAATCAACAACTGAGGCGTCCAGGAGTTAACCTAGGAGATCCAACGGACCATGACTACGAACTTCGACCGCAAGTTCTATCCATGATTCGCCAATGCCAGTTCGGAGGGCTAGAGAAGGAATCCCAACATCAACATCTTCAAAACTATGAGATCTTGATGGAGACCTTAAGACCCTCAAGGATTGAAAATAACAACTACAAGCTAAGACCTTTTTACTTTTCTTTAAAAGATAGAGCTCTTACTTGGTATCAATCTCTTCCTCCAGGAAAAATTAGCACTTGGGAGGAGATGACTACGGAATTCTTGACCAAATTCTTTCCCCCCTCTAAGACCGCTGAAATGAGAGGGAAGATCAATGCATTCATTATGAAGGACAAGGAGAGCTTGTCCAAGTCATGGGAAAGGTTCAAGGACATTCTTTTGGATTGCCCACATCATGGGATTCCAAAGATAGAGTTGTTGGAGATATACTTCAAGGGACTGGACGGAAGCACCCAGTTCAACCTCCAACTACTCTCCGCCGGTACCTTTATGGACATGGCGATTGACGAAGCTTGGGACTTCATCGAGAAGCAAGCTTTGCATATGGAAAAGTACCCATCAAGGAGCTGAAGGTGGAGTTAAAAGAGTTAACTTCCAAGAAACTTAGCCAAACAACAATCAACTCACGTCTTTGAAGAATGACGTGAAGCAATTGAAGGAACTCTTGGTTGCTCAAACCAAGAAGGAAGATCAAGGACAAAAGAACAACAACAATGGATACCGTAACAACAACAACGGTTCCCGGAACAACAACTACAACAACAACAATAGAGGATCCAACAGCAACAATTGGAGGGCGAACAACCAAAATTCTGGTAACAATCATTCAAACTCCAATTCTAACGATTCCTCTAATCCTTTCCTCTCTTCCCCTTCTTCTTCTTCTACTCCATTAAAGAGCCAGGGGCAAGGATCAAGTTCGTCTCAGCCGAAAAAGAAAGATGCAGTGCTGGAGGCTATCATGATCAAGCTTAGTGTTATGGAGACTTCTATGACTTCATTTTCGAAGGCCCAAAAGGCTTTTGAACAACAACTTGCAAGTAGGGCGAATGAAGCGCCAAGAGATCTAGGGAAGCTTCCAGCAAGGACGGAAAGCAACCCTAAGGGCCAGATCATGGCCATAACTATGAGGAGTGGACTGAAAACTGCAGATCCAGTGCCTCGGTCGGTGCCAGTACCGACGAAGACCACCTCGGTCCAGGTGCAGTCGAAGAACACTTCGGCTGAGATGCCAACCGAGGTGGAGCCACAGAAAGCGGAGGGGAAAACTGAAGTTTATGTTCCACCTCCTGCATATAAACCACCACTTCCATTCCCCCAGTCAAGGGCCAAAGCACATCTAGACAAGCACTTTGCTAAGTTCCTTGACTTGATGAATAAACTGCACATTAACATTCCTTTCCTTGATGCTATTCTAGGAATGCCCGCCTATGGGAAGTTCTTAAAGAAGATTCTATCAAGGAAGAGGAAACTGGAAGACTTTGGTGAAGTAAGGATGACATCTAAATCCTCGGAGCTTATTCAAATCATGAAGGAGAAGATGCCACCAAAATTGAGAGATCCCGGCTCATTTTGCATTCCCATTCAAGTTGGGGATGTTACTTGTGAAGCCTTATGTGATCTAGGAGCCAGCGTGAGCATCATTCCGCTAGATCTATGTGTGAAGATCGGACTTGGAGAGCCCAAACCGGTCAAGATTCGATTATACATGGCGGATTGCACCATCACCCATCCCGTGGGAATTTTGGAAGACGTTCCGGTCAAGTTAGGTAACTTCTATTTACCAATAGAATTTGTTGTACTTGACATTCCGGCAGATTATCCTGTTCCTATTATTCTTGGGAGGCCATTTCTAGCAACTTCGGGTTGCAACGTGGATTGTAAGAATGTCAAGTTGAAATTCAACATTGGTGGCGATGAAGTGGAGTTCGCATTACTTGCAGCCATCAAAGGAGAGCAGCTTAGTGATGATATCTTCAACATCTATGATGAAGAAGAATCAAGAGAATCGGTGAGCTATATCCTTATTAACGATCCACTTGAACGAGTTATTAGTTTCAGTTTAATGGAGGAAGGTATAGATGCTTCTTCTGATGCAGATATACGGAGCTTAAAAGCACTGGAAGAAGATCCAGGAGCTAAAACTGAGAAGCTAATCCAGGAGATGAAGATCTCCAGTTTCGGTTCCAGTTGTAGTACCTCGACCAAGGCACTTTCTGGACTGAGCGAGGCGACTGAAGCACATCTCGGTCAACGCCTCTGCGCCTCGACCGAGGTCGAAGGCAAGACGACTTCAATTGAGACTTCTGAAAGTCCAGTTTCTGAATCTACTCCACTGGAAGGAGGAAGCAAGGATCCCCCTCAGAAAGCGCCCCCAGTTGTGGAGCTTGAACAACTCCCAAACCACTTGAGGTATGTCTTTCTCGGACCGGATTCTACTTATCCCGTTATTGTTAGTGCTTCCCTCTCCAAATCTGAATTGTCTAAATTAATGCATGTCTTGAGAAAGCATCAAAAGGCTTTGGGTTATACTATAGATGATCTTATTGGCATTAAGCCCTCTTTCTACATGCATAGAATTCTAATGGAGGATGATCATAAGACTTCACGGGAACCTCAAAGACGGTTAAATCCGATCATGAAAGAGGTTGTGAAGAAGAAAACTCTTAAGTTGTTGGATGCAGGTATCATATATCCTATCTCGGACAGCAAATGGGTTAGCCCGGTGCATGTAGTTCCGAAGAAAGGAGGGATGACCGTTGTGACGAATAAGAACAACGAGTTGATCCCAAGCAGGACCGTTACGGGCTGGAGGGTTTGTATTGATTATAGGAAGCTGAACACGGCCACTCGGAAGGACCATTTTCCACTTCCCTTCATTGATCAAATGCTCGAACGGTTGGCCCAGCATTCATACTTTTGCTACTTAGACGGCTACAGTGGATTCTTCTAGATTCCTATCCATCCGGATGATCAGGAGAAGACCACTTTCACTTGTCCATGGGGGACATTTGCTTATAGGAGGATGCCATTTGGATTATGCAATGCACCCGCTACCTTCCAGCGATGCATGATGGCTATCTTTTCCGAGTATATAGAGGAGATCATGGAGGTATTTATGGATGATTTTTCAGTATATGGTTCCTCTTTTGATGATTGCCTATCTAACCTTTCTCTAGTGCTGAAAAGATGTGAAGACACTAATCTTGTTCTGAATTGGGAGAAGTGTCATTTTATGGTTAATGAAAGCATTGTACTAGGACACCTCGTTTCTAATCGAGGCATTGAGGTCGATCGCGCTAAGATTGAGACTATTGAGAAACTCCCTCCCCCTTGTTCTGTTAAAGGTGTGAGGAGTTTTCTCGGGCATGCAGGTTTCTACAGGAGATTCATCAAGGACTTCTCCAAGATTTCTAAACCTCTAACTAACCTCTTGAATAAAGATGTTGTTTTTGAGTTTTCGCAGGAGTGTCTTGATGCTTTTTACAGGATTAAGAAAGCGTTGATCTTCGCTCCCATTATCCAACCTCCGGATTGGACCTTGCCCTTTGAGATCATGTGTGATGCTAGTGATGTAGCCTTAGGAGCGGTGCATGGACAGAAGAAGGATGGCCGGACCACCGCCATTTACTATGCTAGCAAGACGCTAGATGTAGCACAACGCAACTACGCTACCACCGAGAAGGAGTTATTGGCGGTTGTATATGCTTTCGAGAAGTTTCGTTCTTACTTAGTAGGGGCGAAAGTCATTGTCTACACCGACCATGCAGCCATCCGTTACTTGCTGGCTAAGAAAGATGCCAAGCCACGCCTTATTCGATGGATTCTCTTGCTTCAAGAGTTTGACTTAGAGATCCGCGATAAGAAGGGATCCGAAAATTCTGTTGCGGATCACCTCAGCCGGCTACCTACATCTTCACGCGAGAAGGACGACCCACCTATAGACGATTCATTCCCCGATGAGCACTTACACTTGTTGGAGCGTTTGATAGACTTACTTACTTCACCCCACGATGGAGGTGAAGTATGGGGTGAGGGCACCTCCCATCACGTTTGAGAGACGCACTATGGTCCAGCTAGCGACCTTAAACCAAGCGCTTCTTGGGAGGCAACCCAAGGTATTGCTTTCTTTTCCCTTTTTCTAACTTAGATAGTTTTGCTTTTGCTTTGCTTTGTTTTGTTTTTGGCGTCCTAGACAGACAACAGGTGACATCTAAGGAAGGAGTACAAACCAGGAGCATAACTGGAAGGACAGAAGTTCGAGAATTTGAGAAGACGAAGTTCGACTGAGGCACATCTCGGTTGCTGTCAGAGCACCTCGACCGAGATGATTTTTGAGCAACCGAGGCGACTAGGGTTTCTGAAGATCCACCTCGGTCCGTACCACCTCGGTTTAGTCGAGACCACCTCGACCGAGGTGACAGCAGTTCCAAAAAGGGTATAAAAGCGGTGAAATTTCTCTCTCCTCACTTTACCCAACCCTCCTCGACCGCGGCAGCCCTTTCACCTTGCCTCCTCGATTCTCGCTCGTTTTCGAAGATTTTCGTTTCCAAACTGCGATTAAAGCGTGGAGGATCCCAGTGCAAGCGTAGATCTGCGAAGAAATCGAACCGAAACGGACGAACAAGGTAAAATAGAACAAAAACCCTAACCTCGCTGTTTTTGCTTCGATTTGGGCTTGGATTGCCCTACATTTGCTGAGAAATAAATTAAGTACCCCATAGGAACCAGTTGTAGTGATTTTGGGGGAAAAGAACTGGATTTTTGAGGAAATTAGATCGCGCAGTTCTTTACCTCGGTCCGGTCGTGCTATGCCTCGGCCGAGGTGTTCTTTAGTGTTGTCAGGCCGACCGAGGTGATCTGACAGAGAGAGTTTAGAAAATGAGTTCTGACAGAACGCTTGCCATTAGGGATAGATCCTCCCCTTCTCCTTCTTCCTCTTCTTCCAGACCTTATCGACCAGTGATCCACGAGCGACACCGGGTCGATTATGACCGTATAGCAGCCCGTCCAGTGATAGCACCTCACTTCCTGGACGTATCAGCCTTTGACTGTCTCCATGTGGATGGAGACCTTAGACGTATGATATCGACGGTAGGACTGGATCAGTTTATTGAGATCCACGCACCCGCCTATCTGGAGCCTACCCTAGAGTTTGTTAGCTCCTTCACCTACCTCCCCACAGAGCGTTCTGTGAAGTACCGGTTGATGAACCGGAACTTCATAGTTCCATTAGAGTATTGGAGAGACATTTTTGGTTTCCCAGCCCCGACCGTTGTTGATTTCCCTTCCCGTACTGTAACTAGGGAGTTTTGGGGTCAGATTGCTCACGTAGTTGAGCACGCAGACATATGGCACCCTGGAGACTCCAGGGAGCGCATCATATTCCACCTAGCTTTTAGGTTAGCCCACCGCATTTTCAGCGAGACGCTTCTGGCGCGTACTGAGATGCCCCAGAAGGTCCGACAGGGGGAGCTTTTTAGCCTATACTGCATGGTGACTGGAGGGATCCCCGACTTTGGCTTGATGCTGGCAGAGGATCTGCACAAGATCAAGGCCAAGGCAAAGGGGGACATCTGCTGCGAAGGACTTGTGACCCACATCGCCAGCTATCAGGATATGGATCTCAGTGCTTGCACTATGGTAGCGGCTGCCAAGCCGCTAGGCTGCAGGAGATGATTACCCGGCGGATTCTGGTTCCCCGAGGACTGACTACGCCATATGTGGCGATGCCATAGGAGCCAACTACACCACAGGGGATCAGGTGGTCAGCCCAGTTTACAGTTTATGACCCTCATTACTGGCAGACCGCTTAGGCCCCATTGATGGAGGATGCGAGAGAGGCAGCAACTACAGCAGTTGCACCAGCTGAGGAGGAGGATGAGGAGGAGACTACTGATGCTGATGATGACAGGGATGATGGAGTTCCCATGGATACAGGGACGGATACTGCCGGGACGAGTGCATCGGTTATTGATATTGATGACGATGATACTGAGCCTCCACCAGCCACATCTCCATTGAGACCTGCTAGGCGTAGAGCACACCGACACAGAGATCCAGAGGCTCACCGTCGGATCGATGATCTGACGGATCAGATGATCGATTCTTATGCCGCCTTATCACTGGATATCCGCGAGATGCAGGAGCAGCAGCATTACCAGCATATGATGGCTCAGATTCAGTTTGAGCACATCATGGGCTACCCGTTCGACCCGTCTCAGTATCCATATGTGCCACCACCACCACCACCGGATCGTGACTACTGAGAGCTGCAGGATTTTCTTTCTTATTTATTATGCAGCTCAGCTTTATGTCCGGTGAGTATTTTATTTCCTTAGACTTATTTTGACCCACTAGGGACAGTGTGTCCCAAGTATGGGGTGTTTATTGATGTATTATCTGACTCTTATGGATGTATGACTTGACTTTATATGATATTTATGTTTTATTTATGCTTCATTTTGCTTCTATATGTTTATCTGAGATTACATGCATACATACAGGTTATTTGATTGAGAAAACGTAAAAAAACTGGTTTTTAAAAAAAAAAATTTGACCTCGACCGGGGCAGTTCTGGCCGAACGAGGTGTTTCACCTCGGTTGACCTAAGAACACCTCGACCGAGGTGGGTTAACTGAGAGTTTTCGAAACGATTTTTGTGCTTCTTATCTGGATATGATCTCAGTGAAGATCTTGCTTACTGTCTGGTTTTGAAATCTTTATGTGTTTGAAAGGTTTTATAATATGTTTAAGTTGCTAAATGCTTTGTTTGAAATTTTTGGCATGTTTAATACTTTGTTTTTATCCAAATTATGTTGAATTTGAAGGTTGACACCACGTTATGAGTTCTCTCACTTTCTTCCTGGAAAGACCAAGGCAATTCATTCTTCTCTCTTCTTCTTGATCATGCTTAGCCCCTCATATACATTTTTGCCTCCCTTTACCTATCCGGGAATTTGGAAGCAAGCGAAGTGGTGAAAGCAAGTGAAGTTAAAGTTGAGAAGTTGGTTGGAAGTGAAAGTGTTAGAAAGAAAGAAATAGGTTTGGGGAAGTCAATCATGATGATGAGTAACTCGGCACCATTCACATAGCCGGGTGTTTGTGTCTTGCCAAAGTCGGATTGAGCGATATTCCTAACGGGTCATGGTATGTGCATCAAGGGTTTGATGCATCTCAAGAAATTAATGATTGCTGATTTCCTAGGCTTCGGTTATTGTGCACCTCTGTCCATACATCCCAAAAAGTAAAGTAAAAAGAAAAAGTGTGAAATAAACAAAGCTTATTGGTGGAAGATGTTGAAAGTCAAAGTGAAAGTGAAGTATATCCTTTTCCCGGATTCTAGCACCACATTACCTTACATACATCCCTACCCTACACGTTTCTTGACCTTTCTTTTGGGAAGCCCTTAAGACCTCGAGCTTGTTGATTGACTTAGTGGTTTAAACTGGATTATGCATGATTAATTTCGATAATTATGACTTATTATGCATTCTACGATTTTATGCAAAGATAAACAACTTTCTTATATTTATAAAATATTTTGATCATATTTTGATTTTAAATCCCATGAAGTATTCTCTTAGAGTGATCTATGATTGTTGCACACCATAAAAATGTTTTGAAAGACCTTTCATTGATTTTCTTGACTTATAATCCATTCTATCTTTCCTTTTATATGCGGAACTTGCTTGGGGACAAGCAAGGGCTAAGTATGGGGTATTTTGATAGCATGAATTATAGTCTATATTTTGGGGTTTGTTTGGACGTTTTATCTTCAATAACCTGCATGTTTGTATGTATATTATGTGATTATATTACCATTTCATCTACCTTTGCGGGAATCGAGGTCTACAACTAGTTTTGTTGTAATCGTAGGTAAAATGGCACGTTTTGCATCAAAAAGGAGCAAAAGGAGCTATGGAGTCATCGGAGCTACATTCAGGAACATAAGGAAACATCCATAAAGCATAGCCATGGATTAAAGATTTACTTTGGACCAGATTTGAGAGATTTCACATTCAGTTGTGATTCATCTCGGTTTACTACAGAGTCACCTCGACCGAGGTGATCCAGAGAAGTCGACTCGACCGAGGCGAACACCTGGGACGCGGCGAGAGTATTTTATTCTTGGCTGAGATCTTTTATCTTTGGAAAGAGATCTTATATTTTTGGGCTTGGCTCCTAGAAGGAAGAAGATATGCTAGATCATGCTATACACGCTGCATACATCCACTTACATCCCGCATACCACCGATCGTGTTTTATACACCGCATCAGCCATACTCCAGTTGGGAGATTTGAAGAACCTTTTTGAAGGTTGAAGGAAGAAAGTCTAAATCTTTTATAGCTTTTTGAAGGGTTTTTGTAAGATCATCTTAGATTCCCTTCCTTGTTGTTTGTCTTGTTGGATTTCTATCCAAGGAACGCTTGTGTTTGATAATTGATTCAGTTATTGAAGCTTTTCATTAAGGTTTTCTTCTTCAATTATTCTCTTTCTTCCCATATATTTGATTAATACTTTCATGATGATGAGTGGCTAATCTTTTTGTGTGATTCTAGGGTGATTGGCTGAAGGTTGTGGGAAAAACAATGATAGAATGATCTTAATCACAGTAGGACCTTGAAAGTTCGAGTCTTTAACCTTAACCCTAAGCATCTCGCTCAGTCGATGAACATCTCGGCCGGGGTGGAATTTGGCTGACCGAGGTGACTTATCTGATCCGAAACTGAGAGTTAAGTGTTAGAGTTTGCCAAATCCTATTCTTATCACACCTTTCCTGGTTCAATGCAAGCCTAGGATGAGACTTACCCGGTAATTCCTTAGTTTGTTTACCAAAGATCATAAGTGTAGGTAATAAAGGTTTATCCATTATTGGGGTTTGAGTGTGCTTTCATCCCATCTTTGTGAGTTAGCCTGAGACTTACCCGGTAAAGGTTGATTCTATTCCCTTAGATGGTGTGTTAGTTTGAGGTTATAATTCTTTATCTTAATTCCTTGAGACTTACCCGGTAATAGGAGTTACGGTTTTGGATTAGTGAGTAGTGAGACTTACCCGGTAATCTATTCCACTTTAGTAACACCTTCCCTATGCAAAAACCTCAGCTTTGTCCGCTTATCTTTAGATCTTGAGTTGGAACCACAACTAGATGCTTTAATCCCTAGAATTGCATGTTTCCTTTATTGACTTTTATCATCTTTGATTGTTTTAATTGTTTTGTGGTTAGTGATTGCTAAAGCTTACCGTAATTGGACTTTGTTTCACTAAGTCCCTGTGATCGACCATTGGAATTCCTTGCTTTTTACTACGATTGACCCGTACACTACGGGTTCGCATCCTTGTTTTAAGCTTACGTCTAGGGTTATAAATTTAAAGCTTGCACACACCGTTTGGAGCGAACAGTGTGTTTGGAGTTTGTGTGCTAGAGTTTAAGTAGCATGGAAGCCTTGCATGGCATGTGGATGATAATGATGAACCCCTCATCAATTATGGGTGGAGCGGACGCGGAACTTGGACGGCTAGCGGTGCCTAGCGCGGGTCCCGACGCCATAACGAACACCTTGAGCTCTCTACTATCGTTGATAGGATCATCCGCCATCAATCCACTTGAGTAATCCCAAATACCAAAGCAAACCATTTTACATTGTGAGGACCCTCTTTCACTCTTCTTTACTTCATTTACACATTGGGGACAATGTGTTTCTAAGTATGGGGTGGGGTTTTCATGATCACTTGCATGATTAGAATCTAAGATAGTTTAATTTTGTCACATGTTTTGCATTGTACATATATATTTAAAAAAATCCAAAAAAATCAGAAAATTTAAAAAACAAATTTAGTGCTTCTAAGCTTGGGAATGACCCTTGATGAAATTGTCTTGTGAATTGGCTATGGATGGCCTTGTGTGTTGAATAGATGAATGCATATGTGGACTTGAAGTACTTATCTTGAATCCCATGAATAATTTGTGATTATGATGCTTGCCTTGGTTGGATTGAGGATTAAAAGTCGAAATTGCATGCTAGTTCTTGCACATCATTTAGGAATGACTAAGGCAATTCATTTTCCTCTACTTCTCATCTTGATCATGTTGCTTGAGCACCTCAATTGATGAAAATTTTGACCTCTTTTGACCCATCCGGGAATAGGAGCATGCTAGTGTGTTGATGTGTGTGAAAAACAAGTGAGGGGTGAAGTTATTGATGAATGAATGTTGTGAATGAAGTGCTGAAATTGTTGTGAAAGTGTAGAGAAAAATATAGGTTTGGGGATGTTGGTTTAAATGACGAGTAACTCGGCACCATTCACATAATCGGGTGTTTGTGCCTTGCCAAAGTCAAATAAACCGATAGTCCTAACGAGCTTTGGTATGTGTGCCCGGTGTGGAGCATCTCGAAAAATAAAAAAACCCGAGGCCCGCTAATCACCAATGTTTCGGCTTTTGTACACCAATGTCATTGTCTCAAAAATAAGTGAAACAAAAAGAAAAGAAAAGAAAGAAAAGAAGGAGAAAATATACACTTGTGGGAAATTGATCAGAAACGAAATTGTGGAGTTAGTTCCATTCCCAGATTAGCATCACATGACCTAGAAAAAATCCCCACCCAATCACAACGTATCTTAGCCTCTTCATTCCTAAGTCCTTGTGACCTATTTGCATGTGTGTGAGACTTAGTGATCTAGATTGGATATACTCATGATCATCTTGGCTTCTTCATCTTTACCTTTCATGCATGCTTTCTAGTTAAGTATAATTGTCTTTCTGTGCCTTCATTCATTTGATGCATGATTGCTTGTCCATTTACCATGAAACATGACTATGAAGGTAATCAAATATTAGAAGCACAATCCCAAAAATATTTTCAGTTTTTTTTTTTTTGCATTCATAAATCATGTCATCTCTTAGCCTATAGTCGGACTTTGCTCGGGGACGAGCAAACCTTAAGTATGGGGTATTTTTGATAACACGATTTGACGTAGGTTTAGACACTCATTTAGAAAGTTTTTCCGCTCATTCATGCATGGTTTAGCACTAGTTCATGACGTTTGCACTCAATTCATGTATTTTGTCGAGATAAACGTCTACACGGACTTTTGCATGCTTTGTAGGTATTTTGGGAGCTTTAGGAGCTTAATCGATACATTTGAGGATCGTTCCTCAAGATGACACACCTTCGGACTCATTGGGAAGCAAGCTAGGAGCTAAGGAGGACACATGGGATCTTGTTGGTGCATGCCTTGTACCAAATTGTGGCTTGATGATCCATAAAAGTATGAATCACCAAAACCACGGCCACTAGGATTTCCACGTGCATGGAAATATGCCGTGGTTTTCCTTGCACAGCTGTGACAGCTGTCCCACGATCTTCATGGCCGACTCTTGCAATTTGTGGAGAATAAAAGGTGGTCCTGCAGGCTGTTGAGGGAGACGCCATCATTCCATTCTCTTCCACACTCTCACCATTAGATTGGAGCTACTCTGGGAGGAGAAGAAACACTCTCATTTTGGGGAAGAAAAGAAGAACACACCATTTTTAGAGTTTTCATAGTTTCTAGAGTGATTTTGAGCAACTTTGGTTGAAGACATTTGCAAGGTTTTGTAAGGAACGGACTGAACCTTCTTTTGAAGGGTTGTAA
Source organism: Fagopyrum homotropicum (assembly GCA_033239125.1). Classification (NCBI taxonomy): domain Eukaryota; kingdom Viridiplantae; phylum Streptophyta; class Magnoliopsida; order Caryophyllales; family Polygonaceae; genus Fagopyrum; species Fagopyrum homotropicum. Next base: position 52,446,128 of record BSWB01000003.1, on the reverse strand, counting down.
GTCTTTCTTAACATACATTCAGCTTGGTTTTCTTTGTTCTACTTGTTCATCTCTATTTCACTTCATTTACTTGCTATGGAAGCCTTGATTTTATGCTTATTGAGTTTGATTGTTAAGATGCTTGTTGTTGGCTAAATAGATGCGATTCTAGGGTAAGGAAATGATGGTTATGGCTTGGACTATGATAGGATAGACTTAAACGTACCTTTGGATGAATTGTTTTCTCCAACCTAGCCTCTGTTGTAAATCACGGCCTGTTCTAGTAGGTTCCACGGCCGTGGGTTTGATGAACTGACCGTGATTTCTGTCTGACTAGCTTGCATTGATAAATCTGAATGTTAGGTTGTTAGATTGTTGAAATCCTAGTGTTTGTTAAGCTAAATCTAGCCTAGGGTGACCTAGTGTTAGCAACTAAGTGTTAGAGGAGACCTACCCGGTGATTCTTGCTCTTAGATACCAAAGATGACGAACTCTAGGTAATAGTGAGCCTCATAAGCCGCTATTGGATCGAGTGTGCTAGGATCGATATTTAGGACTTACCTTCCCTAGACTTACCCGGTAAGGAGAGGTTAGATCCCTAGATAGCAATCCGGTTTGTGTAGATTTCACAACCCTAGGCTCCTAGAGACTTACCCAGTAATAGGACCTTAGTTGCGGGATTAGTGGATCATGAGACCTACCCGGTGGTTGGTTCCTTTTGAGAAACATCCTTTCCCAACATACCATAGTTGATCCAAGGAAGGACTAGATAGCTTGAGTCCTATGCCACAACCGGAATTTCTAACCCCTAGATACCGCTTTTCTCTCTTGATTACCTATCTCGTGTTTGTGTTTGTTTATTTGCCTTGATAGCTTAGTTATTTGTTAAATCTTGCATGATTTGTGATCTTTGATTGATCACCACAAAACCAATCCAAAAACATTTAGATTTTCATTTCTTTATTTCTTTCTCTTTTCTTAGCTTAGATCTTCACTATCCTTAGTCACTATTGATTCAATTTCACCTTAGTCACTATTGATTCAATTTCACCTTAGTCTTTGTGTTCGACCTCGGAATACTATCCTTACTACAAAACGACCCATACACTGTGGGTTCGCTAGGAGTTAGGAAAAATATATCGAGTTATAAATTTAAGACTTTTGCGTGCATCAATTCCTAGACGTAACATTCGGTACTTAAGATCGGAACTCACCGGGTAGGTCTCTTTCCTCATTTAGATTGCTAGCACTAGGTTACCCTAGGATAGATTGAGCTCAACAAACACTAGGATTTCAACAATACAACATCCTAACATTCAGATTTATCAATGCAAGCAAGTCAGACAGAAGTCACGGTCAGTTCATCAAACCCACGGCCGTGGAACCTACTAGAACAGGCCGTGATTTACAACAGAGGCTAGGTTCGAGCAAACAATTCATCCAAAGGTACGTTTAAGTCTATCCTATCATAGTCCAAGCCATAACCATCATTTCCTTACCCTAGAATCGCACCTATTTAGCCAACAACATGCATCTTAACAATCAAACTTAACAAGCATACATTCATGGCTTCCATACCAAGATAGTGAAATGAAAGAGAGATGAAACAAGTAGAACAAGAAAACAAGCTGAATAAATATTGAGAAAGACTTACAACCCTTCAAAAGAAGGTTCGAATCGTTTCTTACAACCCTAGAAAATGTCTACAACAAATCTCACTCAAAGCACACTCAAAAACTATGGAAACTATGAAACTAATGTTCTTCTTCTTCTTCTCCAAATGAGAGTGTTTCTTCTCCTCCAAGAGTAGCTCCAATCCAATGATGTGAAAATGAGAGAGTATGGGAGAGGATGTGTGTGAGGTCCCCCTTTAGAATCAGCCTGCAAGAGTACTTATAGCCTTCACCATTTGCAAGATTCGGTTATGGAGATCGTGGGACAGCTGTTCCAGCTGTCCCGAGGGAATCACGGTCCATTCCACGGCCGTGGAAGTGCCAGGGACCGTGGTCTTGGTGTTTCAACCCTCTTTTTATCGTTGAGCCATGAGTTGGTGCAAGGCATGCACCAACATGGTTCTATGTGTCCTCCTTAGCTCCTAGCTTGCTTCTTAATGAGTCCGGAAGTGTGTCATTACGAGGAACGATCCTCGAATATATCGATAACGCTCCAAAAGTTCCCAAAAGCAGGAAAAACTATCTAAATGGATGTCTAGACGTCTATCTCGACAACATACATGAATTAGGTGCAAATCGTCATGAACTAATTTCAAGCTATGAATGAATAGCAGGAAAAACTATCTAAATGGATGTCTAGACTAACGTCATAAATCATGTTATCAAGGAACCCAAGGTATTGCTTTCTTTTCCCTTTTTCTAGTTTAGATTTAGATAGTTTGCTTTTGCTTTGCTTTGTTTTGTTTTCGGCATCCTAGACAGAAACCAGGTACTTTCTAAGGAAGGATTACAACTCAAGAGCAACACTAGAAGGAAAGAAGTTCGAGAATTCGAGAAGACGGAGTTTGACTGAGACACATCTCGGTTGCTGTCACAGCACCTCCACCGAGATGATTCTTGAGCAACCGAGGCGACTAGGGCTGAAAAAGATCCACCTTGGTCCAGACACCTCGGTCCAGTCGGGACCACCTCGACCGAGGTGACAGCTGAATCGGCGAGGGGTATAAAAGCCGAAAGAAATTTCTCACTTCCCTCCCAAAAACTCCCCTCGACCGCGGCGCTCCTCCATCTCATTTTCTTCGTTTCTCGATCACTTTCCACAATTTTTGCTCCGATCTCACAAGGAAAGTCAAGAGGATCATATTACAAGCGAGAAACTGCAACAAAAACGTCTCAAATCTGCGCATTTTTGGGTAAACCGTTCAAAAACCCTAACTCCTCTATTTTTACCGATTTCAGTTGGATTTGGATTTGGTTGCCATCCATTTGTGTTGTAAAAGGTATAAGTACCCCATAGGAACAATTGGTAGTGATTTTGGGGGAAAAGAACTGGAAATCAAAGAGTTAGAATCGAACAGTTTTTTGCCTCGGTCTAGTCGACCTGTGCCTCGGCCGAGGTGGTCTTCATCCTTGTCAGAGCAACCGAGGTGTCTTGTCAGTAGAAACCATGACATCTCGTTCCGACCTTTAGCTTGTCCTTAGAGATACCCCCAGTGGTTCTTCCCCTTCCCCTTCCTCTAGACCTTTCATCCCGGTGATCCATGAACGCCACCAGGCAGACTTTGACCGTATATGCGCGCTTCTTGTCATTGCGCCGCATTTCCTAGATATCCCAGCCTTCGAGTGCCTCCACATGGTGGAGGACTTGAATATGATGATAGCCATGGTTGGGCTGGAGCAGTTTATGGATATCAGAGCTCTAGCCTACCTCGAGCCCACCCTAGAGTTTGTGAGTTCTGTTACTCACCTACCTGAGAGAAAATCCATCAAGTACCGGTTGCTGAACCGGAACTACATTGTCCCTATGGACCAGTTTAGAGATATTTTTGGCTTTCCGACCCCTACAATTCCCGACTTTCCTTCTCGAGCCGTAGCTCGACAGTTCTGGGGGCAGATTCCCATGTAGTGGAGCATGCTGATAGATGGAGACCTGGAGACTCCAACATTCACATATTTAGGAGTTCTGGGGGCAGACCCCTACAGTTCCCGACTTTCCTTCAGCTGATATTCACCTCGGTCAGCTACAGTATCACCTCGACCGAGGTGATCTTGAGGAGCGTCCCGACCGAGGCGAACACCTTGGCGCCGGTGAGATATATTTTTTGGCTGAGACCTTGTATTTTTGGAAGGAAGATATCTTATATTTTTGGGTTGGATTCTGGAAGGAAGATCATATATTTAGAAGATCTATTTTGGAAGATATAATATATTTTATAGGAAATTATCTTTTTAAGATATTATTATCTTTGGAAGATAATTCTCCTATATAAAGGGTTGGATTTTCCACAATTCAGCATCGGATATACCATCTTTGGATCATTGAAGAAGCTGCATGTAGGAAGAATTTTTGGAAGTTTGAAGATTAAAGAAAGGAAGTTGATAGCTTTGAGATAACTTTTGAGGGAGTTTGTAAGATTTTCTTAGATTCCCTTTGGTTCTTTGTCTTGTTTGGATTTGTGATCCAAGGAACGCTGATTCATTTGATATTTGATTCAGTCATTGAAGTCTTGATCTTAAGGTTTTTGTGTTCAAATATTCATTCCCTTCTCATATTTTTGATTATTTTTATCATGATGATGAGTAGCTAATTTCCTTGTGCGATTCTAGGGTGATTGGCTTAAAGTTGTGGGAAAGACAATGATAGAATGATCTTAATCCCAGTAGGACCTTGAAAGCTCGAGTATTTTACCTTAACCCTAGAGTACCTCGTTTAGTCGATGAACATCTCGGCCGAGGTGGAACTTGACTGAATGAGGTGACCTTTTCTGATCCAAAACTGAGAGTTAAGTGTTAGAGTTTGCCAAATCCTATTCTTATTACACCTTTCCTGGTTCAATGCAAGCCTAGGATGAGACTTACCCGGTGATTCCTTTGTTTGTTTACCCATGATCATAAGTGTAGGTAATAAAGGTTTATCCTTTATTGGGGTTTGAGTGTGCCTTCATCCCATCTTTGTGAGTTAGCCTGAGACTTACCCGGTAAAGCTTGATTCTATTCCCTTAGTTGGTGTGTTGGTTTGAGGTTATAGTTCCTTTCCTTAGTACCTTGAGACTTACCCAGTAATAGGAAGTTTGGGTTGAGATTGTGAGTAGTGAGACTTACCCGGTAATCTATTCCACTTTAAAAACACCTTTCCTTTGCAAAATCTCAGTTTTGTCCACTTTATCTTTAGATCTTGAGTTGGAACCACAACTAGATGCTTTAATCCCTAGAATTTGCATATTCCCCTTAATTGACCTTATTATCATCTTTTGATTGCTTTAATTTCTTTTGTGGTTATTAGTTGCATTGACAACCTATACTTGCTTTGTATAACCTAAGTCCCTGAGATCGACACCCCGGAATTCTTGCTTTTTACTATAATTGATCCGTACATTGCGGGTTCGCATCCTTGTTTTAAGCATATTTATTGGGATATAAATTTAAAGCTTGCACACACCATTTGGAGCGAACACTTTTACATAGGCTCATAAGAACATTATCAAAAAGTAATATAATCATCGATAAACTTCCTTTTGGATGCTAAAAGAACTCGATTAGTCTCAACAGAAAGAATCTCGGTGCCAATCTCGGGCAAGATTTCATCACTTGGGCGAGATTTTGATGAATTGGGGCAAGGTCTCGTACTGGAGTGAGAATATTCGGCATTGGGGAGAGATTCTGGATTTCTTGGCTGAGATTCTCCTTTTTGGGGCGAGATTCTTCACTAGAGTGTGTTTCTCGTTCCTTTTGCTTCCTGAAATTTATGCCCTTTTTTTTCATAGCTCTCCGCAATCTGTAAATGAGTCATAGGTTTCAAAGTTAATGTTTGACCCTTATACTCAAAATAATGTCTATTAGTATATCCATCATGCTTTACTTTTCTATCAATTTGCCATGGACGTCCTCATAGAATATGGCATGCTTGCATGAGCACAACATCACAAGTAATGGTATCATCATAACTACCTAAAGTGATGGTAACGTGAGATTGCCTATTAACCTTTAATTCACCACAATCATTTATCCCATGTAGCTTATAAGGTCTAGGGTGATAAAATGTAGTAATTTATTATCTATCAATTCAACACTAGCAATATTACAACAACTACCACCGTCAATAATCATGTTACATATCTTCCCTTTAACATGACATCTAGTACGAAAAATATTCCCCCTTTGATTATCCTCACATGGAGTTATATTAGCATGCAATGTTATCCTAGAAATCAAAGACTCTCCATGCTCAAACTCAATGCCTTCATCACTATCACTGTCATGTTCATGCAATGCATTAAGGTGTGTATGATCATTATCATGCTCTTCTTTTCATATTGTCCAAGTTGATTTATAAATAAGACCCTTTTATTAGGACAATCTCTCATATAGTGATATCTACCTTGACATTTAAAGCATACAATATATGTAGAACATAAAGTAGAGTTTGAATGCTCTCTTTAGAACCACTCGAAGGCTCATTCGAGGGTTGAGGTTTTGTCGACTGAGGTGAGATTTTGGAGGCTGTTGGGATGATGTTTTTGCTCCTTCTCTCATCCTTGACCGAGGTTGCGGTATCTCGGCCTTGTTCTCCGTTGGGTCAAGATTGTTGTTACTTCCTTCCTCTTGTATTTCCAAGATTTGTCCTAGTTGCTTGGCTCTTTTTTTTGTTCTTTTTCTCCACTTTGATGGCCAAATGCAACAAATCTTTCATAGTAGTATATGGATACAAGTCAATTTCATTTGCTAAAGATGGATGCGAAATATGCAAATAATGAGCCATTGGTGTCTCCTCATCCTCTATGACTTTGGCTTTAGGTTCTCCAAATGTTGCCTCAATTCCAACACAACAAGTTGGATCTTTCTTTGTTCACTAAAATTGTAGCAAGACCAAATTTGCTCGATTTTGGTCTCCCACTCCGTAAAGGCATATGTATCGTATTTGCCTTCAAAACTTGAAATTTTGACCTTCACTTTACCAATTTTATCATGCTCTTGGTGAGGCCTATAAGGTTACAAGTCTCGACCTGATGCGGGGTTGATGTCGTAGTTTCCTGATCTAGATTGAATTAACGAAATTAACGACATAAGCAAATCTCAGGTAAAATCTCGGGCGAGATTTTATTGGTAAGACCGAGATTTGTGAAACTCGAACACAAAGAACATGAGTTGATGGAATAATAATGGAAAGATAAGAAGATAAATAATGGAATGAATTAATGGAAATATAGGAAGATATGAACCAAGGTATTTTTGCAAAGAACCTTGACCAATTGGATTAAAACCCCTTAACAAAGAGCTTACCTTAAACCTTCCTTTTTCAACCTTACATAAGCCTTCCTTTTTCAACCTTACATAAGTCTTCTAAATAAGACAAGAAGCAGGAGGGACTAACTTGACTAGTATCACCAATCTTCAATAAGATTAACACACACATGAACATCCTAGCAATGACTCACAACGATTCAATCAAAGGATCTCTTTTTTATTGAATAGGAATTAATAAAATGCACACTTCATAAATGAAGCAACAAGTATCTCACATTGTATGTGGAAAAATATCAAATCAAATCTACCTATGAATCTCGACCTTCTATGGCTAATTATAGGCGAGATTGCTCTAGGAAATAAAATAAAAAGAAATATGATCACAACTAAAAGATACCCTTAGAATGTTTAGAACTTTAAAGGTATTAAAAATAAAATATCTAAGAACTAATATATCTCGACATAAGCAAATCTCGACTGTAATCTCGGGCAAGATTTGGTTCTCAAGGCCGAGATTTTGACTGGCTTGCTTAATCTTGAATTAGCCACATTTCTTGGCTCCTTGATCTTCACTCTTGGAGGATCCTCCATTATAGATATCAATGTAACTATGATAGACCTTTCCATGATAGGACTTGAAGATGATGTCAACTCCTTCTCCTTCAATTCTCTTACTCTTGATCTAGTGATACATCTATGTATAGTAGGAGATATTAAGGATGGTCCCTCATGATACTCCCCTTCTTGAGAAGAATTCGTCCTTGAATTCACACCATGCTCATCACTAGTCACATAATAACTCAAGTTTCCCAAATTAAAGGTTAGAATCATGTCATAATCCTCCAGAAGTTGCAATACATAAGTGTCGTTGTCAACCTTATGTAGCCCCTTGACCGGTCCATCTTTATGTTGTGAAGATGTCAACTTCTCCTTCCTTAGCCGTTCCCTCTTGATATAGATTACAAGTACATGGACAGTCTCAAACAACAAATCTCGGTCTTGAATCTCGGGTGAGATTCTGGTTACAGGGCCGAGATTTATGAAAACTCAAACAAAAGAACGTGAGTTTGATTGAATAATAATGGATAGATAAGAAGAATATAATATGAAATGAAACTTATGGAAATATAGGAAGTTACGAGTCAATGTATTTTTGCAAAGAATCTTGACAAATAGGATCAAAGCCCCTTATCCTCCCTTCTTTAACCTTACACAAGCCTTCTAAATAAGACAAGCACAATGAGGGACCATAATTGACTAGTAACACCAATCTTCAATAAGATTAACACACATATGAACAAAGTAGCAAGGATTCACAACGAATCAATCAAAGACTCTCTTTTTTATTGAAGGAAATGAATGAATCACAAACTTCGTAAGCAAAGCAGCGAATATCTCACAATATTGTGGAAATAAAATAAAATAAAATCTACCTATGAATCTCATCCTCTAAGGCTATGTATAGGAGAGATTCCTCTATTAGATAAATACTAAAATAATCCTAAAAGATATAATCAAAAACAAAAGATACCTTCAGAATGTTTGAAAGCTTTAAAGGTATTAAAATTAAAAGATATCTAGAGGATAATTATCCTCAGTTTGACATTTTACTCGGTAACACGCGACAGGGAAATCTCAGTCTTGATATACAAAATCTCGGCCGAGATTTTCAGGATGGCCGAGATTTGATCCTGCCATGCAATTCTCCAATCTACCAGATCCTCCCTTGAGTGGCTCTTACTCTTGTCTTAGTGATGATTCCATGTTTAGTAGGATATGTCAAGGATGGTCCCACATCATACTGCCCTTCTTGAAAATGATTTGAATCATAGTTGTGCTCAACACTAGTCACATAATGACTCAAGTATGGTAGCTTCTGGACTGGATCAACTCTGTGGGATATAGATATCAATTTCTCCTTCCTTAACCGTGCTATCTCGATATGCACATTAATATGTACATCACTAGATATAAACGGACTCAAATATCCGGGTGGTGAAAACTTCGGATTCCTTGACTCCCTAGAAGGTCTCTCCAACTTTGTAATACTCTGGACTTGAAACTTTCACCATAACACGCAACAATAGCAAATATTGGTCTTGATAAGCAAATCTCGGGCGGGATTTCCTGGTTGGGACCGAGATTTCCGCTGAAGGTCTATATCTCATCTTTGATGATAAACACTTGACATATCCCTAAAGCTTTTCTTCTTCTAGGTGCAACCAAATTGGATTTCCTGGTTCAAAGGGCATTTCCTTGCGAACTTGATAAGTCTTGACCGCAACTAGTCTCCATTTTCCCTCTAACTTCTTGCATGATTCCTCATGTATCTCCATGACAATATCCTCGTGTTTTCCTATCATCATCTTTACTCGCTCCACTCCCTTTAACATGTTGAACTCTTGATCCAAACATCTAGGAACAACGGTAATAGGGGGAGGCTCCTTAGATAAATCTTCCTTAAGGTCAGAAAGAAACTTTGAAGGGTTGGGGCGAGATTCTACAGGCTGGAGTCGAACTAATCTTTGACAATGGCAAATCTTGGGCTTAACAACAAATATCGGGCGAGATTTATGAAATATGGCCGATAATTCTTTCCTGGAGCACAAATTTGCTTTTCAATGCCAAGGTTTGTCCTAAATAAGGTAGGACTCTCTGCACCATAATCCTCCGTCATCTCTAGGACAAAGACTTTGTGTTTTCCCTTCTTCGTGATGCTTCCAACTTGCAATCCTACAAGTAAACTCACTCGCTTCCTTATGGAAAATGGTGCAAGGTTAACAAGGGTTGAGGGAAACCAATTCTCAACAAAGTCATAATAGTTCAAGGATAAATATGAGTTGAAAATCCTAGAACTAGCAAACTCCATATATGATGGTACTACAACTTCATCCTAATGCATCTCCTATAAGGATCTAACAAAGCCACAACTTGAAATTGCACCAAACAATTCTCTTCTAACTTGATCCTAGGGGTTTTGGGCTACTCTATATCCTCTACTAAGGTCACAACAAAAGGTATTTCCCTAGGTATTGATTCTTGAATCCAAGCTACAAAACAATCGAAAGATGAATGCAACTACAAAGAGATAATATCATTATCAAGAGAATTAACACACTCTGATTTAGATTTACCCACATATACTTCAAGATCATTCGTATCATGCTCATGAATATTTCAATCAAGATCAATCATGTTATACTTATGCACATTGATAACTCCACATTGATTATGAATTGTTTTATGAAAATGATGGAAGACTTAACATATAAATGTGGTTTTATAAACTAACAAATATGGATTATATTTCTAGATTGCATGTCTTGGTTTGTTTGTTCAAATGTGTGCAGACCTTGAAAAGCATTTCAAAGGAAGAACTCGAGCCTTGAAAAGCATTACAAAGGAAAGACTCTGATAAGGGTTTCACTACAAGACACGCACATCTACAACAACCAAAACAAGAAGATCTTAGAAGATCTCAACCGAAGGAGTTAGAAGAATTGATTAAGAGAAGATCTTGGCACGTCAAGAAGATAAGAAGATCTCTGCTATCTAAAGTAAAGATCTTCAACGGCTTCTCAAGTAGAAGATCTCGGTTCAAAGTAAAAGATACTCAAAGATCTTCAACAGTTTTCAAGTGAGAAGATCTCGGCTGGATTGAAGATTCTCAACGGCTTGATAAGATTTCCAAAGAGGATTAACTAGAAGATATGGTGAAGATTCTCAACAACCATCAAGAGAGAAGATACGGTGAAGATCCCCAACGTCTATCAAGAGAAGATCTATGGCTTGAATTGAAGATGAAGATCTTGCAACGGCTACTTCACAACAAGGATCTTATTCAACCAAGCAGCGTATTCCATGGAGAAATAGAAACGTTACAATGGCTATCTTACAACGGCTATCTTACAACGGCTAAGAAGATCTACATAGAAGACTATAAATGAAGATGGCGATTGAAGAAGAACGATACGAGCTTACACGGATAAGAAACCAAGTCTTCAAGCGATCAAACATCTTCATTGTTCCAAAAGTTTATCTTCCCCTTTAGCTTACAAAAGTTTACATTTATAGAGTGAGATAAAAACTAGAGCTCCATTGGCATTTCTAGAGAGTGTTATACTTGAGTGTGTTATGGTGCGAAGTAACTGGGCTATTATTGCTAGAATAGAGTTTACTAGATCGTAACATTGAAGCTACATTGAGAGAAGAAGAGAAGTTCTTCTAGGTTGTATCTAGGACTCACAAAAAGCAGATAATAGATAGTTAGAATCCTATGGTCGGAACTGTAACACCCCAAATTCTGAGAACTCGGGGAGTTACTAGTTAGGACCTCACAATGGGTCCCGACCTTAGTTTGACAACAATTTAACTTGGATCTTACAACAAGGCACAAAGGTATTTAAAACATTTGAAAACTTTAAACAATGTATACATGAAGAATATGTATCAGCCTTACAAAGCAAAGGTACCAAAACGACACATAAGAAGAACAGAAGACATCCCGTCCCCAACTAAATAAGTACGTGGGCTGACCATTCCCTCCGGATCTCTCTACAACTGTTTTAACCTGCAAGACATCTACAAGCGGTATAAAACCGTTAGCTAACATTCCATGCATAGGTATAAAGGTAAAAGCACAAACACACAACATACACAATCAACATGCAACAATCAATCCTTTTATTATCTTTAATTAGGTGATATGTCATTACTAATGATACTTATTTTGTGACACGAGGGATTCCCAAACCTCGCCCCTGTCCCCGTTTACCAACGCGGAATGGTACTAATGCATTTGACCGTCTACCGGACTGGGCTGGTCACAGGGAACCTCCTAGACTCTCGCAAGAGCTAGGCAGATGATGTCACGACCCGTTATCATACACTTGGGTCAATTACACACTATACTAAAGTCGGCCTATTCCGGTTTCGTTATTTATCTTAACTAGCAAACACCACTCATACACATCACACACATGCAAGAAGCCAGCTAAGTAAGTCCGTGGACTTACCTGAATCAAATCTCGACTCTCTTAATCACAACTCAATCTGTAACTGTATAACTCGGTTGCCTGTCAAAGGAGGCAAGTGTGTCAGCACACTTTCTTGGTAATTAGAAGTCTAAGACTTCTAAGGTAGTAGGTCCTATTAGAAAAGAATTTAATACAATACCAATTTATGGTAAAATGACTATTTTACCCTTGGTCCCGGAATTTCCAAAAACTCGGAATATATACTTAAATTATAATTTGAGGCTAACTAACCATATTCTACTATCTAGGATGATTTTAGGTAACAACTAGAAAAACTACTCATTTTCTATTTCCCGAAAAGTCACTAAAGTCCAACTACAGCTTCAAATATAAAATTCGAATCATCTTATAAAAATTCCAAAATAATTCCCTAGGTCATCTATGATATCCTATCTACTCGTAGGAGAAAGAATTTCTTAAAACTGTTAAAGACAAAAAAAATTGGTCCATGTTAGGCAAGGAAAGGTGGACTAGAGTATAGTGTAGCAAGGGGTACAAGCCTTACCCGATTTCGAGACTCGAATGTACCGAAAAGAAGGTACCAAGGCTGCTGCTGAGTAGGCGTTTTGCACAGAAGGGGAGAAGTCATGGTTCACTGATTGCTCGACGCTGCAGACAGAGAAGAGCGAGGTAGTCCTGGGTGCTGCAACATTACAGTGTCCTAAGGTGAGTTGTTTCTGGGCGACCGAGCACAAGTGAAAGACGAGGTATAGGAGAGTTCTTACCGATCGTTCATCATCTGTCCTATTCTCGCTGGAGGTGTGCAGTGGCTGAGCGTCAAGTGCAGAGGGTTGAGTGTAGAACGTTGGCGAGTAGTTGTGTCCGGGTGTGCAGGCTGGTGGCGTCGATGGTTGGCTGAGCGACCCGGTGCAGATGGTGTTCGCGAGAGGGCAGGATGGGAGGCGCCTTTGTTAGGCTACTGCAGTCGACCGATTGGGAGGAAGATCGATTCCTGGCTGCACTCTCCTTGGCGGACGAAGGGACGATCGAGAGTTGCGGTCTACTGTTTGAATGCGGAGAGGAAGGCTTCACCGGCGATGGTCCAAGGTAGAAGAGCGGGTGGCGGCATGGAGGTTGCCGGCTTGGCGTGGAGGAAGGAAAGCGCTGGTAGCGTAACAGCGAGAGAGAAGAGAGATGCCATTAGGTTTACGTGAGAGAGGGAGAGGAGAGAGAGCATGGGCTGGCTGTACAGCTCCTTATCGGGCCCGGATGGTAGGGTTTCAAAGGCCCAAAATACTCAACTTCGTAATGGTCCGGAAGACACACCGCAGATGGGCCCGGATGGGTCCATTTTAAAGAATAAAGAAGGTAGATTGTCTTGTGTATTTTATGTGAGTACGGTTCTCACATAAAATGATAAAACAATCAAAGGATAAGAAACGGTATCACCTAGGATATAGTAAGGTCCTCACATAACATGATAAAATGTGTTAATTATAAAACTATGGATTATGTAAGAAGAATGAAGCCTCACATAAAATTATAGAACTTGATAAAAGCATTTTATGTGCTTAACTCTTCACATAATATGACAGGTTTATGATGACTCGGGATTTACCGGAAATTAAATTTCCGGGTATTACATCAGTACCCCCTTAAAATCAGTTTCGTCCCGAAACTTAAAAGTTAACGACATATAGTCGGAGTTGCTACAAAACAAATAAAGGGCCGGAAAGGGTCACAATCGATCTTGTTCTGATTTGTTCCTAAGATAGCCGGAAATAAAATTTCCGGGTATTACATCAATCCCCCCTTAAAATAAGTTTCGCCCCGAAACTTAATATACGTCAATCGTAAGGTCGGTCTTCAAGGAACAAATAAAGGTACAACCTAGTGTACCTAATTACTACATCATAAGTCTTGTCGTTTCTATATCTAAGTATCCCGCACATCAAAGGTTACCAATAAAATACACATCACTGACAAAACACTAAAGCATGAAACAAACAAGTAGTCACACAATATCACACCGATACAGGGCCAAGTATTAACTCATCGGTCCTAAGGTCGCAACTATCTTCGTATAGATCTTTGAAAGGTTACGTCTCATATTGTCCACAAGATCTCTGGTATCCTCGTCGGCTTTTCATAAAACCACTGACTCAAAAGTCTTTTCATGTAATTACCTCAAAATCGCATGCTTCCACGTTCTAGAGTGTGTACTGGGTATCTCACCGGTATCATCTGGCTCAACTGTCCGATCTTCCAATCTGATGACCTAACTCGTGTTTGGTAGGTATCTCCTCCAATTGAATCAGTGTAGAACTAGGGTCACACTTTCCGATGGAATGAGGAAAACTAATCCATTAATCACTCCTAAACCGCTTTTCAAAATCTCACATGGTTGTCTTACAGAACTCACCTCCAAATTCTTTGATGACCTTCCTGCGGCAATTTATTTCAATTCCTTTCCTTCTGATCTTCTAAAAATGTTTCGAGTATCCGATCTAGGATATCCCCCTTATACATCTCCCGACACTTTACTAAGTGCTTAAGGCTAGTTGTATCACAACTCACTTGGTCTTGTCTCCTAATATGACTCAGTCATATGGTTCCTCCATTAAAGAATCATCATCTGCTCATTTTTGGTCTTAAACTTGATATAACATAACAATCAAAATCCGGTGGTCAATATTTGTGTTCTATCGACATCATCATATTATTTTATAGATCTATAGCTCACCTCAAACTTCTTACGCAGTATCCAGGATCTTACGTGACATAGAATGTGCCCGCAATGATAACACTAGACACAAGGTGATCTCACATCACCATCGCTTGCTGATAACTACTCAATAATTGTTAGCATACCATCAGCAGTGCACTCTTTTATCCACCATGGTTACCAGCCCGATAGTATCCATCTGACTCAAAACGCAACTCGGATTCGTTCCGATATCACATTACACGTAAATCTGCTCCGAGATTATGCTTTCTTTAAGCACGGTTACTGGGTTGTAAGTATACCCCTGCCGCTTATTTCCTTATATGTCTTTCGACTCACTTTAAGTTTCCTAGTGAAGACCATGCACAATACTTTTATTATGTCGTCAATTCTTTTCTCAATCAATCGGAAAGACGACTCTATAATACTCCATTCGGTATTAAATTGCCACACTACTTATCTGTCGACATGTGACAAGTCGTCTTGTTTCACTTGGATCCATAAATGGTACCACTCTTTTTGTATAACCTCTATATGCACATACTTCCACGTCTACCTTGTGGTGATACTGTTCTTCCACAAAATTTATTTATATATTTATTTATTTTTAGTCACTCCGTAGCCTAGCTCGTGTCCCTTCCAAACGGAATGTATTTCACCAACCATCATTCTTTGAAACTTGACACGTCGTTTATTTTTTTATTTTTTATTTTTTGTTTTTTTGTTTTTTTGTTTTTTTTTTTCCATTGCTTCCAGCTCTGTGGGTAAGGTCCCACCACGCTTCCGCTGCGCTACTCTGATAATTCTGTTGTCACTCATTAATCATACGGACATTTTCTGTGAGTCCCAACTGATTAACTTCAAACTCTTTCTTCCAATTATACCATAAGTCCTAACCGGATGAAGTATCAAGTACTTTCCTTACTAGCCTTCCTGAAATAAAATTATGATTGGAGAACAACCATCTTCCGTTTACTATCTTAATTCTCTTAGCACGGATCCAACTACCAGACTCAACCGGAGTTTGATCTTAACCACTCAAGAAGTAACCCTTAAAACGTTTCTCTTTATACCTTTAATTCATCCAAGAAAGTTGTTGTTGCCTACTTAAGGAAATCCTCTAAGGTGTCGGTACAACTACTCCATAGATCCACCGTCACAAATATCTCTTCTTAACGGCACATAACTCGTCAATAACAAACAATGCTTGCACGTCCTTGGTTGACATCGGTCAGTCTATAATTGACTTATCTCAATTTCATACCTCTACTAGTATTAAACTTTTGGTGCACATCACCTACTAGATTAATCCTTTTATCCTTCTTTAGTTCGTCCTATCTTTCACTCTTCAGCTTCCTTTGGAACAACTCTCTTTCTCAAGTCTCACTGTGTCATTCGTCTGACGTCAAAATTCGTTCCTAACACTCAACGATAGATGGTAAGCGTCTTGTCGTTCCGATGACTTTTAATTAACTCCCAATGGTAGTCCCTTTACAGGGGCCGTCTGTGTTGATGACTTAGGTCCTGTGATAATTCGGGTTATCCTGGACTCTCGAGTCTAGCAAGGCCGTTCTCCCATACACATTTCTTCACTGATGTTGGTAGTAATTTCGCCTTCATGAAACTCCGTTGACCCTACTACAGGCTTGCATTCTTTTGATATTGGCGTCGCAGTTTCTTTCAAACTTCTATATCCTTGAGGAGGTCAAAACCTCCCCACGCTTGTGGGGCCTACCTTTTCGCTTTTACACTCAATTGTTGGTCTTCATTCCGTGCACCATAGATTATCACACCAGATTGACACTCTGACTCTTTTGGTTTCTAATGCCCATAATGGTCTATGGGGCATCCGCCTCGATGGTAATGTCCTTGATTCCGCAATCTTGGTTGTACTCATTTCTACTTGTCTCGTTCCAATACTGTTATCTCTACTCCGCACTCTTGTAGTCTCTTGCATGGTTCTTATAATTCATCTCTCGGCTTGATACAACAGAGCCCCTTGTATGACCTTCTAGTTCTTCTATCTGAGTTGACTCGGGAATTCTTCCTCATTTGATTGTACTTATGGTCAAAATTATCTCCACATCTTTACCTCTTCGCCTATTAATTCTTTGGATGGTTAACAAGGGTTACTAGGACGCCCACCCGAGTATACTACTTGATCCAATGTCCGAGTCTTTTGTCTCGTGGTGAAAACTCTTCAAGTCTGCTACCGATTTATCATGAGGTGATAATCGCTTCATGATATCACAATTAAAGGATATAAAATATCCTTTAGGATACTAACATGCTATACATATACATATATATAATAATACATTAGAACATATCGATATAAGTCTATATACTAATTAACACACCTATCATTCTAAGTTGCAGAGATCCACGGAGAGCGATGGTAGTCCGACGTACTACTAACCCACAACCCGACTATGCTCGTGAAAAAAAAAAAAAAACATAAATCCGTTTTGAAAATTTTAGACCCCTTTCGGGTTCTAGTTATTTTATACAATCGGTCTTTCAGAAGATTTCAAGTGTCATTGTTGCCAACCCAGAGCTCTGATACCATATTGTAACACCCCAAATTCTGAGAACTCGGGGAGTTACTGGTTAGGACCTCACAATGGGTCCCGACCTTAGTTTGACAACAATTTAACTTGGATCTTACAACAAGACACAAAGGTATTTAAAACATTTGAAAACTTTAAACAATGTATACATGAAGTATATGTATCAGCCTTACAAAGCAAAGGTACCAAAACGACACATAAGAAGAACAGAAGACATCCCGTCCCCAACTAAATAAGTACGTGGACCCGGCTGACCATTCCCTCCGGATCTCTCTACAACTGTTTTAACCTGCAAGACATCTACAAGCGGTATAAAACCGTTAGCTAACATTCCATGCATAGGTATAAAGGTAAAAGCACAAACACACAACATACACAATCAACATGCAACAATCAACCCCTTTTATTATCTTTAATTAGGTGATATGTCATTACTAATGATACTTATTTTGTGACACGAGGGATTCCCAAACCTCGCCCCTGTCCCCGTTTACCAACGCGGAATGGTACTAATGCATTTGACCGTCTACCGGACTGGGCTGGTCGCAGGGAACCTCCTAGACTCTCGCAAGAGCTAGGCAGATGATGTCACGACCCGTTATCATACACTTGGGTCAATTACACACTATACTAAAGTCGGCCTATTCCGGTTTCGTTATTTATCTTAACTAGCAAACACCACTCATACACATCACACACATGCAAGAAGCCAGCTAAGTAAGTCCGTGGACTTACCTGAATCAAATCTCGACTCTCTTAATCACAACTCAATCTGTAACTGTATAACTCGGTTGCCTGTCAAAGGAAGCAAGTGTGTCAGCACACTTTCTTGGTAATTAGAAGTCTAAGACTTCTAAGGTAGTAGGTCCTATTAGAAAAGAATTTAATACAATACCAATTTATGGTAAAATGACTATTTTACCCTTGGTCCCGGAATTTCCAAAAACTCGGAATATATACTTAAATTATAATTTGAGGCTAACTAACCATATTCTACTATCTAGGATGATTTTAGGTAACAACTAGAAAAACTACTCATTTTCTATTTCCCGAAAAGTCACTAAAGTCCAACTACAGCTTCAAATATAAAATTCGAATCATCTTATAAAAATTCCAAAATAATTCCCTAGGTCATCTATGATATCCTATCTACTCGTAGGAGAAAGAATTTCTTAAAACTGTTAAAGACAAAAAAATTGGTCCATGTTAGGCAAGGAAAGGTGGACTAGAGTATAGTGTAGCAAGGGATACAAGCCTTACCCGATTCCGAGACTCGAATGTACCGAAAAGAAGGTACCAAGGCTGCTGCTGAGTAGGCGTTTTGCACAGAAGGGGAGAAGCCATGGTTCACTGATTGCTCGAGGCTGCAGATAGAGAAGAGCGAGGTGGTCCGGGGTGCTGCAACATTACAGTGTCCTAAGGTGAGTTGTTTCTGGGCGACCGAGCACAAGTGAAAGACGAGGTATAGGAGAGTTCTTACCGATCGTTCATCATCTGTCCTATTCTCGCTGGAGGTGTGCAGTGGCTGAGCGTCAAGTGCAGAGGGCTGAGTGCAGAATGTTGGCGAGTAGTTGTGTCCGGGTGTGCAGGCTGGTGGCGTCGATGGTTGGCTGAGCGACCCGGTGCAAATGGTGTTCGCGAGAGGGCAGGATGGAAGGCGCCTTTGCTAGGCTACTACAGTCGACCGACTGGGAGGAAGATCGATTCCTGGCTGCACTCTCCTTGGCGGACGAAGGGACGATCGAGAGTTGCGGTCTACTGTTTGAATGCGGAGAGGAAGGATTCACCGGCGATGGTCCAAGGTAGAAGAGCGGGTGGCGGCATGGAGGTTGCCGGCTTGGCGTGGAGGAAGGAAAGCGCTGGTAGCGTAACAGCGAGAGAGAAGAGAGATGCCATTAGGTTTACGTGAGAGAGGGAGAGGAGAGAGAGCATGGGCTGGCTGTACAGCTCCTTATCGGGCCCGGATGGTAGGGTTTCAAAGGCCCAAAATACTCAACTTCGTAATGGTCCGGAAGACACGCCGCTGATGGGCCCGGATGGGTCCATTTTAAAGAATAAAGAAGGTAGATTGTCTTGTGTATTTTATGTGAGTACGGTTCTCACATAAAATGATAAAACAATCAAAGGATAAGAAACGGTATCACCTAGGATATAGTAAGGTCCTCACATAACATGATAAAATGTGTTAATTATAAAACTATGGATTATGTAAGAAGAATGAAGCCTCACATAAAATTATAGAACTTGATAAAAGCATTTTATGTGCTTAACTCTTCACATAATATGACAGGTTTATGATGACTCGGGATTTACCGGAAATTAAATTTCCGGGTATTACAGGAAACCCTAGGCGGAGAGTAGGCTATTAGGGCCAAACTTCGTAAACATATCATTGTGTCGATCATTTCTATTTCGCACTCTCTATCGCTTAAATTGTGACTAACCATATTTTGCACGTTTTGAAGTCAAGGCCTTGAAATCCATTTCAAAGTCTTGAAAACCAGTTTTGTCACAAAGGGCGTGTGATGACTATATCCAAATCTAAAACAAATATTTAGGTCCAAACCAAACCAGTTGGACCAATTTTTATTTTTATTTTTTTTGTCCTTTTTGCTCAAAACTAAACCCGTTTAAAAAAATGACATATGGTTAATAGATTTTTGGTTGGGTCCAAAATTATGCTCGGACCGGAAATTGGACGGCCATAATTCCAATAGGGCGTGTGATGAGTGATGAATTGATTTGAAAGAGAGCGTGTGTGAGTGAAGAGATTATTCGTTGAAAAGAGAGGTTAGTATTTGGAAGGTGGCGGTGGGGTGGCTGTTGGTTTTTGGCCCCACTGTCAACACCTAGTTTTCAGATGAGGAAAGCGAATGAAAGCTGGGCACGTGATATTTATTTAAGAAAGGAGGTGGGTCCCACCACCGGCCGTCAACAAAACCCCTACCTTTTCTTCTCTGCCGACTGCCTATATATAGTTTCAATAAACCCTCAAACCACTGCTACTCTAATAATTCAGCATTCACCAACCAATAATCATAGACTATAACGATCAATGCTGGTGAAGGTAAGCAAGCCTATTTGGTTTGTCATGTTCGTTATTATCTTGGTGCTCATCATGTGCACTCAAGCCAGCGTCGGGGAAAGCAGGGAGCTCCGACCACCCATCTCCGGCGACAATCCAGTGGGCTCCAACCAAGTTCCGAGCTTGTGGTTTGTACTGGCGTCTGGGCCCAGCAGACGAGGCGCCGGCCATTAGCCCCTCCTTCATTAGAATTAGCTAACTTCTTAATTTCCTTGGTGGGAAACGGAACCAGTTTATACGTACTGTACAATTCTTTTGTTTTCGTTTTTGAAAGGAGTTCTGAGCTTGGCTTTGAAGAAGTAGCTCAGCTTATAGGAATTATGAATGTCCACTTTTTGTTTACCTACAAATTGAAACCATTATGGAAGTCAATTTTGAAAGAAAAAAGGTTTGTGTTTCGTTACAAAGTACGTACAGTTTAGCATAAAGCTTATATAAGTCGTGGTAGCAGGTAAGAGTAAGGCCAAAAAGAGGAATAGTAATAATAAAATTGCGGAAGCCTAGACCGGATTATGAGCTTATACGGACAAAACCTGTCTGAAAAGCCAAAACAACAACATTCTCTCAGCAAAAAAGGCAACGTCGACAGCAGAAGAGAAGTTCCGGAAAGTGTCAGCTTTTCCCTGGTTCATTGAAAGACAGCCGAGAACAAGTCACCAAAGATCCACGACTCTCCAAACTAGAGCAATAAAGCACACCCTACGTCAAACCCCATACTATATTTCTAACCTCCCAATTCAAGCATAAGTCTTACTGTCTCTAGCCATGTGAATCCAGTTCGGACCGAAATTTATAAATGTTGGACCGGAGATCGGACCAGTTCGGATCGGAATCTGATCTCCCATTGTTTTGACTAATTTTCCATTTTTTCTGTTATTAGATAAAATGCAACTTCAGAATCTATACATCACAAAGCAACTTCTAATTAATTTAGATATTCCTATAAGTCCATCTATAATCTACTAGCACTAGTCTTATGTTTAGCATATGAGTGTCCCGGACTTGGTTGAAGTCTGTTGATGGCTTTGTCGAAGGTGGACTGACCATTGACCCGAGAGTTTGACATATGTTTAGCATATGCGTGTCCCGTTTTGCTTATGGCTTTGCTGAAGGTGAACGGGTCTCATAAGCTTTGCCAATTTCGGATGTACTTACGTGTTTATCAACTCCAAGGTAGTAGATTTGTTCAGAAGGATTGCATGCCTCACTAGAGTATCATGTGTGATATTGGTTATAGCCTCAGTTTGAAGGCATGTATGTAACGCCCGGAATTTTGATTCTGGTTAGTGTGCGTTTTAGCGACCTTTCCGCATACGTGGCTCAATCTTTATACAGGCACGACGTGATGTGTGACGAGATTTCATCCCGAATCCCGTTCCGACCCTTGGTTTACCGCGTTTTGCTTTTGACCCCTCGTTCTCTAAGTGAGGTGGTTGCCTTGACCTTTGATTTCCCCTTCTGTGCAACCCTCTTTCTCTCCTCCCATTTCTCTTTCACGTGATTCTTCTCTCCCTCCTCTTTCCCTTCACTCTCTTTTGGCTTTGAAAGCTCTTGGTAGCTTCTTCCATGGGGATCCCTCTTCTTCTCCATCTTGTGTAAGTTGTCCAACATTGGAGTGTTATGTAAATCCGGATTTTTGGGTAAGTTCCTCTCTTCCCCCTCCCTCCTTCTCCTTCTTCTTCTTCTTCTTCTTCTTCTTCTTCTTCTTCTTCCTTGAGCTCCAATGATGGAAGCCATGAATCTTAAGTTATTCCCTCTTCTTCTTCTTCTTCCTTGAGCTCCAATGATGGAAGCCATGAATCTTAAGTTATTCCCTCTTTTGGCTTGCATGTGAGTGGATCATGTTTAGGATGGTGTATGTATGTGTGTGGATCCAAGTGGTAGATGTTCAGGAGCCAAGCAAGTAAGCTAGAAGACCCTTTGCTCATCACGGAACCATCGAAGACTGCTCAAAGATAGCTTTCTAGAGTACAACCGCGGGGCGGTTGCCCAGTGCCGTTGGGGCGGACCCAGACCACTGAAGGGGCGGCGCAAGGACCCGCAGGGACGGCGCCAGGAGCCGCAAGGGCGGTGCATGGTGGCAGAGGGAAGAACTTAGGATTATACCCTTTCATGAGAGTTCCATTCTCGGATAATTGGTCAACTAGAGAGGACTTTTGTGATCTTGAATGCCGTACAAAGAGCATTTATGCAAGGTAGGGGGTAAGAGTAGACATGATCCCCTTTGATTGAGTTTTCGTATTATGATAGTTGAGATGTATCATTTGTGATGGCCCTTTGTGAGGCATTTTATGAACGGAAGTATAGTACCCCTTGGTGTTGGAATTTAGATAGTATATGGAGGGATAACCTTGAGCAGATACGGGACGACCTCGCTCGAGTAATGGTGGTCCAAGGGCGGGTGCTAGCCGAGCTAAGTAGCGAGAAGGTGTGTACATATAAGAGGTACGGACCTCTTGGATTTGGATACGAGACGAGTCGAGTTAAGAGTATCACGGACGCATGGCGTCATACGTTTTTGTCTTGAGAAGGGATTTGGTTACCAATATATATCGAACCTTTTAGAGATTGTGGCGCAAGTTGGGAAGTGGTTTACCGGTTAGCGTGGCCACCGAGCGTAGAAGATGTTCACCAGGTTTCATGTATGACTCGAGCTATGTTGTTAGTTGTGATGATCTAGTAGTAGACGAGGAGCAGATGGGGTTACTGGGAGGACGTGAGATAGTATCTTTGGTCCAGTTTTTACGATGAGCTAGTTGTATCAATATGGCCGATGGGTTAGATTTTTATGTGCATGAGCGAGTTTATGTGTTTTCTGTCCCGAGTGGGAATGTGTTGTATGATCGGTTAGATCTTGACTTGATAAGTGATATGCGGTTCATGTGAGTATGTGTGTAGGCCTTCCGAGGTCTTGACGCGGTTATACGAGTGTGTGTTGGTTATCGAGTAGAGATTTGGCACGTTTCGGGACGAAACTTATTTTTAGGGGGATCTGATGTAACGCCCGGAATTTTGATTCCGGTTAGTGAGCGGTTTAGCGACCTTACCGCAGGCGCGGGTCAGTCTTTCCGCAGGCACGACGTGTTGAGTGATGGGATTTCATCTTGAATCCCATTTCGACCCTTGGTTTACTAGCATTTTTCTTTTGACCCCTCATTCTGATCTAAGTGAGGTGGTTGCCTTGACCTTTGATTTCCCCTTTTGTGCAACCCTCTCTCTCTCTCCTCCCATTTCTCTTTCATGTGATTCTCCTCTCCCTCATCTTCTCCTTCAATCTCTTTTGGTTTTGAAAGCTCTTGGTAGTTTCTTCCATGGGGATCCCTCTTCCTCTCCCTCTTGTGTAAGTTGTCCAACATTGGAGTGTTATGTAAATCCGGATTTTTGGGTAAGTTCCTCTCTTCCCCCTCCCTCCTTCATCTTCTTCTTCTTCTTCCTTGAGCTCCAATGGTGGAAGCCATGAATCCTAAGTTCTTCCCTCTTTTGGCTTGCATGTGAGTGGATCATGTTTAGGATGGTGTGTGTGGATCCAAGTGGTAGACATTTTGGAGCCAAGCAAGTAAGCTAGAAGACCCTTTGCTCATCACGGAACCATCGAAGACTACTCGAAGATAGCTTTCTGGAGTTCAACCGTGGGGGCAGCTGCCCAGTGCCGGTGGGGGGGGGACCCAAACAACCGTAGGGGTGGTGCCAGAACCGACGGGAGCCGTAGGGGCGGTGCATGGTGGCGCAGGAGTGGTGACACTCAGCTCCGCTGGCGCGCCTTTTGTTTCTGCGGTTGCGTTTCTTCAACAGTAGGCTCTTCTTCTCCCTTCTTCTTCTTTCCTTTCTTCGTTGTGAGGTTGATCCTTGTTAGTAGCATGCCTAGGGTGGACCTAGGATAGTTGTGAATGTCATGTAGTGGCTTTGGACCTTAGATGAGTGTTGAGGTTATCGATGTTCTTAGACTTGATTCATGTTGGAGCTTAAGTCGGTTGTGGTGAGCGTAGGGCTATCCTTGTGAGGCTTGTGAGGGTTAAGATTGTGAGTATATGGTTGTTGAGATTGTGGGATAGGATGTGCGTATCCTAGCATAGTGTTGCTACCGTTGAGAATGTTGAGACTAGGAATGTCTATCCTTGTATGTTGTTCTGGTTTATGATCTTGCGAGATCATCGGGTCTAGAAGTCTAAGGACTTCTAGCTTATGAGAGTGTTGCTTATTTGTGCCTTGTTATGATCAGGAGCTGAGTATCTTCCTATGGAAGCGAGAGCGGTATTCGTCGTTTAAGCGTTGGGACGAGGTAAGTCTCCGGGCTTACTTAGCTAGCTTCTTTGTATTAGCATTGATTTGTGATTGGTTGTGTGTGTGTTTAGTTATGTTTTCTAAAAATATCCGGAACTAGGACAATCTTTATGTATTGATATTTGGCCCAAGTGTATGATAACGGGCAGTGAAAACACTGCCTAGCTCTTGTGAGAGATAGGAGGTTCTCTGCGACTAGCCCGGGCATGTAGACGGTCGGATGCATCAGTATCATTCATTGTCGGTAAGTAGGGACAAAGGCAAGTTTCGGGGATTCTCGTGTCACAAACCTAATTTGAATTAGTAATGGAATGACATAAATGAAAGATAATAAACCGGCCTGTGTGTGTTGGAGCATGATGTGTGTTTATGATGACTTATGTGTGTTTGTGCCATTACCATGATTCTAATGCTTTAGAATGTTAGCTAACGGTTTTATACCGATGTTGTAGTTGCCTTGCAGGTTAGGAATGCAGCCAAGCGATCCGGAAGAGTGGGCAGCCGGGGTTCCGTACACTTTAGGATGGGTTTGGTTGGAGTCATGTATATTTTATATTGTTGTGTATTTGACGTTTGAGTCTTTGGAGTTGAGAACTCGGCTGGAGTTTTATCGTTTTTTTGTTTCCGGGGATTATATCATTTCATTAAAATGTATTTCGGTTTTGCCTTTATTTGTGTCTTGTTGTAAAATCCGGTGAAATTGTTGTCAGGCTAAGGGTCGGGACCCATTGTGAGGTCTCCGCCCAAAGCATCCCAAATCCCGCGGTTTCGTGGTGTTACAATGTACATAAACTTTGTGATCTTTGTGTGGTTGTACCCATTCTGAGCTATCACCACATCATG
The DNA here is from genome assembly GCA_033239125.1 of Fagopyrum homotropicum. Classification (NCBI taxonomy): domain Eukaryota; kingdom Viridiplantae; phylum Streptophyta; class Magnoliopsida; order Caryophyllales; family Polygonaceae; genus Fagopyrum; species Fagopyrum homotropicum. The sequence goes on along the minus strand of BSWB01000003.1, from coordinate 52,420,752 downwards.
TTTGGGTCCATCTCCTCCAAGCCTTATTGTTCCTTCCTCATTAAGCATGTCTTCCTCCAAAACCTTTACGTCATACTTATCTACTTCCTTAGCAAGCAATGCCCTTATGGGATGAATTGAATGAGAGCCTTATCTTTTGATTAGTCTAATCCTTGATCAAACAATCTTCATTCTTAGGCTTTATGGTCATTATGGAGCTTTTCAATGAGGTTTATCATGATGATCATCTCCTCAATTCTTTTTCCATTTCCAAATCTCTTTCCTTACCTTCTTCTAGGACTACTTCCTCCTCAAAAGGCTCTTCTATACTTGAATTGGCTCCTCTTTAATCACCATCTACTTGTCATTGCCATGCACTTAAGGGTCTTAGGGTCTTGGATAACTTGAGGAGTTTCAAGTGGCATTGAAGAAATTACCACTTGTTGAGCATGTTGTTGCTCTAACATCTCTTGACCTTTTGAAAGTGAATCCAATTAATTTGGTGTTGGTAGCTTGAAGTATATTGGATATGGACCCACTTCGGTTATGAGCTTCTATAATATTTCTTCCATTATGTATTCTTCCAATCTAACAAGAAGTTATTCATGCTCCATTCTCATAACATCCTCTTCTTGTTGGACACATCATTGATCATATTCAATTTCTCATCAGTGTATATCTTTCCTTAAAGCACATATAATGAATAAACTTTTACCTCCCAATTTAGTTTTGGTATATCCTTGTTCATATTCAAATTGTCGTTGGCGTGCCTCTTTTCTTGAAGCCCGTAAGGAAGCTAAGTTATTGTTCATCTTAAAAAACAATTAAAAAAGAAACAAAAAGTACGTTGTCAAATGACAACTAAATATAACTCAAGTCCCCGGAAACGGCGTCAACAACTTGATGTGTGTCTCAACGTAGAACAACATTAACCATATATGCAAGGTTGGTGTGGTTGTAGTACATGATCGCAATCAAGTGTTGTATCCACAAGGACTTGGTTGATTGGTTGGCAAATAAACAACTAGATTGTCTAAGCAAAAGATAAAAAGAAAGATAACATGGATATTGATCAAGTTGTGATAAGTATATAGAAATGGTTCAAAACATAGAGGAAAATTCTAGGAATTGGAAGTTGGGATCGCTAATGCATGAGTATATCTGGACCTAGCTAAATCCAAGACCATGACTATGAAAGCTGAGAAGCAAGGAGTGAAGAACGCTCTAAGGAGGAAATAGGAAGAATCAAAATTATTCTATGAGAGAAATGAAAAACATTTCCATAGAAGAAATGAATACCATTCTCAGAAGGAAAATGAAGATCACTTCCTGGACCATTTCCATAAAGAAGATGAAGGCTAGTTCTTGGAAGGAAATGATGATCATCTTTGAGGAGGAAAGAAATATCATCTCTAATGGAGAAGTGAAGACCATTTATTGTATATGAAAGATAGCAAGATCCATGTATGCATGTAAGCCAATTTTATCATGCAAGTATATGTGTGGAAAGAAGAGAAGATGGATCGATCTTGTGTTAAAGTCAATAGATCATATGAGTACATGTTTATCGCATACACATGCATGAGGGATATGGAGATCAAGCTCACGAATGGAAGAAATATCCCATGCAAGTGCACGTAGGAAGCCACCCGATATCCATGCAGTCATGCAAACGTCGGAACGGGCCACCCATGCATCAACTCATTCTCCAACGGGCAAGCCATGCATGGACAGAAGGATGGACGAAATCCAAGGCTGAATATCGGATATAGTGATGAGTGTCAAATGTAACACTATTTAGACCTTAGATTCATGCATTTCATACCACTTTCACTCTCTAATACATCTCTATTTGTATGAAAAGCGTACACTTTCCATATTTCGGTGTTTGCTTCGGTTTATTTTGTGTTTCAGGCATTCAAGGTCATTTATGGAGCATAATGATATGAAAATACCATAGAACGAGGATTCAATGTTCCCTGAAGTCGGAATATACATAGAAATATTAAGATCAATTGAAGATTGAAGAAGCCAAGTGGAAACCATTGGTGTTGGATGCCATTTTATGACGACCTCTAAGAGATTATCGGTTTCGACCATCTTCCCTTTAGATTTTGATAATCATGTCAAATGTAAAGTTGTAGATCTTCGAAAGAGATTCAAAAGTAGTACTCATGGGTCACGTATTTCCAATTAGAGTAGTAGGAAAGTCAATTTTACTGAATTGTCGGAAAAACTGTCAAATAGCATTGCCAAACGGTTAGTTTATGGCCAAGCATACAGCCAATCTACATACATAGGTAGGTCGTTTCACCTACAGTTGGGAAAGAAATTAAATCTTTTCAATTGTAACATGAAGGTTGTATTTTGTATAACCCTCGCTCTGAGATTTTCTGCTATATATTTATATGTCAACCTTAGGGTTAGATAACACCAAAAAAACTGCATCCACTATCATACAAAGACGTTGATTCATCCTCAATTAGGCATCAATCAGATTTCTCTAAACCCTAACAGTCAAGTAGTTGTTTGCTTTGCTTTGAAGATTCGTCTTATTAAAACCAAACAATTGTGAGTTTATGTCTCTCTTGATTTTGTATATTGTCTTTGGTTTATATATGATCACGTTTTTAAACCCCCTCCCCTAATCTAAATATCGGATAATTCCTATAGTGGTTTGATTTAGTGTTTGCACATAATTTATGAATTGAGATTGTGACATTACTTCTTTTCAAAGCGCCTTATCCCTACCTTTTATTTACTTTCAAAAGTAGTGATGTTTATAACTAGTCTAGATAAAACAACTAAAGAGCCACAAGAAAAGTACATTTTATTTGATTTATTAAAAATAACGTGGTTTTGAGAGTACTAATTTATCAAAGTTTCGAGGATTTCTAATTATCGTAGAAAGTTCTTGTCTTTGTACCTTTTCCTAAGTGAAGAGTCAAAAGAGAAGGTTATTCTTGGTCTTTTACGGATTTCTAAGTGTTTAATGGGTTTTCCTATACTTGCTGAACCACTGGATTGAAAGTTACACGAGTTGGAAAGCACGATCTTTGTTTGTTTTTGCCAAATACTATTTTAGATGGTTACGTGCAATTATCATATATATATATATATATATGTGTGTGTGTGTGTGAGAGAGAGAGAGAATCAAAGTGGGGATTCATGTTTCCTTTGATCGCTCCCATTACATATCCTTTAAAATCGTCATTGCTTTCGTCTGCTATAATTGTTACCTTATTGCCTTACTTTTCACTTAAAGTAATTATTGTTAGTATTATCCAATTCAAACACATACTTGTGATTCGATACTTGATTATGCTATATCCGATCTCATATCTTTGCGGGGGAGGAGGTTGTTCATTTTTGGTGAAACTTCCACGATTTAAGTTTCAAGCAAACTTGTCCCTCTTGACAAAGAGATTGAACGCACCCTCCGCAAATAAAAATCTACCAAGAAAGTTGCGGATAGTCAAGCAATGGAAGGCCAAAACAACCAACTCCTTGATGTTGATCCGCATGTTGGAATTGGTAGGCTCAATGTTGCGCTCGCTGCTGAAAGGGTTTGTCACTCTCAAACGTTGGATGCTAGGATGAATCCTAGACAAGGGTTCCAAACCATGCATTTGTTCTTCCTATACTTGGACGTTGAGACTTCAACCTCAAGACGAATACCATCAAGTTGATCCAAAACGATCAATTCTCAAGAATGCTGAACAAGAACCCACTTTAACCTTTGTGGAATTTTGAGAACATTATGAATACTTTGAATTATGAGAACATTACTCCCGATACCTTGAGAATATGGGCATTTATTTTTTTCTTTGACAGGAAAGGCTGCAACTGGCTACAAAATAACCCTCATGTACTTTTGCTACTTGGGAAGTATTAACAACAGCTTTCTTGAGCAATTATTTTTCTCCCCACAAGACTATTGAGATTAGGAAGAAGATTTTCCACTTTGAACGGGAAGACGGAGAGAACATCCATTCTACATGGAAAAGATTCAATGATTTGCTGCATGCATACCCTCACCATGTATTTGAGAAGAGAGCACTTATCGAATACTTTTATATTGGATTGAATGACACTACAAGGAATTTGGTGAGCATCATAAATTCCCATGTATTCGCAAGGATGAATGAACATGAAGCTTGGGACTACCTTGTAACTATTTTTGAACATACAAGGAAGTACGCAAAGAAACGCAACAAGACACGAGGTGCTTAAACATCAAGGATGATGACAGGATTGACAAGTTGTTTGAGAATGTGCAAGCCTTGATGAAGGTTGTTGGTGGTATTCTGCTTTCTCAATTGCTAATTTAGATACTAATGTGAATTGGCAATTTTACAAAGGCACAAGTCATGACATAAAAGATTGTTCAGACTTCAATGAACACATGGATCATTATGAAGTCTTGGAACAAGTCAACTATCAGAGAAATTAAAGAGAATATCAAACGGACAATGCCTACACAAGACTTCCTTTCCCAGAAAGGAATTTACAATAATTCTAAAGAAGAAATTTCCCGCCCAAAGATCTCATCCCGGACCAAGCTCAAGCTTCTGGACAAGCTACCGCATCAATAACGCAAGCTAAAATTTTGGAGAGCCTAATTAATGAACAACAAGCACTTGTTGGAGCCATAGGAGACATCAGGAACTCGATCATGAGTATGGAACAAAATCCAGCAGAAGGAAACAACTGTTTAAGTGCTTAGTTGAGGACTTAAGTTGTTGGAAACTCAAGTTGCTCAACTCAGCCAACAACTTGAGAAAACTCAAGAAAAAAATTCCTACAACCACGGAATCCAATCCTAGAGGAGTTTGTGCCATCACACTCAAAAGAGGAAAAGAAACTATTGATCCCATAGCCACTGGGACAACTATGAAGAAAACTGCTCCTGCGGAGGTAATTGTTTCAATACCTCCCAAACTAGATAGACCTCATTATGTGTGGTTGAAGCCGCAGTTTCCAATCTAGATTGAAATTCCACGTAATGTCTCTAGAAGGAATCTCGGTTAAGAATCTCGGGCGAGATTCTGGTGTTGACTAAGATTTATGTAACTTCAAACTAAAGAACGTGAGTTTGATGGATTGATAATGGACAGATAAGAAGATGATAGTATGGAATGAAATTTATGGCAATATAGGAAGATATGAACCAACGTATACCCGCAAAGAAACCTTGACCAATTATGTTTCAAAACCTCTTAATTAAGAGTTTACCTTAATCCTCCCTTCTTTAACCTTACACAAGCCTTCTAAATAAGACAAGCACAAGGAGGGACTAGAATTTACCAGGAGGGCCAACCTTTAAGAAGATTAAAACACACAAGCACAACCTAGCAAGGACTCGCAACGATTTAATCAAAGGCTTTCTCTTTTGATTGAATAAGAATGAATAAAACACAAAGTTCTTTAGCGAAGTAGCGAGTTCACACAATATTGTGAAAATATTTATCAAATCAATCTATCTATGAATCTCACCTTCTAAGGATATTTATAGGGGAGATTCTCCTACAAAAGATAAGAAATCTAACTTAAAGATAATCCTAAAAGATAAGATCAAAAATCAACAAATATCTTTAGAATGTTTTAGAGATTTAAAGGTATTAAAATAATAAAAGATATCTATAACTAATAAGATCACGACTGAATCTTATAACTCTCGACAAGAGCCAAATCTCGGGCTATCTGTAGAAATCTTGGGAGAGATTTTGTTCCTCGAGGCCGAGATTTTTTTCTCTAGAACTCTTTCCTCGTCCTAGACACCTTGTATGATTGCTTGATCCTCTTGGTCCTTGTATGGTCCTTCCACAATAGCCAACAATGTCACTAAAGAAGACCTAGATATGAGTGAAGTCTTTTTAAGTGCACATGTTGCCAATGAGCTAGCAACTTCTTCATTGATGGTCTTTGCTCTTGCTTTAGTGATAGCTCCTTGCATCGCGGGATTCAAAGATGATGTGGTGGTTGTGTTATCCTTTAATGCCTTCAATGCCTTGGTCCTTGATCTTGTGATTGGTCCTTGAGGTGGTGTTGGGGTGGTCCCTCATCATACCCCTTTCCTGAAAAGGATTCGTCCTCGAGTCACCAACATGCTCATCATTAGACTCAAAATGACTCAAGTCGCATACATTGAAGGTCTTGCTTACTCCATACTCAGTTGGGAGCTCCAAGACATAAGCGTTTTTTCCAACCTTACGCTTCACACGAAATGGTACATCTCCTCTTGGAGACAACTTAGATTTCCTCTTCTCCGAAAATCGATTATTCTTTAGATGCAACTAAACTAGATCTCTTGGTGTAAATAGCACTTCCTTGCAATTCTGATTTACTTCGGATGTCACACTTTTCCCTTTGCTTTCCAACCTTATGCGTGTTTTTTCATGCAACTCTATGATGAATTCAACATGTTTTCATGCAAATAAAATATACTCGCTCCTCTATAGGAAACGGTGTAAGATCAAAAGGGGTCAAAGGATTCAACCTATAGACATACTCAAAAAGGGGTTAGATTAGTAGATGAATGCAAGGTACGATTTGTAACGCCCCAAATTTTTTAGGCGCGTTTGCGATATTTATTTTTCCGCCTTTTATCGATATATTTTATTTATTGTGTTTAAATTATTACATAATCTCGTAAAAACAAATTGCGAGAATGTTTTTTGTATTTCAAAGTATATTTTGCGAGTTTACTTATATATTCGATCCACATATATTTTCCGTATCTTTATTCTTAAAAAAGTCGGGAAGTTTCCGATTCGGAAATCCCGTTCCGAATGCTTTGATCTATTCTATTACTCTTTTTTATTTTCTATTATTTAATATTATTTCTCTTTCTTTGTCTCTCTTTCTTCTTTTCTCCCTTTTCTCCCCAACTAGTGAGAGCCCCGTCTCCTCGTTGTCCAGTAGGCCGCCCAAGGAGCTCTAGCCTTGTCGCCCTACCCTACCACCACCTCCCTCTCACGCAACCCTCCCTCTGTGACTCTTCATCTGCCGCCCTCTTTTCTTCCGCCTTCACTCCCTCTGTTTCATCTTCACCCTCTCACTTGGATACTCTCAACTCTCACTAACTTTGCCTCTCTCGCAACTCCCTCACCTGCAACTCATCGGACACACCCCATCTCATTCTCTGTGCTTCCTTCAACCTTCCCAAGCAGACCCTCCTTTTCTTCCTTCATGCACACCATGAGCAACCTCAGTGGGTCTCCTCAAAACAAATTGCAGTCTCTTCCTGGCACCTCCTGTTATGCTCTCCTCCCGCACCACATGTTCGTACAGTCAGACGCCGATGTCTCTGTCGTCGGATGAGCCAACAACTGCCACCGTCGATCTCGGTTGAAGCTTCCTTCAATCTCCTTTAATGGCGCCTCCAAACTTGCAGTGGGTGGAACTGTAACGCCCCAAATTTTTGGGGCGTTTTCGTTTTTTTTATTTTTTTTCGACTTCTATCGATATTTTAGTAAATTGAATATTTTTGTTAAAAGTATTTTAAGACGTAAAATACGTTCCCAAGTATTTTTATATTTTTGGATACGTTTATGTGTATCCGTCTTTTTAATTTTCGGAAAAGGGTCGGAAAGTTCTCCGATCCGATAATTCTGTTCCGAACTCTTATGATCGAGTTTTTATGTTATGACCCGTGAGACTGAAAGGTCAGCCTCCTTGCCACTCTTCTAGCCTGCACCCTACCCGACCTTTCACTGCTGCTTTTCCCCTTTCCCCCACGGAACCTTTTACTCCTCTCTTTGCACACACTCAGCAACCCTTCCCTCATTCTTCCCTTGTTGCACCAGGCGAGCCATGTCGCCTTACCGGAGAGGCCAGTCGGTTCTCTCCCTTGTGCACCCGTTGGCAGCCAGTGGAGGAAGCTATCGGACCCACCGCGTCTCCAGTCCCGTGTCCTCCATCCCCTTCTGCCTCTAGCGTGCCTCACCCAATCCCTCTCCTTGTTACATTTGTCACCGGAAGCCTGTCGGTAGGACCGCCAACGCCTTCCTGCCTCACCACCACCATCAGAGCATCTGTCCCGATTGCCTCGCTTGCCACCATGAGGCCTGCCCTCGCCCTGCCGGAGGCCATCGAAGGCCGATTACCTCAGTTGCCCTAGCCCTCACCAGTGGTTGCCCTCCTTCTTCTTTGTCTGCCGTTGCCGCCGGAATTGGGTTGCCCTTGCTGCCGCCCGGTTGCCGCCGACGCTGCCAGCCTTCCTCCCTCCCGCCGCCGCCGGCCTCATCTTCCCCTTAACCTTCTACGTAGGTTTGAAGGTTGAAGAAGGATATTTTATCCTATTTAATTCGGGCCCCTAATTTTTGGTATAATTATATTTTTGACCCACTGTTTTGTATTTGCAGTTTTGAACCAAGTTTTTGGAATGTAACAATTATACCCCTTTCAAAATTATTTACATGGAATGACCCATATTTTATATTGCAAATTATGACCCAGCTTTGTGCAAATTATCTTTTGTGCCCTTGTTGATTTAATTTCGGATTATGGTCCAAGGATTTAATTGCGGATTTATGACGCATGTTGTGACGTTAGGTATTTTTCCTCGGAAAATATTTTAGCGGGATTTTAATTTCGGTTTTTAAAACAAGTTCCTTAGAGTTATATGTATTATATATATTCCGATCAAATTTAGCATACGAGCTAAATTTGTTTAGTTTTGGTGCTATGTTCGGGAACAACCCCGTAAAGGCCGAATGAGTCCAAGTCGACATCCGTTGAGCGATTTCCGTCTTTTGACGTCGTGTGAGTATCTCTTCCCTCGATCTAGTTATGTTAAGTTTTAGTATCATGCTAGGATGGATCCAATATAACCTAGTGAGAATGCCAATTAGTGGTCATGAACCTTAGGTGAGTTTTGAGGATTTATGATCGTTATAAAGCTTGAGGTGTTATTATCTTGTGAGGATTGTAAGGCGTTGAGTGTTTGGTTGATCTTGTGAGCTTATGAGGATTGAAATTATGGCTCTATGTTTGTTGAGATTGTGGTGACTAGGACGAGAGTATCCTAGCATGTGTTGTGATGGTTATAACCTTGTGAGATCGTGAGGACTAGGAATTTGTTTATCCTAGTTTGGGTTATGGGTCATGATCCTGCGAGATCATAGGGTCTAGAAGTCTAAGGACTTCTAGCTTGTGTTGAGTGGGATGTGAGCATGAGAGATTCTAGGATGCGGTCTTAGAATGTGAGTCAAATGATCTCGCGTAGATCATTTTGTAGAAGTCTTAGACTTCTTGAGTGAGCGAGTTGTTGATATAGTTATCTTCTTGTCAGTAGGCTGTGGACTCCTTCCCAAGAGAAGCGAGAGTGTTGTGATTTGAATATAGCGATAAGGTAAGTCTCCGGACTTACTTAGCTCGTTTTTCTTGTATTAGCTTTGATGTGTGTTTGGTGGTGTGTGTTTATTCCTTATCGTTTATAACAATTAAACCGGTAATAGGACCACCGACCTTATATTATTTTGGCCCAAGTGTATGATAACGGGCGATGACATCATCTGCATAGCTCTTGCGAGAGTCTAGGAGGTTCTTGGCGACTAGCCCGTGCTGGTTAGACGGTTGGAGGCATCCGTACTGTTCCACGCCGGTAAGTAGGGACTGAGGCGGGACCATGGTGGTCTCGTGTCACAAAACTAAGTTGAATTAGAACGGAATATGACTTAATAATAAAAAGATAATAAACCGGAATTGTGTGCTTTGAGAATGTTGTGTGTTTATGATGATTTACTTGTGTTTGTGCATTTCCCATTGATTCTAATGCCTCGAATATTAGCTAACGGTTTTATACCGATTGTTGTAGAATGCCTTGCAGGTTAGGAATACGGCCGAGAGATCCGGAAGAGTGGGCAGCCGGGGTTCCGTACATTTTAGGACTTGGTTTTGGGTGGAGTCGAGTTTGAGTATTGTATTTATTGTATGTTGTATGGCGTTAGCCTTTGGGGTTGTATTTTTGGTTGAAGTCCTTTGTTGTATTCTTTCGGGTTTTTCTTTTCATTGCATAAAAATGTATTTCGGTTTTGGCCTTTATTTGAGTCTTGTTGCAAGATCCGGTGAAATTGTTGTCAAGCTAAGGGTCGGAACCCATTGTGAGGTCCCAACCCGTAGCATCCCGAGTCCCACGGATTCGGGGTGTTACAGGAACCGAAGAAGCCACTGAGCCACTACACCGGGATCCTCCACCGTTTGCCGCCGCCACACCTCCGGGAAACGCTAACCTTTGCCCTCGCTTGCCTCGTCTCACCTTGTCGGAGCCAATCGGAGCTTCGCCGCCGCCTGTACTCCTCGCTGCTTTCATTAACGGAATCTAAAAACCCTATTGCTTTTAATTACTTCGGCCCCCTCTTCTTTTGGATAATTACAAATGTGACCCATTATTTTGTATTTATAGTTTTTACCCAGATTTTTGAAAATTGTTGATCTTCCCTCCATGGGATTAATTACAGATTTGGCCTAGAAGTTATTTGTAGAATATGACCCAACTTTTATGATTTAACTATTGTGCCCTTTGTTGGATTTATTTCGGATTTATGGCCCGAATATTTAATTGCGGATTATGACCAACTTTCTAAAATTGTATTAATTGCCCGGAAAGTGATTTTAAGATTTTAAACTCGGATTTGAATTACGGGGGTTATTCTTATAGTTTATATATACTATGTAGTATATATCTAAATTTAGCGTTATGCTAAATTTGTTTAGTTTGGTGCTTGGTTCGGAAGCGCCCCGTTTAAGGCCAACGAATTCATATCAACATCCATAGATCGTCCTCCGTCCTTTGACGTCACGTGAGTACCCTCTCCCCCGAGCTTATGATTTTGCCCCGATCTTGTTATGTTTAGTATTAGTTTCATGCTAGCTTGGATTTAGCATAACCTAGTGAGAATGCCAAGTAGTGGTTGTAGACCCTTAAGTGAGTTGTAAGGTTTTAATATTGTTTGATGGATTGATGTTGTTATGAGCTTGGGGTGGTATTGTTATCTTTTGAGGTTGTTATAAGTTTTTAGTTATATGGTTAATCTTGTGAGCGTTCTGAGGCTCGAGGTTGGGTTGTATGATCTTGTGGGATTTTGGAGCTTAGGATTGACTTATCCTAGTATGGTGTTGTTACCGTTGAGTTTGTTTGGATTGGGCATGTTTATCCTAGTATGTGTTATGGGTTATGATCTTGCTAGATTATTGGGTCTAGAAGTCTAAGGACTTCTAGCTTGTGTTGAGTGTGATGTGAGCATGAGGGATTCTAGGATGCAGTCCTAGAATGAGAGTCAAATGATTTTGCGTAGATCATTGTGTAGAAGTCTAAGACTTCTTGAGTTGAGCGAGTTGTTGATATAGATATTTTGTTGTGAGTAGGTGTATACTTCTTCCCAAGGAAAGCGAGAGTGTTGCGTGAGTTAGTGTTTGGGACGAGGTAAGTCTCCGGACTTACTTAGCTCGTATTCTTCGTATTAGTTTCGATGTGTGTTTGGTGGTGTGTGTTTATTGTTTATGTTATGACAACTAAACCGGAAATAGGATTACCGACCTTTATATATTATTTGGCCCAAGTGTATGATAACGGGTTGTGACAACTTGTCTAGCTCTCGCGAGAGATAGGAGGTTCTTGGTGATTATCCCGTGTTGGTAGAGGGTCGGATGCATCAATACCATTCCATGCCGGTAAGTAGGGACCGAGGCAAGTTTCGGTGATTCTCGTGTCACAACCTAAGTTGAATTAGAACGGGATATGACTTAATAATAAAAAGATTAGAAACCGGATTTGTGTGCTTTGGAGTATTTTGTGTGTCTATCTTGACTTACATGTGTTTGTGCCATCACCTTGATTCTAATGCCTTGAATATTAGCTAAAGGTTTTATACCGATGTTGTAGTTGCCTTGTAGATTATGATTGTGGCCGAGAGATCTAGAAGAGTGGGCAGCACTGGGGTTCCGTACATTTTAGGAGGGGTTTGGTTGGAGTCGTGTTTGTATATATATATATATATATATATATATACATACATATATATATATATACATACATATATATACATATATATATACATATATATATATATATACATATATATACATATATATATATACATATATATATACATATATATACATACATATATATACATATACATATATATATATATACATATATATATATATATATACATATATATATACATATACATATATATATATATACATATACATATATGTATATATATATATATATATATATATATCTATCTATATATATATATATGTATGTATATATATATATATGTAGATATGTATAGTATTTGTGGATTGTAGTTGCATGATGGACGTGATTTATATGTATAGTTATATATGTGGACTATAGTATATGTTTGAACCTTGTATTGTTGTAATGGTTTGGCGGATGTGTTATATGTGGACTATAGTATATATGTGGACTATAGTATAAGTTTACTCGTCCAAACCTCCCCAAATGTTCCCTACTTGATGATAATATTTTTGTTATAAGAAACGTTGTTAAGAATCATGAATGTATGGTCATTGAGGACATCCCCTCTTTAGATATGTTTTCCTTGCAGGACCCCCCACATGTTATTGTCATTGAACTGATGATGAGAGAGGTGCTACGATAGAAAATGGAGATGAGAAACACAATTTCCAAGCTCCAAAAACTGTGAAAGATCTTGTGGAAAGTAATTTTACACTGGAACGAGAACTCGAAGAACTTCATGATAGCCATGATTTCCTAGAATTTCAAGTTGTTGAGTTAGAAGACACCTAAGAAGCTCTTATATATTGGTCACCTAGAACACATGGATATTATGATGGAAGATGCTATTGAGAAAACTAGATGTTTTGGAGTTTGTCCCTGATATATCTGAAGAAGGGCTGAATTTCAAAAATTCAGCAAAATTAATTGGAAAAAGCCGTCAATTGAAACCATCACCCTACGGCCACCCTACCACCACATACGTCCAAGCCTATGGTCGTAGAGCCTACCTCCCCGGCCGTAGAGAGCGTTGATTTTGAAACCAGCGAGCCAAACAAACACCTTACGGCCGTATGGTTCCCACATAGTAGCCGTATCACCCTTCCAGAATGCTCAATCAGAAATTCCGTATGTAACTCTCCAATCAAAAAGTCAAAGTCAGCTTATTTCCAACCCTTCCTCGCCTACACTATCCCTTTCTTCCTACACCACCCACTATTTCCATGAAAACTCCTCTTCCTCCACACCGTCCATCACTTCCGAACGCCACCCTTCACCCACACCATCAATAAATTCCAAAACCCGTCTTTCCTCCACACCTTCCACCAATACCAAACGTCCAATTTCGCCTGCATCTATAGAACAATGTTCTACCTGCCCCCGTTGTCATAAGAGACTCGTGTTCGTCCCTGTCCACTTCCCACGCTCCGCCGATGCACACCTTGTCTACACCTCCATCTATGGTGGTGAAGGCTTTACATTGGAGTAATCCACACGGGTCGAGCTAACGACCAAAAACAAGCGCTACATGGGAGCAACCTATGCATTTTTCGTTTTCTTTTTCCCTTTTTGTTTTTTTTACAGCTATTGTTTATGCTTTAGTAGGGAAATTAGAAGATTTTAGGGATACATATAGTGAAATTCAAACAACCTCCATAACATTCCACCCTCTACCACCCTCCCTCCTTACCACCATATGCATTACATTGCTTTGTGAGTTTCTTATTCTCTTTACTTTCTATTCCGATCACATCGAGGACGATGTGTAATTTTAGTATAGGGTGTTTTACTCACATTCTCATATCATGTTTTCCTTTCTTGTCACACGTTTATTTTTATCCCATTTTTCTTTTTCTTGAGTCTTTGACCTTTCCACATGCATTCATAAACACAAAAGCACAAAAATATTGCATTTAGCATAGATTGAGTCAATTCTCATCATTCTTACTTACAGAATTTGGAATATGCTATGCTATTACACTTGATTTGTCAGTGATGTTTTGGATTACTACTTCTTGTCATTGTCTAACCACACAAATATTGCATTTAGCGTAGATTGATTCGGTTCTCATCATTCTTACTTACACAATTCGGAATATGCTATGCTATTACACTTGATTGTCAGTGATGCTTTGGATTACTACTTCTTGTCATTGTCTATGCACATGAGTTTTTGGGTGATTATTGATAATTAGTTTAGCCAAACATGAGTGTTCTAGCCTTTGGACCTGCAATTTTATGTGTCCTTTCTTTCTTATATTTGTGTGATCTCCAATATGTTTAATTTCTTCTAGAACTTTTGATTGACTCTCTTTCAAAACTACATGTTCATTTGATTCTATATCCTTGATATATAAATGATTGAGACCCTCTTTGATAAGCCTATGTGATCTGATCTTTTTCACCCTTATATATCTTTCCCTTCTATTATCCACTTCTTGCCATTATTATCCCTTCTTTAGTTCCCCTAAAAAATACCTCACAGATGTGTATAGCCTCATTTGACCCTATCCGGGTTATGATAGAAGAAGAGAATGAAAAATCAAGTATGGGGTATTCCCTGAAAGTGTGAAAATGAATCCAAGAAGTAAATGAGGAAGTTTGGATTCATATTATCCTTATTAAAGATATTTTCAAGTTTGGTGGAGATGACAAAAAGTTCCGCAAAGTATGTTGCAACAAATAAATAAGTTTTGGTTCAAAAGTGAAGAAAAAATTATCCTTGAAAGATAAAACAAGTGTAATAAAGATCAAGTGTTATGGTACATGAAGAAGTAAAAATATGAAGAGAATTGTGGGTGGTAATCCATTTAAGGTGAAAATTTCTTGTATGAATTTTGATATGAAAATTTCTTGAATGAATTTCTAGTAAGAAAACTATTGATATGAATTTCATACCAGAAATTAAAAAAAGGGCAAAAAACAAAAAAAAAATTAAAATAAAAAAGTCAAGAATTCATTTTACGTAACAAATGAATGTTTGTTTCTTTTTTTTTTAAATAGAGGGGTTAATACTTTTACCTACCATTAATGAAAGTGGTAAAAAAATTAAAGGGGTATACAAAACAAAAGGAAATATAAAAGAGCATATTTGGTCAAATTCTTTTTAAACTATAATTGTTGAAGTCTTCATCCCTAAAGTGCAAGTATAAAGATCTACAATCACAAAGCAAATACATTTTAAATAATTCAATTATGTGTGAAATTGATGAAATCTCTCACTAAAGTATGTGAAGTGAAACCTTTAAAAAATGCGAATTTAAAATGTTTTGAAAATTGTTAATGTTTTTGTAAATTCATATGGGGATCTTGTTTACTTTAGTTCATATTAGTGTTTTTTCTGCTCAATTTTATAATCGAGGGATTTTGTGTGATTTGGGAAGAGAGTATAATGGTTGAAAATTATCAATAGTTGATAAAAACTGAGTTAATACTCAATATGTAGTATCCATTTTTCGATGTTTTGGAGATGTGGAGGGAAAAACATGGTCACCTTGTTTCTTTGCTTGCACCATTGTATTATTCCTACCACATAGTTTTCATTAAAGTATTATGTATCTTCAATTGTTAGTGATTACGCTTTGAGCTCAAACTCTTTTTTAATTGCCACATCACCGATATGGCCGGAATTTTGGTCAAAAAATGGACGGAGACAAAATTGGTTTAATATCGTATAGTTTGTATATTAATTGGTAATTTTTGAAGTTAATAATATTTTTGGTGGTCATTTTTTCTTTTATAAGAATTATCTTATTTTTTAAAAAAAAATAACAACTAAAAAATTGGAGGCTACGAGAGGAACGAGTGAAAATAGGAGAGAATCAAGAACAAAACGTACATTATGCGGATATTAAGAGAAAAAGTTCAAAACTAGAGGGTTTGTAAGAAAATAAGTCAAATTACAAGAAGAATAAGAGAAAATTTGAAATTTGTGGAAAACACAAAACCTAAAATTTAAGATGCTTCCCCATTATTTTTATGGGAGAGAATATTCATGTATTTTTAATACTTTACTATTAATAATTTGATGATTTCTTCGAAACCTCATTAATAAATTTGTCCTGGTATAAACTGGAAAATTGAGCCAAAGAATGGACTATGAAGAATAGTCCATTCCTTGGCTCAATTATGTGTCTATGACGATTAACAATCTGAAAAAAAATTGGATTTATTTGTTTTGGAAAACTAACATCACAAAAAAAGTACAAAAGTAAATTACCAAGAATGACAATAGGCTAGTAGCCGGTATTAATGCGACATGTTCTAGGATTTTGGAATTGTTGCAATTTTTTATCAAGGGTAATGGACGGTTTAGGTTTTTTCCGGAAGGCAGGCGGGTTGGACAGACCGGGCCAGATTTGTACAAGTCTAGAGTGAACCTAGCTCATGGGAATGGCTTGAACATTATATACAGATTGAGTTGAGCTGACCATCCAACTCTACCAAAAAAAAGGAGTTATTTCCTCTCATTCAGAAGACACAAAACAACAAATTCTCCTCTCCTCTGCTTTTAAAATCCATCGAGTCTGGGAGCACTCCACAGTCAGTCCCTAAACTTTCCTCTACGTACGATCTAAAAATAAGGATCCTATAAAGTGTGATTACAGCTGTCTTAGTTTTGGTCCTTCTGCAGTAAGAAATGTATCTTAATTTTTTACAAAAGCAGAGCAAATATCAGCAGTGAAAAATGAGACAGAAACGAATGGTTAATATTACCAAAATAATGCCATCAAATCGCAACCATTTACAATAAGTACTTAAAACTATAACTTGCAGTTGCCAGAATATACAAGAGATTAATGTATACCGTGGAATCAAACCCCTAAGACCAGCCTATCAAGTAGCAAACTTCAGCGAGCATTTGTCAACCAGCGGGATCAACCGACTACCAAAACCCATAGCCCCACGTCGGAATAAGAACTACAAGGCTTCTAAATCCACTTTTGTCAGCAAAAGTTTCTGATATCCATAATCCTATCATCAAGTCAGACCTCGAATAAAAGAACCTACAGCCCTTTCAGGTCAAAATCGAGATGCAACTTCAATTATATACATCCTTGAAATAAGCTGGAAACTCAGATGGTTCAGGTGAAAATCGAGATGCAGCTTCAATTATCTACACCCTTGAAATAAGAAGTTGGAATCTCAGATGGAGACAAGAATGTTGATACACATTTGAACTGATCCAACAAAGAATGTCTCATATTAGATAAGCTAACTCACACAGATGGATAAAATATAGGTAAAATAGAGTTGCAAACAATGTATACCTTGTGATTCTTGTATTTATCTGATATTGACATGAAGTTTTCACCCTTTTTATGCAACTGCAAATCATGTATCATACTAACACATTGTTCCAAATCAGATGGAGAGTATCCAGTGTACTTTTGCAATGCTGAATCCTGCAATATTTCACAGTAGTTTTCAATTCCAGATTCCAAACACATTATAGCTATATAAGACGACCAAGGTAAATGATTACCCAAGGATGCTTCTTAGGATTAATAGTGAACTTTGCTAGAAAAATTACAGCTGCTGCAACCAGGGAAGGTAGGAACCTAATACAACCGTAGTCTAACAGAGTTAGCTCTGCCAAGTAGTAGCCAAGAAACTCCAACTTCAAATTGTTACTCTGCATAATCAACATAAAGGTTAGAAGGCAGTTTTGAGAACCCCTACAATCCTGAGAAGTGGACTAGTTGCAATCAATAGCAAACTTACTTTGAGATTTTCTTGTGCAACTTTTGTGAATTTCCTGAAAGTGGAAAAAAAGGTAACCAAATGCCATAAGTACTCGCCCAAGCTTTATAATACTATGCATTCAATTAAGGCATTTTGCAACAGATCTACAACGAGTAAAATGTAATTAGTTATGGCCCTCTGTCTCATACCTTAAAAATGTCTTTACTGTTGGATTCCCCATCTCAAATTTAAGCGCCTTAAGGATATCTGATTCCATCTTCACAACCTTCCAAATTGCACAAAAAGAATGCAGTGTTAATTAAGATCACAAATACCATCCTAGGCCAATACAAACAAGGAAATAGGTAACAAAAGGAACCAGAAAAGAGAGCTACCTCTTCCTTGTTGTAGGTGTTATCTGTTATGTAGCAAAATTCTTGCACTTGTGGTGGATTTATTTCTTCGTACTTCCTAAACAAAAACCCAAGTACCATGTATAAGCATAAATCATACCCGTGAAGCAGAAACAGACAAATTTACCAGATCAGCAAAGAATAGAGAAACATACGAGGCAATTAGCATTGACGCAACACCAAGGAGCTGAAGCTTCTTCCGATTCATTACATTGGCGGACAAATATCTATCGATGTAGGAAGTAGCCAAGTAAAGGGTGTCGGGTTCAAGCTTGTACTCTTCCGCAACCTCTACCAGCCAATCAATCAGCACACCTCTCATATTTGCACTGATGTCACTCTGAACTTTCTCAATGTAACTCGGCAAAGGACGTCTGTTCTGTTCTTTCTACAAATATCAGAAACCCCCAATTTAGTAAAACAATTGAAAACCCCAATTTAGTATAACCCTTGAAAACCTAGAAACCCTAATTCAGAACAGAGTTTAACATTAGCCATATCTAATTGCTATCAAACTCAATAAGAATAGGAAAAAGTTGAAATCAGATCCAGCAGAGAATGAAGAATTGAAGTTTGATTGCAAGTAACCGGAGAGTCTCGTACCTCCATTACTCTGAGGTACTCGTATATGCCGGTAGCGTAGGGTGCGCACATCTGGGGGTCATCATCGGTTTTGATAGTATCAATTTCTTTCCTGCTAGATACCGGCAAGTCGACCACATCCTCAGGCGTCTTGGTTGGCACAACAGTGAGGGAGTGCTTGTCCCTGTTGGGAAGTCGGCCCTTGCGTGGCTTCTGATATTGCGAATTGGCATTCAATCCAATCAAGGTGTTGGAGGAAATGTCTCCGAGAACGACCCTCTTCTTGTTAGGAGGAGTGTGGTGAAGTGAGTCATCCATAGAGTCGGCGGCCCTCCTCTTTGCCGCTCTGGTCAGCCTGACACGGAGGTTCTCCTTATCCGCCATTGAAGAATTGGCAATGGATGGATTGAGAAAGTTGAAAAGGGAGAGCGAAGTGTTGGATTGAGTTGGCACTGGGGAAGCTGGATTGGAAAAGGGAATTGGGGTTCCATGTAAAGAGGAAGAAAAGCGCCATCCTAGTTTATTTGAAACACTTTTTGCAGTTGGCCAAAATTTTCAGATGAAAGTGGAACAAAAAAACGGTGTCGTTTTCCGCATAAATTCATCACAGCTGTGAGGTGGAAATGGAAATCTGAAAGTTGGGAGAGGGAGGGGTACTTTAGGTAAATTCAAATTTTTGAAAAGACTTTTGGAGATTTCGCAGCAGCGCCTAATCGGGTTTTTGGTGTGTGTGTTTTTCATTTTGGGCGGGTTAAATTTGCGCCTAACAAATAATACAATGATCCATAGGCATTGGTTTCGGAATTCTGGCGCATACTGCAAAATTATCTGTTTTAAATACAAGTTATTACAAATAATGATATTATTTATCAGTTAATATGCATATGTGATTATTAAATACAAGTTATTACAAATAATGATATTATAATAGACGGATTAAATTAGTCATAAATTAATTTAAAAAATGTTAAATATATTTGATCAAGGTCTTTTACTTTTAATTTTATTTCACAATAACATAGTACAAAGAGTAATTTTACTTGAGATAAAAAGTTTTTTTGTAGATTTCTTTTTTAATATTTGGGGGGAAGGTTAACTTCAATAATGGCAGTGTTAGATAAATTTCTATAATCAAAAAAGATTCAAGTTCTTCAACATTAATCAATTGATTTATAACTTATATTGTACTTTTATTTTTTTAAATAATTTTAAATTTTATAATATATATAATTTAAGTTTATTTGTATGAATTTAAATATTTAATTATATATATTATGATTTAAAGTTGTAATTCTCCTTTTTAGTAACTTACGATTTAGTTTTAAAATTAGAATTTAACTAAGACATAATGTACTAATGTCTTGCTTTTAATAACTATTATTATGCTTCCATCATTTTAGCATGAATTTCTCGAATTGAGTAAAATCTAGTGGGAGTCACTAAGTGTACTTATCTACAAAAATTATGTACATGTTATATCAAAATTTCATAATAAAATGGGTTAAAAAAAAGGATTTCTTTTTCCAAAAATACTAACAAAACTAAAATATTTTCTAGGATTAGAAATGGACTAAAACTATTTATGAGAATAGGAAGGATATTTGGTTCGGAGTAGTCCATCCAGTTTGTCATCTTTTTTTAAAATGAGCCGTAGTTTCAAATTGCGTGTTAACACGAATAAACCACAGTTTGAAACTGCGAGTTTTTTTTTACACATAACGCGCAGTTTAGAACTGCGGGTTTCTTCTTTTTTTTCTAATACATAACCCGCAGTTTAAAACTGCGGGTTTATGTGTAAAAAAAACTGCGGGTTTCTTTTTTTTTCTGATACATAACCCGCAGTTTAAAACTACGGGTTTCAGGGCAGCCCAATGCATGATTCGGGCCATTTAATTTTGGGTCAAAACCCGCAATTTAAAACTGCGGGTTTATGTGTAAAAAAAACTGCGGGTTTCTTCTTTTTTTTCTAATACATAACCCGCAGTTTAAAACTGCGGGTTTATGTGTAAAAAAAACTGCGGGTTTCTTTTTTTTTCTGATACATAACCCGCAGTTTAAAACTACGGGTTTCAGGGCAGCCCAATGCATGATTCGGGCCATTTAATTTTGGGTCAAAACCCGCAATTTAAAACTGCGGGTTTATGTGTAAAAAAAACTGCGGGTTTCAGGGCAGCCCATGTGTTGATCATTAATTAGTTTTATGCTAATAATTTTTTTTTAAATCTAATTTATTATTTAATAAATAATAATTTATAAAAAAACATAATCATATACTTTAAAAATACCATAATCAGATACGAATTCAATTAGTAAAAAAAGATTAATTGGCTTAATTTATGATTTAGTAAAATACATAATCCGAAAAAAAAACATAGGAGCGTCACGTCATCATTAGTTTCGTATGTTTTAGTAAAGTATATAAAATATAGATGTATATTTAGTACATTGATAAAATAAGAATTACGAATTTAATAGTTCAACGGTCCACAAATCAATAGGTTATAAGGACCCACAAATTAGTAGATCACAAGGACCCACAAGAGCACAACGACCCACAAATCGTTAGGTCACAACGACCCACAAATCATTAGGTCAAAACGACCCAAAAATCATTAGGTCAAAACGACCCAAAAATTAATAGGTCACAATGATTACATATAAATACTAATCCGATATGAATAAGTATTATATTTGATTTTGACCAAAAGGTTCAGAAATGTATGAATTTTATAAGCCTCAAACACTCTAGATCTATTTATACATGTTTTTGAAGTTTCATCCTTTCCTCATAATCGATGTGGAAGAACAAAAATCATATTTTACAAAATAATTATGGTTTAATTAAAAAAGATTTATTAGCTTAATTCGTGATTTAGTAAAAAGTTTAATCCGAGAAAAAACGTGGGGGCGCCACGTCGTGGCAAAATTACTGTATTTTGTTTTAGTAAAGTATATTAGAATATATATATATATATATATATATATATATAGTATATTAATAAAATAAGAATTACAAATTTAATAGTTCAACGGTCCATAAATTAGTAGGTCACAAACGACCCACAAATTAGTAGGTCACAAACGACCCACAAATTAGTAGGTCACAAACGAACCACAAATCAGTAGGCCACAACGAAAATTAGTTGATCACAATGACTCCACAAATTAGTAGATCACAAGGACCCACAAATCATTAGGTCACAACTCACAACGACCCACAAATCAGTAGGTCACAACGACCCACAAATAAGTAGGTCACAACGATCCAAAAATCAGTAGCTCAGTAGGTCACAAACGACCACATATCAATAGGTCACAAACGACACACAAATTAATAGGTCACAACAACCCACAAATTAATAGGTCACAAGGACCCACAAATCATTAGGTCACAAGGACTCAAGCATCAGTAGGTCACAACGACCCACAAAGTATTAGATTAAAACGACCCACAAACCATTAGGTTAACCTACGAATTAGTAGATAATAATAATTCATATTCAAATACTAATCTGGTATGAATAAGTATTATACTTGATTCTTCAAATACTAATCTGGTATGAATAAGTATTATACTTGATTCTTACCAAAAGGTCCAAAAATGTATGCTTTGTATAATCTTCAAACCTTATAGGTCTATTTATAAATGTTGTCAAACTATCATCTTTCTCTGATAACCGATGTGGGATAACAAAATTCATATTTTACAAAATAATTATGGTTTAGTAAAAAAAAGGATTTATTAGCTTAATTCGTGATTTAGTAAAAATTCTAATCCGAGAAAAAACGTGGGGCGCCACGTTAGAATTAATGTCTTTTGTTTTAGTAAAGTATATAGATGTATATTTAGTATATTGATAAAAATAAGAATTACGAATTTAATAGTTCAACGGTCCACAAATCAATAAGTCACCAACGACCACAATTTAGTAGGTTACAACGACCCACGAATCAGTAGGTCACAACGACCCACGAATCAGTAGGTCACAACGACCCATGAATCAGTAGGTCACAACGACCCACGAATCAATAGGTCACAACGACCCACGAATCAATAGGTCACAACGACCAACGAATCAATAGGTCACAACGACCCACAAATTCATAGGTCACAACTACCCTCAAATTCATAGGTCACAACGACCCACAAATTCATAGGTCACAACGACCCAAAAGTCACAACGACCCACAAAATATTAGATCAAATTGACCCACGAATCATTAGGTCAAAACGAACTACAAATCAGTAGGTTACAACGACCCAAAAATCAGTAGGCTACAACGACCCAAAAGGTCTAGAAATGTATGATTTGTATAATCTTCAAACCTTGTAGGTCTATTTATACATGTTGTCAAAGTGTCATCATTATTTGATAACCGATGTGGGATAACAAAATTCACATTATACAAAATAATTAAGGTTTAGTAAAAAAAATTATTGGCTTAATTCGTGGTTTAGTAAAAGATTTAATCCGATAAAAACGTGGAGCGCCACGTCAACATTAGTGTCTTCTGTTATAGTAAAGTATATAGATAAGAAGGAAGTTAACGGGTATGAGATAGGCTTATGAACAATATCTTTTAATTTTAAATATTTGAAAAAAAAATTAAAAGAAGAGGAAATGTTATTGTAAACGGATTTAGTTAGTAATCCAAATAAAATACTTTAAAACTGGAACTAATTAAAAAAGATTTAGGCTAATTATGGTTTAGTAAAAAAAGGATTGTTTAGCTTAATTTGTGATTTAATAAAAAGTTTAATTCGAGAAAAAACGTGGGACGGCACGTCAAGAATCAGTGTTTTTTGTTTTAGTAAAGTATATAGATGTATATTGATTATATTGATAAAATAAGATTTACGAATTTAATAGTTCAACGGTCCACAAATTAGTAGGTCACAAACAACCCACAAATCAGTAGGTCAAAAGGACCCACAAATTAGAAGGTCACAAGGACCCACAAATCAATAGGTCACAACGACCCACGAATCAGTAGGTTACAACGACCCACGAATCAGTAGGTTACAACGACCCACGAATCAGTAGGTCACAACGACCCACAAATTCATACATCACAACGACCCACAAATCAGTGGATCACAACGACCCACAAATCAGTGGTTCACAACGACCACAAATCAGTGAGTCACAACGACCCACAAATTATTAGGTCAAATCGACCCAAAAATCTGTAGGTCAAAACGATCCAAAAATCTGTAGGTCAAAACGACCCAAAAATCATTAGATCAAAACGACTCAAAAATCATTAGATCAAAACGACCTAAAAATCATTGGATCAAAACGACCCAAAAATCATTGGATCAAAACGATCGAAAAAGCATTAGATCAAAACGAACCAAAAATCATTAGATCAAAACGACCTACGAATTAGTAGGTCACAGCAGTCCACATACAAATACTAATCCGGTGTCAATAAGTATTATACTTGATTTTGACCAAAAGGGTCCTGAAATATATGGTTTGTATAATCTTCAAACATTTGAGGTCTATTTATACATGTTGTCAAGGTGTCATCCTTCTCTGATAACCGATGTGGGATAAAAAAATTCATATTTTACAAAATAATTAAGGTTTAGTAAAAAAAAAGTTATTTGCTTAATTCGAGATTTAGTAAAAAAATTTAACCCGATAAATATGGAGTGTTAATTTCTTTTTTACAAAATAACTAATTAAAAAAGATTTAGACTAATTATGGTTTAGTAAAAAAAGGATTTATTAGCTTAATTCGTGATTTAATAAAAAGTTTAATTCAAGAAAAAACGTGAGACGACACGTCAAGAATCAGTGTTTTTTGTTTTAGTAAAGTATATAGATATATATTTATTATATTGATAAAATAAGAATTATGAATTTAGTAGTTCAACGGTGCACAAATTAGTAGGTCACAAACAACCCACAAATCAGTAGGTCAAAAGGACCCACAAATTAGAAGGTCACAAGGACCCACAAATCAATAGGTCACAACGACCCACGAATCAGTAGGTTACAACGACCCACAAATCAGTAGGTTACAACGACCCACGAATCAGTAGGTCACAACGACCCACAAATTCATACGTCACAATGACCCACAAGTTATTTGGTCACGACCCACAGATCAGTGGTTCACAACGACCCACAAATCAGTGGTTCACAACGACCCACAAATCAGTGGTTCACAACGACCACAAATCAGTGAGTCACAACGACCCACAAATTATTAGGTCAAATCGACCCAAAAATCTGTAGGTCAAAACGATCCAAAAATCTGTAGGTCAAAACGACCCAAAAATCATTAGATCAAAACGACTCAAAAATCATTAGATCAAAACGACCTAAAAATCATTGGATCAAAACGACACAAAAATCATTGGATCAAAACGATCCAAAAATCATTAGATCAAAACGAACCAAAAATCATTAGATCAAAACGACCTACGAATTATTAGGTCACAACAATCCACATACAAATACTAATCCGGTATCAATAAGTATTATACTTGATTCTGACCAAAAGGGTCCTGAAATGTATGATTTGTATAATCTTCAAATATTTGAGGTCTATTTATACATGTTGTCAAGGTGTCATCCTTCTCTGATAACCGACGTGGGATAAAAATATTCATATTTTACAAAATAATTAAGGTTTAGTAAAAAAAAAGTTATTTGCTTAATTCGAGATTTAGTAAAAAAAAATTTAATCCGATAAATATGGAGTCTTAATTGCTTTTTTACACAATAATCAAAGATTCTGGCTATCTTTTAAACAAATCTTTTAAAAACATAAAAGAAGGATTTTTTTTAATATTCTTAATTATTTGTGTCGGAAAAGTGTTTACGAGTTTGTTTTATAAAATTTATATACTTTAATAAAAAAGATTTTTTGACCAGTTTGTTTTCTGCCACAAAAAATAAAGATTTATTGGCCTATAAGATCTTGGAGAATCTCCAACAAAAAAAAGCTACGTATATTTTTGAATAACAGTCTGTTAGTTTAGTAAAAAAAAGATTTTCTACCTTAAAAAAATAAAGATTTATCGGCCAAAAAATTGTGAGAGCTCCATTTGATTGGTGCTTCCACAACGCGCCACGTCAGCACTTCATGTACTCTCTTTTAGTATGTATAATAGATTTGGTTCGGAGTAGTCCATCCAGTTTATCAACTTTTTTTGAAATGAGCCGTAGTTTCAAATTGCGTGTTAACACGAATAAACCACAGTTTGAAACTGCGAGTTTTTTTTTTACACGTAACGCGCAATTTAGAACTGCGGGTTTCTTCTTTTTTTTTTTTCTAATATATAACTCGCAGTTTAAAACTGCGGGTTTATGTGTAAAAAAAACTGCGGGTTTCTTTTTTTTGTTCTAATACATAACCCGCAGTTTAAAACTACGGGTTTCAGGGCAGCCCAAAGCATGATTCGGGCCATTTAATTTTGGGTCAAAACCCGCAGTTTAAAACTGCGGGTTTATGTGTAAAAAAAACTGCGGGTTTCAGGGCAGCCCAATGCATGATTCGGCCCATTTAATTATGGGTCAAAACCCGTAGTTTCAAACTGCGGGTTTATAATTAAAAAGAAACTCGCAGTTCTAAATTGCAGGTTATGTGTAAAAAAAATAAAATAAACTCGCAGTTTTAAACTGCGTTTTATTCGTAAGGCTCTACTCCCAACCAAATATCCTTCCTATTCTCAGAAATAGTTTTAGTTCATTCCTAATCTTAGAAAATAATTTAGTTTTGTTATTATTTAGAAAAAAAAATCCTTAAAAAATGTCAGCAACAAAAAGTACGCCTTAGCACGCACCCCTCTTCTCCTTCCCTTTCCCCGTGAAAATCCTAAAGTGCCGCCTACATACCTTCTTTTAGGACTGGGTATGAAACGGGACGGAATTCAAACTTTTTTTTTTCTTCTTATCGTGCGGGTCTTGTTCACATGGGACGGGACGGAACGGGCCTAATCCCGTAATAATTATGCACCGGTTATATTCAACATTTGTTCTTGTCTTATCTCGTGTTTAAAAACACAAATGATAAAAAAAAAAAACTCGATACCGAATTACCGATTCAAGAGACCTACATTAGTGGGTAGTACATTCAAAATGAATACAAGTTAGATCAAAATGTTTCTTACCGATTCACATTCAAAAAATCTAGCACTCCACTACACTAATCATTACATTTTTTTACATGTCATTCACAACAGATAATTTACAAAAGATAACATTCTTGTACTATTTTATTACTTTTATAATTCTTATCAAAATAAAATTATAAAATATATATTATTTATCTATAATATATATATATATATATATATATATATATATATATATATATATATATATATATATATATATATATATATATATATATATATATATAATATATATATATATATGGGACGGACGGTAATAACTGGGATGAGAAATGTGCATCTCGTCCCCTAAAATTTTCACGGGACGGGATACACACTTTTTTGTTTCAAATCCCGACGGGACCGGGACGGGACCGGGACGGAATTAACCGAGATTTATCACCCTTACATTCTTCTCCGTGGCAGTGTGTGGCATCCAAACTCAAAAAGCCTATGTTACCGACGGGAATCGAAAATACAAAATACAATCACATCCATAAAAGGCAATTTTGTGATTCGTTTCGGCTCCATCTCGATGGATGTTTTTGGTGCTTCAAAAGAAGGTAAAACGCAGTCCCAGAGGTCGATTCAAGCTTCGATCTTCTTCTGGGCATAAAAGGGGGAAAAAGATGGACAAAAAGGCGATAAATTACAAGTTGAAGAAGAGTTTCGACCGGAAGACGTAGAGCACCTTGCTGCCCTATTGCCGTCAGAAGACACGGAGCACCTTGCAACCTTCCCCGTCTTTGTCGTCGGCGTCGAAGCTACACCCCAATTCATCTCCTCCTCCACCACCTTGTCACCTTGTTGCCGGAATCCAAAGCTGCAACTTCTCGAGCCCTACAAAAACAAAGAAGATGAAATTAGGATTTCAGGCATCTTCCTTGGTAATTATAAAAGGGATCCTGTATTTTGTAACTAGGTTAATGGTCCAAACTTTTGGAATTTGCAAAAGTGCCCCGAATTGGATAATTACAAAAAACGACCTAGAGTTACATTTACAGAAATGATCTAAACTTTTGAAACTTCACAATTTTCCCAAATTGGTTAATTACAGAATTTGATCCAAGTTTATAATTTTTGAAAATATATTTTTATAATAATATTTTTGTAATAACCGGAAATTTATTTCCGTCTATTTTCGAGTCAAATCGAAATTGAAAGATCTTGATCTGGTACATCATACCAAATTCCTTCATTTGATAAATTCTATCAATTTATGTGAAGGGTTACTTACATAAAATACATCTTATCTACTTTCGTTATTTTATGTGAAGTATTGATCACATAAAATACTTTTAAATCAACGCATTCTTATCTAGTTAAGATGCCTTCAAGTAGATTCAATAAGCCCCTTTTTTTGGGCATGATGGGTCCATCATGGAAAGTAAGGGATAATGGGCCCATCAAGGTTTTTTTCACACCAAAGCTTGCTCCTCCTCCACGCAGCAGTCCCGGCTAAGGAGACCGTTAAGCTCCATCATTTGGGGCCATTTACAACGGATCCTCACACCTCAACCTTGGTCCATGTCAGCCTCCACTTGACGACTTCATCCGGATCTTGCTACCAAGTTCATTGCTTTCCTTCTACGTGATCCCTATTGTAATTATCGTATTCCCTACCTTCTATCTTTTCGATCGATAGGAATTAGCCAGGAAACCTAGTCGTTTCTCATTCCTATACCGCTATACGTGTTGCATATCCTTCTACATAGATAATGGCGGTGGCGTCTTTATCGACTACGAGCAATTGTGGTAGACACCCTGTTCGCCTCACAACACCAACCCAAGAGGAACACCCCCGTCTTCCCTCCTTCATGCGCAACGAGCCCTTCCCCGTTTTCGCTAGAGTCCACGACCGCAATCGCAGAAGTCTGGAGAATCAATCGAGACATAACCATACTGGCGGCTGAGTTATTACGTTGCGAATCGAGTTTTTGAGATGACGAGAGTTGTGACTCGATTCAAGTAAGTCCTTTGGGCTTACTTAGCTAGCTTCCAAATATTGTTGTAAATGATGGTTGTGATGTTTGACTTATATGTTTATAAATATGTAACGCTTTAAGTACAAGTGACTTATATCTTGGCCCAAGAGTAATGGGCGGTGACATCAGTTGCTCAGTAGCCTGAGGGAGATTGGGAGGATCTCCGAAACTGGGTCATTCATGGTATACGAGGAGGGTACCAAACCGCTCCACATGGTATATGGGGAGGTACGCCGAACTACTCCTGTTGGATAAAGAAACGGAGGCGAGAGTCTTAGACGTCTGGTGCCACAACATGAAAACGGATTTGAAGTGAATCACTTATATACTACATAATAACCGGATTTGTGTGCTAGCATGTTGAGTGTTTACTTTCAATTCAATGTGTGCTTGTGTTACGATGCTTCTACTAATATTTGAATAGTTAGATAACGATTGTTTATTATATTATTTAGTGTTGCTACATGTTAGAGCTGATGCCGAGTGATCTGAAAGGTAGTGCTCATCCGGGTTTCCGTACTCCGTAGGATGGGGTTGGGCCTTTAATTGTTAGTCCTTTCCTTGTTGCATTTTGTTCTTAGAGATTTTGACTCTAAGTTATTTTGTTGGCTGATAGTCTTGTATTGCATCCATAACATTAAAACCCTTTTTATGACATTCGGTTTTCCTTAAATTTGTGTCTTGTTGTAAGATCTAGTGAAATCGTTGTCAAATTAGGGTCGGGACCTATTGTGAGGTCCTAACCCGTAGCTCCCCGAGTTTTGAGAATTTGGGATGTTACAATATATTAACATTGTGTATTAATATTGAGTATTAATATTATGTAATTAAAATTGGGTATCACATAGGGTAATAGAAATTGAGTGTTAACATTGTGTATTACCTTTTGTATTAATGTTAGGTTTTAAGTATGGCTTTATAAAAATAACAAGAGAATACCAAGTTCATTTAATCTCGTTGATAAAAGGGTGAGAGGGCGGCCTTGTCTCTATCAGACATGGTTCGAAACCCCTAACTGTCCTTCTTTTGTAAGAAAGCTTGTGGAATCACCTTGTTGTAAAAAAAACAAAGTAACTTAGGGGAACTTAGAGGTAGTTTGCTACGAGGTTAGCCAAATGTAAATTTAAATCCAAAAAAAGGAAATAGAGAAGTGAGAATGAGGGTTGGTTCATAGGTCATTAAAATAAATATATCTATAAAAAATAAATATATCTATAAAAAAAATTTCATTAATGTTAGGTAAACGTAATTAATCCCCTCTATTAATAAAAAAAAAGAGAAGAAACAACACAAGGGAATTTGGCCAAATATGCAATTTTTATTATTTACGTTTTTTTTGTAACTTTATTGAAAGAATTTTGGTATGTTTCTGGTATGAATTTCTAGTATGGTTTCTATTTGAGTTTCTGGTATGGTTTCTGGTATGATTTTCTAGTATGGTTTCTAGTTGAGTTTTTGATACGATTTTTTGGTATGAATTTCTGGTATGGTTTTTGGTTAAGTTTCTAGTATGGTTTTTGGTTTCTGGTATGAGTTCATTATATGAGTTTCCGGTATGATTTGTGGTTGATTTTTTGATATGAGTTTCTAGTTGAGTTTCAAGTATGGTTTCTAGTATGGTTTCTAGTTGAGTTTCTAGTATGAGTTTCTGATATAAATTTCTGGTATGGTTTCTGGTTGAGTTTCTGGCATGATTTCTAGCTGAATTTTTGGTATGAGTTTTTGGTATGATTTTTGATGAGACCTTGTCTATGGATCCGAATTTCCCTTACTCGGTGCCCAAAGACAAACTAGAACGTACAAATGATATATGTTAATTTAGAGTTAACGACAATAAAAATAGACTAGAAAAAACTTTGAAAAGTTAATCTCTCAAATGATCCGGGTTATACTAATCATTAGCGGGAAATCTATTTTAAACCGCCTCTTACTGTATGAAGGTGTGATAAAAGATTATATCTACATGAAAATATTTGTAGGATTAATTAATGCACCAAATGAGGCAAAAGCATGATGAGGTGAGGGAGGACGATAGCTGAGATTGTAACACCCCAAATCTATAGGACTCGAAGTGCTACGGAGCTAGGACCTCACAATGAGTCTTGACCATATCCTAACAACAAGTTCCCTGGATCTGACAACAAGGCACAAATAAATATAAAACAACCTTTATAAAACGGAAATACCAAGTATCATAATACATACAAAACCCCACAGTCGAGTACAAAACATCATCATCATATATATACACATCCCAAAAATCCATAACGTCTTATATGTACGGAAGTCCTTGGCTGATCACTCCTGAAAATCACTCAGCAGTCCTCCTATATTACAAATGATCTACAAAACGGTATGAAACTCTTAGCTAGCAATTCATATATAAGATCAAGTATAAGCACATACACACATCAAATCATAATTAACACCAAGCATGCTATCACACATTTCCCGTTTAATTATCTTTATAACGTTACACACTCAAAATAATATTTATGGTTGTGACACGAGAAGTATATCATTCTCACCTCTTGGTACTAAAGCCATCTGGAGTGGTATCATGCGCACTTTCCGTATACCATAAGGAGTGGTGAAGTACCTAGCCCGTATACCAGGTATGGCTTGACCTCAAAGAACCTCCCATACTCCCTGAGGAGAAATAAGAAAGGTTATCACCACCCACTTCAAGGTGGCAATCATACATCGGTAATAATAAATATTGCATGCTATAAAACACATAACAATCACCACTCATGCATACATCCAATATAGGAATACAGGTAAGTAAGTCATACGGACGTACTTGAATCACAAAATAACCTCAACCACGATCAACTCTCCAATTTCCGTAAGAATGAGCACTGCCTAATAACAAGGCATATAAATATGTATCAATCTCACATCATCAACTAAAAGGATCACACCTAGACCCAAGTGTTCCATACGGATCATAAATATTGTAATAGCCTCGAATATCATACTAAATCTCAAAAGCCTCATCAGGGCATACATCAACATGATATCATCAATCTCATTACATACTAGCCTAGCATGCTCTCAAACCCAACCATAAACATAAGGAAAGGGATCAAACATACCAACACTTGGTATGTCATGGAAGAAGGTGCACTCGCGGAAATGGAAGGGCGCGGGGGCGGTGACAAGGTCCAACAAAGCCGCGACAGCGGCGGACAGAATAGAGCCGCAGGGGCGGTGACAAGCTTTAGCCGCGGGGGCGGCGATGGCAAACCGCGGGGCGATTTTGTAACAGAAGACAACTCTCAAGAGTTGATCGACATATCCACTCTCGAACTCTTCACCACTCCACCTCAGGGAGTAAACAAGGCTAAAAATCCAAACATATACATCCACAACACAACCACAACAACAACATTACTTGTTGCATCCAACAAGGAATAATGAAAGAAGAATAAGGAGAAGGAGGGAGGAGAGGATGGATTTACCACTCTTTTGTAGCTAAACCAAGACTGGATCAACCAAGCTATGGATCCTCTCAACACTCCACAACAACCATCAGCGAATCATCTCATGTGTGCTTTCAATCTTGAAGATGATCAAGGAGAAACCAAGAAGAAATCAAGAGAAGAAAAGAAGAGAAGAAGAATAACGTGAAAGAGGAAAAGAAGTCTAAAAGCAGTAGAAACCCTCATCAGGAGGAAGAAGAGATAAACTTATAGGAGGAAAATGAAAAGCATCGGTCAAAGAAGGCGGCTGATGACCACCTATGCCGCGACCGCGGCCCAACAGATCCGCGCCCGCGATGGCGCCGCTGCGGGCGAGAGCCGGCGCGGTTGCGGGATCTATTGGAGAAAGTGGTTGTCACAAACATGAGGAGAAGGACAAGGATGAAAGCGATGCAGGTCCACTTCCTGGAGTTCTTCTAGTGCTACCGATCGAATTGGAGTTTCTCGGTTCCCCAACGAAAAAGGGAACGGGCATGGGCAATCTTCATCTCGATGTTGTTATGGTGTTGGCCTTGGGACTCCACGAGTGTTGCCATCTCCAAGAACACATGTTGTACCTCTATTAGCTTCTTCTCTATCTCCTTCACTGCCTCGTGTCTCTCTTGTAGCTCTGAGATGGTATCTAGGATCTCTCCTCCTCACTCTTGCTCCTGTATTGCCTTTTGCACGAACTTCTCGCTTTCACCGCTCGCTATTAGATTATTTATTGTAGATTCATCTTCCTTCTCCCCTACATATATATACATAATGTACATTGCAAATTGCAAATTGAAAATGCATGCACGTAGATGAATGAAACATGGCATGTAAAAACTCATACTAGAAAGATCATTGAAACATGGTGTGTTGAACGGTAAACAAAATTTAGGGTACATTTAGTAAATGTGTTTATGGTATGGGCCTAGTTAGTAGAGCAAAATCTCAAAAAAGTCTATTTAGAAAATTTGGCCAAGATTTTTATATATGAAATAATTGTTATATGGGTATATTATTTGTTAAATTTATTGAAGGTAAATTTATATTTATATTAAAAAAAGTGCGAGTTTAGTAAAAACACACACACCATAATTGTTCATTCAATTCGTCATGTACTTATGACTACATCTAGAAAGTGTTGTAAAAGATGCTATGATCGACTTCATTGAAAAGTACAATATTTGTTGTATCTTGTAATGTAAATCCGATATGAATAAAATAACAATAATTGTTAGCCTTACATGATAACCGATGTAGTATTGTGAAAAAGTGATGAAAATATGACTGAATTAAAATAATGTGGACAATGAATAATTTTTTAAAACTAATTACAAGAAAAAAAATACTTTAAATATATATATATATATACATATATATATATATATATATATTATAGTGAATAAATAAGTATTTGCTTTATTAAAGAAAATAACAATTTGAGCCAAGGTATGATTTGTTCAATCTTCCAATTTTTTATAATTGCACTTAGAAAACAAGCGCATGTAAAATCCCTGAAAATATTTAGCGTAAATAGATTGCGCTTATAATCTTTCGAAAAAAAGAAAAATCATTCCAAAAAATAATCGACCCAAAAAAGAAAATATGTTAAGAAAAATTAGAATTTAGCGAAATATTAAGCATATAATCGATAAAAACTATCTTAATGAACACACATTAGGTCAACAACTGACATACCAATAGATCAACGACACATAAAATAGTAGTTCAACGTTCCACAAAACAGTAGGTCAACGACCAACATAAAGAATATTAATGTGACATGAATAAAAGTTATACTTGAACTTAGCCAGAAGTGACAAAATATATGATTTATTTAATTTTCTAGCTCTCTATTTACCAAAAACAATTAAGGAATTTAAAAACAAAAGATTTTATGGCATTAATTGTGAGATCTTCATTTCGAAATACTACTCCCACATAGCGCAACGTCAGCGAAATGTATACCGCTTTAGTAAGTATATAGGTTAAATAAAAGGCAAAAAAATATATGATTTGGTTAAGCTTTTAACTCTCTATTTATACAAGTTCTCAAACTATAACATAACACTAGGTCAACGATCCACATCGACATAATAGTAGATCAACGACCCACAAGACAGTAGGTCAACGTCCCATATAACAAATATTAATCCGATATGAATAAAAATTATACTTGAACTTTGTTAAAAAATAAGGACTGTATGATTTGTTTAATCTTCAAACTTTTGGGTGACTTTGGTAAGTAGGCTCTTTTTTTATAATTTGGTCTAGTAACTAGGCTGATGACATAAAATTATATAGTGAGTGTACGCCTAATATATTTTTACTATTTTCCCAAAACCTAAATCACGCAGCCCACGTTCTTTCTCTGTTTCTTTCCTCGTCTTGTTCTCAGACTTCTCTCGCCTTGTTATCTGACTTCTCTCGCCGGAGATCCGCCTTCACCTTTGTCATGATGGACAACCGGCTAGGACGGGGCTGGAACGCCGATCTATGACGTTGATTGTGCGAAGAAGGTCGAATGAAAGCAGCGAGACCTCGCCTTCACCTTTATGCGAAGAAGGTCATCACCGACCTGCGAGCGTTCAGATCTTCGGCCACCAGATCCGACGATGGATTGATGTCGACCGAACCAGGGTTGGCTCGACAGGGGTATGTGGCATCGTTTTCTCTCCTCTTCTTTGCTTCTTCTGCTGCTATGATGTAACACCCCGAATCTGGGACTCGAAATGCTACATTGGGCTAGAATCTCACAATGGATCCTAACCCTAGACTGACAACAAGTTCACTGGATCTTACAACAAGGCACAAATAGATTAAAATCAAATACATAAAAGCTGAGTATGATACATCAAAAGAGTTTACAAACTCATCGCCGAGTACAAAACAACAACATAAACCACAACCACAAAAGATCCCACATCCCACGCATCCTAATGTACAGAAGTCATCGGCTTGTCACACCATCTGGCTCACTCTGCAGTATTCCTAACCTGCAGAACACTACAACACGGTATGAAACCGTTAGCTACAGCAATGAAAAGCATGAAGGTAATAGCACAACCACACATCAACATCTCAAACATGCAATGCCACACACATTTATTTATTATCTTTCATTACGTTATTCCATTACTAATTCAACTTCTTTTGTAACACGAGAAGCCTCAAGAACCCCGTCCCATCCAACGTAACACAGGAGTTTTGCATTGGGATGACCTTCACTCGTCCCCTCTTGTGAGATCATCTTCAGGGCACCTCCTCCTAACCAGCAGGCGGAGACCGGCGGTTACCGCCCGTTATAATACACTTGGGCCAAATAAATGTAATGAATGGTCATCCTAGTCCGGTTTAGGTTATAAATGCACAATCATATGAACACACACAACCATCACAATCATACAATCCACAACTGCATGCTAAGTAAGTCCTATGCACTTACCTGATATACTCGTAACCTGTACCACGTCACAGCTTCCCCTTGGGGAAGTAATCAACGCCTGCAATAGCAAGGCACACACAATCACATACTACAAAGGTTAGGAGACTCGTCTTACTAACCACAACCAACCTATATCTCAAATCTAAACCTCAAATCCTCAACACATTCATAAATGCCTAAGGCATATCCTCAACATAACATCTCATCAAACTCGTACACATACTAAACCTTAAAGCCATAACCGATATCCATAACATCATCATGATCCTCAACTCATTCTGACACCTAGCATGCATCTAATCAGTATTTCTCAACCTCAAATTTAATCCTAATTTAATTAATTAACCTTTAATTAATTAATTAAATTTCACCAGAATAATGTTTTGCCCGCAGGCCATTTCTAAACCCACCTGTCATCAGATTTCATCAAACAAACAACCCACAAACACTAGAATAATATAATGATCATAATGGAATTTCTAATTATCCATTTTGAAAAGCCTAAGGTCAATTTAGGCCAAATCGCAGTACGGAAAACGATAAATTCATAACTTATTCGTTATTAACCCGATTGACGATCTGAAAGAAGATTCGGAATCACAACGACGTAGGCTATGAATGTAAAACATCAAATTCACCGGAATCTGAGTGACGGAACTGTCCTGGTGACATATATGCTCGACCAGGTCTTCATCTGCTCGGAAATGCAAAAACTCGGTACCGATATGAAGAGAATGAAGAGAGGAATCCAAAAACTCAAACGGAATTGAAATCGGATTAAAAACGGAGAGTAGATCTGAGTTTTAAGTTTGAGAGAAATAAGAGCTTTTACGAGGAAACGTAAAAGCAAATGAATTAATAAACGATTTTCCGCTATTTATAGTGAAGTCGATAATTATCCTTTAGCGAAGTCGATAGTTATCCTTTTATCGATCCAATGGCGGGTTGAACCCCCTTCTCCAAACTTCTCGAAATTGGAATAATAGATCTTGAATATTGTAGGGATAATTATTCCACAATTGCCTCAAAAAACGTGTATTCCTAAGCCGTCTTTCTTAGCCGTTAAGAAACGAAATAGCGACTCTTTTGGCCGTTTTGCCTTTCCATGTTATTTCATCTCTAGGACATGTCCAATGTCCTGATCATTTCTCTCAACTGCATTTTTATTAATTGGAGCTCCCAAATGCTCCAAATAATACCGGAGGGTAAAATAATTACCCGGAGAAAAAAGTGAAAATTTTGCCATAAGCCAAAAATTACGCCAGGAACATAACGGTGGGACTTATCACTGATTAAGTTAATCAACATTAATTAGAATACAGAAATCCTAGCTATTACATATGAGGCGTCCAAAAACTGGACCAAGCTTGGCTCGAGGGAAGGACGCAAACCCTATTGATGCGTTTCTGGAGTTTTTGGTATGTGAATCTTTTTTTCTGGTATCTTGCTTCATGGGATGCAAAAAATTACTTGTTTTTATCTATCTATGAGTTTTCAGGAGATAGGAGTTGTTAACACCATTATTCGAAGACAAGCTGGGAAGTTGATTGGCCACAATACAGATTGTGAGGCTGCAATCTCCGCAATTGAAGATGCTTTACTAGAAGCTGGTGAAAAAACTCTCTTTTTATCCTAATCATATCTATTTAGAATCTACCTAAGATTGGTAGACTTAGAAGACTAACATAACATGTTAAAACCATTTTCTAGTATATACATTGGCCTGACAAAAAGTGCATGCAAAAATAATCTT
The DNA here is from genome assembly GCA_033239125.1 of Fagopyrum homotropicum. NCBI lineage: Eukaryota > Viridiplantae > Streptophyta > Magnoliopsida > Caryophyllales > Polygonaceae > Fagopyrum > Fagopyrum homotropicum. The sequence continues at coordinate 52,383,323 of BSWB01000003.1, read as the reverse complement.
TGGTTTTTACGTTGCTCATACCTCATTATCTAGCTCCTTGATTGTATTTATGGTTGAATCATCACAGGAAGTGACTATTCCTATAAAGACTCTTCTCCACTTAAAGGAAGAATTTTTTTTTTTGGAGCTAGAGGAGCCGGACGAGCTCTGACATTGGTGCTAAAACGAGGGGCTCACGAATCATTGTGTCCGACATTGATTATGGTATGAACTTCCAATTTTGTTTATGAAACTTTGTTCTTACTGTGGCGTTCAATATCATCAAAATTAAACATCTTTACAAGTAAGCATGAAATTGTTGACCCAAGATTTTCTATCTGAAATTGATTGAGGGAGTATTGATACAAGTGATGGAACAACTTTAGTGTAACACCCCAAGTTTTGGAAACTCGAAGCGTTACGGGATAGGACCTCACAATGGGTCCTGACCCTCAAAGTAGCAACAACACAACGGATCTTACAACAAGACACATATAAATGAAAACCAAAACTCAATATAAAACCAAATGTTTACACAAAAGAAAGCGTAAAAGACTCGCAGCCGATTTCAAAACAAAAGAAAAGCAACAACATGAACCCGATCCCGTCCTATAATGTATGGGAACCCCCGCTGTCCACACCATCCGAATCACTCAACAACATCCTGAACTTGTGGAACATCTACAACATCGGTATAAACCGTTAACTAATATTCTAGATATCCGAAAGACAATAAAGGCACAAGCACACATAAGATAAAGTAAACACATCAACATGCTCACAAACAGCCGGTTATTATCTTTCATTAGGTTATCCCATTACTAATTCAACTTATGGTTGTTACACGAGAATCGCTACGATCTCGCCTGCATCCCCTTTCACCGACATGAATAGAATGTATGCATCCTTCTATCACCTAATGGACTAGTCGCGAGAGCACCTCCCAGTTTCTCCATTTTGAACTGGACAAGCGGTAACCTCCCGGTTATAATACACTTAGGACAATTAAGGTATAACAAAGGTGAATCATATTTTGGTTATTAGTTATAACATGGAAATCAACACAAACAAGCCAATACAATCAAACCAATACGCGGAATGAAGCTAAGTAAGTTTAAGGGACTTACCTCACTCAAAGGTAAACTCAACACTCATCAAACACTCAAGAAAGCCTCAGGAAAGGGACAAAGGAAAGCCTGTTCACACAAGCATCAGGAATCAGGAACCAAAACGATTGCTAGAAGTCTATAACTTATAGTCTCCAAGATCTCTAAGAGATCTACACAAGCTAGGGTCATAAACCCTAGTCTTACAGGTCAACAAGGGTCAACAACATCTAGGAGAGCCAAGGAAAGGAACGAGGAAAGCAAGGAAGAAAAGCAACTCACGAGAACAGGAGTTACTACAGAAGAAACCGCAGGGGCGACTGGACGAAGGCGCAGGGGCGGCAGAGGGGAAATCCGTAGGGGCGGCTTTATGTAAGCGCGGATTTCGGTGCAAAAGCACTATCGACTTCTCGATGACAGCAGAACCACGACTAGACCAAAGCTTGTTCTTCCAACTCTCACACACTTCACAACTCAACCAAGAGAGCCTGCGAACATCAAAGGATCATCAACGGAACGCTCCACAAGAATCAAGGATCAAACTTGATTCTTGGAGAAGAACAAAGGAGGAAACGAAAGGGAGAAAGAAACAGAAGAGAAACAAGGTGCAACACAACACATGAACGTGATGAAGAACAAGGAAAGATGAACTTACACGTTCAGAAACATCACAAGAAGCGAAGGTGGCAGCTGCAGCTCTCAAGGGTTGAAGAAAGCGTAAGCAAGAAACGGGAAAAAGAGGGGAAATAAGGGGATTTATAGAAGAGGAAGAAAAGATAAAAGGAAGGACGTTCTAGGGTTTAGAAGATCCTAGAAAGCCGTCCAAAGATAAAAAAATCAGATCTTCTAAGATAGGAAACAAGATAGAACCGAAAAAGGAAAGAAGATCTTTGCGATCAGTAGCAATACCGCAAGGGCGGATTGCCCTTGCCACAAGGGCAACCCCTTGTCATCGCGGGGCGGTGAAGGTGAAAATTGGGATCTTACATCAGATCCCCCTAAAAAGAAGTTTCGTCCCGAAACTTGCAACAACCCTAACGATCACATAACAACACAGGACACTGAACGCAACTCATATATTCCCACACGGGGCACATAACTCAAAACGTCACAAAAGCGTACTCAACACAACAATGAAACTGGAACACACCTATGCTAAAGGTGCAACTACATCCGCATAGAACTACGGATAGTTCCTTTGGATACTATCCTCTGTATCCCATGTCATCTCATCAACTCCTCGCATCGCCTACTGAATCTTCATCATTGACATGTCCTTCGAACGCAAGCGTCTCGTACTACGCTCTAAGACAGCTATCGGGTGCTCAACGAACGTGTGGTCTGGCTTGACCACTAGATCCTCATGATTGACGACGTGTCTCGAGTCCGGTACATACTCCCGTAATTAAGACACATGGAAAACTGGGTGAACACCCTCTATCCTCGGTAGCAAAGCAAGTTTGTATGTTGCCTCTCTAACTCGCTCAAGAATCTCAAACGGTCCGACGTATCTGGGGCTCAACTTCCCCTTGACACTGAAACGTCTGATGCCTCGTGTCGGAGATACTCTCAACCAAACCCGAGCTCCAACTCTGAACTCCAGAGGTATGCGCCTCTTATATGCATAAGACTTCTACCAACTCTGTTCCTGTTAGCATGTCAATGTATCAAATGTTTTTCACCATAGTTTTTGTCCTATTCATGTTGGACATTGTAAATAATGAATTGTGTGTCAGTGCCCGTTAGCATGTGATTGATGTGCAAGTTTTTCACCAGGTGGTAAATATATCTAAGGAAGCTCATGTAAAATGTGAATTGATGCTTATAAAAGTGAAGGCTTGCCCAAAATATCGAGCTGAGGGATTCTTTTCATTTATTTCCATTTTGATTCCCCTATTCTCATAGAAGATAATAATTAATAACCTTATTAAGCTGCTACTTTTTGTTAGTAATTTTGCATCATTCTATCATTTTCACTACAGATTATGTGGTCAGTGGACATTTTTTGTGCAAAGATTGTAGACATTTCAGAAGATTAACTAACCATTGAGGTAATGCCTATAGAATCTATTCTCCAACCTACATGAAAGATTATTGAGCTGAGTTGCTTTTGTTCATTGAGTTGCTTCTATTCTTCGTTGCAGGGTTTGGTTGATATTAAACATGTACTTTGTAAGCATGACCTATATAGTGGTGGTGATTTTTTTTGTGAAGATGTTTTGTTTGATTCAAATGCAATAAACCAGATTCTGAAACTGCTTGCATCAGGATGTCCTAACCTCAACAAATTGGCACTGATCAAACCTAGTGAAGACGCGTTAGGTTTTTTGGCCAATGAGTGTGTGACCCTCATGGAATCGAAGATACATTGCTGCAATCCTAGTGAAGACGGATTATTGTTAACAGTGGCGGAGCCAGAAAATTTTCGTTGGAGGGGCACAATTTTTTTTATAAGATATGTTGCATATTAAGTTTGAATTGGAACAATAAAATCTATAAATTAATTAAATAAATAAAAATTTATATAAATTTTGTACTATAAATTAGAGCTTTTAATTTATTTATTTTACTTAGATGAAATTTTAAAATATTTTATATATTTAGTTTGTTTTATAAATATATTGTGAAATAAATTAGATAGTGGTTGATGAATTATTACATTAAAAATTATATTAATTTTATTGTATTAGTTAAGAGTTAATGAAATAATAAGCATAAGTTAATTTCTCCATCTATATATATTGTACTTTGTAAGCATGACCTATATAGTGGTGGTGATTTTTTGTGTGAAGATGTTCTGTTTGATTCAAATGCAATAAACCAGGGACTGGAACTGCTTGCATCATGATGCCCTAACCTCAACAAATTGGCACTGATCAAACCTAGTGAAGACGCGTTAGGTTTTTTGGCCAATGAGTGTGTGACCCTCATGGAATCGAAGATACATTGCTGCAATCCTAGTGAAGACGGATTATTGTTAACAGTGGCAGAGCCAGAAAATTTTCGTTGGAGGGGCACAATTTTTTTTATAAGATATGTTGCATATTAAGTTTGAAATTGAACAATAAAATCTATAAATTAAATAAATAAATAAAAATTTACATAAATTTTGTACTATAAATTAGAGCTTTTAATTTATTTATTTTACTTAGATGAAATTTTAAAATATTTTATATATTTAGTTTGTTTTATAAATACATTGTCAAATAAATTAGATAGTGGTTGATGCATTATTATATTAAAAATTATATTAATTTTATTGTATTAGTTAAGAGTTAATGAAATAATAAGTATAAGTTAATTTCTCCATCTATATATATTGTAATTTGCTTAAAATAAAAATAAAAGAAACTTTTTGCTACTCCTGAGACTTGAACCTTGGACTAAAAATACCAACTTCCCTTCCTCTACCAAATGAGTAGACCTGTACAAAACCGGGCCGGTCCGTCCAGCCCGCCCGCCCGCCCGGGAAAAAACATGGGTATGGGCAACAAGTTTGGCTCGTTCGGGCCTGACCCGGCCCGCATTTTGATGAGACGGGTACGGGTAAACATTTTGGCCCGCGGGCTAACCCGGCCCGGCCCGTATATAGTTTTATACCTATAATATATTTATATATATGTGTATATAATTTATATTGTTTTGAGTATTACATATTCTGATTGTTCATTTAGTTTGCTTGGAGCATTTTGACGAGTTATATTCGTTTGTAACACAAGATTGTAGGACTAGCTTGACTGTAATGGTACTTATTATTTTTTAGTTATTTGGACTTGTTCATTTTTGTGTGTTGATTGTTATTGAACTTGTTGGTAGTGCACTATGCAAGTATAATTGGATTGAAAGTGTGTATTAAATTCATTATATTACTTTTTTTGAACGATAAATTCCGGAAAAAAGACGCACAAACAAGTACACATGGGTCATCCGGGCCGGCCCGGTAGCCCGCCCGTTTTTTACATGGGTGGACATGGGTAGAGTTTGTGGCCCGGACAAGCCAGGCCGGGCCGGCCCGCACCTTTCGGGTAGAGTTTTTAGGTATGGCCCGGCCCGAGCCCGGATTTGTATTGGTCTACAAATGAGCTAGTAGAACAATGTGTATCATATTCCATTTTAAGCAGAATTTTTTCCTTCTTTTTCCCCCTTCCTTAGGCATCCTTAGGTAAAACGAGATCGCAAGCCGGGGCACCGTACCCCCCTTACCCCCCTAGATCTGCCCCTGATTGTTAATATTCATGAAACTGCTTTTGTTTTCAATTACTGTATCTATGAATAGTGATGCCAAAGCTTCTCAACTTCACACTGTGGTATTACATTATTCTACCTTTTCCCTTTATTTTCTTGTCATATTCATACTTTTGCTAATTAACCCACTAATCAACTTGTTCAAATTATTTTTTGAATATATTGGATCTATGTATGTATATAGAATGATGGTAAGTGATGGTACGTGGTTTAGGGTTTGTAATTATGAATGTTCATATCTAGTAATGTTTTAGAAAATTTTTGGCTTTTTTTGGTATTAATTTTCTGGTATGATAATTTCTAGTATACATTTCTGGTATGAAATTCTAGTATGAAAAATCTAGTGTGAATTTCTAGTATGTAAAATCTTGATATGTAAATTTCTGGTATGAAAAATCTGGTATGTAAATTTTTTGTATAAAAGTTTCTAGTATGAATTTCATACCAGAAAATAAAAAAAATAAAAAGAAAATAAAAAGGACAAAAAAATAAAAGAAAAAAAACCCAAGGGATTAACTCACGTAACAAATTATGTATATTTTTATTTAAAGAAACAATTTGGTTTACTAGGCTTTTTTTAGTTTTGTGTTTAGTAAATGTACCCCTTGAGAGAAGAGTGTGTAGAGTTTGAGAATAAATACAAAAGGTTGGGGTATAGTTACTTAATTAAAACATTAAAAAGCCTAGTTATTACTCTAGTTTCTCAAAAAGGCCTAGTTACCAAAATTGCCAATTTTTAAATAGAGGGGTTAATTAATTTTACCTAGCATTAATGAAATTGGTAAAAATTAAAGGGGTACATAAACTTAAAAGTAATAGAAAAGGGCTTATTTGACCAAATTATTTCAAACTTTTATTAAACAAGTTCTCAAAATATCGGTTTTACTTGATAGTCGATTTGTGAGATAAAAAAATCTAATTGTTCCAAGAATAAAAATTAACATGAAATCGTCTGAAAAAAGAAAATTTATTTTAAAAAATTACAACATAGGAAAATATTGAAATGCCCAAAAATAAAGCGCGTTTTCTATAAATATTTTTTCATATATGTATTAATATTTTAATAGCTTATCATCGAGAATATTTTACGTAGTAAATTAAATTTTTATGAATATGGTTACATATATTTAATTTATATATTTTCTGTATGTTATTTTTTTCGGAAAAGTTTAAAAAAGTTTCCGATTCAGAAATCCCGATCCGAGTGTTTCGATCGAGTTCATATCTATTTTTCTAATTTTATTTTCTTTCTTTTTCCTGTTTCTTCCCCTTGTTTTTTTTCTTTGGTATCCTTGTCTCGTAGCCTTATCTGGTTGCTTGTCCCTGCCCAGACTATTCATCTAGCACCACTGCACGAGCAGTCTAATTCCTAACCCGACTCCTGGATGCTTGTCACCTTAACCCCTGACACCTCTGCCTATCTCAGCTACCATCCTGGCTACCTGTTGAAGCCGGCCTCTCCTTTACACCCACACCCTATCTCTCTCAACACCTCTCCTTCTCATGAACTCTACTCTCTCCTTTCCCCGCTGTACAACAATCTTCGCAGCCTCCTTACCACCTCTCCGTCTCAATCTCCATCACCATCTCCCTGATAGAATATGTAATTACTGTAAATAGAGGGTTGCCTATTGTAATTATGTAAAGTCTGTTTCACATAGATAAGGGGAAATTTATATTCATTCTCACATGATATCAGACTTATCGTTCCTCTAAACCTCTTCCGCTTTGATGACATGAATTATGTACCATCATATTCATGCATATTGTAAAAGATTGTCTCAGTTTACCTTGCATTTAGAGAGATTTTGTATGCTTTTTATGTTCTATTCAATCAATTGTCGGAAATAGAGGTCTACACGAGATTTTGATGAATTATAGGTAAATGGAGCGGAATTAGAAGCAAGAATGGAGCAAGAAGCATCTAAGGATGTTAAGGAAGCTAAAGGAGTCTTAGAAGGATCACTAAGAGCTAAGGAATTGCAAAGGAGAAGCATAGAAGACGAACCAAAGAAAGAGCACTTTCTGTCGAAGAAAATCGTGCTAATACATATATAAATCGGACGATTTTCATACCTTGAAATCGAACGGTTTTGCACCTAAATCGACTGGGTCAATTTTCTTCACGATTCGGCCAAATGGATAGACGACACGAAGCCCAATTATTTTGGGCTAGAGGAGAGTTTTTCCAAACGGCCCATCTGTAAGAAACTATAGAAGAGAACCCTACGAACGAAGACGAGGAGGCCGCACTGGAAAATCTTTACACGTTTTGGAGAAATCAACGATTCTTGGAGAGAGACTAAAGACCTTTTGCCGGAGAGTTATTCTGGATCTTTGATTGTGAGATTTCTTTATCCATTACATTATTTGTGGTTTGTGAACACGAAATTGAATTGTTTGAGAGATACATTAAGCAGATTTGACAATTGTTTACAGATTTGAAAGTTATTGATTTTTCGTTCACGATTTGGTTTCTTTGCGATATCTTTCTCAATAATTAATTTTATTCGATTTTGAAAATGGTTGGCTAAAAACCTTGTGATTCTGGGGAGAATAGTTGATGATTAAGGTTTAGATGATGATAGACTGAACTCATTCAAACATTAGGACCCTGAGAATTTAGATCTTAGTTTTGCGAGAAACAGGAAAATCGGACTGTTCTTGAGGAAAATCGGCCGATTTTTCTTATGAACAGCACGATTTATTCCTCTGACGAACTTTAATCGAACTAATCTTTAATCAAAACTAATCCTTGCCTTAATCCCAATCTTGATTAACCTTTCTACCCTCTAATTGAATGTATGAAGGCACTTCAAACCTGTTTCTACATTTAATAGATTAAGATCGCAAGATTTGGGTAATAAAGAGATTCAACATCCTTTATTAAGAAATTAAATGTGCTTTCTAATCTTTACTTTGGAGAGTCATATCCTGGAGTTTTAGATAGTTAGTTTAAACATAATTCTCATCTTTAGATCTTTCTATATTGCAGCCTCAACAACCCTTATAGAGAGAACCTATAGATTAGTCATATAGGTTTCGGAACTTCGTCGTACGAATCCTCCCTTTGAACATTTAATCTTGGCAATATAAATTATGTCCTATACCTATAGAAGTGTCTTGAATCGAAAGCCTAAATCGGATACTTGAATCCTTGGAATCATTTCACTCTTATTTGATCACAAAAGCTTTTCGCACTTTTTGCTAGATAATTGAAATCGGAATTATTCTCAGCAAATCCCTGAGTTCGACTCTGGAATTCTTACCTTACTACAGCTGATCCGTACACTGCGGGTTCGCTTTGCTTTTGAGTTCTAGATATAAATTTAAGACTTTGACGCACACACCTTTTGAGCGAACAAGTTTTTGGCGCCGTTGCCGGGGATTTGGTCTAGATCAAATCCGGTTTTCGGTTGTCTAGCTTGAGAGCTCTTGCTCTTGTGATTTGACTTGTCTACTTGAGTGATCTTTGTAGGTTCTTTAGGTATATGCGAAAGACTAGATCCACTAAAGATCTAATTCCTTTCGATCCCGAATTAGAAAGAACTTTGAGGAGAAAGTTGAAGGAGAAGAAAATGGCTGAAAACGATGAGAGAAACTACAAGGCTGAACTGAACGAAGCTCAACGCCAACTCCAGTTGAGTGAGAAAGCTCGAAAAGAAGCTGAAATAAGTCATCAATTTCAGATTGATGAACTAAGAGCTATGATGTTGGACATGAAGTTGGAGTTGAACGACTCCAAGAAGAAGAAGAAAGTCAAGACACCAACTAAATCCATTCGAAATGACTCATCCGATGATGAAGAGATTGATCCGGACATGCCGGAACTTGAGGAGATTGATCCATCACTTCGTCCTACCCGAAACACCCCAACACCAAAGGTCGTCCCTCGCATTACAACTAGGAACGTTAGAGCTGTTAATAACGAAGATAGACCCCGAACTTTAGGGCAACGGATGGATCCAATTCAGCAACCACGCCGTCTAGGTGTGGATTTAGGAGCTGAAGACATCCAAGAGTTTAGCTTCTCACCACAAGTCATCACCATGGTTCGCCAAAGTCAATATGGCGGAGCAAGTACTGAATCTCCGCATCAACACTTGCAGAATTTTGAGATTCTCATGGAGACTATGAAGCCAAAGAAGGCTACTACAAGCAACTACAAGATCAAACCGTTCTTCTTTTCTTTGAAGGACAAGGCTCTAGCTTGGTACCAAACACTTCCAGCTGCGAAGTTAGCTACATGGGAGGAATTGTCTTCGGAATTCCTCACCAAGTTCTTTCCGCCATCCAAAACGGCGGAATTGAGAGGTAAAATAAATGCTTTTTCTATGAAACCTAATGAAAGCTTGTTTCAATCTTGGGAAAGGTTTCAAGATCTCTTGTTGGATTGCCCACACCATGGCATTTCCAAGCTGGAATTATTGGAGATCTACTACAAAGGGTTGGATGTGGAGACACAATTCAACCTCCAATCTCTCTCTTGTGGCACATTCATGGATATGAGAGAGGATGATGCTTGGGACTTCATTGAGAAGCAAGCCCAAGTGATTGAGAAATATTCCCACCGGAAGGTGGAATCAAATAGCCGGAATCAAGGCGATACGGGAGCCAAGTTGAATCAAGCGGCTCAAACACAAATATTCTCCCTCAAAGATGACATCAAAGAATTGAGGGAAGTGCTCAAAACGAGTCTTCAAAAGACTAAGGAGCAAGAAGCCAACTACATGGGAAGAGACAAGAATCAAAGGAGTGACAATAGGAATTCAAATTGGAGCAACAACAACAATAACAATCGAAACTCCAATTGGAATAACAACAACAATAGAAACTCTAATAATAACAATTGGAGGTCAAATCAGAAAAGTCCAGGTAATCCTTACTCTTATGCTGAAAAGGCTCTAACACCTCCATCTTCTTCTACTCCTTCTACAAGCCAGGGACAATCAAGCGGATCAAGCAAACCCGATCCCATGCTAGAGACGATCCTAGGCAAGCTACAAGGATTAGAGAGTTACATAACTTCGGTTGACAAAGCTCACAAAGCTCTAGAAAACCAAGTATTCAACAAAGCCGGAGAAGTTCCAAGAGATCAAGGGAAGCTTCCCGGAAAAACAGAAGATAACCCAAAGGGAAGGGTTATGGCAATAACTACTAGGAGCGGTAAGACAACTACCGATCCTCAACCCAAAGTAGTTGATACCACCACAAAAGAAGGAGAGGCGAAAGAGAAGGAAGAAGTCTATGTTCCTCCTCCCGCTTACAAACCACCTCTACCTTTTCCTCAATCTAGAGCGCGTGCACGCCTAGATAAACATTTCGGTAAGTTTGTTGAACTTATGAGTAAGCTCCATATTAACATACCTTTTATGGATGCGATTTTAGGTATGCCAGCTTACGGGAAATTCCTCAAGGAGATCCTCTCTAACAAGAGGAAGTTGGAAGACATAGGAGAGGTCAAGATGAGTATGGAGTCATCCGAACTCATCAAGACTGAGAATATGCCACCCAAACTCCGTGATCCAGGATCCTTTTGCATACCCATCACTTTGGGAGAAGCTACCTATGATGCTCTTTGTGACCTTGGAGCGAGTGTGAGTATCATACTTCTCGCTCTATGCAAGGCAGTTGGTCTAGGAGAGCCTAGACCGGTGAAGATCACACTCTACATGGCTGATCGTTCTACCACTAAACCGGTGGGAATATTAGAAGACATTCCGGTAAAGCTAGGTAAGTTTTACATCCCTATAGATTTTGTCGTTCTTGACATACCTGCAGATTACCCGGTTCCCATCATTCTTGGGAGACCATTCCTTGCCACATCTGGATGCATGGTAGATTGCAAGAACGGCCAGCTATCCTTTCATATTGGTGAAGAAAATATAGAATTCATACTATCTTCCTTAATCAAGGAGCCAGCCTTGAAAGATGACGTTTTTGAAATTGTTGATGAAGAAGAGTCTAGAGAGGTAGTAAGTTCGATCTTGATGAAAGACCCTCTTCAAAAGGTTCTTAGCATGAGCATCATGGAGGAAGGGGTGGAACATGACTGCAATGAGGATGTGAAAGCATTAAATGATGTGGAGGAAGAACTAGGAGCAAAAATTGAAGAACTTGAGTGGACTCCGGAAACTGTGAAGAAAATCGACCTGCCAGAAATAAATCGTCCGATTTCTGAAGATGCAATCCGATTTTTCTCGACAGAAACAAAAATCGACTTGACAACATTAAATCGTCCGATTCATGAAGAGATAACCCGATTTTTTCCGACAGAAAGAAAAATCGTACAACAGATCGACCGATTTATTACAGGGGAGGTCGATTCAATGAGTAATTCTCTGGATTCTCCAAACTTCACCGCAGCCGCTTGCGAATCTAATGATGAAGTACCCCCACCTCTAGAGACCTCTTCCACAACACCCGAAGGCCACGATTCATCACCAACCAAGGTACCTCCATCATTAGAATTGAAGCAACTTCCCACGCATTTAAGGTACGCATTCCTTGGCACTAATTCCACATACCCGGTTATAGTCAATGCAAATTTGAATGATGATGAATTAGAGAAACTCATGCATGTTTTGAAGCAACATAGGAGAGCACTAGGTTACACCATTGATGATTTAGTAGGAATAAAGCCTTCTCTATGTATGCACAAAATATTAATGGAAGAGGATTACAAACCTTCACGTCAACCTCAAAGACGGTTAAACCCGGCAATGAAAGAGGTCGTGAAGAAAGAAATCCTTAAGCTACTTGATGCAGGTATCATCTTCCCTATTTATGATAGCAAATGGGTGAGTCCGGTACAAGTAGTACCCAAGAAAGGAGGCATTACCGTTGTTGCCAACAAAAACAACGAACTCATCCCTACACGGACAGTTACAGGGTGGCGAATGTGCATCGACTACCGCAAACTGAACGTGGCCACTAGGAAGGACCACTTCCCCCTTCCTTTTATCGATCAAATGTTGGAAAGGTTAGCCCAACATGCTTACTTTTGTTATTTAGATGGATATAGCGGTTTCTTTCAGATCCCAATTCATCCGGATGATCAAGAGAAGACAACCTTTACGTGCCCGTGGGGTACGTTCGCTTATAGAAGAATGCCATTCGGTCTATGCAACGCTCCAGCCACCTTCCAAAGGTGTATGATGGCAATCTTCTCCGAATATGTAGAGAATATCATGGAAGTCTTCATGGATGACTTTTCGGTATATGGTTCTTCCTTTGATAACTGTCTCTATAACCTTTCACTAGTTCTTAAGAGATGTGAGGACACTAACTTAGTCTTAAACTGGAAAAAGTGTCATTTCATGGTCACCGAAGGAATTGTGTTAGGTCACTTAGTGTCACAAAGAGGAATAGAGGTAGATCGATCAAAGATAGAAACCATTGAGAAGTTACCTCCCCCTTCATCAGTAAAAGGAATTAGAAGCTTCTTAGGACATGCGGGCTTCTATAGGAGATTCATAAAGGATTTTTCTAAGATTTCAAAACTTTTGACTAATCTTTTGATGAAAGATGCGACTTTCGAATTCTCGAAAGATTGTTTAGATGCTTTTTGCAGGATCAAAGAAGCTTTGATTTCGGCACCAATCATTCAACCACCCGATTAGACTCTTCCTTTCGAGGTCATGTGCGACGCAAGCGACGTCGCTATAGGAGCCGTTCTTGGACAGAAGAAAGATGGTCGCACTCATGCCATCTACTACGCTAGAAAAACGCTAGATGAGGCTCAATACAATTATGCAACTACGGAAAAGGAACTTTTAGCCGTAGTATACGCTTTTGAGAAATTTCGTTCCTATCTTGTAGGTGCGAAGGTGATAGTCTACACGGACCATTCAACAATTCGATACTTATTCACGAAGAAGGATGCGAAGCCAAGGCTTCTAAGATGGATCTTACTCTTGCAAGAGTTCGATTTAGAGATCCGTGATAAGAAAGGATCGGAGAACTCTGTTGCCGATCACCTTAGTCGTCTTCCGCAACTCACTGGCGAGTCGAATGAACTTCCGATAGACGATTCCTTCCCTGACGAGCAGCTACACGAGATTGAAGAGTGTCTTCAACACATATCACAAGGTAATGATCCATGGTTTGCTGACATTGTAAATTACCTTGTTTGTCAGGAAATTCCACCCGGACTTTCATATGCTCAAAAGAAGAAGTTCTTTAGAGACGTCCGGCAATTCTACTGGAATGAACCTCTTCTATTCAAAAGAGGTCCAGATGGCATTTACAGGAGATGTATTCCCGAAGATGAGATAGATAGTGTCATCCGACATTGCCATTCTCTACCATGTGGCGGCCATGCTAGTTCCCACAAGACTTGTGCTAAGGTACTTCGTTCCGGCTTTTATTGGCCTACACTTTTCAAAGATGTGAAAAAGTTTGTTGTTTCTTGTGATGCTTGTCAAAGGACAGGTAATATATCCAGGAGGAATGAGATGCCTCTCAACAACATACAAGAAGTAGAGATCTTTGATGTATGGGGCATCGATTTTATGGGACCTTTCCCATCTTCATGCGGCAACCAATATATACTTCTTGCCGTAGACTGTCTCAAGATGGGTAGAGGCAATCGCTTCTCCTACTAATGATGCAATGGTAGTGGTGAAGTTCTTCAATAGAACGATCTTCCCAAGGTTCGGAACTCCCCGAACCATCATTAGTGACGGAGGAACGCACTTCACGGCCCGTCGATTTGAGACTCTATTGGCTAAGTATGGGGTGACCCATAAGATAGCTACACCTTACCATCCGCAAACCAGCGGACAAGTCGAGATATCCAATAGAGAGATTAAAGGGATTTTAGAGAAAACCGTCTCTAAAACGATGAAAGATTGGTCAATGAAGCTTAACGATGCGCTATGGGCATACAGGACAGCCTTCAAGACACCAATAGGTACGACTCCCTATAATCTTGTTTATGGTAAATCATGTCATCTTCCTGTAGAGTTAGAGCATAAGGCTTATTGGGCTATCAAGTGGCTCAACTTTGACATGAAAGAAGCCGGAGAGAAGCGGCTCTTAGACATCAATGAGCTGGATGAGATCCGGCTAAACGCGTATGAGAACGCAAATATTTACAAGGAACGGACAAAGCGCTGGCATGATAAGCACATCATTCCAAAAGACTTGAAGGAGGGAGACCAAGTCCTCCTATTCAACTCAAGGCTACGTCTATTTCTAGGTAAGCTCAAATCCCGTTGGACAGGACCTTTTGTAATTAAAAGAATTTTCCCCCATGGTGCAGTTGAAGTATGGGGTGAACAAAGCGGAAGTTTTAAGGTTAATGGCCAACGGTTGAAGAAATACACACCGGAAGCTCCGGTCGAGGAGATAGCTCCTATCCTCCTCCATTGAACACAACATCATACACCGTCCAGCTAAAGACAATAAATAAAGCGCTTCTTGGGAGGCAACCCATGATAGTATAGTTTCACTTCTTTCCCTCACTTAGTTAGAATAGATTAATTGCTTTGTTTCTTCGTTTTTCGTTTTTTCTGTTCCTCGATGCACTCTTGGTTTGTCGTGTCATTAATCGCAGGAAATTAGGTTCAAATGTGAGAGATTCATGGAGAATGGAGCACAAATAAGTTATATCTTCGAGATTCAAGAAAAACAAGGAAGGAAATCGAGTTACCATAAGGAAATCGTCCGATTCAGTAACAGAGCAAGTCGATTTTTTTCAACAGAAACATAAATCGACCTGGAGATCGACCTGCCAAAATAAATCGGCCGATTTTTTTCGACAGAAACAAAAATCGCCCCGACAAATAAATCGACCAGATAAATCGGCCGATTTTCTTCAGAAATCATCGACCCTATATAAGGACATTACACTCGATCTTCTTTATTCCAAAACCCCCAATTGTCGATTTCCCTCTCTCAAGAAAGCCGAAAAATCGCCACACCCTACAATCTTCATTCCTTAACCATTTCGAGTGATTCTTGGCCCCAAACTGAAGCATTTTCAACAAGGAACAAGGATCTAACAACAGCACGCACGGCAATCGACTCCTCCATAAGGAATTCAGGTTTTTCTTTCCAAAACCTAAGTTTCTCATTCGAAATTGAAGTTTGCTTAGGAAGTGTTTGTTTGTTGGAATTGATAAAGGAATTTGCTTAGAAATCATTGTAGAGAACTGTGTGTGGTGATAGATTGAACAGAACTTTACAGAATTGTGAGAATCATTGAAATCGAGACAAAAATCGACCCAGCCCAGATAAATCGGCCGATTTTTGTGAAGAACAGGTCAATTTTTAGGACTTAGAATGGATCTTGTAAAGAGGATAACTAGAAACACGGGGAAGAAGAAGGGATCTTCTTCCAAAGCCCCTGCCCCACCTCCACCACCACCTACCAACATCCCTAAGCTTCCCCCTCCCCTATCCAAGCACAAGAAACGCTATGAACGCATTGTAGATCGCCCATTCACCCCTCCTCGCTACATAGTGCTTGATGACTTAGATTCGTTGTATGTTCGAGAGGATGTTGATATGATGCTAGACAGAGCTGGGTTGAGACAGTTTGCTACGATAAGGGAGGATGCCTATAGAGAGATCACCCTAGAATTCCTTAGCACGTTTGAGCACGACCCTAGGGAAAGGATGGTCACTTTCCGCCTCATGAGCCAAGACCACACTATGTCCATTGACACTTTTGGCGACTTGTTTGGTTTCTCTTATTCAGATGCAGGCACATTTGCTAGAGGTCTCAGTGCTAGTGATTTTTGGGAGGCTATTTCCGTAGGTGAGTACGGAGGGGATAAGTGGAGACCCGGAAACTCCAAGGAGACAAGTATGTACAACCTTTCCTTTAAGGTAGTGCATAGGATACTTAGCGAGAGTTTATTTGCCCGGACAGAGACTCCACAGAAGCTCAAGGCTGATGAGCTCTTCATTCTCTAATGCATGACATCTACCACCATTCCCGACATCGCCACCATGCTTGCTGACTATCTAGGAAAGATAGCCAACAAAGCTAAGGGCGACATTTGTGCAGGAGGTCTTGTCACTCATGTGGCTAAGACTCTAGGTTATGACTTCTCGGGATGCACTCTAGCTGAGAGTGCCCTTCCTTTAGGCTCACAGAGGTTGGTGGTTCGACAGGTCTTGATTCCTCAAGGGAGAGGAACTCTTCATGTGCCGATGCCATGGCACAGGGATCCGAAGAAGAAGCCATCCGAGATCATATGGAAATCCGAATACACCATTCGGAACAAGAGGAACTGGAAGGAGACCTTTGAGGCGATGCTTGAGGAGTTCTCACCTCCTACTTATTATGATGATGATGCAGGTGATTCAGACGAGGAGGATGAGGATGGAGGACAGGAGACCATGCTCGAGTTTGAGAGTGATACTCATAGCGGGCATGCTACGGATGCCATGGACACTGACACTCATGGAGCAGGACCGAGCAGGACTAGTAGGCAGGATGAGGAGACGGAGGATGACATACAGCCACCTCGACATTCTTATGCACATGCTCCAGGACCTAGACGAGGACGCCGAGCTCCACGCCACTTCAGGGAGCTAGTCACTAGCTTCCAGAGCCTCAGCACCGACTACCGTGCCCTCCGCACCGATTATGACACCCTGAACACTCAGTTCAGGAACTACAGGGAGGAGACAGACGCTAGGCATTCATCCTATGATGGCCAGATGAGAGACATATACTACCACCAGTTCGGCCACTTCTACGATCCTAGCGCACCGATGTATCCCTATCCACCACCTCCACCGCCGACAGAGGATTGATGAGCTTCCACTTCTTTTACATTGTAAGTATTTTTCTCCTTTCTATGCTTGATTTTCACATTGGGGACAATGTGGTTGTCAAGTATGGGGTGGGGGTACTTACAATACCTTATGTTTCACTTTAGCACTTTATGTACTTTCCACTACTCTTGACAATTTGACTTGTAATAACTCTTGCACTACTTGCTTTCTATTATGACACTTGCATTTGCATGATCTTTTTTAAAACCTATGAATTTTCAAAAATTTTTAAGTGCTTCTTATATGGAAATGACCTCTATGATGAGAATTGTGTATATGGATAGGCAAAAAGATGCTTAGTTGTGTAGAGATTTTGATTATAGCATGAATGAATTTGCTTTTGTTACTTGAACACATGAATAAGTTATATGATTTAGTTGTTTTGATAAGAGAATGAAATAATAGTCGAAGCTATATTGCAAGTTCTTTTACATCATTTAAGGATGACTAAGGCAATTCACTTCTTTTCTTTTCTCATATCTTGATCATGCTAGCTCCTCAATGAAATATGTAACCCTCCTTTTACCATCCGGGAATTAGGATAGGTGATTGAAAAAGGCATGTTTGATGTGGGAGGGCCAAGAAAAATGTATTGAAAAAGTGCAAAATTTCATAAGTTTGGGGACGTTGAACATGAGGATGAGTAACTCGGCACCATTCACATAGCCGGGTGTTTGTGTCTTGCCAAAGTCCGATTGAACGACAAGTCCTAACGGGATATGGTTTGTGCATCAAGGGTTTGAGGCATCTCGAAATTGAGAAACGCCGATCTCCTAGGCTTCGGTTTTTGTGCACCGCTGTCCATACTCTCAAAAAAAAAAAAAAGAAAAAAAAGTAAAGTATAATGAAAGCAAAGCTTTCTACATGCGAAGCATGTGCGGTGAAGAAAATTCTTGAAGGTGTTATGTGTTCCTCTTTCCCGGATTAGCACCACAATTGCCAAAAAGAATTCCTTCCCTTAACACGCTTCTTGAACCTTTCCTTTGATTAGAAGACCTTGAGACTTTTATGTATGTGTTTAAGACTTAATGGCTTAGACTTGTTTGACTTTGATTACCTCTACACCTTTATCATGTTCTTTATTTATGCTTTCAAGGAAGAAAAGGGAGTTTGTTCATCTTATAGTCATCATTGATACATGCTTTGCCCTTTTGTGCCTTGAAATATCACTTTGAGGGTGATCCAATAAGAAGAAGCACTACCCAAAAGAAGAGTTTTTGAGTTTTCATACATGCATAATCCATGACATCTTATATTCTAAATGTGAGTCTTGCTTAGGGACAAGCAAGAGGCAAGTATGGGGTATTTTGATGACATGAATTATGTACCATCATATTCATGCATATTGTAAAAGATTGTCTCAGTTTACCTTGCATTTAGAGAGATTTTGTATGCTTTTTATGTTCTATTCAATCAATTGTCGGAAATAGAGGTCTACACGAGATTTTGATGAATTATAGGTAAATGGAGCGGAGTTAGAAGCAAGAATGGAGCAAGAAGCATCTAAGGATGTTAAGGAAGCTAAAGGAGTCTTAGAAGGATCACTAAGAGCTAGGGAATTGCAAAGGAGAAGCATAGAAGACGAACCAAAGAAAAAGCACTTTCTGTCGAAGAAAATCGTGCTAATACATATATAAATCGGACGATTTTCATACCTTGAAATCGAACGGTTTTGCACCTAAATCGACTGGGTCGATTTTCTTCACGATTCGGCCAAATGGATAGACGACACGAAGCCCAATTATTTTGGGCTAGAGGAGAGTTTTGCCAAACAGCCCATCTGCAAGAAACTATAGAAGAGAACCCTACGAACGAAGACGAGGAGGCCGCACTGGAAAATCTTTACACGTTTTGGAGAAATCAACGATTCTTGGAGAGAGACTAAAGACCTTTTGCCGGAGAGTTATTCTGGATCTTTGATTGTGAGATTTCTTTATCCATTACATTATTTGTGGTTTGTGAACACGAAATTGAATTGTTTGAGAGATACATTAAGCAGATTTGACAATTGTTTACAGATTTGAAAGTTATTGATTTTTCGTTCACGATTTGGTTTCTTTGCGATATCTTTCTCAATAATTAATTTTATTCGATTTTGAAAATGGTTGGCTAAAAACCTTGTGATTCTGGGGAGAATAGTTGATGATTAAGGTTTAGATGATGATAGACTGAACTCATTCAAACATTAGGACCCTGAGAATTTAGATCTTAGTTTTGCGACAAACAGGAAAATCGGACTGTTCTTGAGGAAAATCGGCCGATTTTTCTTATGAACAGCACGATTTATTCCTCTGACGAACTTTAATCGAACTAATCTTTAATCAAAACTAATCCTTGCCTTAATCCCAATCTTGATTAACCTTTCTACCCTCTAATTGAATGTATGAAGGCACTTCAAACCTGTTTCTACATTTAATAGATTAAGATCGCAAGATTTGGGTAATAAAGAGATTCAACATCCTTTATTAAGAAATTAAATGTGCTTTCTAATCTTTACTTTGGAGAGTCATATCCTGGAGTTTTAGATAGTTAGTTTAAACATAATTCTCATCTTTAGATCTTTCTATATTGCAGCCTCAACAACCCTTATAGAGAGAACCTATAGATTAGTCATATAGGTTTCGGAACTTCGTCGTACGAATCCTCCCTTTGAACATTTAATCTTGGCAATATAAATTCTGTCCTATACCTATAGAAGTGTCTTGAATCGAAAGCCTAAATCGGATACTTGAATCCTTGGAATCATTTCACTCTTATTTGATCACAAAAGCTTTTCACACTTTTTGCTAGATAATTGAAATCGGAATTATTCTCACCAAATCCCTGAGTTCGACTCTGAAATTCTTACCTTACTACAGTTGATCCGTACACTGCGGGTTCGCTTTGCTTTTGAGTTCTAGATATAAATTTAAGACTTTGACGCACACACCTTTTGAGCGAACACGCTTCTCCCTAACCCTACGACCACCGCCGATTTGTTTCCCCTTCTCGACTTTCCTCGATGGCTGCCGAACGGAAATCATCATTCCATTCCGCCATCGGAATCTCCAACATCAAAAATAACATTGCCTTTGTCCTTGACCATGATACTCCGTATGCTTCCTGGGTTACCCTCTTTCGCGTTACTGCAAAAGCACACAACGTTCTCGATCACATCGATGAAAAGGTTCCCCGACCAACATATATTGATAATTCTTTATGGCTTCAAGTCGACGCTGCGGTTCTTCAATGGATCTACAGTATGGTCTCAAGAGATATTCTGTTGCAAATTCTTGACTCTGATGATACTGAACTTCAGGCATGGACTCGAGTCAAGGACATCTTTCAAGATAACAAAAACACATGTGCCGTCTATCTCGAACATGAGTTCTCGAACTGTAAGTTATCCGGCTTTACTATAATTAATGCTTATTGTCTTCAACTCAAGTCTCTAGCCGATCAACTCAAAGGAGTTGGATCTCCGGTTCCTGAAACCCGCCTTGTTCTTCAACTTATTTCGGGATTGCCTGCTGAGTACAATGCCGCGGCAAGTTTTATTCAACAGACCGATCCCCTTCCAAGCTTCACCAAGGCTTGCTCTCAGCTAATACTTGAGGAACCCGCATGACGGCTCAATCGGCTGCCGAAACAGCCCCAACATCCCTCACCGCCGACTCCCGTCAACCGGCCTCGAGCTCACTGTCCAAACCTCAAGCAGGCTCAACGTCCTCGCAACAGCCTGGTGGCGGCGCTGCATCGTCGGAGGTCTCCCAGAACCGGCGTGGTCGGGGTCGGAAAGGGTCCAAACGGACCAACAGTGGTGGCGCTCCTGCTAGGGTTGCTTGGCACCCGCATTACGGTTGGCTTCCTTTGCCTCCGAACGCTACAGGAGGAGCTTCCAGCCCACAGTGGCCCACAACCCATTCTTCTGCAGGCCTAATTCGGCCCCCATTCCAGCAACAATCTCAACAGGACTATTTTGGGCCCGACCCAGTGACGCCTCAGCAGGCCATGTTTGCTGCTTCCTCCCAGCCCACTACATTGGATAGTGCTTTTGCTACGATGACACTTAATCCGGCGGACAACAATTGGTATATGGACACCGGCGCAACATAACATATGACGAATAATTCAGGTTCTCTCTCGTCTTTTTCCCATAATGGTTCATTAAATTCGATAATTGTCGAAAATGGTATGCGTGTTCCATCTACAGGTATTGGAGATACTACTATCCCCACCACTAAATCGCCTCTTCACCTATCAAATGTCCTCATTGCCCCAAAAATAGTAAAAAATTTAGTATCTGTTAGACGTTTTACAACTGATAACAATGCCTCCGTCGAATTTGACCCTTTTGGTTTTTCTGTGAAGGATTTACGCACGGAGATCACACGTCTGAGATGTAATAGTTCCGGGGAACTCTATCCTGTCACTCTTCCCCCCACTAGTGTTCACCATGCTCTTTCCGTCGAGTCGTCCAATCTTTGGCATGCCCGCCTTGGTCATCCCGGTGCTCCGGTTTTGGATTTTCTTAGAAATTCGTCTTTTATTCGTTGTAATAAATCTACGATGTCTCCTTTTTGTCATGCTTGTCAATTAGGGAAGCATCATAGATTAGCTTTTGATCGTTCCACAACTCAGTCTATTGCCCCTTTTGATATTATACATAGTGACCTTTGGACTTCTCCTATCCCAAGTCGGGACGGTTTCAAATATTATTTACTTTTTCTTGATGATTACTCTCATTTTCTATGGATTTTTCCGATCAAATTTAAGTCGCAAGTATTTGATATTTTTGTCCAGTTTCACCAATTTGTCAAAACACAATTTACTCTTCCCATCAAAAGTTTTCAATGCGATATGGGTGGGGAGTTCAATAACACCCGCTTCCATAAATTTTTTGTTGACAATGGTATTGTTTTCCGGTTCTCATGCCCTCACACATCTCCTCAAAATGGTAAAGCCGAGCGAATCATTTGAACAATCAATAACATGATGCGTTCGCTTTTATTCCATGCTTCCATTCCAATTTCCTATTGGCCCCATGCCGTGGAAATTTCTTGCTACCTCCTCAACATTCTTCCTTCTTCTTGCATCCACAATTATTCTCCTACTCAAGTGTTATACCGCGTTACACCTTCGCTAGCTCATCTCCGGGTTTTCGGATGCCTTTGCTATCCCAATCAAAGCGCAACTATTTCCCATAAACTTCAACATCGATCTAGCCCATGTGTTTTTCTAGGGTATCCTAAACACCATCGGGGGTTTAAATGTCTAGACTTGGCCACAAAGAAAATAATCATCTCCCGTCATGTCACGTTTGATGAATCCATGTTTCCATTCTCTAGTCCTACCCGTGTCTCCCCGGATACGATTACATCTCTCGATGATGACACCTCCCCGTATCTAACACAACAGCTCCATCAATCAGATTCCCGGCCCACACCTTTTCCTGTGCTGCCAGCCCATCCTATCTCTACGGCCCAGCCTTCCCCTCCTCTGCGGCCCAGCCCTTCTCCTGCTGATGATTCCCTCACACGCTCCCATTTTTTTGGCCCATCAATACCAGCCCAGACCTCCGGCCTTTCTCCCTCTGGGCCACCAACCCTCCAGCGCCTCTCATCTAATATGCCTGGCCCACCTGACGCGCATGCCCTGGCCCAGCGTTCCAATCCAGCTGCCATTAGCCCGATCAACATATCTGGCCCATCAGCTCTCCTACATTCATCACAAGAGAACCCCTCCCCACCTCTCTTGCCCATAAATCCGTCTACCACAATAGACCCGCCCTTGACCATCCCGACCCGGCCACATACCCGGAGTCAATCCGGAATTGTCAAACCCAAACCCGTTTTCGACCTTTCCGTTTCCACCACCTCTCAATCCCCGTTGCCCAAATCCCACAATATAGCTCTTCAAGACCCGAACTGTACCGCTGCTATGCTCGATGAATATCGAGCCCTTATGCGGAATAAGACTTGGGTCCTGGTTCCTCGTCCTATTGATGCTAACATTGTGAGATGTATGTGGGTTTTTCGCCATAAGTACAGGTCTGATGGTTCTCTTGAACGATATAAGGCTTGATTAGTTGCAAATGGCTGTTCCCAACAAATTGGTATTGATTGCGATGAAACTTTCAGCCCAGTTGTGAAACCTGCCACTATTCGGACAGTTCTCAGCATTGTAGTTTCTCGTTCTTGGTCCATCCATCAGCTTGATGTGCAAAATGCCTTCCTGCATGGGCATTTGAATGAGACGGTTTATATGTTCCACCCCCCTGGTTTTCGTGACGCAAATAGACCTAATCATGTTTGTTTACTGCAAAAATCATTATATGGTCTTAAGCAGGCACCCAAAGCCTAGTTTCAGCGTTTTGCAGGTTTCCTACTTCAACTCGGATTCATCGGCAGTAAAAGTGATTCATCACTCTTCATTTACCGCCATGGTTCCAACATTGCTTACCTGCTGCTTTATGTTGATGACATCATTCTTACATCATCCTCTGATGAATTGCGTACCCATCTGATCATGCTCCTAGGCAAGGAATTTGCTCTTAAGGATCTCGGGCCGTTATCCTATATTTTGGGCATCTCAGTTCGTCGGAGTTCCTCTGGATTATTCTTATCGCAGGGTAAGTACGCCAGGGAGATTGTTGAACGTGCCAAAATGACCAACTGTAAACCTTCTGCTACACCTGCTGAGCCATCTGTAAAGCTTAGTGCCTCCTCTAGTCTAGCAATCAGTGATCCAACTTTATACAAAAGTTCAGCTGGCGCGCTTCAATATCTGACATTCACCCGCCCTGATATCAGTTATGCAGTACAACAAGTTTGCCTTTTCATGCATGATCCCAGAGAAGCTCACTTTGCTGCCCTCAAGCGCATCATACGCTACATTTCAAGCACATCATCTTTAGGTATCACCATTTCTCCTTCTCCGAAGTCAGATCTTATTGCTTATACAGATGTTGACTGGGTTGGATGCCTTGATACCCGCCGATCTACCTCTGGTTATTGTGTCTTCTTCAACGATAATTTAATCTCGTGGTCTGCCAAACGCCAATATGTGGTTTACAGATCAAGCGCAGAGGCCGAATACAGAGGAGTTGCCAATGTTGTGTCGGAATGTTCATGGCTTCGCAATTTACTGCTTGAACTTCATTGCCCCCTTACCAAAGCTATTGTGGTCTACACTGACAACATCTCAACAACGTATCTTGCCAACAACCCAGTTCAACATCAACGAACCAAGCACATCGAGATTGACATTCACTTCGTCCGAGATAAGGTTGCCCGCGGTCACGTTCGAGTTTTATACGTACCTTCGGCTTTTCAATATGCAAATATTTTTTCAAAAGGACTGCCTAGACAATTGTTTCTTGATTTTAGATCCAGTCTTACTGTACTACCTCCTCTAGTTTCGATTGCGGGGATATGATAGAATATGTAATTACTGTAAATAGAGGGTTGCCTATTGTAATTATGTAAAGTCTGTTTCACATAGATAAGGGGAAATTTATATTCATTCTCACACTCCCAACTCCTCTGTTGCAACCCGTGGCGAGCCCCTTTGCAAACAGCAACGCAACCAAGCTTCTATCTCTTCCCCATCTCTCTGTCTTCCCTGTCTACATTCAGCACTCAACATCGACCTCCACCGGGAAGCCCTCTCCCCTCTCGAGCTTCTTTGCATCGCCGACGCCGGATCGAAGACCACCACCCGCTTCTCCCTCTTCCTTCGCCGGGAAACGCCCCTACAACCACTAGAGAAACGCCAGCTTCTTCCTCTTGCCACCTCACTACTGTCCATCCCTCACTTCCCTTCTGTCAACAACCGCCTAGAAGCAACGCCCCTGTTTTCCCCTACCTCGAACCGGATTTGTCAAGCAAGTCGAGCCATCACCGTTGGGGAAAGCGCCGGGCAATGTCTCGCCGTCGAATCCCACCGGAGCCATGGCCACCGCCTGTGCATCTCTTCTCCCCACCTTATGAAACCCTTATATCGGGTTATATATATAAACTTTGGTTTTATTACAAAAAGTAACCAATATTTCCTATTTGTGTTTATGGCCCTAACTTCGAAAATTTAAAAATCTGCCCCTGTTGGATTAATTACATAAAATAGCCTACAGATTTAATTACAAAAAGTAACCAATATTTCCTATTTGTGTTTATGGCCCTAACTTCGAAAATTTGAAAATCTGCCCCTGTTGGATTAATTACATAAAATAGCCTACAGATTTAATTACAATTCATAACCCATACTTTCTGAAATTACAATATTTGCCCAGAATATATTTTTATGGTTTTTGACCTTGAATTTTAAATACGAGTTTAATCTTAATATATTATGCCCAAATTTAGTGTATAAATTAAATTTTGTTTAGTTTTGATACTAGGTTCGGAAACAACCCCGATAAAGGTCTAACGAGTCGGAGTTCGACATCCGTCGATCAGTTTTCGTCATTTGACGCTAAGTAAGTATTTTTGGAACCTTTGAAAATGGTTTTTCATATTAAAGTACGGGTTGAAATATTGAAATGTTATATGCCTCGTTTGGAATTTTGGGTAACTTTTCGGTTGGATAACGGGTTTTGAACAAACCCTGAGTGAAGTAAACCCGGACTCAAGTCTGGACTAGACAAGTCACTCTTACACATATTAGATGGTGTTGTGACATATAATTATTTATATGTGTGTTGATTGTGTGTTTTATCGTTTAGGTCATTGACGAGTTTTAGTGACATTGACGTTTTTAGCTTAAAAGTTGTGCGTAAGACTAAATTTCAAGGAAAATACTTGTGAGCGTTTTTATATAACAGGACCATATTTTAAGTCGATATGTTATAGCATGCATGCTTTGACGTTTTTAAAGTATGATAGCATGATACTTATATTATTAATTACGATCATGAATATTTCCTTCGTTATAAGATTTTGACATGACATGATAATTTCCGATGTTGAAAGACTTTCTTTAAATATGTTGGATTTATACTTATGATTTATACAAGTATGTATATGCTTATATTTTGTGAGATTCTAAGTTAAGTGTTACCAAATTTTGTAAGAAGTTTGTGTTGGTATTATCTTTGGTTTGAGTATTAGATATGTTTGAAGTATTTGGACGTACAAGATTTTAGTTGAATTGCCATATTAACAGTGACGTGTTTTATCGAATTATGATTCTTTACGTATTTTATGAAACGTGGTTTGGATTTAAGAACTTGTTATGGTTTGATGACCTTGTGATTTAAAGGACTTGAAATTTCTTACCTTATTTTGCTACGTCGGTGCAACTTGATTTATCGAGTTACGTTTTCTAAGTGATTTATGGAGTTCTTAAGGAAGGATCGGATTGACGGATATGAGTTATTAAGTTTGAGTTGGACCATGACCACGCTTTGTTTTAGATGATTTTTTGCTACCCGGTTATGGCCGACTACGGTAATTATGGTACTTAGTGTGCAAACCGGGGATGTGCCCGGCCTTTGAGTGAAAGCGAGAAGTCACTTGATCCGTGATTGTCGTGCTTATCTCGGGGTTGGGGTAAGAAGGTACCTTCGTGTCCAACGTTGGAGGTGGACATGCTTTAAACTAAAATACAATTTTCGAGTTTTATATACGGTTAATAAATTAAAAATGCTCGAACATGTTTTGATATTGTGATTTGTTTGATTCTTCAGTTGTATTTGAGGAAAGGACAAGGTTATAACTTGTTACCCCATTTCGGTCAATTGACCATGTGATTGTTATACCGGTCATATGGATTTGGAGTATTGCTTCGGACTATGAGTTGTTGGATTCATGAACAATGATTTCGGTTATGAATTATTGATATGGACTTATGAGATTTGGTTTGGACTTATATGATGTCACTTTGGATTTATGAGTATTGTTTTGGATTAAGAAATTTAGTTTTGGATTTATAAGTATATTGAGTTGGATTTATGAACCTTCCCTTGTTATTGGAATATGATTTACTTGAATTGGACTTTTGAAACATCGTTTTCGGATTTGGATATTTAGGTATGGTTTAGTTTTATGTTTTTAAAGCATTTGAGATGTGATTCATGGTTTATGATTTGAGACTTTTACAAATTGCTTAATATTTATTGGCTTGAAATTATTTGGACATGATTTATGAGTATTTGGGTTTGATTTAAGTATTTGGACTCGGTTACGAGGATTTGATTATGAGAATTTTGAACTTCATCATGAGCATAGTTTTGACTTTGAGAACTTTAGATTTCAAATATGTTATCATGAGTCTAAGAGATATCATGAGCCTAAGTGATTCATGTCGTATGGAAGACTTTCCCGTCCCCATCTAATGAGTACGTGGACCCGGCTGACCATCTTTTCCAGATCTCTCTGTAACTGTCTATCTCTACAAAAACTACAACACAGAATAACCGTTAGCTAACAATCCAAATATAAGTAGAATAAAAATAGCACAAGCACAACTCAAGCAAAATAAAACAATCATCATGTTGACACACAAACCGTTTATTATCTTATAACTTAGGTGATTCACTTTATTCCGTTTTTTTTAAAGTTGTGGCACGAGAAATCTTAAGAGTTCTCGCCTCCGTTCCTTATCCATCTGGGTGTAGGTCTAGCCTACCTCCGCCGGTAGCATCACTACAAACCGAGTGTGGACTAGTCCTTAAAGAAACCCCCAGCGCCCGCAGGCTAACTGAGCAGAATTGCCACCACCCGTTACTCTTAGGCCAATTTATAGGTCGGTAGATAATTACTACTAAATACAACTATAAACACATCATTCACACACCACTATCATTTTTCACACTCATATCTAAAGGTAGCTAAGTAAGCCCAAAGGACTTACCTGAATCAATATCGACTGTCTAAATCTCAATTTAGTCAACAACCGTAGAATACTCCATCGCATGTTATACAAGGCAAGTGGATCAATAATGTATCTCACTTTCTTATAAGTCTCCAACTTCTATGATATATAAATCATTGATGAAGAAATTACCAAAATACCCTTATACGGGTAAATGACCATTTTACCCCTGATCCCGAAACTCTATAAAATTCTATAACAAAGTTCCAAACTATTCTTTGGACCTCAAAACCACACACAAAACTCTCAAAGGGAAGTTTGCTACAGATTTAGAAGAGTTAACTACATTCTTGACTTTCATAAAAAAGTCGCTAAGGTCCAACTTTGGCTTAAGATATGGGAACCGAATAAAAATATAAAAATTCCAAATAAAATATCTAGGTCTTCTACATGATGCACTCTGCTCATAGAAGCAAGAAAATCTCAAAAGTACGCAACAACAACTTCTACACAATTCTCCAAAGTTGGATACAAAATCCATGAATTCTATACTTACCCAAATCTGAGTCATTTCACAAACTGCACAAACTACTGACTTTGAGCTCCTATAGATCCAGATCCGACCGTTGGATTGGTCTCCACTTCTGATACATCACATTATACATATCCATCTATATCATATTAAAAATTGAACGGGGGATGATGCTTTTAAGGTCTCTAAACTTAAGTTCAAACATGACTGCACAACACAAAATATTTCCAACACTCTTCAGCGACAACGAGAAAACTACTTACAACCTCAACTTCGAGAAATCACAACTACTAAACCTTTTGATGAAATCCTCTAAAATTTTGATATATTCTAGTATGTAATCCTAAATATTATAGATCCAAAATTCAAGTCCAATAAAGGTCAATAACCTATTCAAATCTATCTCACAAAACTACATCACAAGCAGTTTTTCTCAACACTAAGAATATTCAGCACACTTACAAAAACTGAGTGAGGAACCAACTTTGGAGAACCATATCTCCTAAACTATAACTCGGAATACTCTCAAATTTCAGTATGTTATATTATACAATTCCAAATATAACATATCCGAAAATCAGCGACAAAGGAGGAGTCTAACTTACCCAAATCCGGATCACAAAACTGTATCAACATGCAGTTTTCCAACACTTAGAAGTTTCAGCACAACAGAAAAAACTGCTTACGACCCAATCTTTGAAAAATCATAAATACTAAACCACTCGCTCGATTCCTCTTAAAATTTAATATGTTCTACCGCAATATTCCAGCTATAACATATAAAAACTTCAGCCAAAATGGATCAGTCTTTCATACCTAAATTTGGACCCGAAGTTGAATGTTGTCAATGTTGGAAAGCTGGGAAAAACAACAGCTCTATGAAGTTGCTCCTTTGGCTGAAATATATGGGCTTAAAGATGGTTTAGAGGCACCCATTGACACATAAACATGGAGGGGAATTACGGATGTAGATGTGGGTCTTACCCGACTCCAAACTCGATCAAGAGTCTTGTGAGGGTTGCGCGATTAGGGCTAGGTCGCTGCTGTTGCGTGCTAGGCCGCTGTTGCTGCATGTAAGGGTGGAGATCCGGGTCGAGTGTATTGACAGTGAGGGTCCGATACTTATAGTCAGAGAAATAGCATGGTCGACACAAAGATGGTACCACCTGTCCATGTACATACAGATGTAGAGGAGGACCCGTCCTCATGTCGTCTGTGCAGGAGGTCGATGACGAGGTTATTACCGGTGTTTGAAGGGAAATGTGGGCGGTGTGAGGGAGGAAGAGCGTGAGGAGGAGTGACGTCCGTCTGCTGCAGATACGGAATCCAAGCCATGAAGGAAAGCGTCTCCGTAGTTGCCTAGGATTGCCGATTGTCTTCGTTTGCAAGAGCTGCTAGGGCTGGCGATTGGGATGGTCTCGTCACTGCAGTAATGTGGCGTAACAGGCTGGATCCTACATGGAGATATGGGCTGAAAAATTAAGGTGGAAGTGGGCTCATTGGTCTTGTCAAAGCTTGTCCATAGCTTGTCATGGCCTTGTCAAGCCTTGTCTTACCTTTGTCAAAAGAGGCATTTAAATTCTAGTCTTGCAAGAGTAGGGTTTGATGAATTTTTTTATATCATTTTATGTAAGTAATAGATTCACATAAAATGATAAAATTTATGTTAATACATGACACTAGGCAACATACGCAAAAATTCAACGGGTCGAAATCCGGTTAAATTCGGAAATAAACGGAAATAAATTTCCGGATATTACATCAGTACCCCCTTAAAATAAGTTTCGTCCCAAAACTTAGAATAAAGAACATCATTCCGATAACTTTCTATAAATAGAATCGGAGCATATAAATCTTCCGCTAAAGAATCGTCGTTCTAACTTTCTAGCATGCAAGAATCACTCAGAGACCATAGAAGTTGACAAACATCCACACACATAAGTAATCACATCGTCAGATAAGTCATACACAAGTACTAACTTATCGGTGAAGGGATTGCGGCGGGCTCCGCAAGTAAATCATGATAACTCCTAAGGTTATACTCAGTCTCTTAGGTAGCCTCGTCGGCTCCTCATCTAGATCACTAGCTTTGCCGCAACATATATCTTTATATCGTAGGTGTCTAGTACTATGCGTCCGGGATGGTCACCGGATACTCTACAAAATTTTGGTCTAGCTTCAACTATCAAATCCTCCTAGCTGATGACATGTCTTAGATCCGTCAGATTCTCTCTTAACTGAGACACGTGGAACACTGGGTGTACACCCTCTAGTATGGGTAAGAATGTTAGTCGATAAATAACTTTTCAATCTACTTTAAGATATCAACAATTGCTATTCTAAACTCAATTCCGGCTCTTTTGACGACTCTACCAAAATAGCTATAAAATTTTATTCCTCCCGCTGAATCCACTCACTTTTGACATTTCGGAAGATCCCGTCTATCAACTCTGAAACAAAGTTCTTAGACATCTACCGGCACTTTACTAAGTGCCTAATGCTCTTTGTAATATAACTGGTTTGGTCATGTTTCCTTATTGTGACTCAGTCGGATCTTTCCTCCGTTAATGATTTATCACCTACTTCCTTTTGGGTCTTAATTTTGATATAACTCAACAATTAAAAATTCGGTAGTCCTTCTCTGCGTTTCATTGACGTCGTCCAATTTTTATAGATCTTTGATATATTACTGACCCAACTCAAGCTTTTTACACAGTTTCCACGATCTTAAGTGGCATAGGATTTGTCCAGGATGATGATACTAGCCACAAGATGATCTCACATCACCGTCGTTTGATCATATCCACTCAATAAATGTTAACACACCATCAATATTGCACTCTTTTATCTACCACGTCTATCCGAATGATTATAACTCGTTGACTCGAAACACAACTCAGATCAGTTCCGATATAACATTACATGTAAACTCTACCCGAGATTATGCTTTCTCTATGCGCGCTTACTGGTTTGCAAGTATACTCCTGCCACTTCTTTCCTTATATGTCGTCCGACTTAGTAGGGTAGTTACTCACTTTGAGCTTCCTAGTGTAATCCCTGCACAATAATTTTATTACGTCGTTAATTCTTCTCTTAATCTATCCAGAAAACTCACTCCAGAGTACTCCGTTAGTATAAAATTCAAAACCACTTGTCTAGCAATATTTAACGAAAACGTCATTCTTCACTCGGATGCATAATAGGGTAACACTCCTTTTTTATAACCTCTATATTCCCATACAGTATTTCCAGTCACTCCGCGTAGCCTATCTCACGTCCTTCCAAACAAAATGAATTTTACCAACTATCATCATTTTAAACTCGATACATCGTTTTTTTCCTATACCATTGAGCTTCCTACTCTATGGGTTAGGACCCACCACGCTTCCGCTGCGCTACTTTGAGAGTTCTGTTGTCATCCATCAATCATAAGGACATTTTCTGTGAGTCCAAAGTGATTGTCCCCCCAAAACTCTTTTTCCCAATTACACCATAAGTCCTATCCGGATGAAGTATCAAGAACTTTTCTTACTTGCCTTAAGGAAATAAGATAACGGTTAGAAGACAATCTCTCCCATTCACTTTTTGTTTTTTTGAATTCTTCTAACACGGATCCAATCTCTTTGACTCGACCGGAGTTTGATCTGAACCAGCCATTACGAAATCTCTAACATGGTTCTCTTTATACCTTTAGTTCATCCAAGCAGGTTGTCGTTGCCTACCGGAGGAAATCTTCCAAGACGTCAGTAAAGCTACCTCGTAAATCCACATTCACAATTATCTCTCTTTAACGGTACATAACTCCTCAATACCAAACAACACTTGCACATCCTTGGTTGACGCCTGTCAGTCTATAATTGACTTATCTCAATTTCTTGGACTTACTTTTCTCATACCTCTTTTTCCGTTGAATTTCCTGGTGAGCACTACTTACTCGAGTTCATCCATTTATACTCCTCTTGCTCGTTCTATATTACAACTTCTAGTTCCTCCGTGAGCTAACTCCATTTCTCGAGTCCAACTATGTCGTCCATCCGACATCAATGGTCCTTTCTAGGTCTTCCACTATAGCTTGTAAGCAAGTCTACACGACTCTCATGACCTTAACTTCCATCCACTTGCGGTTTATCTTGTATGGAATGCTACACACACTCTGTTTTGAATGATATAGAACCTTATCAAAATCATATTCTTCTTACTCCTCTAGTTCTTCTTTTACAATCCATCTATACTAACTCTGATATGTACCCCTTTCCTAGCCAGTAGGTAGTAAATCACTCACACAATTCCTTGGTCTCAAATAAAATAAGGGGTCATTCCTGGCCGTCTAATCTTTCTTCTTAAGTTCTTAATTAGAGTTATTGGCTCGAACTCACTCCATGTTACTATTAAGGGTACTAGCATTTGTATCGATTTAGCTTCACATTTGTCGTCGTTGATCTCATGAAGGGTCCTCCAGATGTCAATAAAATTCTTTCATAAGTCTATGGTTATTCTCCTTATATGCCATCTAGTTACCTCTAGTTGACCCGCACGTTTTATGTCTCAGTTATTACCAACTAGTCTGTAGTTGACCTTCTATAAGATCACGGACTTATTGTTCTTCTATCTCTTTAGAAGTTTGATACACTTGGTGAAAATCTATCTCCTCCAGTTTCTTTGTTAATACCCCTATAACTCCTTCCACAGTCTGCACTTCTCTCGTTCTCTTATGAGATCCCTATACTCTTCTGAGTCCAGTCATAGCATTCATCTGTCGTCAATGAGTTTATCAAGTCTTCATGATTCTTCTTACTTTGTTCATCGTCTGTTTGTGGTTTTCTGATATGACCGTTAATGTTGGTAACTTAAATCTTTATGTTAATGAGAAGTTATTGTGGACTCTCTAGTCCACCAAAATTACTTTTCCATATTCTTCCCCTTGATTGGTGTTGTTTTGATCATGCTACCTTTATAAAAATTCGTTGTCTCAGTTTTAGACTTCTAGTTTCTTTGATACTTATGCCGAAGTTTCTTTCAAAATTCTCGTATCTTTGAAGGACTCCACATGCTTCCATGGTTACAAAATTTATTTCTCGTCATTAACTCACTCTCTATCTTGTACATTTTAATTTCTCACAACTGAGTCAACCCCCTATCTTCTTTGTACTCTCATGCCCATGCTTGCACATGGCGGCGTCCGCCTCGATTGTAACGTCCTATACTCCATAAATCTTAGTTGTACTAAATTCTATATGACTCTTGTTCCCCTATTGTTATCCCTAATCCGATCTCTTGTCGTCTCTTGCATGGTTCTTCTAATTCATCTCTCGGCTGCATACGACCAAGTCCCTTGCATGACTTCTTATTCCTTCTATCTGAGAAGACTCGGGAATTTCTTTCTCATCGGGTTGTACTTGTGGGGAAATTTATCTTAACATCTTTACTTCTTTGCCCACCCGTTCTTCGGATAATTTATAGGGTCACCAGGATGCCCCCAAAGTATAATACTCAATCCTAGGTCTGAATCCATTGTTTCGTTTTGAAAACTCTTCAAGTCCGCTACCGATTTATCATGAGGCGATAATCGCTTCATGATGTCACAACTAAAGAATATAAGATATCCTTTAGGATACTAACATGCTACACATACAACTACATATAATCTTACACTAAAACACATCAATATAAGTCTATATATTAACTCACCTATCATTCCCAGTTGTAGAGATCCAGGGAGAACGATGGTGGTCCGACGTACTACTAACCCACAACCCGACTATGCACGTGTGTAAAAACAGAATTCCGTTTTGAAAATCTTAGACCCCTTTGGGGTTCTAGTTATTTTATACATTCGGCCTTTTAGAAGATTTCAAGTGTCATTGTTGCAATCCCAAAGCTCTGATACCATGTTGTAACACCCCAAGTTGTCGGAACTCGGGAGCTACTGGTTAGGACCTCACAATGGGTCCCGACCTTGGTTTAACAACAACTTCACTAGGATCTTACAACAAGGCACAAATATAATTATAACAATTTCAAAACATAATATTTTATTATATGAATGTACACATGTTACAGCCTTACAAAACATATATATATATATATATATATATATATAT
This sequence comes from Fagopyrum homotropicum, assembly GCA_033239125.1. Classification (NCBI taxonomy): domain Eukaryota; kingdom Viridiplantae; phylum Streptophyta; class Magnoliopsida; order Caryophyllales; family Polygonaceae; genus Fagopyrum; species Fagopyrum homotropicum. Next base: position 52,348,776 of record BSWB01000003.1, on the reverse strand, counting down.
ATATATATATATATATATATATATATATATATATATATATATATATATATATATATATATGCATGCCGTATGGAAAACTTCCCCGTCCACATCTAATGAGTACGTGGACCCGGCTGACCATCTTTTCCGGATCTCTCTGCAACTGTCTATCTCTACAAAAACTACAACACGGAATAACCGTTAGCTAACAATCCAAATATAAGTAGAATAAAAATAGCACAAGCAATTATTAGGCAAAATAAAACAATCATCATGGTGGCACACAAACCGTTTATTATCTTATAACTTAGGTGATTCACTTTATTCCGTTTTTTTAAAAGTTGTGGCACGAGAAATCTTAAGAGTTCTCGCCTCCGTTCCTTATCCAACTATGTCTAGGTATAGCTTACCTCCGCCGGTATCATCACTACAAACCGAGTGTGAACTAGTCCATAAAGAATCCCAGCGCCCGCAGACTAACAGAGCAGAATGCCACCGCCCGTTACTCTTAGGCCAATTTATAGGTCGGTAGATAATTACTACTAAGTACAACTATATACACATCATTCACACACCACTATCATTATTCACACTCATATCTAGAAGCTAGCTAATTAAGCCCAAAGGACTTACCTGAATCAATCTCGACTGTCTAAATCTCAATTCGGTCAACAACCGTAGAATACTTCATCGCCTGTTATACAAGGCAAGTGGAGCAATAATGTATCTCACTTTCTTAGAAGTCTCCAACTTCTAAGATATATAATCGATCATACATAAATTACTAAAATACCTTTATACGGGTAAATGACCATTTTATCCCTGGTCCCGAAACTCTATAAAATTCTATAACAAAGTTTCAAACTATTCTTTGGAACTCAAAACCACACTCAGAACTCTCAAAGGGAAGTTTGCTAAAGATTTAGAAGAGTTAACTACATTCTCGACTTTCATAAAAAAGTCGCTAAGGTCCAACTTTGGCTTAAGATATAAGAACCGAATAAAAATATAAAAATTCCAAATAAAATATCTAGGTCTTCTACATGATGGACTCTGCTCATAGGAGCAAGAAAATCTCAAAAATACCCAACAACAACTTCTACACAATTCTCCTAAGTTTGATACAAATTTCAGTATGTTATAACCTATTCAAATCTATCTCACAAAACTGCATCACAAGCAGTTTTTCTCAACACTTCGAATATTCAGCACACTTACAAAAACTGAGTGAGGAACCAACTTTGGAGAACCATATCTCCTAAACTATAACTCGGAATACTCTCAAATTTCAGTATGTTATATTATACAATTCCAACTATAACATATCCGAAAATCAGCGACAAAGGAGGAGTCTAACTTACCCAAATCTAGATCACAAAATTATATCAACATGAAGTTTTCCAACACTTCGAAATTTCAGCACAACAGAAAAAAACTGCTTACGACCCAATTTTTGAAAAATCATAAATCCTAAACCACTCGCTGGATTCCTCTCAAATTTTAATATGTTTGACGAGCGCTAAAATCCTAGGTCGTTGTCTTTTAGCTTAGGTCAAAGTAGAAGTCCTAACATTACACTAACAAGTTCATGTATAGAGTAAGTAAGGGTCGAACCCAAGAGAGTTGAGTTAATGTTTCAATTAGATTCAATTATTGAGATTGTAACCAAATGGGGGGGGTTTGGATTGAAATGTAGCAAGACAAAAGCATAAGAAACAAGTAAAGATGTGAATAAAATGATGAGAAAAGGACTACACTAGGTTGATTCTTAGCATGCAATGCTACTTTGGTTGGTTCTTTTTATAAGTATTTCCGCAATGTTCTCGTCTTGATCATATATATGTGTTGAGTCAACCGGAATCAACAAAACTTAACAAGTTAATGTTCCGTAAACCTACAAGAACAAGTCACAAGTTAGCTTTCAAACAAAGACAAAGAGATATAAAGAGAAGAATAAAACCGTTAGACTTTTCTTTATATTTATATTCCTTTTCCTTTAAGTAATCACAATCAGCTTTTACCAAAAGGTTTTCTACTAGATTAAAGACCCGAACCCGGAATCAATTAATCCTAGTTCTCTGCATGCAATTTGACACTAAGGTGATCAAGCTAAGTGGTAAGAAACATGCAATTAATAGTTAAAGCACAAATAATATAAAACATATGACTGAATAATACTCATATTAACAAAGACTTACAACCAAAACAGTAATGCAGCTTCAAAACCAACCCAATGTAGCAAGGAGATTAGAAACACATTACACAAAGAAAGTAAGGAAAATAGAGAGAATAATGGGAAATGGTGGATGATTCTAGCAATAAGCCATGAACCTATTTATACTAGAATTAGCACTAAATGGGAGTAAATGGCTGGCCAAAACAACCACCTTTAATGCCATAAAGGTGGTGCAAACAGATGCAGTAAAGTCTTTGACGCTAAACCGCGGGGGCGGGCTTCAGGGCCACAAGGGCGATTTAGGCCAAAACGCTTGGTGTTCTTCATGACCACAGGGACGGCCTGACAATTCCGCAGGGGTGGATCTTTAATGTTCTTCAAACGTCTGACTCTTCATCTTTCTGTCGCTTTTGATGTCGAGCCGCATGGGCGGCCCAATGTAACCATAGGGGCGGTGAAACTGGCTTTTCGACTTAACTGCTCCGCAGGTTAGTCCGGAGGCGCCGGCTTCGCTTCTTCCAAGTGAGTCACCGCAGGGGCGTCCAGGGGTGGCGCAGGGGCGGTGACAGGCTTTGTTCCGGGCGTTGGCAAAGGCGCAACCTGCGTTCTGGAGTACAGTGTCACCCGCAGGGGCAGTGGCATTGCTCCGCAGGGGCGGTGTGGCACCATAAGCTTGTCTTCGTGAATGATCTTCAACTCTCAAGTGCTTCTAACTTCTCTTTTTGCTTCTTTTCGACTTCTTCTTCTAGATTAAGAAGTTAGTAGCACAAACGGACTCTAATACAATGAAAAGACTCTAAAAACTAACCTAAATAATAGTGATTCCATCACCTATTAATGTTCTACCACAATATCCCAGCTATAACATATAAAAATTTCAGCCAAAATGGATCAATCTTTCATACCTAAATTTGGACCCGAAGTTAGATGTTGTCAATGCTGGAAAACTAGGAAAAACAACAGCTCTCTGAAGTTGCTCCTTTGGATGAAATATATGGGTTCAAAGATGGTTTAGAGGCACCCATTGACACATAAACATGGAGGGGAAGTAAGGAGGTAGATGTGGGTCTTACCCGACTCCAAACTCGATCAAGAGTCTTGTGAGGGTTGCTCGACTAGGGCTAGGCCGTTGCTGCTGCGTGCTAAGCCACTTCTGCTGTGTGTGAGGGTGGAGTTCCGGGTCGAGTGTGTTGACAGTGAGGGTCCGATACTTATAGTCAGAGAAATAGCATGGTCGACATGGAGATGGTACCACCTGTCCATGTACATACAAATGCAAAGGAGGACCCGTCCTCATGTCGTCTGTGCAGGAGGTTGATGACGAGGTTATTGCTGGTGTTTTAAGGGAGACGTGGGCGGTGTGGGGGAGGAAGAGCGTGAGGAGGAGCGACGTCCGTCTGCTGCAGATACGGAATCCAAGCCATGAAGGAAAGCGTCTCCGCAGTTGCCTAGGGTTGCCGGCTGTCTTCGTTTGCAAGAGCTGCTTAGGCTGGCGATTGGGCTGGTCTTGTCACTGCAGTAATGTGGCGTAACAGGCTGGATACTACATGGAGATGTGGGCCAAAACATTAAGGTGGAAGTGCGCTTATTGGTCTTGTCAAAGCTTGTCTATAGCTTGTCATGGCCTTGTCAAGCCTTGTCTTGGCTTTGTCAAAAGAGGCATTTAAATTCTAATCTTGCAAGAGTAGGGTTTGATGATTTTTTTTATCATTTTATGTAAGTAATAGATTCACATAAAATAATAAAATTTATGTTAATACATGACACTAGACAACATAAGCAAAAATTGAACGGGTCGAAATCCGGTTAAATTCGGAAATAAACGGAAATAAATTTCCGGATATTACAACGACTTACTACTAACCCAACATTCCGACTGTGCACATGAATTTAAAACAAAAATTCATTTTAAAAAAAAATCTTCAGACCCCTTTCGGGTTCTGTTTATACTATATCCATGGAGGGGCTATCACATAGTAAGGTTCCATTAGATGCGTGAGATCATTGTCCAAGATATGATGGTCGTGATCCTTTGGGAAGTTGGAAGCAAGTGAATTCAACAAAAATTATTACGCTCTTATGACTTATACTAGATATGGTTATTGAAACATCCATATATGGTTTGGTAGAGACAAAAAGGTTGTACATGGCTAGCGGGGATGACTCTTCGACACCATGATGAGTTGCTATAAGATGGATTTGGGATGATGTTGTTGGGGTAGCCTTCATCAAGATGCATAAGTTGACAATTTCTCAAGATATTATAATTTTCACCAAGATAATTGATGGGACATTGTAGAGTTCAGGATTGATGTCCACATAAGGGATTAAGAATATACCTAATCCGAAGTGATGTTTTGATACTTAGAAGAAGAGGAAACCTTGATATGCGACAACATTTGATATTTTGGAACGGCTTAGAAAACTATTGATATGTTGATCTTTCACCTGCAGTTGAGAATGTTCGTCCTAGTTCATAGGGGGTCGGACAAGAGACTATATACTAGCCTTCGATAAGGGGTTGGTTATTTGGTTTATGTAAAAAGTTGGGTCCAGTTTCATGGGTAACTAGTAGCTATCTTAGAGAGGGCTACTAGACACTTACGGTTTAAGGAGACCCTAATGCTACAAATTTATTGGTCTAGACGGGAGTATATGAGGTCACATTGGAGACCGAGGTCAGAATTAAGAGTACCTACCCCGAGTGTTATGCAGAGTTAGCTTCGACTTGAGGGCCGAAGGGTTAGTCCTCGTTTTTTATACTTATGTGTTTGTGTGCTCGAATACTTACGTGTTTAGTTGTGTGAGTGTTTATTTATTTTCATACCCGATTCTTATACACTTATGTGTTATAATGTTTTCGGCCTTTTATGTGAGATGTATGTGTACGAGTAGAGAAGTAAAGGTGATAACCCCTCTATGGATAGTCCTTAAGTATGCCCTCGCGTTTTTGGATTCTGCTAAATGACACTCTTTTACCTAAAGTTTCGGGACAAAACTTATTTCAAGGGTGATTGATGTAATATCTGGATTTTTATTTCCGATAACTCGATATGAGTTGATCGGGTACAAATGCATCAAACCGGACCCAATCTGATTTGATTTCATTTCCGTTGTTTCTTTTTGGTTTTCATTTGTGAGTTTTAGCCATTTTAAATTTAATTTTTTCCCTCTTCTCTGTAACGCCCACTTTCAATATTTCCCCTCTTGCGTAATCCTATCGATATTTTTATTAGTAAATTATATCTATATTTTCTTTTTTAATATTTTAACGAATTCTCAGAACTCGGGAAGTCACTGGTTAGGACCTCACAATGGGTCCCGACCTTAGTTTGACAACAATTTTGTTAGGATCTTAAACAAGACACAAATAAGGAAACCGAAAATCATAAAATGGTATTGTAATGTCATGAATGTAACAACAAAATCTAACAACCAACAACATACTTAAGGTAATAAAAGTCTACATAACATCATATGAGAAAGGAAACAACAAGGCAAAACCCAAACCCCACTCTAAGTAGTACGGAGACCCGACTGACCACTACTTCCGGATCACTCAGCTGCTGCTCTAACCTGTGGTAAATCGAAACAACAACATAAATCAAGCGTTATCTAGCTATCTAAACGTTAGATAAATGAAAATAGCACACACACACAATAGCAAAACTAAACACACATCATGCTTTCAGAGAGATCCATGTTTATTATCTTTATTTAGGTCATTCACTCTTACTAATGATACTTATTTTGTGACACGAGAGAATCCCAAACCTCGCCTCCGTCCCCGTGTAACCATCAAAAATGGATCTGATGCATCTCACCTTGTACTTGCATGGTCTGGGTATAGAGAACCTCCCAGTCTCCTGTCAGAGCTGGGCAGTGATGTCACGGCCCATTATACATACACTTGGACGTTAAAATAATAAAAGTCGTCCTAGGCATGTTATAATTATTAAACAATCAACACACACCACTATCATCATTCAGCTAACACCTAGAAACCAACTAAGTAAGTCGCAAGGACTTACCTGAATCAAATCTCAAATCCCGTTATCTCGACTCGGCCTATAACCGTAGAAACTCAACCGCCTGTTATACAAGGCAAGTGGATCAATAATGTATCCCACTTTCTTAGAAGTCTCCAACTTCTAAGATATATAATCGATCATAAAGAAATTACCAAAATACCCTTATACGGGTAAATGACCATTTTACCACTGGTCCCGAAACTCTATAAAATTCTATAAAAAAGTTCCAAACTATTCTTTGGAACTCAAAATCACACTCGAAACTCTCAAAGGGAAGTTTGCTAAAGATTTAGAAGAGTTAACTACATTCTTGACTTTCATAAAAACTCGCTAAGGTCCAATTTGGCTTAAGATATGAGAAACGAATAAAAATATAAAAATTCCAAATAAAAATATCAAGGTCTTTTACATGATGCACTCTGCTCTTAGAAGCAAGAAAATATCAAAAATACCCAACAACAACTTCTACACAATTTTCCAAAGTGGATACAAACAGTCGACTTTGAGCTCCTATAGATCCAAATTAAAATATCTAGGTCTTCTGAGTCATTTCACAAACTGCACAAACAGTCAACTTTGAGCTCCTATAGATCCAGATCCGACCGTTGGATCGGTCTCCACTTCTGATACATCACAATATACATATCATATTAATAATTGAATGGTGGATGATGCTTTTAAGGTCTCTAAACGTAAGTTCAAACATGTCTGCGCAACACAAAATATTTGCAGCACTTTTCAGCAACATTAGAAAACTGCTTACAACCTCAACTTCGAAAAATCATAACTACTAAAACTCTTGATGAAGTTCCCTCAATTTTTGGTATACTCTACTATGCAATCCTAACTAAGACATATCCAAAATTCAAGTCCAACATAGATAAAAAACCTATCCAAAACTATCTCACAAAACTGCATCACATGCTGTTTTTCTCAACACTCGGCACACTTATAAAAACTGCATGAAGAACTAACTTTGGGACACCATAATTCTCAAACCGTAGTTTGGATTCCTCTCAAATTTTAGTATGATCTACTATGCAATACTAATTACAACATATCCGAAATTCAGCTACAAAAGAGGAGTCTAACTTACCCAAATCGGGACTCCAAGTCGGCTGTTTGTCTCCTTATATACAACCCGAAAAAATGCATCAGCTTTCAAGCCATCTTCTAGGGCTGCTATGAAAGGGTCTAGGATACAAATGAGACTCTCATCATCACATAAGTAGTGAGGGTGACGCAAAGAAGGGAGGGGAGGTATTTACCAGACAAGAGTGACTCGACAAGCACACTGGTACAAGGAAGAAGAAAGAAGGCGGCTCCAACCCCTTGGCACACCTGCGGCGTACTGGAGGCACTTTTGCGGCCCAGGAAAGGCGCACCTGCGGCCTGTCTGCATAGAAACACTGTTGGACTCTTGCTGGCGTGTTGAAAACGGAGGACCCTGAAGCTCCATGCGTTGCTGTTGCGTGCACGTCCACATGAGGAGGGGCGTTGCTGAGAGTGGGGAGGAGACAACTGGGGATCAACGTTGAGGCGTCACCGATCTTCTGCGAGAGCCGGACGTGGTGTGAGGTAAGGCTCGATGCTGTTGTGCGTTCTTTGCCAAGCGACCGAGATCAGATTGGGAGGCCTTGCTGAATGGCTTTGTGCAGGCTCGCGTCTAGAGAGCTCCTGGTACTCAAAGAAGGAGGGAAGGTCGGGTAAGGGGAAAAGGGGCTCACCCTACTATCCTCACGTCGGTAGGATGATGGAAGCGATTGTCTTATGGCTTGCAACATGAGAGGCGAAGGAAACGATAGAGGAAGGTGTCGGCTAGTGTTGTGAGGAGTGGTGGAGAGTGTATCTTCTGTAGAAGAAAAGGCGTGAAAGAAGGGAGGAAACTGTCATTGCACGTGAGGCAAGATGGGCAGCTGGCTGCTTCTACGTTGGGCCTGTAGACTAGGGTTTCGTCTAGGAGGCTGGCGGATGGCTGAGAAGAGACAAGGAGAGGTGGGCTTGAATATGATCTTGTCAAGACATTGTCATGGGCTTGTCATACACTTGTCAAATGGATCATTTAATGCTAGCTATTCTTGCAAGAGTAAGACTAAGATGATGAATATATTTATGTGTGTAGAAATTCACATAAAATAATAAAACGTTTTAATTTATGATGTTAAATCATGTATGGAGATTTAAACTTGTCGGAAATCCGGTTCGACTCGAAACTAAACGGAAATAAAAATTTCCGGATATTACAATTAATATTGGGCTAATTAGGAAACTAGGCCTTTTCTAGTTATACCTACACTAACTAGGCTATTAACATAATTATGTTTAGTAAATATACCCCATTTCTTCTTTTACCGCAGACCCTAATATTATCCTTCCACGACTGCTGGATAACAATAATCCTTCGCTTCTCTCTCTGTAGTCCGGCGATTGCAGAAGGAGGCTATGGCTCTCCATTTATCTTCGATTCCTCTCCGAGTGTCCTTGCCACATAAATTTTCTCTGTCCTCTCCATCTCTTCCTCTTTATGGACAACCGGAGTGACATTGGTATGTCGGAGCCCTAGAATGACGAACCAGATTAGGGCGGTGGTGGATGGGGACTAGTCGTCAAAGAGAAGTAGCAGCAACGAGCAGAGGGAGACGATCGAGTGCTAGATCTAGACAAGGTGTTTTCGACTCGGGGCTCAACCAGCTTCTCACCAATGACAGGGTGTTTTCGAGCCTGAAATTCGAGTGCTGTCATGGATACTTAGCCCCAAAGTACACTAGCACGGAGAAGCTGACTGAAAAGACCGACGTGTATGCATTTGGCGTCTGGTGTTTGATGCTCAGAAAGCCCCAAAAATTGTGGTACAAGCTCTCCATTGTCTCAGTTGATATTTTTTCTATACATATAAAAATGGTTCTATTTCTATACATATAAAAATGGTTCTATTCTTGCAGGGCATTGAGGAACATTGAACTAGAGAAATAAAGTCATTGGCTCAAGCTTAGCACGTCGGGTCGGTGTTTGCGTTGAAATGTCTATATTGGACACTAACTTGTGCGTTGAAATGTCTATATTGGACACTAACTTGCTCAGTAACTTAATTTGCATAAAGATGGCTAAGCTTGAGGGTGCTTTCTATTGCGCAAGAAGGTGAGATTCATTTGTTTTTTACACTATACGCATTTTATATTTGAGTACATAGCTATGGGTTGTCCATTGACTTTAGAATTACCAATATGTTCTCATTATCTCACAGTAATCACTGGTTGTTTAGGGTGTGCCTGACATGTTCTGGTACAAAAAAAAAAATTCTGGTATGACTTTATGGTATGAAAACTCTTACCAGAAAATTATAAAAAGTAAAAAAGGATAAAAAAAAACAAAAATAAAATTCTGGTATGACAAAATATAATTTTATGGTATGTAACTTTATGGAATGTAATTTTATGGTATGAAAATCTGGTGTAAAAAGATTCCGGTATGACAAAATGTAATTTTATAGTATGTAATTTTATGGTATGTAATTTTATGGTATTAAAATCTGGTGTGAAAAATTCTGGTATGACAAAATGTAATTTTATGGTATGTAATTTTATGGTATGAAAATCTGGTGTAAAAAATCCTGGTATGACAAAATGTAATTTTATGGTATGTAATATGGTATGAAAATCTGGTGTAAAAAATTCTGGTATGACAAAATTCTTGTATGACAAAATTCTTGTATGACAAAATTCTAGTATGAACTTTTCGTATGATAATTTCTGGTATGAAATTTCTGGTATAAAAATTCTGGTATGAGAAATTCTGGTATGAAAAATTCTGGTATGACAAATTCCGGTATGAGAAATTTAGTCCAAAAAATAAAAAAGAAAATAATAAAAAAATAAAAAAAAGGCAAGAAAAAAAATAATAAAAAAAACAAATTCAGTAATTAAAAATTAAAACTTATAGTTATATAACAAATAACAAACAATATTTATTCCTTTATTTATAAATAGAAGGGTTGATAATTTTTACCTCCTATTAAATGAAAGTGGTAAAAAATTTGGGGTACACTTTCTTAAACAAAAACTCAAAAAGGTCTAGTATGTCAAATTATCCCATTAATATTTTGGTTTACTTTCGGAGAGGTTCAAAAAATCTTTCCGACTCAGAAATCCCGTTCCAAGCGTTTTGGAATCGAGTCTAGCTTCATTTTATTTTATCTATTTATTTATTTATTACTTCTCTTTCTTTTTGTTTTTTTTTTCTCTATCTTCTTTTTTCCTTCTGGCTGGTGAGAAGCCTCACGCCCCGACCTTTGGCTCATCCGACCCCTCGCTCATGTGAACTGCAGGCGATCCCTCACTCCTCTCCTTCTGTCCCTTACTGCATTGCCCCTGCCCCAGCCCCAGCCTCTCACGTTTCTCTTCCCCATCTCGCAACACCTTCCCTCTCTATGTGCTTCTTCACGCTGCAACTCTCTTTTCCCCTTCCCCTGTGACATTCGATCGAGCAAAGCAGAGCCACCTTGTCTGTCCTCCCTCTCTTCGCCCCTACTTAGGAACTGCAGGTATCCCCTGAATCTTCTTCCGCTCTCGACCTCCTTCTCTCTCTCGCCTCTCCATTTCCCCTCCCTTCTCTCTCGTTCTGTGCAGCCGCCGGGATTCTGCAACGCCACCAGAGAGAAACTGCCCCGCTGGGAACCCCAAGAAGGAAGGCGAGCACCTCCACGCCGCTGCCTCGAGCCACTGGTGCACCAGCCCGCCTGCAGCCGCCCTCCTTTGTTCCTCTGTTTATGCACTTTCGGGCGCGAGGAAGGACAGCGCCGCCACCGAGTCTCACTGGAGGGCCACCCTCGCCACCGCCAGGAAAGGATTCCCCGCCGCCTCCGTCGCCGTGAGCCCGCCAGAGACTGGCAGCGCCGCCGGCTGCTCGTTCTTCTTCTTCTTCTTCCTCTGCGCCCAGCAAGTTCAAAGGTTGAATAACCCTAATTTGGGATATTATTTCGGGCCCCCTTAATTTTCTGCTAATTACCATTTCGACCCACTTTTTTGTTATTGCAGATTTGGCCCTATTTTTCTGAAAGTTGCAAAATTTCCCTGTTGGTATAATTACGAAATATGGCCAACTTTAATTTACATTTTATGACCCATATTTCAAATAAATGAATATTTATGTCCTCTACATGTGAATTTACAAATATGACCATATTTATATTTTGGGAAATGACGCATGTTTATAAAATTGTACGAGTCGTCCGAAAAGAGTTTTAAAGATCTTAACTTAGATTTTTTGTACGGGGTTTGTCTTTCCATTGTTGAATATTATATAAACATTATATGGTATCCCCAAATTTAGCATTACGCTAAATTTGTTTAGCTTCATTTTAGGTCCGGAAGCGCCCCGATAAAGGCCATCGAACCATTCTCGACGTCCGTAGATCGTCTTCCACCCTGGACCGTGTGTGAGTACCTTCTCCCTTGTGTAGCTATGTTGATGGTAGTATATCATGCTAGGTGAATTTAGCATAACGTAGAGCAAATGTCATGTAGTGGCCGTGACGTTAGGTGTTAAGAATAGTTTATGAATTGGTGTGTGCATCGGCAAGTTTTATTAGATGATCAAGGATCTAGGATCTAGCATGCTAATTTGCGACCTTACGAGTTGATAATATAGAAGTACGAGAGTTGTTATTTTGTCGGTTAGTTGATGATAGTATGACTCTTTGTGATCAGGCATTGAGCGTTTCCCGCAAGAAGCCTAGAGGATTTATTCGTGTACCTTGAGTGAGGTAAGTCCTCGGACTTACTTAGCTAGCTTTCGCATATTGGTTGATACGTATGGGTGGTGTGTGTTTATAATTGTTGTGATTACTATTAACCGGATTAGGATGTGGACTTGTATATTATTTTTAAATCTGGCCCAAGTGTATGATAACGGGCGGTGACCGCTTGTCAAATCCAAAATGGGGCGACTAGGAGGCACCTTGCGACCAGTCCAGCGGGTGATGCTGATAGGCGTCAAGTACAAACCCGGCATAGTGAAAGGCGACAAGGGCGAGGGATTCTCATGTCACACCATAAGTGTATTAGTAAGGGAATAACGTTAAATAAAGATAATAACCGGACTTGGTGTGTTTGAGCCATGTTTGTGTGTTTTTACTTTGTTATATGTGTTTGTGCCTTATCGTTCCTCTAATATTCGGATTGCTAGCTAACGGTTTTGAACCGGTTGTTGTAGATGCCTTGCAGGATAGGGATGCCGCCGAGTGAGGCGGATGAGTGGACACCCGGGATCTCCGTACATTATAGGATGGGGATGGTTATGTGTTGATGTCGTTTTTGGATTATGTTATACCTTATGGATTTATGTTTTGGAGTTGTGTCGTTTTGAGGAATCGGGTGAGTTTCCAAGTTGTATATTTCTTTTCAAGATATTTTGCATTGCATTAAAACGATTTCGGCATTTGCCTTTATTTGTGCCATGTTGGAAAGATCCGATGAAATTATTGTCAAGCTAAGGTGATGCGTCCTTGGAGTTAACCAAGGATAACTCCAGATCTAGATCAAGCAAAGCTCCAACTAGGGGTGTAATTTAAGACGAGCAGCTCGGGCTCAGCTCGCCAAAAGCTCGTATTCGGCTCGTTCATATTATAAAACGAGCCGAATACGAGCCTGGTCTTGGGCTCGTCACGAGCCCGAGCTGAGCCCGAGCCGAATACGAGCCGCTCGTAAAAGCTCGTTTAAAAAAAAATTGTCTTTGAAAAGTCTGAATTGAAATTAGGTTTTGCCGTTTTGGACCTTTGGCATTACACGACGCGGCTCCCTCCCTTTCTCCAGCGAAATTGACGAACAGCGGCACAACAGTGGTGACCTTCGACCTTCGATGCAGCCTGCAGCCGACGAAGACCGTCACCGAATCACCCCCTCAGGTACGCGTTTGGTCTGAGACTCTGAGTTAGGGAAGACTGTCATCGACTCACCCCCATTTGTCTAATTTAGGGCTCGACTGTTGCAGTTCGTCCGAATCTGACGAAGACCGTCACCGACTCACCGGCCCTCACTCTTCTTAGGACCTCAGGTACGCGTTCTGGAATTAGGGTTCGCTCTTACATACTTGGTCACTCCTATCTGTCTGATTTAGGGCTCGACTATTGCAGTTCGTTCAATTCCGACTCCGAGCAAGCGTGCAGTCTCCGGTCTCTATCAGCCTCAGGTATTGTTTCTCTCTCGGGCCAACCACTGTCCACGAGTCTATTGTTCACTTCGAGCAGCCTCAGGTACGCTGTCTAATTTAGGGCTCGACTATCTGTCTGATGTAGGCTCTTAGGTGATTCCTCAGAATTGTAGGTTAGAGGTTCTTAATTCTTTTTCTTGCAGATTTGTTCTTCTTTAGTGAGTAATGTTGAGACATTCGACTATTTGTGTGTCTTATTTGTGTTTGATTTGTTCTTCTTCTTGCAGATTCTTAATTCTTCATTGTCTGACTGCGTGTGCAGCCTGTGCTCACATTTCCTTTGCTGAATGTGTATTAGCAAGCGGTGATGTTCATTGTTGTGCATGAAATGAAACTTTATTATATATATTGCTGAATTTGCTTACATGTCCTCTATTGAATGTGTATTAACAAGTTTGATGTTCTGATGTTCTGATGTTCATTGTTGTGCATGAAAAAGTATGAACTGCTCTTTAATATTACGAACATCATGTTTGATGGATGCATTTGTCATTTTGCTCTTTACTTTTTAAGTTACATGTATTTTATTTTAAATTTTGTCTGTATTGTTGTTAGATATTTGGATATCTTGATTTTTTTCAAGTATGTTTGGTTGACTATTTTGTTGTTGAATTGTTGTTGAAGAAGACCTTGTTTGGTTACTTTGGTATGATTGATTATTGCAATTTTGGTTCGGTTTTGTTGTTGATTGAATGACTCGGTTGTTTGGCTTATTTCTAATTGAGTTGTTGAATTACATTTTTACATGACGGTTCTTGAGTTTTGAAGCTTGAAGATTTGAAGTACTCATTGAAGCTTGAAGCTTAAGGGTTCATTTGTGTTTTAAGTCTTTGCAACTTTGGTTGTGTTGAACACTTGAACACACTTTGTATTTTTAATTTGGTTCGGTGTTGTTGTTTCACGTGTGTTTTAAACTTGGGTGAACATGTAATGCACGTGAAACATGTAGTTTATTTATTTAAAAGTCTATGGATATTGAATATAGATTTTTAAAAGTCCATATAAATCTTTAGGTATTCAATTAGGATTTAAAATCTTCAATTGGAACTACATTATTTATTTTGGAGTTGGTTTATTAGACGTTTGATTCGGTTTGAATGATTCAGGGGGGTGTATTCAATCGAGACTTTTAAAGATTTAGACGGATTCTTAATAATCATAGAATTTGCAAATTCAGTGGGAAATTTTAATTCTATATAGAGTTAATACAGATTCTGTGGAAATCTTATATGTTGGGGGAAGATTTCTATGGATTTTAGGTAGGTATAAAAGTAATGAACAATCCTACAAAATCAATGAAATAATAAATTCTTTTAAAATCCACAAACTTTTAAATACCATAGAAATTTTATGGAAAATTTTAAATCCTAATTGAATACCTAAAGATTTATATGGACTTTTAAAAATCTATATTCAATATCCATAGACTTTTAAACTCCAAAAAATTCCTATAGACTCTTAATTGAATACACCCCCCCTGAATGTAAGCGGACAACAATTTCATGTTTAACAAGTTACAAGTTCATGCTCCATTAACTTCAACTATTATTAATGACTCTCAGACGAGCTCAAACGAGCCGAACGAGCTCTGCGAGCCCGAGCCCACGAGCCCACGAGCCCAAGCCTGCAAGCCGAGCTCGGCTCGTGTAAGAAAACGAGCTTCCCGAGCCCGAGCCCAAGCTACCAAAAAAGCTCGCGAGCCAATCGAGCTTGATTGTAGGCTCGTAAAAAATTTCAGGCTCAGCTAATTTCTAAACGAGCCGAGCCTGAACACCCAGGTGCTCGGCTCGAGCCGCTCGTATTATACCCCTAGCTCCAACTACTCCTTGATTCTTTGTGCAGCGTTGTATCGTTTTTAGATCCAAAGGGACGGAAGCGATGAAGAAACAAAGGTTAATTCGATCTAGAGAGATCGGATGAGCCTTTTTGTGTGGATCGAAGGTTGATTCTTAAGAAGAATCCTCGAATATGGATTTCTTGGGCCAAGACGAAATCCAAGGAAGAAATTTGAGAGATAGAAGAGAGGTTTTGATGCCCAAGCTAAGTAACAGAATTTTTCTCAAAACTTAGTAATATTGAACATGAAAAATAAGTGAGGCAAGATATCTCTTGTATAGAGAGTCTTTCCTACCTATGGGCCAACGGACCAAACAAAAATACATGAAGAAAAGCCAAAAGGGAAAACCTAAAAGGATAAGATCAAAACCTAAAAGGATAAGATCAAAAGGAAATATTCTTATACGGAATATCCCTTTTATTACATAAAAAGGAAAACATGAAAATATAGTCCGAAAATAAGCTAACTTCATGCCATGGAGTCGGAAAGACGAGACATGCCGCTAACGGAACAGGTAGCCTATGCCATGGTGGTGTAGAGACACGGCATGTTGGTAATGGAACCAAGTGAAGAAGTGGTGCGGGCGATGATGGAGCCGGTGGCTCGAGCAATGGCCTTAGCTTGGGATCGGGTGAGTGGTCCATCTGAGCGAACCCTAAGAGCCTCGTCCTCCTCGTCTACGGTCAACGTAAAAGGGACATCCAAGGGCGCATCAGTCCCCCCATCTTGGCTGTGAAACGTCCCGTTTCACCATCGTCAAAGAGGGGCTCAACATAAGGGGAAATGTCCTTGACGTTGAACGTCGGGTGTACTCCGTAGGAATACGGAAGCTCTAACTTGTATGCATTCGGGCCATGACGGACTAAGATGCGGAATGGGCCATCACCACGGTCCGAGAGCTTGCTCATGCGGCTAGTTGGAAAATACTCCTTCCTTAGGTGGAGCCAAACAAGATCACCGGGCTCAAAAGAGACGTCGCGACGACCCTTGTTGCGTTGTCCGGCAAGTTGGGCGGCACGACGTTCAAGTTGTGTCCTAGTCCGCTCATGAAGCTCAATGATTTGGGCGGCTCGGTTCCTGGCGATGATGTGTTCTCCGTCCTTGAGCGGGCGAGGAGTGAAGTCCAACGGTGTGTGGATTAAGGCCGTAGACAACTTCAAATGGGGACAATTTAGTTGCCGTGTGCCTAGACCTGTTACAACAGAAAGTAAGTCCTCCCACCTACGTGGGTTGGTCCTAGTGGTGGCTCTAAGTAGATACCAAGAGTCCGATTGGTCACCTCCGTTTGACCATCGGTTTGGGGATGATAACTACTTGAAAACAACAAGTTGGTTCCAAGTTTTCCCCATAACGTTCTCTAAAAGTGACTTACGAATTTCACGTCCCGATCACTAACGATGGAATGTGGTATCCTATGTAAACGCACCACATTGTCAAAGAACAAGGTGACAACTTCACTAGCATTTTGGGTGCTTATACATGCAATGAAATGAGCCATTTTGGAGAAGCGATCGACTACCACGAAAATGGAGTCTTTGCCGCATTTTGACATAGGCAACCCGACCACAAAGTCCATGGATAGATCCTCCCAAGGTCCTATTGGTATAGGCAAAGGAGAATACATTCCATCCGGACCTTGGCGCGGCTTTGCATGATGACATGTGATGCAACCCTTGCAAAACCGTGTCACATGCATACGTATCCGGGGCCAAAAGAAATGCTCTTGGAGAGCGGAAATGGTCTTGGTAGCACCGAAGTGACCACGGCCCTCATGAGCTTCCTTGACCAACAAATGGCGTATAGATGAGCGCGGAATGCAAAGTTTTCCCGCTCGGAAAAGATAGCCATCGTTAATAAAGAAAGACTCGTTCTCTCGGAGGTCGAGGCATTGTGCCCATATGTCCTTGAAGTCAAGATCCATGGCATATAACTCTTTGATAAGAGCAAAGCCATGTATCTTGGCGTCCATATACACAAGGAGGGTATAGCGGCAAGAAAGGGCATCGGCTACCACATTCTCATTTCCTTTCTTATGCCGAATGACATAAGGAAAGGTCTCTAAAAACTCTACCCAACTAGCATGGCGCCAACTTATATTTGTTTGACTCTTGAGATACGAAAGAGCCGCATGATCCGAATGAATCACGAACTCCTTCGGCCACAAGTAATGTTGCCATTTCTTAAGACAACGAACTAGAGCATATAGTTCCTTGTCATATGTAGGGTAGTTGAGCGAGGGACCGGAAAGTTTTTCACTAAAGTAGGCAATTGGACGAGTCTCTTGTAAGAGAACTCCTCCAATGCCCACATTTGATGCATCACACTCCACCTCGAAAGTTTTGGAAAAGTTTCGGAGTTGGAGTAATGGTGCATTACAAAGGCGGTCTTTGAGCGCATCAAATGCTCGAGCATGGATATCACGCCACTCAAACGTGACACCCTTGGTAGTGAGCTCATGGAGCGGTGCCGCTACCATGCTAAAGTCCTTGACAAAGCGTCGGTAGAAGCCCGCTAAGCCGAAAAAGGCTCGGACCATGGTGACCGTAGTAGGAGTAGGCCATTCCCGAATAGCACGAACTTTAGATTCGTCTACTCGTAGTCCATCCTTAGACACGACGTCGCCAAGAAAGATAGTGGTGTCCGAGCAAAAGACGCATTTTTCAAAGTTGACATACAATTGCTCTTGTCTAAGGCACTCGAGCACTTGGCAAAGGTGCCCAATGTGATCCTCCAAAGACGTACTAAACACCAAAATATCATCAAAATAAACAACAACAAATGTACCCAAGAATCGGCGCAAGACATGGTTCATGAGGCGCATGAAGGTGAACGGGGCGTTGGAGAGGCCAAATGGCATGACAAGCCATTCATAAAATCCATACTTCATTTTGAACGCCGTCTTCCACTCGTCACCTTCGGCCATCCGGATTTTGTGGTAACCGCTCCGAAGATCAATTTTGGAGAAGATGGTGGCGCCATGAAGCTCATCCAACATGTCATCGGGATCAGGTGGCGGTATTTGACGGTGATTTGGTTGATGGCACGCCAATCAACACACATCCGTCATGATCCATCTTTCTTTGGTACTAAGATTACCGGGACGGCACATGGTGATAAGGATTCACGCACATGTCCCCGGTTTAGGAGCTCTTGCACTTGACGTTGTAGCTCCTTCGTCTCTTCCGGACTTGCTCGGTACGCGGCACGGTTTGGCAAGGAAGCACCTGGCACAAAGTCAATTTGATGTTCAATCCCTCGGATTGGTGGCAAGCCGGTTGGAAGGTCTTTGGGCATAATATCCTGAAATTCGGACAACAATAAAGACACCTCGTGTGGCACATTACTCGGGTCATGAGAAGTAGATAAACAAAACGGAACAAGTAAGAAACATGGGAACTTGCCTTCCATGACCGGTTGCAAATCATGCCGGCGAGCTAAGAGTATCCTCGGCTCACACCGTCCTTGAATTACGTGTAACACCCCAAATTCTGAGAACTCGGGGAGCTACTGGTTAGGACCTCACAATGGGTCCCGACCTTAGTTTGACAAAAATTTAACTTGGATCTTACAACAAGGCACAAAAGTATTTAAAACATTTGAAAACTTTAAACAATATATACATGAAGAATATGTATCAGCCTTACAAAGCAAATGTACCAAAACGACACATAAGAAGAACAGAAGACATCCCGTCCCCAACTAAATAAGTACGTGGACCCGACTGACCATTCCCTCCGGATCTCTCTACAATTGTTTTAACCTGCAAGACATCTACAAGCGGTATAAAACCGTTAGCTAACATTCTATGCATAGGTATAAAGGTAAAAGCGCAAACACACAACATACACAATCAACATACAACAATCAATCCTTTTATTATCTTTAATTAGGTGATATGTCATTACTAATGATACTTATTTTGTGACACGAGGGATTCCCAAACCTCGCCCCTGTCCCCGTTTACCAACGCGGAATGGTACTAATGCATTTGACCGTCTACCGGACTGGGCTGGTCGCAGGGAACCTCCTAGACTCTCGCAAGAGCTAGGCAGATGATGTCACGACCCGTTATCATACACTTGGGTCAATTACACAATATACTAAAGTCGGCCTATTCCGGTTTTGTTATTTATCTTAACTAGCAAACACCACTCATACACATCATACACATGCAAGAAGCCAGCTAAGTAAGTCCGTGGACTTACCAGAATTCAATCTCGTCTCTCTTAACAACACTCAATCAGTAACGGCAGGAACTCAGTTGCCTGTCAAAGGAGGCACGTGGGTCAACACATTATCCCGGTGTACTTAGAAGTATAAAACTCCTAAGATGTACAATTCCATGTGCAGAAGTTATTACAGTGTTTATTTAAGGTAAAATGACTATTTTACCCTTAGTCCCGGAACTTCCAAAAACTCAGAATATGTACTTAAATTATAATTTGAGGCTAACTAACCATATTCTACTCCCTATGATGATTTTAGGTAACAACTAGAAAAACTACCTATTTTCTATTTCCCGAAAAGTCACTAAAGTCCAACTACAGCTTCAAATATAAAATTTGAATAATCTTATAAAAATTCCGAAATAATTCCCTAGATCATCTATGATATCACATCTACTCCTAGGAGCAAGAATTTCTTAAAACTGTTCAACCATCACTTCTACAAAAATTTCCAAAGTTGGTCACAACACTTAACAAACAACACATTGTCTTAACTTTGAAAAATCATAACTGCTAAACTACTCGCTGGATTTATCCCAAATTTTGATATGTTCTAATATAAAATCTTATCTATAATATATCCAAAATTCAGCTGCAAAGGAGATCAAAATCCTATTTAAAACTATCTCACAAAACCGAATTTCAGCACAACCGAAAAACTGCTTACGACTCAATCTTTGAAAAATCATACATCTCAAACCACTCGCTGGATTCCTCTCAAATTTTAATATGTTTTACAAAAATATGTAAAATATATCATATCCAAAATTCAAGCCCAACGGAGATCAAAAGCTTATTCAAAACCATCTCACAAAACAGCATCACTTGCTGTTTTCCCCAACACTCAGCACATATATAAAAACGTCAACTTTGAAACACAATAACTCTCAAACCGTAACTCCGATTCTTCCCAAATTTTAGTATGATATACTATGTACTACTGTATATGACATATCCAAAAACCAGCCAAAAAGAATGAGTTTAGCATACCTAAATCGGAGTCCAAAGTTGGCTGTTCGTCACAGTTGGAAAATTGGAAGATGTAACAGCCCCTCTGCAGCTGTTCCTTTGGCTGGAATATATGAATTCCTAGAGGGTTTTGTACCAGTTATAAGCACATATATGGCTGAAGTAAAGCAAGGAAGAAGGAGTGAGGTCTTACTCATCTACAAGGCTCACACGATGAGGCTTGCGTGAGCTCCTGAGTGCAACCATGAGAGCGGCGAGGACCATCCATTAGCCTTGGCGTGGCTGCTACTGTTTGAAGACGAAGGGGAAGACTGGTTCTGACTCAAGGCGGCTGGAAGGCGACTAGAGAGGAGGGTCCATCTGCACTGCTGGCTCGACAGAAACGAGGAGAGGGTGCTGCTGCGTGCTGGCTCGACAGAAGCGAGGAGAGGGACATAGATTGAGACCTTATGGACGCTACTGTTCTGAAGGAAGTCTCAGCCGTGATGGTGCTTCATTCGGAAATGGCGGCACTGTCTCTTTGCTCCCCGGCCCTAGCGTGAGAAAGGCGGAGTGCAGAAGGTTAGCAGCGAGATGTTCGCTCCTGGTATGTAGGCGGCCATGCTTGTCGAAGGAGGAAGGAGAGATAGACAACGAGAGTGAAGGCCGCTGCTCCTTGGCGTGCAGAAAGTCACAAGGAAGCTAGGGCAAAACGTCTCTCACAGTTGGGCCGAGTAGCAGCAGATACGTGGGCTGGCGCTGGAGCTGAGCAGGGATGGGCTGGCGCTGAAGCTGAAGCAGGAATGGGCATGAGTTCGGGCTGCTTCTGGCTGCAGCAGAGGAAGAGTGGGCTGCGAACTGGGCTGAAATTAAGGTAAGAGAGATGGGCTGTTTTTCTTGTCAAAAATCTGTCAAAACTCGTCATGGCCTTGTCAGGCCCATGAATGAGTTTGTCACAGATTTGTCGGGCTTTGTCATGGCCTTGTCTCAGCTTAGTCATGGTCTCGTCACAGCTTGTCAAAACTCGTCTAAAGTCATCGGTAAGAATGAATTATAATAACTAGGGTTTGATATAAATCTATCATTTTATGTGAATAAAATTCTACATAAAATAATAGATAATTATAAGGATTAAAGCTTGATATAATTTTATCATTTTATGTGAATTAAATTCTACATAAAATAATGAATTTTATAATAACTAGGGTTTAGTATAAATCTACCATTTTATGTGAATAAAATTCTACATAAAATAATAGATAATTATAAGGATTAGATGTTGATATAATTTTATCATTTTATGTGAATTAAATTCTACATAAAATAATGAAATTTGTGAAGGAAGAGATACTAGATAGAAAGGGGAAACCGTCAACGGCGGAATTAGACGGAATAAAAATTCCGGATATTACATTACGGGGTCCGAAGATGGTAAAGGTGCGCTCGTAAGAACGATGCGACCTTTACTACCTTTGGGCTCGATAGCATGGACAAGAGGGGCGGTGTTCCGGGATTTGGAAGTACTAGCACCTACAACATCGGGACTCCGAGGGTCCGATTTTGCCGGTGCCTTAGCGGACTCATCTATAACTTGTTGCCTCTTCCGTTCCGCATAGTCAACCAAAATTTTGTGCGGAGTCATAGGCAAAAGTGTGACCCGTTTTCCATTATATTGGAACATGTACTGGTTAAGATAACCATCATGAAATGTTCGGCGGTCGAATTGCCATGGTCTTCCTAATAGGACATGTGTGGCGTCCATCTTGATAACATCACAAAGGACCTTATTAACATAGGCGTCAATAGAAAACGTCACCCAAGCTTGTTGTGTGACGGTGTCACATGCCGTATCGGAAATCCATTGGAGTCCATAAGGTGTTGGGTGGGGGGTCGTAAGCAACTTGAAGTGTTTTACCACTCGTTCGTTGACAATATTACAACAAGATCCCCCGTCAACGATGAGAGAAAGGCTCGTATTATTGACCAAGCAACGAGAGTGGAAGAGATTCTCGCGTTGATCCATAGGAATAAGCTCTTTAATAACCAAAATACGACGAGAAACAAGAGCGAATTTACCGGGTTGTGCCGGGGCGCAAGCAAGATCGTCGTCACATGGTTCCATGCCAAAATGTTGGTCGGTGTCTTGGTCATCCTCAATAATGTTACCACCGTCTTGTTGATCATCTTCGTCCTCGAATTACGCTGGG
This sequence comes from Fagopyrum homotropicum, assembly GCA_033239125.1. NCBI lineage: Eukaryota > Viridiplantae > Streptophyta > Magnoliopsida > Caryophyllales > Polygonaceae > Fagopyrum > Fagopyrum homotropicum. The sequence goes on along the minus strand of BSWB01000003.1, from coordinate 52,326,166 downwards.
TCGGCAAACAAGACCCGTTTGGTGTTTGGACAATCACGTTGAACATGACCAAAATCACTACACTTGTAGCACACGGGCTCCCTTGGACGAGCCGCCGGTGAAGGTCCTTGTTGACCTCGAGTGGGAGGCGCCGGTACCGGGCCACGGTTTGATGCCTTCTCGGTACCCGCGTGCCTATTGGATGGACCCGTCCGTTGGCCTCCTTTGGAAGCGTCGGTATCTGGAGGACTAGGCGCATCTCGAGAACATGTGTTAGACGGATAAAGATATTGACTTGAGGAAGAGATATACCTAGAATACCGCGGTATTTCGAGTTGTTGTTTATATAGCTTCATGTCGGCATGGCATAATGCTCCCATATCCTTGAGTGGGACAATCTCGAGCGGCCGTCGGATTGAGGCATTAAGCCCACTCATGAATTCGGTGCGAAGGGCGGAGGGGGAGGCCGAGACGCCGGCCTTAATGTGCATGTCCTCAAGTTTGGCCAAGTAAGCCACCGGAGTGAGGTTGTCTTGTTTGAACTCGGCAATTTGCAATCGCATATCATTCTTAAAGTCCTCGGGCACGTACCTCTTGGTAATGCAATTGATCAATTGCTCAAAGGTCTCAATCGGTGCCCATCCTCGCCTCTCACGGGTGAACTCATACCGGTTCCACCAAGACTTGACTTCTCCTTCAAAGTATAGAGTTGCCGCCTCGATTTTCTCATATTCCTCCTCATAATGACAATGTTTTAATGCCCATTTCATATCCTGCGCCCAATCAAGAAAAATACACGGATCATATTCACCATGAAAGGTAGGGAACTTAACCTTACCTTCCCTACGAGCTCGGTAGGGGTCCGGGCGGGGCGGTGGAATGTAGGCATCATCGGCACGGGCTCGCCGGTGGCCGCCTTGAGGCCATTGGTGCCCATGAACGGGTGGTGCATGCCTAGGTGGATTTGGGGGAGGCAACCATTCTTCACCGCGGTCTTGGTTCTCATAAGGGTCTATGACGGGTGGGTGCCACGGACGGGCATGTGCTACCCGTTCTAAATCGGACTTATCACCGAAGAACTCGTTAAAGTTGTTTTTCTCATCGTACTCATCAAGGTCAAGGGTCCTCGGTTGCCGGGTGGACCGTTGGCGACGGCGTTCGGCAAGATCATTCTCACGACCATGATTGTTGGTCGAGTTGGGACGGTACCGGAGCTCTTCCCGGGTTTGACGGTCGGTGCTGGGCACACTAGGTGGAGGTGGAGAAGGGACATACCGTTGATGTTGATGGTCATAATATTGGTGCCGATTTTTCGTATCGACTACGGGCAAGGCATCCGGAGGCGGGTCGGGGAATTCCTCCTCTTCTTCATGGGACCCATTTCCGTCAAGAGGTAAGGGACGATGGCATTCAATGACAGACCCAAGCCGGGTAACGTTTGATGGACTGGCTCCCAAAATTCCCTTGCCTTTCCGTTGTGCATCGGATGTGGAAGCATTGACCACGGTCTCAAACGGATATGTTGGGGTGGGACGTTGGGCAAGCCGAAGGGCCTTAAGAGCTTCTAGCTCTTGTTTCAAGGCAATATTTTCTCGGGTCAAGGCATCAAACTTTTGTTGTGCCTTCAAAGCTTCCAATTCTTGCCTTATGGAGTCATTTTCGAGGGACAACGAAGCACTTTCTTGAGCCAAAGGTTCACTGGACTCTTGGGGACCAGAATCCTGAGAAGTTTCCATTTCAACGTTAGTCATTGCTCCAAATCAGCACACAATTGCAAGCAATCAAATGAGTAAGGTGACAAATTAAGTCAACTATACCCAAGTTTAAGTGCGTTATCGGGTTCTACTTTAGGGAAGGCCGTTTGGCGGTTAGCAAGGAAGGAAAATCCAACAAAATTGAACCAATTACACACAAATAAACAAGTGATAATTTGCAAACGTATGTAAGAAAATGGAGAGACAGAAGATGGACGGATTGTTCACTCGGCAACCTTTGCTTGCTTTCAGTCTTTGACCGTTTTGTAAAATCCGATTTTTCGGATGGACCGGTTTGCCGGACGTCATTTCACTTTGTGTGTTTCGTTTCTTTGAAACGTTTTGAGCAACACTTTCTTTTTTTTTGAACACAAATCCGTATTGATGAAGAGTTTTTTTTGGCTTTTTTTTGGGAATATCAAAAGCGAGATATCCGAACTTTTCGTTAACAAAAATACCCCAAGAGATTTGGTGAAATTAATTAACAAAATTGTCGGATTGGGTCGGTCTAAAAAAAGAAGAAGGGTGTGATAAATGGTTTGATGGCAAACCAAATATCTCCTATTTTTGTACTTTTTGTTTGAATTAAACATGGAAAAGAAAAAAAAATTCAAGGAAACTGGATGAACATGACGAAGAACATGATGAACAACATGAAGAAAAAATGAAGAACATCATGAACAAACGAAGAACATCATGAACACAAGGCTAAATAGGTTGAGATAATAACGCACAAAAAATAAGAGTAAAGAGAACTTAGCTTTGATCCCTTTGCTCTGATACCAATTTGATGCGTCCTTGGAGGTAACCAAGGATAACTCCGGATCTAGATCAAGCAAAGCTCCAACTACTCCTTGATTCTTTGTGCATCGTTGTATCGTTTTCAGATCCAAAGGGGCGGAAGCGATGAAGAAACAAAGGTTAATTCGATCTAGAGAGATCGAATAAGCCTTTTTGTGTGGATCGGAGGTTGATTCTTAAGAAGAATCCTCGAATATGGATTTTTTGGGTCAAGACGAGATCCAAGGAAGAAATTTGAGAGATAGAAGAGAGGTTTTGATGCCCAAGTTAAGTAAGAGGAAATTTTTCTCAAAACTTATTAATATTGAACATGAAAAATAAGTGAGGCAAGATATCTCTTATATAGAGAGTCTTGCCTACCTATGGGCCAACGGGCCAAACAAAAATACATGAAGAAAAGCCCAAAAGGGAAAACCTAAAAGGATAAGATCAAAACCTAAAAGGATAAGATCAAAAAGGAATATTCTTATGCGGAATATCCCTTTTATTACATAAAAAGGAAAACATGAAAATATAGTCCGAAAATAAGCTAGCTTCATGCCATGGAGTCGGAAAGACGAGACATGCTGCTAACGGAACCGGTAGCCTATGCCATGGTGGTGTAGAGACACGGCATGCCGGTAATGGAACCAAGTAAAGAAGTGGTGCGGGCGATGATGGAGCCGGTGGCTCGATCAATGGCCTTAGCTCGGGATCGGGTGAGTGGTTCATCTGAGCGAACCCTAAGAGCCTCGTCCTCCTCGTCTACGGTCAACGTAAAAGGGACATCCAAGAGCGTATCATAAGGGTTGGAACCCATTGTGAGGTCTCCACCCGTAGCATCCCGAGTCCCGCGGATTCAGGGTGTTACATTCTCTCTGCCCCGATACCCATGTTCTTTGGTTGCTCATTCACGCACAAACCAGGAAAACCCTAACAACGGATCCACATTCACCTTGACTCGTTGCACTACTCTTGCCGACTCACCACCGCCTCACTACCACCTTGATCCAGATCCACTTGTCTTGCCGTTGAACCACCGAAGAAGAAGAGCCGCAACCGCCTCCAACAGATCAATGTCGAGCCAAATTTACGCCTGGACGAGTTTTTGTTGGAGAAGAAGGTGTCGCAGTGCCGCCCTCACGGTGCCACTGCCACCGAAGGAGGACACCGTCATGGCTGTTGTTGTTCGCTGGAGAGAGGTGGTCGACATTTCTGAGTTCGCTAGGCACAATGACGGCTGTCGCCAAGGTCGCCGCCAGACCGCCGTCCTCGCCGTTAGCCGCCTTGCCACCCTCACTGCCACCGCAAGTGTTGCCGTCCGTTGTCGGACTGGAATGAAGGGGAGCCGCCGCTTGAATTGCCCCCAACCTTAAACCATATATCTGGTCAAACTGTGTTGACCAAATTTGGGTAATTACAAATCTGGCCCCATATTTCTGATTTATGTTTAAGGATCCATAATTTTGGAATTTGCAAATATGCTCGTGATTGGTTAATTTAAGAAAATGACCCAAGTTTATAATTTATGAAAATGACCCATAGTTTTTGTTTTTGTGACAAATGTCCGGAATTGGATATTTACGCAGAATAGCCCAAGTTTTTATTTATTTTAGAAAACGACCCATATTTTTAGAATTGTGAATTATATCTTTAGTAAGCAAATGAAAGCTAACTTGATATTCATATAAGACATAGAATATCTTTGTTGACATGGAAATATGCAGAAAATAACTAAGGATGAATTTTAAGGTTGGAGGAAGCATAACCTAAGTTGGTGGGTTTTATGAGTAACGAGTTGGATTCTTCATTTCGATATTTCATAAGGAGTTATATCATATGTATTGGGATTATTTATATCTTTTAAGCTAAATAGTGAAGCACATAACTTTAGATAAGCATGTTGATGATTTTAGAGACTTGTATATATGACATTTTATCTCGCTAGGAAGTTTAGTAAATTCTTAGAAAGTTTGATAAGAGTTTTTCTCTCCTAAAAGTTCTAAGAGAGTCTTATGAGTGATGTCCTGAAGTTAGGTGTAAGCATAATTGTTTATAAAAAGAGTTTTGATTAGGTTTAGAATTGTGTGTTCTTGGATATGGCTTTGAGATTCGTGTGACCTAATGGATTAATAGTGTAGGAGTAGACATGGCTTTTCACGTGAGTAAGTATTCTCAGAAAGTTTGGGATTTAGTAGTAATGTGATAGTTGTACCTTAGTTAGTTTAGATAAGGAGTTTGAAAGTTGGACATCTTTTAAACTTAGTAGATCCTTTCATCTTAGAGTTGGACATCTTGTCTTTGGTTTCAAGTAGAAGTCATGAGACTTCATAGAACTTTTGAAGTTTCCAAATCCTAGTGGTAAAAACATCTTTTCTCAAAAAAGAGTCAAATTAGTACGTTTCTCAGATATTAGTTGTCAACCTAGAAGTTGGAACTTCTAGATGTCGGATAAGTTATATTGATACAGTTCAAGTTTCATGTTATGATCAGGTAGTTAAGATTATACTCTCATTGAGTTAAGGGATATTGTTGACTAGACTTGACCTGATACACGTAAGTCGTTTGGGCTTACTTAGGTGCAATCTTTTATTGGTTGAATTCATGCGTGGTGTATGTTTATGTGTTTTAGTTATGATAACTTGGATAAAATTTTGTATTGGCCCAAGTATTTAGGGCGGTGGCCTCATCTGCTCAACTCCTGAGGGAGACTGGGAGGTGATCCGTGACTAGTCCAGACATAGTATACGGGAAGGGTACCGAACCACTCCACATGTTATACAGGGAGGTGCGCCAAATCACTCCTGTTGGTTTACGGGGACGGAGGTGAGAATCTTAGACTTCTCGTGGCCACAAGCAAATTGGAATTTGAACTATACGACCTTATGAAAGATAATAAATGGATTATGTGATAGCATGCTCTGTGTTTTCGTTTCCGCATTTTGTGCTTATGTTATTCTTCTAATATGTAGGTTGTTAGCAAAAGGTATTATCCGATGTTGTAGATGCTTTGTAGGTATAGGAAGTTGTAGAGAGATCCGGAGCGGATGGTCAGCCGGGTCCACGTACTCATTTAGACGGGAACGGGAGTCTTTTAGTGTCTACATGCATGTTATTATGATATTTCCATCTTGTAAGCCTGCCACATGTTATACATTCATGCAAATATATTTTTATAGTTTTCAAAGTGTTTTGCTTACATTTCTGCCTTATTGTAAGATCTAGTAAAATTGTTGTCAAAATATTGCCGGGATTCATTGTGAGCTCCTAACTAGTAGTGTAACACCCAAATTTCTCATAATTTGGGGAGTCACGGGTTAGGACCTCACAATGGGTTCCGACCCTAGTTTGACAACGCTTTCACTAGATCTTACAACAAGACACAAATAAGGAAACCAAAGTTCATAAAACGATGGTTTAATGTCATGAATGAAACAACATGCTATTAACAAACAACAACGTACTTAAGACCAAAGCATCTAATTATCAACGTACTAATAAAGAAATAAAATAATAGAATCATCCAACTCCATCCTAGGGAATACGGAGACCCGGCTGACCACTACTTCCAAATCACCGCTACTGCTCTAACATGTGGTAAGTCTAAACAACAAAAGTAAACAACCATTAGCTAACTACCCAAAAGTTAGAAAAATGATATTAGCACACACACACATAATACATAAATAAAACACTCATCATGCTTTCAGAGATTTCCATTTATCATCTTTATATAAGTCATACACTTTACTAATGCAACTTATTTTTGTGACACGAAGGATTCCCAAACCTTGCCTCCGTCCCCGTATAACCAATAGGAATTGATTCGATGTGCCTCACCGTGTACCTACTTGGACTAGGTATAGAGAACCTCTCAGTCTCTTGAGAGCTGGACAGTGATGTCATTGCCCGTTATACATACACTTGGGTCATTTAATAGTAAGGTCGTCATATGTATGTTATACTTATTAAACACATAAAAACACACAACCATCATCATTCAACTAACATCTAGAAGCCAACTAAGTAAGTCGAAAGGACTTACTTGAATCAAAACTCAACTCTCGTAATCTCAACTCGGTATGCCACCTAGAAACTCAACCGCCTGTTTTAAAAGGCAAATGGATCAATAGTGTATCACACTTTCTTAGAAGTCTCCAACTTCTAAGATACTCAAATCGATAAGAGAAATTACTAAAATACCCTCATAAGGGTAAATGACCATTTTACCCCTGGTCTCGAAACTCTTGAAAACTCCACAATATAGTTCCAAACTCTCCTTTAGAACCTAAATCCCCAATCTAACTCTCAAGAGGAAGTTTTAGGTAGAAACTAGAAGATTACTAAAGCTCTTGACTTTCAAGCAAAGTCACTAGGGTCCAACTTTGGCTTAAGATATGAAGCTCGAATAAAACTATAAAAATTCCAAGAAAATTATCTAGGTCTTCTATGATATGAATGCTACTCATTGGAGCAAAGAACTGTCAAAAGCACTCAACAACAACTCCTACACAAATCTCCAAAGATGGTTCCAACATCGAGAAATTCAGTCCTTAGCCAAAATTAAGTGATTTCACAAATTGCACAACCAACCTACTTTGAAATCCTATAGATCCAGATCCAACCGTTGCATCGGTCTCAACTTGTGATACATTACACTATACATATCCTTCTATGTCATATTAACAACTAAACGGTAAATAATTAGTGTAAGGCATCAAAATCTAGCCCTAAAGATGGCTAATCAATGCTGAATTCTGGAATCAAACAAGAGTGCAAGTGGTGTGAGTTTCGAGACTCACCTGCAGCGTTTGTAACAAGGTTAAAGAAGGTCACAAATTCTAGGTTCGATTCCCTCTGATCACCAATGCCCCGAACCGGCTTTGCTCGACGTTGGCAGCCCCTGGTTAGTACGTAGATTGTTCCTATGTCTAAGGTAGAGTTATGCTCCAACCGTTGGTGCTATAAATATGACAAGAGAGAGGGAGAACTAACCAAGACGAGACAATACTTAGATAGGTCGACACATCAAGGGTGTGAAGAGGCTTGTCTTCTATGACGCTTGTCCAGAGGGCTGAACGTTTTTGTGCAGTCGTGTAGTCGATCAAGAAGACTGAGATCAAGGGGAGGAGTAAGAGGGGAAGGAGTGATCGAGACTCACCTGCGAAGAAGGCTACTGTGTTCAGAAACAAGATCTCGTTGAAGAGGGATGGTCCAAGGGAGAGGCGAAGCGTTGCAGATCCGGTGTTGACAAAGGGAAAGGGAAGGTCGAGTACAACGTGAATCTGAACGTGGTAGGGTAACGTACGTGCGAGATTTACGGTAGGGATGCTTAGCAAGGAAAGGGAATTGGGAGAGAAGCAGGGTTAGGGGAAGAGGTAGTGTAACACCTATTCTCTTCATTTGTTGGGCTGACTAGGAGAGCTTCACGGGCTAAAGGAGGCTGCGGCTGGGCTGAAACAAGGTTGTGCATGGGATGAGAAAAAAAACAACGTGCAAGGCCAAGGAATGGAGTGGGCTGGAAGTTTGTAAGGCCTTGTCAAGAGCTTGTCATGGGTTTGTCAAGTACATGCCATGACCCTGTGAAAAGCAAGCCGTGAACTTGTCAAAAGGGTGTCATGACCTTGTCAAAACATGTCATGACCTTGTCAAAACACACAGACATAAACTAGGGTTTGTATGATTAGGTTTTGGTGTAAATTTCATCATTTTATGTGAATTAAAGTTTATATAAAATGATAGAATTTGTGATAGTGTGCAACACTAGGTAGAATGAGAAAAGGTCAACGGATCGAAATCCGATTTGACTCGAAAAAAAATGGAATAAATTTCTGGATATTACATCAGTACCCCCCTTGAAATAAGTTTCGTCCCAAAACTTAGAATAAAGCCATTTATTCACATGACTTCTATAAATAGAAGCATTTAGCTCGCTTTCTACTAAATTTTCACTCCCATTTCTTAACATGCAAGAACTACACAATCGTCATAATCAGACAACACATAAAAACACAATCACTCCATCCCATGTGAAACTAAAAAAGTTACACAAAACAACATCCGAGCACTATCTTGTCGGTACAAAAGTAGCGGCAAACTCCGCAAAGAACTCGGATAACTACGTCTAATGCTCTCCTCTGTATCCCAAATAGCCTCACCGGCTCTCCGTCTAGATCACTAGATCCTCAACATCGGTATCTCCTTGGACCGCAGACGTCTAGTACTAGGCCCTGTGACGGATACTAGGTACTCCACAAAAGTGTGATCTGGGTCAACTATCAGATCCTCATGGCTGATGACGTGCCTCGGGTCCGGTATGTATTCCCTTTACTGTAACATGTGAATATTGGGTGTACACCGTCTAGTATGGGCAGAAGTGCTAGTCAAGAAATAACTTTCCAATCTTCTTTAATATCTCACAAGGTTACATTTCTCAATTTACTTTTAGATACTTTTGATGATTTTCCGAGAATAACCATAAAAACTTTACTCCTTCCGTTAACCCCACTTGCTTCTAACCTCTCGGAAAAATTCTGCCCCTCAGCTTTGGAGAAAAAGTCTTAGACATATCCAGACACTTTATTAAGTGGCTAAAGCTCTTTGTAAGATAACTCACTCGGTCCCGATATTATAATGTGACCCAGTTGGATCATTCTTTGATTAACGAATCTTCAACTACTTCTCATTAGTTTGCAACTTACTATAACCCAAAAATCACACTCCATGCGGAAAATTTCATATCGATCCATAATTCCTTAACTTGGGGTCATAGTTGATAGAACATTGAGTTTCAGGTTCTGTGGGTTATGGGCCCACCACGCTTTCCCGGCGCTACTCTAATCAATTTGTTGCCACCCATTAGTCATAATAGCATCTTCCATGAGTCAGGATGATTTACCAAACTCTCGTATTTAACTTCCCTTTTAATAACGGCAAGATCCTCTCAAACCTACCATCAGTCTAGAGATGATTTACTCTAGTAATGTGAAGGTTCGTACTCTAAGTTGTGTCTACTGGTTATCCAGAACTTTGAAATAAACCGTCCATATCTATCGAAAATGATAGTCCCTCGGCACTCCATGGGATCTTACAATGTGTCTGGTGGACTCCAGCTAGACGACTCACTGGTCACGTTTCATTGATCGGGATGAAACGTGCGATCTTGGTAAATCGGTCAACCACTACCCAATTAGCATCAAAACATCTATTCAGTCTCAATCCAAGGACAAAATCGATAGATATGTCCTCCCACTTCCACTATGGTACAAGCAGTGGTTGGAGTTCTCCTTCGGATCGGCGATGCTCAACCTTGACCTACCGACAAGTCGCATACTGAGTTACATATTGGCCACGTCGGCTTCAAACCACCCTACCAAAAGGAACGACTCACGTCCTTATACTTCTTACTCACTCTCGGATGTACCGAGTATGGGGTAGTGTGAGCCTTCCCAATATCCTCTATCTCAGCTCACAGTCGGATGGAACACAAATACGATACTAGTGTCTCATCACTCCATCAACAACCATAGTAAATTGTGGTGCCTCCCCTTGAGACAGCCTGCCTCAGATCCTAATCAACGTAAGGTAGATCTCCTGCTTTTGTCGGATTCTCCCAACAGGCCAAGCAACAACTCTAAATGACGAACTGGATTTGGGCACTGAATCCTACCTCTAACCATGCTAAATCTCTCTACAACTGAGGTTGTACAGTCAAGCGGCTATATCCTTCTCTCGATGCGTCTTCCGACTCAAACCATCAACAACTACATTCGCCTTCCTTGGGTGTTAGGGATCTAAAGGGCAGAATCCTTGATCCACTCTAGCCACCTCCTCTCACGGTCATTCGACTCTTACTGAGTGATTATACACTTCAAACTCTTAGGGTCTGTGAAGATCTGACACGTCGCCCCATAGAGATAGTGACGCCGGATCTTAACACGTGTATTATTGTCACTTACTATAGGTCATGTGGTGAGTAGTTTTCCTTATACGTCTTCAACATGTCGAGACGCCTACGCTATAACCTTACACTTCTTTATCGAGACACGTTCCGATCTTAGCCTGGATGCATCAAGGTATGTTTTTAAGTTCTTAACACCCGCTGGTATGGTTATCAACGAAGAAGCTGTCCACCTCTCATTTAGTTCTTCTAAATTTTGTGGACACGGCCCAAACTCAATGAACCGGGCGGTCTCCCTTCTGAGGTAGTAAGTTGTCGGGCCATCAGAGAAAATCATTGCCGAATAGACCTTAATCCTCCCACCCATAACCACATCTCTCCGAAAAGTCGTATCGGACCTCTAGACTCGCACTACGACAACTTGTCCTAAAACTCCGTAACTAGCGGAACTTTTAGTATCATCCTTAAACGTTTTATGTGCTCTTTGCGGCTCTTAGTATGTCATGATGACATCACTGTATACTACCTCATGCTGAAATAGGAGCCAATAAAGATTTTACGCTTTACCTTTATGTACGGGGCGACGCATTTCTAGTCCCTAAATGGAATTACTACCCCTTGTAGTGGCTATTCAGAGTCCGAAATCCCATCGTAGGAACGTCCCGTTTTTTTCAATCCATACTGGTGATATTCCGACTTCCATTCGATTATGAGGAATACCGTAGTTCCATGTATATGGTCCTGCAATTTTTTTATAAGAGTAAGGATACCTATGCTTGAGAGTCGCTTTATTTAGTTCTCTACGTTCGATGTACGACCTCATCAACTTTCCCTCTTTTTCACTACTAGCACGTTGTGAAACATTGAAAATTGCAGAAGTGTATGAAGTCTTTCTTAGTCAATTCTCCCTACTGTTTCTTCAATTCCAGTAGTTTACTAGGTACCGAGCGGTGGGGTTCTGTCAATATTTGGTCTTGTACCAAGATATAATGATGTCGTTTTTCCTCCGTAGAAGTACGCTTGGTAGGATTCTAAACATGTCAGTGGACTCACATATCACCGGAATCTACCCCAATTTTGGTTCTTTACTCTCGTTTATAGCTTAATAAAAGAAGACTACACCACTTGGTTACCTCGATCTAACTGCTCTTACTTTGCTGATAATTACTCCAGACCTTCCGATTTCTTTACCTTGGAATATCTCTACGTGGCTTGCCTCAGCAATGACCATCACTACTACCAAGATCAAAATTGTCCTCTACCTCGCAAGTCGATTCATTTCCCATATGGCTTCCTCATGTACTAGGTATTGGACTAAGAATCCACTAACCGGTCAAGATTTCCCAATGAATGGGATAATCATGGATATCTTTAGATGTTTAACCCCACTACCATTAGTACCCTATAATGACAAATACTCCCTCTACGGTGTCTAGTGCACCTTATCTACATAATCGTTAAAGATAAGAGTAGGCGTAGTACTCATTCCAAACACTACTTTGATAAGCAAAATTTAACTTAGATAATACCTGTATTTGGAGGTACCGCTGGCTTATTTGCGTTCTTCAGTTCAATCCCTCTTGCTTGAGTTCCTCCCGTATCGGCTGTCTCCTCACTACGTTCTCTATCTTGACCCTGTCTTTGCACGAAACTTTTTTAGGGGAAGGGTCTAGGATCCGTTACCGTAATTGATGACCCTAAGTTTGGTGTTGTGGTGCCTTCGGTCCACTGATCTGAATCATTGAGAAGGAAGACCCTTGTTGTGGAGGAACTCTGCCCTAATGACAAAATATAGCTCTGTGATCTAACATGCCGCATGTGAAGCATGTCACTAGTGACTTCCTGTAACTCAATCGGAGATGATTGTGACCGCCACAATTATGACACTGTCGTCCTTTCTTTTGAGTTTGCACAATAGAGACATAACTTGGCCGTCCTGCTTCTGACTTCGTCCATATATAGCCAAGAGTTCCTGCACTAGTGATAGCATGAATTATTGTCTATATTTCGGATATGGTTTTGTTGTTTTCTCATCATAATTCTGCATGCATGCACATGCATTTATAGTGTTTATGTCATTATTTAGTTACTTTGCAAGAAACGAGTTCTACACCACGTTTGATTGTAATTGTAGGGAATATGGCACATTTTGGGTGGAAATGGAGCATAATGAGCTAAGAAAGCTATGGAGATACATCTAGGAGAATTAGGAAGGACAAGAAGAAAGGCATGAACTATGCTGGAAGAAAGAAAGAAAGATTCAGATTCAGATACAAAAGCATGCATGTAGATCACTATTGATCTCGGATCAACACAGTGATGCATCTCAACCGAGATGGCCCACTGGGCTTGGATCGGGTCGACAGATCACAACCCAAGGAAATAAAAAATAATTTGACCTAAAATTCTTCTATAAGAATGGAAGGTGAATGTGAAGTTGAGGAGGCTGAATCTTAGATAGATCGAAATTATGGCTGGTTCGAGAGGAATTGAAGGGAAGAAGATTTGAAGGAAGGATAGCTTAGGGTTCAAGGAACCTTAGGTTGTGAGTATTTCTTTGGGGATTGCTTGTGAGTTGTTATCATTCTCATTTGGAACACATTATTAGATACTATTGATTTGTTGTTTGCTTTGATAATTGAGACATCCTCGTTGGTTGATTATTTTCCTTTTCTGATATTCTTGATATATTTGATATTGCATTAATAATGATGATTATTGTCTAAACACCCCTGTGATTCTAGGGTGATTACTTGAAGGTTGTGGTATAGACGATGAAAGAATGAACCTTTATCTGAGTGGACCCTGAAAGCTTGAGTTAACCCTAATTCGAAACCCGTCTCGGGCTGTTCGTTGAGCATCTCGACCGAGATCAATATAGAACAACACGAGATCGTCCACTGCTTTGCAGATTCTGAGTTTAGGTTATAGTTTGCCAAATGCTATCCTTGTTGCACCTTTCATAGTTTACACGCAAGCCTGAAATGAGATTTACCCAATGATTCCTTAGCTTGTATACCAATGATGATGAGTGTAAGGTAATAAAGGTTTATCCTTTTTTAGAGTTTGAGTGTGCCTTCATCCTACCTTTGAGAGTTAATTTGAGACTTACCCGGTGATGGTTAGTTCTATACCCTTAGGCGAATGATGTTGGTTTGAGTGCTCGTACCTTTCCTTAGTTCCTTGAGACTTACCCAGTGATAGGAACTTTGGTTTAAGAAAGTGGGTAATGAGACTTACCCGGTTGTAACGCCCAATAAATTTTGGCGCTTTTGCGTTATTTATTTTTCCCGGTTTTATCGCTATTTTAAATAGCTTAAATAGTTTTACGAGTATGTTGACGTCAAAAATTAAATTCTACAAGTATATATATATACACACACATCGATGTATTTTATCACCCGGGTTTATATTCATATATAATATCGTAAAATAAATTTTTGAGAATGGTTTTAGCATCGCAAGGTATATGATTATAAATTTATATATTTTATATTTTCATATTTATTTTTCCGTATATTATTTTACGAAAAAGTTGGGAAAGTTTTCCGATCCGGAACTTCCGTTCCAATCAGGTTTCGATCAAGTTTATTTCTTTTCTTTTCTTTTTCATTTTCTTTCTTATTTTCCCCTCTCTTCTTGGGTGGGTGAGCTGCTCACCTATTCCCCAGATGTGCCGACTGCCTGCAGCCCCTGCTGCAGTGACCCTTCGTTAGCCACACCCTCGACCCCTCGTTATCATTGTCCCCTGAAGCCTTCTCTACCTGCCCTCAACTTTTCTCCCCTGCAACACCTCCTTTCACCAACCACTACAACCCTTGAGCTTCATCTCCCGGCTCTCATCTGGAAAGGTAGCAACCACAACATCCTCTCTCTCTCTCTCTCAGCTCGATCACGCCGGAGAAAGCAGACTTCGCCTCACCCATCGAGCCACCACCACTGCGGAGAATGCCGGCATTGTCTTGTCGTCGAAGCCCCTTAGTGCCATCGATGTGTACCGCCTGGAGCCCTTGCCGGGGCCTTGCCATCGCGCAACCGAAGCCGCCACCGTCTGCGCAACCCTTGCTCAACCGGTGCCTCGAACGCCACTCCTGCGTGAGCTTCCCACCGCCGCCATTCATCCCCTCCATTGTTTTCTTCCGTCGCAAGGAACATGGCCGCCGGAGTTTAGGGCTGCCTCCCTGCAGCCTCTCCGCCCCCTTGCAGCCGCCGCCAACGCTCCTCAGTGTCGCCGGCGTTGCTCTGCGCAACCAAGTTCTGCCGCCACCTTGGCATCTGCTTCCCCAGCCCTATGTTTTTGCGCCATTTGCCTTCCATCTTCTGAGAAGGGAGATGAAACCCTTTACAAATATTTAAATCGGGCCCTATATTTAAATGTAATTACAACTTCAACCCACATTTATATTGCAGTTTGTATCCCATAATTATGTTTACCTTCATGGCCCAACATTTGAGATTTTTGCAAATTATATCCCTACATCTTTAATTGCATATTTGGCCCAAGGTTTTATTTACATATTATGACCCAAAGAATTTATTTAGGATTATTATTTTGAAACGGTATGAGTTGCCCGGAAAATGTTTTTACGGACTTTCAACCAAAGTTTTATAACGGATTTTATTCTTATAGTTTATATTGTTGTATATATTATGACCCATGTGTATATAATTGTATAATTTGTCCCGGAAAGTATTTAAGCGGTTTTTAACCTTGGTTTTGAAAACGGGTTTTACCTTAGATTGTATATAAGTTATATATTCCGTTCAAATTTAGCGTATAAGCTAAATTTGTTTAATTTTGGTGTTAGGTTCGAAAACGCCCCGATAAAGGCTTGACGAATCCATATCGACATCCATGGATCGACTTCCGCCTTTGGACATCACGTGAGTACCCTCTTCCCCGAGCTTACGACCTTACTCGATTTAGTTATGTTTAGTATTAGTAGCATGCTAGGTTGGATCTAGCATAACTTAGAGTTAATGCCAAGTAGTGGCTTTGAAACTTAGGTGAATTTTTAGGATTTATGAGTGTGCTAAGACTTGAGGTGTTTGGTTATCTTGTGAGGTTGTTATAAGGCTTAAAGTTATATGGTTGATCTAGTGAGCGTTTTGAGGCTCGAGGTTGGGGTTGTATGATCTTGTGGATTTTGGAGTTAGGTTTGACTTATCCTAGTTGCGTTGTGAGTTATGAGCTTGCGAGATCCGAGGGTTTAGAAGTCTTAGGACTTCTAGCTTTTGTTGAGTGTGATGTGAGCATGAGGGATTCTAGGATGCGGTCCTAGAATTGAGGGTCAAATGGTCTTGCGTAGATCATTTGTATAGAAGTCTAAGACTTCTATTGTGAGTGGGTTGTTGTTGATTTAGTTATCTTCTTGTGAGCAGCTTACGGGCTTCCTTCCTAAGGAAGCGAGAGTGTCGTGAGTTGAGTGTGGTGACGAGGTAAGTCTCCGGACTTACTTAGCTCGTATTCTATGTATTAGATTCGATGCGTGATTGGTGGTGTGTGTTTTATTGCTTTCATTATAACTTATAAAATTGGAATAGGATTACCGACCTTTATATATTATTTGGCCCAAGTGTATGATAACGGACGGTGACAAATTGTCTAGCTCTTGCGTAGAGTTAGGAGGTTCTTGGCGACTAGCCCGTGTGGTTAGACGGTCAGATGCATCCGTACCGTTCCATGCGGTAAGTGGGGACCGAGGCGAGTTTCGGGAGATTCTCGTGTCACAAAAGAAGTTGAATTAGAACGGGATATGACCTAATAATAAAAAGATAATAACCGGACTTGTGTGTTTTGAGCATGTTATGTGTTATGTTGATGTATGTGTGTATGTGCCTTCACCTTGATTCTAATGCTACGAATATTAGCTAACGGTTTTATACCGATTGTTGTAGATTACCTTGTAGGTTAGGAATGCGGCCGAGAGATCCGGAAGAGTGGGCAGCCGGGGTTCCGTACATTTTAGGAGGAGTTTTGGTTGCAGTCGGGTTGTGTTTTGTTCTTTGGTTATGGTGTTTTGTATGCCGCGTGTATGGCATTTAGTCTTTGTTTTGTATCTCGGCTGAAGTCTTTTGTTTGTTCGGTTTCGGGTTTTCATTGCATTGCATAAAAATGTATTTTATTTTGGTCTTTATTTGTGTCTTGTTGCAAGATCCGGTGAAATTGTTGTCAGGCTAAGGGTCGGGACCCATTGTGAGGTCCCAACCCGTAGCATCCCGAATTCCGCGGATTTGGGGTGTTACAAAAGTGGTATCAGAGCCCTAGGTTGACAACAATGGCACTCGCAATCTTCTAAAGGCCGAATAAGGAATGAGTTTTGGTTTTCAAAATCACATGCATGAGTCGGGGTAGAATGTACGGACCACTACTCCTTCCGCGGATCTCGGCAACTTAGTTTATTGCACTTGATATATATGTATAGTTATATATGTGGACTATAGTGCGTGTTAGACCTTGTTTTGTTGTAATGTATTTACGGATGCGTTATATTAGTAAGTAATGTGGACATAAGACTTATATATATAGTTATATATGCATACCCATATGGTATGCTAGTATTATATTAGTAGTAGTGGACCTTGTAATTAAGATGATATGACACTATCATCACCCTTGGACAAACGCCTTTTTGGGATTAGGATAGTATATATACGAAGATGAGTATGCTCAAGTACCGAGTTGAGCATCACTTCTGGCGAACACCTTGGCGGTTCATCGGACTCCTTTTGGGGACGTCAATGAAACCATTTGAAGGATAAAGAGGACATTAGCGGCAATGACGAACAAATAGAAGGGAACTTTGAGTCAACTTAAGCAAAACCAAGATTGAAGATATACAAGAAAGGAAACGACATGAAGTTATGAGAGTGGTTCCGAAGAAGCAATGATGGACATCAATGAAGTGAATTCGAGACAACGAACCTAAGATTCTTCCAAGTGGAGTGATGATAAACCAAAGACGTGTATCGAGAGGAAGAGAAGTACCTACTAGCAAGGGTAGAAGTGGTATTCCTTGAACACATAAAGTTTTCTATAGGCGCTCCTAAGCTTTGGAACAAGATGAGAAGTGTGATTGAACCAACTGCGAAAGATTTAAGATGTCGTAAGTGAAATTTACGAGGTACCAATAAGTGAAGTGGCAACATTACTAGAGTTATGAGAAGAAGGGCATGGTGGAGATTCACGTGGAGTTGACCCGATTTACGTAATGATGATAAGGCTAAGAAACGGCAAGAAGAAAGAAGTGTGAGTAGACGTGATTCCGAGAAGATAAATAACGCAACAAGGAGCTTTTAGTTATGAAAAGACGTCAGATAACAATCAAGAGAAACGCGAATGGTTGCTTAGTAACGTTAGAGATTTGAGAAGACACACTTACAAGTTAGCATGAGGCGCGGTTAAGCTTACGAAGGTGAGTTATACGACGTGCGAGACCTAGAAGAGTATGATTTCCTTATGGAAGAGGAAGAAAGCATCGAACGGGAAAAGAACTAACGGAGTTTAAGGTAAAGTACCCCGAGGAGGGTAGCCTTCATGAGAATGATTACATGAGAAGTGTAGTTGAATAATAAGTCGTTGACTTCGGAGAAGGTAAGATACAAGTTAATCGGTGACAACTGAGAATGCACAGGTGCGGGTTGTCTATTGATGTGTGTAGATGGGAAGATTAAACAAGACTATGGGAACATAGAAGATCGGCAACAAGATCTTAGAGTATTCGTGGTGATCAATGTCAATGGTAAGGAAGTATATCAACGGAAGCGCATTTGTCTTAATCAAATAATTTCGAAGGAGTTCGAGCAAGTAGATGTTACAGACCTCCTAGGGGAGGATGGAAATGACACTTTGTGACCTTCTTAGGTCAGGAGAACGGCATATAGGAGAACAACCCGGAGTAGAAGTTTTAAGGTTTGATCAGAGTAAAGGGAACTAGTAGATCAAGAGGAGGGTGAAGTTTTCATTGGTTGTGGTGCGTAGACGGGAGTATAATAAGAGGACACATAGTATGTTCGTCTAATGAAATGGATGGTATGTTTTCGCGAGCAAAAACTGAGTCAGATGTTTCAAACTCACACGGAAGAGCCACAGTGGCTATGGCGTGAAAGGAAGGACCTAGATTAGGTCAACGCTGCAAGCTTAGAGTTTATGATGTTAGTACCTAGAGATGTAATGAGTAGATATTTTAGTGGTTTTGGGAGGGGGAATTTCTTCTAGCATTTTCCACGGGACCTGAAGTTGTTCATGGAATACCGAGAGATGAATAAAGTGACCAAAAAGAGTAAGAGAAGACCGAAGTGTTGAAGTATGATGTCGACAAGAGATGTACAAAAAGTATATGGAAGGTGGAGGTTAGAACCTCTACCGTCGGATCGACGTTACATAAGGAAACTGAAGTATAAATTCCTACACCTACTTGGAGAAAGGATGTCTATGATGAAAGCTTACGTAGAATACGAAGAGCTCCTCCCATATGTTGGGATGTCGCATAAAGTGAAGAAGATAAGGTCATATGCTTTGAAGCACGGTTAAGTCCAGCAGATTGGACCCTTATGCTTGCACAAAAGTGAGAAACCGTAAAAGATTTTTACAATCATGTCATCAAAGAGGGAGAATGAGATTAACATAAAGGAATACTTAAATAAGGCTACAAGAGTCAAAAGACTCGAGCAAGTATCTCGAGTTCAAGAGATGAAGGATCTCGGAAAGAAGACGGTAAACATTGTAGCTAAAGATGGAACAATACACGTGTTTAAAGGACGTCATCCCAACAGATCGAGGTAGATCATTAGTATCATGACCACTTATAAAGTGATAACACAAGATTGTGTCGGTTATTACGATATGTGACGGGAAGAGAAAAGATGAAACTTGAGATATCACGGATTCTAATATGTTACAATGTGGAATTTTCCGCTAAGGTCGAGCTTGATTTAATTCAGATGTCTAAGGCGCCGTATAGAATAACACTTGTGCAGAGACATGAGTTGTGGAAGCAAGTGAAGGACGAATTGCAAGAACTTAGTGATAAGATTTCATTAGAATTAGCAAAATGTCATAGAGAACACCAGACGTTATCTTAAACTCTTTATTTGAAGTTGTTATGGAGAACCCTAGTTTGCAAAAAGTGAGACGGTTATCTCCGTTGTACATCGATTACCGTGAGTCGAACAAGATAATGGTGAAGGACAAGTATCCCTTACAACGAATTGACGATCTACTCGATCGGTCACGAGGGTCAGTAGTCGCTCCTAAAATTGATTTAAGGTCTGATTGTCACCAATTGAGAAGCCGAGACTAGGATCTTGCAAACACGGCGTTCCGGACAACCATGGTCACTACGAGTTGTAGTGATTCCATATAGGCCTACTAATGTCCGGGATAAGATATTTTTGGTCTACTCTCGAAGAAGAGAGGAGTTGTATGACAAGTTATCTCAAGATGATAACCCCCGAAGGATGTGAAAGAAGTTACAAGTTATCTTGGAAGTGCTGAGCTTTACCAGATATGTGAAGGGAGAAGTTGTGTAACACCTTTTATGGTAACCTACTCCGGATGAAAATGAAGTATTGAGTGGGATGAAAAATGACAATTGAGTTGTGAGAGTTAAAAGGAGATTCATTGGGGCAACTGTTTTGAATTTGCCTTGACGAATGATGGTTTGAAGTGTACAAGTGATTCTCGAAGATAAGATCTTGGTTGAGTATTGAAGAACGATATAAAAGTAATAACATACGTGTCTTGTGAGTAGAAGCGGGTGAAGTAAGTACTTCCTTCGTTTCCTGAAACAAGAATGGAGGGAATGTAACATCAAGTTTGGATTGACAAGGACCAAAGCTAAAGTGTAAATGGGAAGATTTGATCTTCTTAGTTAGAGACGATCAAAGAGAAACATAATGGAAACGTTGTATTGAAAAAGACCAAGAAGAAGGTTGAGTTTCCAATATATCGGACCTTTTTGAGATCTTAGCGCAAGTTGGGAAAGTGGTTTACGATTGGCATGGCCGCCGAGAGTAGAGGGTCTCCACCCGATGTTTCATGTGAATCAATCGGGATAGTATGTACATGACTCGAGACATGTTGTCAGTCATGAGGATCTTGTGGCAGACGAGGAACCGATGAGCTTAACTGGAAGACGGAGAATAGTATCTTGCGGTGGTAGTTAAAGTAGATTGTGTGTATAGATTAGAAGGTTTAAGCCTTCTTAGTTGAGAGTTCATACCCCGGCTTTAAGGACCGAGAAGTTCGGCGTGTGACAAGTTTTGGGATGAAACTTGTTTTTAGGGGGATCTGATGTAACGCCCAATAAATTTTGGCGCTTTTGCGTTATTTATTTTTCCCGGTTTTATCGCTATTTTAAATAGCTTAAATAGTTTTACGAGTATGTTGACGTCAAAAATTAAATTCTACAAGTATATATATATATATATATATATATATATATATATATATATATATATACACATCGATATATTTTATTACCCGGGTTTATATTCATATATAATATCGTAAAATAAATTTTTGAGAATGGTTTTAGCATCGCAAGGTATATGTTTATAAATTTATATATTTTATATTTTCATATTTATTTTTCCGTATATTATTTTACGAAAAAGTTCGGAATTTTTTCCGATCCGGAACTTCCGTTCCAATCAGGTTTCGATCAAGTTTATTTCTTTTCTTTTCTTTTTCATTTTCCCCTCTATTCTTGGGTTGGTGAGCTGCTCACCTCTTCCCCAGATGTGCCGACTGCCTGCAGCCCCTGCTGCAGTGACCCTTCGTTAGCCACACCCTCGACCCCACGTTATCATTGTCCCCTGAAGCCTTCACTACCTGCCCTCAACTTTTCTCCCCTGCAACACCTCCTTTCACCAACCACCACAACCCTTGAGCTTCATCTCCCGGCTCTCATCTGGAAAGGTAGCAACCACATCATCCTCTCTCTCTCTCTCTCTCTCTCTCTCAAAGCTCGATCACGCCGGAGAAAGCAGACTTCGCCTCACCCCATCGAGCCACCAACACTGCGGAGAATGCCGGCAATGTCTTGCTGTCGAAGCCCCTTAGTGCCATCGATGTGTACTGCCTGGAGCCCTTTCCAGAGCCTTGCCCTCGCGCAACCGAAGCCGCCATCGTCTGCGTAACCCTTGCTCAACCGGTGCCTCGAACGCCGCTCCTGCGTGAGCTTCCCACCGCCGCCATTCATCCCCTCCTTTGTTTTCTTCCGTCGCAAGGACCATAGCCACCGGAGTTTAGGGCCGCCTCCCTGCAGCCTCTCCGCCCCCTTGCAGCCGCCGCCAACGCTCCTCACTGTCGCCGGCGTTGCTCTGCGCAGCCAAGTTCTGCCGCCACCTTGGCATCTGTTTCCCCAGCCCTATGCTTTTGCGCCGTTTGCCTTCCATCTTCGGAGAAGCGAGATGAAACCCTTTACAGATATTTAAATCGGGCCCCTATATTTAAATGTAATTACAACTTCAACCCACATTTATATTGCAGTTTGTATCCCATAATTATGTTTACCTTCATGGCCCAACATTTGAGATTTTTGCAAATTATATCCCTACATCTTTAATTGCAGATTTGGCCCAAGGTTTTATTTACATATTATGGCCCAAAGAATTTATTTAGGATTATTATTTTGAAACGGTATGAGTTGCCCGGAAAATATTTTTACGGACTTTCTACCAAAGTTTTGTAACGGATTTTATTCTTATAGTTTATATTGTTATATATTATGACCCATGTGTATATAATTGTATAATTTGTCCCGGAAAGTATTTAAGCGGTTTTTAAACTTGGTTTTGAAAACGGGTTTTACCTTAGATTGTATATAAGTTATATATTCCGTTCAAATTTAACGTATAAGCTAAATTTGTTTAGTTTTGGTGTTAGGTTCAAAAGCG
Organism: Fagopyrum homotropicum; assembly: GCA_033239125.1. Classification (NCBI taxonomy): domain Eukaryota; kingdom Viridiplantae; phylum Streptophyta; class Magnoliopsida; order Caryophyllales; family Polygonaceae; genus Fagopyrum; species Fagopyrum homotropicum. Next base: position 52,303,852 of record BSWB01000003.1, on the reverse strand, counting down.
CCCCGATAAAAGCTTGACGAATCCATATCGACATCCATGGATCGCCTTCCGTCTTTGGACATCACATGAGTACCCTCTTCCCCGAGCTTACGACCTTGATTTAGTTATGTTTAGTATTAGTATCATGCTAGGTTGGATCTAGCATAACTTAGAGTTAATGCCAAGTAGTGGCTTTGAACCTTAGGTGAGTTTTTAGGATTTATGAGTGTGCTAAGACTTGAGGTGTTTGGTTATCTTGTGAGGTTGTTATAAGGCTTGAAGTTATATGGTTGATCTAGTGAGCGTTTTGAGGCTCGAGGTTGGGGTTGTATGATCTTGTGGATTTTGGAGTTAGGTTTGGCTTATCCTAGTTGCGTTGTGAGTTATGATCTTGCGAGATCCGAGGGTTTAGTAGTCTTAGGACTTCTAGCTTTTGTTGAGTGTGATGTGAGCATGAGGGATTCTAGGATGCGATCCTAGAATTGAGAGTCAAATGGTCTTGCATAGATCATTTGTATAGAAGTCTAAGACTTCTATTGTGAGTGGGTTGTTGTTGATTTAGTTATCTTCTTGTGAGCAAGTTACGGGCTTCCTTCCTAAGGAAGCGAGAGTGTCGTGAGTTGAGTGTGGTGACGAGGTAAGTCTCCGGACTTACTTAGCTCGTATTCTATGTATTAGATTTGATGCGTGATTGGTGGTGTGTGTTTTATTGCTTTCATTATAACTTATAAAACCGGAATAGGATTACCGACCTTTATATATTATTTGGCCTAATTGTATGATAACGGGCAGTGACAACTTGTCTAGCTCTTGCGTAGAGTTAGGAGGTTCTTGGCGACTAGCCCGTGTGGTTAGACGGTCGGATGCATCCGTACCGTTCCATGCGGTAAGTGGGGACCGAGGCGAGTTTCGGGAGATTCTCGTGTCACAAAAGAAGTTGAATTAGAATGGGATATGACCTAATAATAAAAAGATAATAACCGGACTTGTCTGTTTTGAGCATGTTATGTGTTATGTTGATGTATGTGTGTATGTGCCTTCACCTTGATTCTAATGCTGCAAATATTAGCTAACGGTTTTATACCGATTGTTGTAGATTGCCTTGCAAGTTAGGAATACGGCCGAGAGATCCGGAAGAGTGGGCAGCCGGGGTTCCGTACATTTTAGGAGGGGTTTTGATTGCAGTCGGGTTGTGTTTTTTTCTTCGGTTATGGTGGTTTGTATGCCGCGTGTATGGCGTTTAGTCTTTGTTTTGTATCTCTGCTGAAGTCTTTTGTTTGTTCGGTTTCGGGTTTTCATTGCATTGCATAAAAATGTATTTCATTTTGGCCTTTATTTGTGTCTTGTTGCAAGATCCGGTGAAATTGTTGTCAAGCTAAGGGTCGGGACCCATTGTGAGGTCCCAACCCGTAGCATCCCGGATTCCGCGGATTTGGGATGTTACACCGGTGATCTATGCCATCGTTGAAACACCTTCCCTCAGCAAACCTCAGCTTTGTCCACGTTACCTGTAGAAATCTTGAGTCAAAATCACAACTGTGTACAATGATCTTTAGAATCTACATTTCCCCATCTTGATGTACATCTTGTCTTTTGTTTTTGATTAGTACCATTGCATGCTTCTGAAGTTAGACTGCTTTGTTGTGATTATTCTTACCGATTCATTAACACCCCAATTTTTAGGCGCGTTTTCGATATTTATATTTTCCTGATTATCTATCGATATTTTAATAACTTATTAAGATCATACGGGTACTCTCACGTTATAAATTAATTTTTATAAGTTTATATATTTTTACATTTGTATACATTCCGTAAATTATTTTCGGAAAATTCGAAAAAGTTTCCGATTTGAAAATCCCGATCCGATTTTTTGGATCGAGTTTATTTAATCCCCGATGTCATGTTTAATTAATTATAATTTTTTTTCTTTTTCTTTTTTATTTTATTGTGTTATTTTCTTCTTTTCTTTTCGGTTTGCTATCTCCTTCCCGCTTCCCTTACCAGTGAAGAGACATGACCCTGCCATTCCTGCATTTCGGACTCTTTGCTCCCCAGGCCTGCAGGTTCCTAGCTGAACCTTTGATTGTCTCTACCCCCTTTTTCTTCTCCACCTCTGCAGCTCGCTTGGCACTCACTCAGCTCTCTCTCTCTCTCTGTTCTTCAACACTTCGCAGGCCTCCCTGCACACTCAACCTCACCTCCATCTCCCCCTTCTCCCCTTACGCCTCTCTGTAGCACCCTTCTTCGCCGGCGTGGGTTCGATGACCACATGACAGTAGTCCTCAGCCTCCTCTGCACCCAGACAACCACCTGCACCACCTCATCCTTTATAACTCACCACCACTCCCACCACCGGGAACACCTCATTTTCCGCCTGCAGTGTCACCGCCGTCAAGGAGCACCTCTGGGGATCTCGATGCCTTGCCTCGCCGCCGCCTCCCCTCCTTCCTTCTCCCACCTTTTGTCAAACCGGAGCATATCGCAGGAGGGCTCCTCCTTCGCCCTGCACTGGCCCTTGCCTCCGCCTTGATGGAGCAACAACCAGTCCCACAGCCTGCACCCTGCCAACCTCGCTGGATTTCGAACGCCTCCGGTCAAGGACAACGCCGCCGGCTTACCTCACCGGCCTCCATCTCCAGACCTATGTAAACCCTATTTTCCTAATTCAGTTCGGCCCCCCCAAGTTTAGCTGTTATTGCAAATGAAAACCCCTTATTTTGTAATTACAGATTTGACCCACTCTTTTGGAATTTGTAGATTGTGCCCTACTGATTTGAACTAATTACAGATTTGGCCCATATTTTATTTTCAGAATAAATTCCAAAGTTTATGGAGCTTCATGAGTTGCCCAGAAAATGTTTTTATGAGTTATAACCTTGGATTTTATATACGAGTTGATCTTATATTTATGTATATTACATATTGTGTCCTTGTTGGTTTATTTATGGAATATGGCCCAATACTTAATTACGTATTATGACCCATATTTTTGGAATAGTATTATTTGTCCCGGAAAGCGATTTTTGCGAGTTTTTATCCTTGTTTTGAAAGCGGGACTTTCCTTATATTTTTTGCCCTCGTTGGATTAATTTTGAGATTATAACTCAAGGGTTTAATTGCGGGTTTATAGCGTTTGCTTTTGAAAATGAGTTACCTTAGAATAATATATCTTATATATTACGATCAAATTTAGCTAATACGCTAAATTTGTGTAGCTTTGGTTTAGGTCCGGAAACGCCCCGATAAAGGCCTAACGAGTCGAAGTTCGCTTTCCGTCTTTTGACGTCATGTGAGTACCCTCTCCCCCGAGCTTATGATCTTACTCGATTTAGTCATGTTTACTATTGGTATCATGCTAGGTTGGATCTAGCATAACTTAGAGTGAATGCCAAGTAGTGGTTATGGACCTTAGGTGAGATTCGTTGATTGTGAAATGTTGTAAGAATTGAGGAGTTGATTTTAGCTTGTGATGTTGTTTATGGCTTAAGTTGTATGTTAAGCTTGTGAGAATTTAGGGGTTGAGGTTGTATAATTGGTGAGATTGTGGTGACTAGGACGAGAGTATCCTAGCCTAGTGTTGTTACCATTGTGATTGTGGGGACTAAGCATGTTATCCTAGTGGTGTTGTGAGTTATGATCTTGTGAGATCCGAGGGTTTAGAAGTCTTAGGACTTCTAGCTTCTGTTGAGTGTGATGTGAGCATGTGGGATTCTAGGATGCGGTCCTAGAATTGAGAGTCAAATGGTCTTGCGTAGATCATTTGTATAGAAGTCTAAGACTTCTATTGTGAGTGGGTTGTTGTTGATATAGTTATCTTTTTGTGAGCAGGTTATGGGCTTCCTCCCTAAGGAAGCGAGAGTGTTGTGAGTTGAGTGTGGTGACGAGGTAAGTCTCCGGACTTACTTAGCTCGTATTCCTTGTATTGGCATTGATGTGTGTTTGGTGGTATGTGTTTATTGTTTATTGTTTATAACAACTAAACCGGAAATAGGATTACCGACCTTTATATTATTTTGGCCCAAGTGTATGCTAACGGGCGGTGACAACTTGCCTGGCTGCCGCGAGAGCTAGGAGTTTCTCGGCGACTATCCCGTGCTGGTAGACGATCGGATGCATCAGTACCATTCCATGCCGGTAAGTAGGGACCGAGACGAGTTTTGGTGACTCTCGTGTCACAACCTAAGTTCAATTAGAACGGGATATGACTTAATAATAATAAGATAATAAACTGGACTTACGTGCTTTGGAGTGTATTGGGTGTTTATGATGATTGACTTGTGTTTGTGCCTTTCAGCTTGATTCTAATGCCTCGAATGCTAGCTAACGGTTTTATACCGATTGTTGTAGATTGCCTTGCAGGTTAGGAATGCGGCCGAGAGATCCGGAAGAGTGGGTAGTTGGGGTCCGTACATTTTAGGAAGGGTTTTTGGGTAGAGTTGAGTTGTGCTTTGTCCTTCGATAGTTATGTTTTGTATGCCGTGTATTTGGCGTTCGGGTTTTGTGTTGTATCTCGGCTGAAGTCTTTTGTTTGTATAGTTTCGGGTTTCATTACATTGCATAAAAAAAATGTATTTTGTTTTGGCCCATATTTGTGCCTTGTTGTAAGATCCGGTGAAATTGTTGTCAGGCTAAGGGTCGGGACCTATGGTGAGGTCCCAACCCGTGGCATCTCGAGTCCCGCGGATTCGTGGTGTTACAAACGTGGTATCAGAGGCCTAGGTTAACAAAAATGGCACTCACAATCTTCAAAAGGTCGAATAAGGAATAAATAGAACCCGACGGGTTCCGAGTTTTCGTTTTCAAATTCACATGCATGAGTCGGGATAGAATGTACGAACCACCACTCCTTCCGCAGATCTTGATAGCTTAGCTTATTAGATTTTGATATGTATGTATATATATATATATATATATATATATATATATATATATATATATATATATGTATATTTAAATATGGATATGAGGTTTGTAGTTATGCATGATAGAATTGATGTGTATATTTGTGGATTGTAGTTGCATGATGGACATGATTTATGTGTATAGTTGTATACGTGAACGATTATATGTTTTGGACCTGGTATTGTTGTAATGGAATGCCGAATGCGTGATATTAGTAGTAATATGGACTTAGGACTTATATAGTTATGTATACGTATTCTTATTATATATAGTAGTAGCATATGGAGTTATGGGACCTTATAGAAAAGATGATAGCACGGTATCATCATCTTTAAGACGATATTGTTGGCTTGAGATAGCGTTCATACGTGGAGGAGTACGCTCAAGTATCGAGTTGAGCATTTCATGCTAACAAATACCATGACGGTTCTCGGATTCCTTTATAAGGATGTCGAAGAGGAAGAGTAGAGAAGACGTAACCGAAGGACGAACAAATGGAAGTGAACCTTGAGTCAACTTAAGAGAAACCGAGATGGAAACTATACAAGTAAAGGAAATAGCATGAAGATGTGGGAGTGGTTCTAAAGAAGCAACGATTGAACAACAATGAAGAAAACTAGAGGTAGCAACTTAAGGGGGCATTCCAAGTGTCGTGCCGATAAACGGAGGACGTGGATTAAGCGGATAGGATTACAAAAGTGGCGATCCAATTAAGGCAATTTTCCCTAGGTGCTCCTAGGCATGGGAGTCGAGATGAGAGGCGTGGATGAACCAATTACAAAAGATTTAAAATACCGTAAGTTAAGCTTACGAGGTACCAAAAAGTAAAGTTACAACATTACTAGAGTTATGAGAAGAAGGGCATAGTGGAGATTCACGCAGAGTTGACCGATTTCCATTATGATGATAAGACTAAGAAACGCCAAGAAGGAGGAAGTGATTATAAATGATGACCCCAAGAAGATGAAAGACGAAACGAAGAGCTTTGATCAAGAGACTTAAGATACCAACCAAGAGGAACGCGAGTGGATGCTAGCTAGGTCTATAATCTTTGGGAAGGTGCTCTTGAAAGACATCAAGGAAGAATGGTTAAGTCTATGAAAGAGAGTTATATGAAACAACAAGGCAAAGAAGATATAGTTACCTTATAAAGAAGAGGAAGCATGGAATGAAGAAAGAACTAATGAAGTTTAAGCTAAAGTACCCCGAGGAGGGTAGCCTTCATGAGAATGGTAACATGAGAAGTGTAGTAGAATAGTAAGTCGTTGGCTTCAGAGAAGGTCAGATACAAGTCAATCGGTGACAACTGAGCACGCATAGGTGCGGGTTGTCTATTAGTGAGTGCAGAGGGGATGAGTAAACAAGACTATGGGCATATAGAGGATCGACAACAAGATCTTAAAGTATTCGCGGTGGATCAATGTCAATGGTAAGGAAGTACGTCAACGGAAGTGCATTTGTCTTAAATCAAAAAATGTTGAATGAGTTCAAGCAAGTAGCTGTTACAAACCTCCTAGGGGAGGTTGAAGATGACCCTTTACGACCTTCCTAGGTCATGAGAACGGCACATGGGAGATTGACCCGGATTAGAAGTTTTAAAGTATGATCATGGTAAAAGGGAACTAGTAGATCCAGAGGAAGGTGAGATTTTCATTGTTTGTGGCGCATAGAAGGGAGTATTATAAGAGGATGCATAATATGTTTGTTTAAGGTTATGGATGTCATGTTTTCATGAGCCAAGCTAAGTCAAGGTTTTTGTGACTCGTGTGGCGAAGCCATAGTGGCTAAGACGTGAAACGAGGAATCTGGATTAGGGCAATGCTGCAAGCTTAGGGTTATGATGTTAGTGCTTGATAGAGTCATGAGTGGATCTTCCAGAGTTGTGGTTGGGGAATTCTGCCTAAAGGCATACTGTCACAATTGTGAAGTTGCTCATAGAATATCAAGAAGTGCATAAGGTGGCCAACAAGAGTAAGAGAAAACTGAGGTTTCAAAGTTTGGAGTCGATATGAGACGTACAAGAAGTATATGAAAGATTGAGGGTAGAGCCTCTATGGTCGGTTTGACATTGCATAAGGAAATGAAGTGTAAGGTTCTACACCTACTTGAAGAAAGGATGTCTATAGTGAAAGTTGATGTAGGATACGGAGAGCTTCTCCCATAAGTTGGGATGTTTGAGGAAGCGAAGGAGATTGTATCGATTTGTTATAAGGCATGAACGAGTCTTGTAGTTAAGACCCTTGTCACTGAGCACATGTGCGAGATCAAGAGATGTTATTATCGCCATCCATTTGAAGTGAGAAGAGGGATTAAGTTGAATTATTGTTTAACCAAGGCTTCGAGAGTCGGAAGACTCGAGCCAATCCTACGAGTTCAGGAGATGAAGGCCGGAACTGTGAAAGAAGACTGTCGACATTGTACCTACGGATGGAACATTACACCTGTGGAAGGATGTCACCCCAACAGATCGGGGTGGACCACCTGTCAAGCGTAGGGCCAAGTTGTGTCGGTTATTACGATATGTGATTGATAGAGAAAGAGGGAACCCGAGATAGAACAATTCTTAATGCATCGGAAGGTGGAGTTCACCATTAAGCTTGATTTGAAGTTCATATTAGAAGAATATCTCGGACTCTTGTTTTGAAGTTCATATTGGAAGTGTATCTTGAATTCTTGATTTGAAGTTCATGTTGGGATACATCTTGAATTCTTGATTTGAAGTTACTATAGAGGACACCAGTTTGCAAGGAGAGAGACGGTTATCCCCGTTTGTACATCAATTACTATAAGTTGAGCAAGATGACAATGAAAGGCAAGCATCTCTTACAACTATTGGGAGATCTACTCGACCGGTTGTAAGGGTCGGTGGTCTCTTCTATATTGATTTAAGTCTGAGTGTCACCAACTGAGAATTCAAGACTGGGATATTGCAAATACGGCATTCCGGACCAACCAGGGTCACTACGAGGTGTAGTTACCCCATATGAGCTTACTGATGCCCGGATAGATATTTTGATCTACCTTGAAAGAAGAGAGAAGTTGTATAACACCAGTTATGGTAACCCTCCAAACGACAATGAAGTATTAAATGAGACGGAAATTGACAATAGAGTTGTGGAGAGTTAAAAAGGAGGTTCATTGGTGCAACTGTTTTGATTTACGTGGAGGTATTGTGGGTTTGAGGTGTACAAGTGATTCTCCAAGACAAGGTCTTGATCGAGTAGTGAGGAGCGATGTAAAAGTAATAGCATACGTGTCGTGTTAGTAGAAGTAGTATGGAGCAAGTACTTCCTTTGTTACTTGGAATTGCAACAAGAATTGTGGAAACATAACATCAAAGTTTGGTTTGACAAGAACCCGAATGAGCAAGGTGTATTGGAAGTTCGATCTTCGTTGATAGAGAAATTAAAGGAAAAATAATGGAGATGCTGCATCGAAACCGAGAAGGACGTTGAGTTCCGATATTTTGACTTTTTTGAGATCTTAGCGCGAGTTGGAGAAGTGTCTTATAAGTTGGCGTTGCCGCCAAGAGTAGAGAGTGTTCACTCGGTGTTTCATATGCATCAATCAAGAGGGTACATGCGTGATTCGAGACGTGTGGTCAGTCATGATGATCTAATGACAGTCGAGGAACCAATGAGGCTAATAGGAAGACGGAAGATAGTAGCTTTGATTGAGTTTTACGTTGAGTTAGTAGTGTCGATAGAATCGACGGGTTAGACCTAGTTCTTCCCTTGGTTGCGTTTTGTGCATGTGTGACGTTATGTGTATTTTTGTGCCCTGTGCGGCAATGTGTTTTATGACCTGATATATCTTGCGGTGGTAGCTTGGATAGATGACGTGTTTAGATTAGAAGGATCAAGCCTTCTTAGTTTGAGAGTTCATACATCGGCCTTAGGGACCGAGAAGTTCGTCGCATAGCAAGTTTCGGGACGAAACTTGTTTTTAGGGGATCTAATGTAACACCCCAATTTTAGGCGCGTTTTTGATATTTATTTTTTCTTGATTTTCTATCAATATTTGAATAACTTATTAAGATTATACGGGTACTCTCACGCTATAAATTAATTTTTATAAGTTTATATATTTTTACATTTGTATATATTCCGTAAATTATTTTCGGAAAATTCGAAAAAGTTTTCCGATTTGAAAATCCCGATCCGAGTGTTTGGATCGAGTTTATTTAATCCCCGATGTCATGTTTAATTAATTATACTTTTTTTTCCTTTTTCTTCTATATTTTATTGTGTTTTTTTTCTTCTTTTCTTTTCGGTTTGTTATCTTCTTCCCGCTTCCCTTACCAGTGAAGAGACATGACCCTCCCATTCCTGCATTTCGGACTCTTCGCTCCCAAGGCCTGCAGGTTCCTAGCTAAACCTTTGATTGTCTCTACCCCCTTTTTCTTCTCCACCTCTGCAGCTCGCTTGGCACTCACTCAGCTCTCTCTCTCTGTTCTTCAACTCTTCGCAGACCTCCCTGCACACTCAACCTCACCTCCATCACCCCCTACTCCCCTTACGCCTCTCTGCAGCACCCTTCTTCGCCGGCGTCGGTTCGATGACCACAGGACAGCAGTCCTCAGCCTCCTCTGCACCCAGACAGCCACCTGCACCACCTCATCCTCTATAACTCACCACCACTCTCACCACCGGGAACACCTCCTTTGCTGCCTGCAGTGTCACCGTCGTCGAGGAGCACCTCCGGGTATCTCGATGCCTTGCCTCGCCGCCGCCTTCCCTCCTTCCTTCTCTCACATTCTGTCGCACCGGAGCATATCGCAGGAGGGCTCCTCCTTGCCCCTACACCGGCCCTTGCCTCCACCTTGATGGAGCAGCAACCAGTCCCACCGCCTGCACCCTGCCAACCTCGCCGGCTTTCGAACGCCTCCGGGCAAGGACAACGCCGCCGCCTGTGCTCACCGGCCTCCATCTCCAGACCTCTGTAAACCCTATTTTCCTAATTCAATTCGGGGGCCCCAAGTTTAGGTGTAATTGCAAATGAAAACCCCTTATTTTGTAATTACAAATTTGACCCACTCTTTTGGAATTTGTAGATTGTGCCCTATTGATTTGAATTAATTACAGATTTGGCCCAGATTTTATTTTCAGAATATATCCCAATATTTATGGAACTTCATGAGTTGCCCAGAAAATATTTTTACGAGTTTTAACCTTGGATTTTATATACGAGTTGATCTTATATTTATGTATATTACATATTGTGTCCTTGTTGGTTTATTTATTGAATTTGGCCCAATATTTAATTACGTATTATGACCCATATTTTTGGAATTGTATTATTTGTCCCGGAAAGCGTTTTTTGCGAGTTTTATCCTTGTTTTAAAAGCGGGACTTTCCTTATATTTTATACCCTCGTTGGATTAATTTCGAGATTATAACTCAAGGGTTTAATTGCGGGTTTTTAGCGTTTGCTTTTGAAAATGAGTTACCTTAAAATAATATATCTTATATATTACGATCAAATTTTGCTAATACGCTAAATTTGTGTAGCTTTGGTTTTAGGTCCGGAAACGCCCTGATAAAGGCCTAACGAGTCTAAGTTCGTCTTCCGTCTTTTGATGTCATGTGAGTACCCTCTCCCCCGAACTTATGATCTTACTTTATTTAGTCATGTTTACTATTGGTATCATGCTAGGTTGGATCTAGCATAACTTAGAGTGAATACCAAGTAGTGGTAATGGACCTTAGGTGAGATTCGTTGATTGTGAAATGTTGTAACACTTGAGGAGTTGATTTTATCTTGTGAGGTTGTTTATGGCTTAAGTTGTATGTTGAGCTTGTGAGAATTTAGGTGTTGAGGTTGTATGATTGTTGAGATTGTGGTGACTAGGACGAGAGTATCCTAACCTAGTGTTGTTAACATTGTGATCGTGGGGACTAAGCATGTTATCCTAGTGGTGTTGTGAGTTATGATCTTGCGAAATCCAAGGGATTAGAAGTCTTAGGACTTCTAGCTTCTGTTGAGTGTGATGTGAGCATGTGGGATTCTAGGATGCGGTCCTAGAATTGAGAGTCAAATGGTCTTGCGTAGATCATTTGTATAGAAGTCTAAGACTTCTATTATGAATGGGTTGTTGTTGATATAATTATCTTCTTGTGAGCAGGTTATCGGCTTCCTCCCTAAGGAAGCGAGAGTGTTGTGAGTTGAGTGTGGTGACGAGGAAAGTCTCCGGATTTACTTAGCTCGTATTCCTTGTATTAGCATTGATGTGTGTTTGGTGGTGTGTGTTTATTGTTTATTGTTTATAACAACTAAACCGGAAATAGGATTACCGACCTTTATATTATTTTGGCCCAAGTGTATGATAACGGGCGGTGACAACTTGCCTGGTTCCCGCGAGAGCTAGGAGGTTCTCGGAGACTATCCCGTGTTGGTAGACGGTCGGATGCATCAATACCATTCCATGCCGGTAAGTAGGGACCGAGGCGAGTTTCGGTGACTCTCGTGTCACAACCTAAGTTGAATTAGAACGGGATATAACTTAATAATAATAAGATAATAAACCGGACTTACATGCTTTGGAGTGTATTGGGTGTTTATGATGATTGCCTTGTGTTTGTGTCTTTCACCTTGATTGTAATGCCTCGAATATTAGCTAACGGTTTTGTACTTATTGTTGTAGATTGCCTTGCAGGTTAGGAATGCGGCCGAGAGATCCGGAAGAGTGGGCAGCCGGGGTCCGTACATTTTAGGAAGGGTTTTTGGGTAGAGTTGAGTTGTGTTTTGTCCTTCGATAGTTGTGTTTTGTATGCCGTGTATTTGGCATTCGGGTTTTGTGTTGTATCTCTGCTGAAGTCTTTTGTTTGTATAGTTTCGGGTTTCATTACATTACATAAAAAAATGTATTTCGTTTTGGCCTTTATTTGTGCCATGTTATAAGATCTGGTGAAATTATTGTCAGGCTAAGGGTCGGGACCCATGGTGAGATCCCAACCCGTGGCATCCCGAGTCCCGTGGATTCGGGGTGTTACAGATTCCTTGAGATTGACTCCGGAATATAAGCCCTTACTACGATTGATCCGTACACTACGTGTTCGCTTATCGTTAGGTTTATTATTCGGAATATAAATTTAAAACTTTGTCTGCACACACCTTTTGGAGCGAACAACTAGTATCCGCATGCCCGAACTTCTGTCGCTTCTCTGGTCCACTTGTATTTGATGTTGGTACCATTGGTTCTTCCTTATCTCTGATGGCTTCCTTTACTCTCTTTTGAACATCTTGTATCGTAGTCACTCTTTGTAACACCTCTGCAGATCCTTTAAGCGCCGGGGGTCGGGAATATGTTCTCGTTTTCTAGCTGCATCAACCACTTGTTGGATGCATTCTCTAAACTCATTTATCCCATCGAGACACGACCTTCATAAGTTATTTCAGTCCTCTTTGATCCTGGTAAGTCAGTTGTCTCGTTCCCGACTACGGGAGTCCAATCAATTCTAACTCACTCAGTACGGAAGCGGGATGATCGATCTAAATCTTGATCTATAGCGGATGTAGTTATAGTACGTATCCTCTGTACAAGTATAACAACTAAGTATAAGACAAAGTTAACTAATACAAGCAATAAGTACATATGAGTCCAACCTAACAACTAAGCTGCTAAGATCCTTGGAGGTAGTGGTGGTCATCCGTACTTTCTATCTCAACCCGAATATACACGTGATTTTAAAACCAAAAATCTTTGAAAACTCATACCCCTTCTGGGTCGTTTATTTACTTATTTGGCCCTTTAGAAGATTTCAAGTGCCATTGTTGTCAACCTAGAGCTATGATATTTCCATCATGTAAGGTTGTCACATGTTATACATTCATGCAAATATATGTTTTATAGTTTTCAAAGTGTTTTAGTTACATTTGTGCCTTGTTGTAAGATCTCGTAAAATTGTTGTCCAACTATTGTCGGGACCCATTGTGAGGTCCTAACTAGTAGCTCTCCGAGTTCTAAGAATTTGGGGTGTTACAGTTTCTTGGGTTGCTTATCTGTGTTTTTTATTTTGCAATTGATCTAAAAACTCGGAATTAATTAGCTGTTTTAGTGATTTGTTGAATTAGATACTAAGTTGATGGTGTTTTAGAAGATTGGATATCTATGGCTTCAAAAGGATGGAGTTTATGATCTAGCCATCTTATTTGAGTTTATTTAGACATTTTATTTGAGTTTGCATTGTAGGTATTCAATTAAATGACTGAGAGAAACTAATACTAGCAAACAAGATGACAACAATATGAAAACAACGTCCTTCAAAAAGATAATTGTTCGCCCCAAACGGTGTGTGCAAGCATTAAATTTATAACCCAAGAAGTATGCTTAAAACAAGGATGCGAACCCGCAGTGTACGGATCAATTGTAATAAAAAGCAAGAATTCTAAGGGTCGATCTCAGGGACTTAGGTGAAACTAAGCAAGAATAGGTTGTCAATGTAACTAATAACCACAAATGCAATTAAAGTAATCAAAGATGATAATAAGGTCAAATAAGGAGAAATGCGGATTTTAGGGATTAAAGCATCTAGTTGTGGTTCCGACTCAAGATCTCAAAGGATAACGCGGACAAAGCTGAGGTTTTGCAAAGGGAAGATGTTTCTAAGATGGGAATAGATTACCGGGTAAGTCTCACTACTCACTATCCTAAACCAAAGTTCCTATTACCGGGTAAGTCTCAAGGTAATAAGGAAAGAAACTATAATCTCAAACCAACACACCACCTAAGGGAATAGAATCAACCTTTACCAGGTAAGTCTCAGGCTAACTCACAAAGATGGAATGAAGGCACACTCAAACCCCAATAAAGGATAAACCTTTATTACCTACACTTATGATCACGGGTAAACAAACAAAGGAATCACCGGGTAAGTCTCATCCTAAGCTTGCATTGAACCAAGAAAGGTGTAATAAGAATAGGATTTGGCAAACTAAAACACTTAACTCTCAGTTTCGGATCAGAAAAGGTCACCTCGTTCAGTCAAGTTCCACCCCAGCCAAGATGTTCATCGACTGAGCGAGGTACTCTAGGGTTAAGGTTAAAGACTCGAGCTTTCAGGGTTCTGCTGGGATTAAGATCATTCTATCATTATCTTTCCCACAACTTTCAGCCAATCACCCTAGAATCGCACAAGAAATTTAGTCACCCATCATCATGAAAACAATAATCAAATATATGGTGAAAGGAATGAATATTCGAACAAGTAAACCTTAAGAAAAAGGCCTCAATAACTGAATCGAATAAACAACAAATCAGCGTTCCTCAAATCACAAATCGAACAAGACAATAAACCAAAGGGAATCTAAGAAAGTCTTACAAACTCCCTCTAAAGCTAACTCCAAACTATCAATCCTTCCTTGATTGATCTTCAATCTTCCTTCAAGCTTCCAAAAAATCTCCTAATTATTGTGTACCCTCAGCCTCCAAGCCTACGGTGATGCGAAGATTATTGGATCCTGAATTGTGGAAAATCAAACCCTTTATATAGGAGAATTATCTTCCAAAGATAATAATATCTTAAAAAGATAATTTCCTAGAAAATATATCCATATCTCTAAAATAGATCTCCCTAAAATAAGATCTTCCTTCCAGAAATCCAGTCAAAAAATATAAGATATCTTCTTTCCATAATTAAAAGATCTCAGCCAAAAAATATGATCTCGCCGGCGGCAGGGTGTTCGCCTCGGTCGGGATGCTACTCAAGATCACCTCGGTCAAGGTGACACTGTAGCTGAACGAGGTGAGTTTCAACTGAATGTGAAATCTCTCAAATCTGGTCCAAAGTAAATCTTCTTCATTAATTTCATGCTTCCCGAGTTCTCTTTTAAGCTCCAGAATGAAGCTCCAATGACTCCTTAGTTCCATATCTCCATTTTAGTCCAAAATGTGCAATTTTACCTACGATTACAACGAAACTTGGTGTAGACCTCGATTCCCGTAAAGGTAGATGAAACAATAATATACTCACATAATATACATCCATACATGCAGATTATTGAAGATAAAACGTCTAAATAAGTCCCAAAATATGGACTATAATACATGCTATCAAAATACCCCATACTTGTCCCTTACTTGTCTCCAAGCAAGTTCCAAATCTTAAGTACAAGATAGAATGGATTATAGGTCATAAAGATCAATGAAAAGTATTTCAAAACATTTTTGGTGTGTGCTCCACACATAGATAACTCTAAGAGAATGCTTCATGGCAAATAAAATCAAGATATGATCAAAACATTTTATAAATATAAGAAAGTTGTTCATCTTTGCATAAAATCATAGAATGCATAATAAATCATAATTTTCGAAATTAATCATGTAAAATCCAGTTTAAACCACTAAGTCAATCAACAAGATCGAGGTCTCAAGGGCTTTCAAAAGAGGTCAAGAAACGTGTGAGGGTGGGATGTATATAGGTGAGGTGGTGCTAGAATCCGGGAAAAGGATCTTACTTTACTTTCTTTGAAACTCAACATCATCCACCAATAAGCTTTGCTTATTTTTACTTTACTTTTTGGGATGCATGGACAGAGGTGCACAATAACTGAAGCCTAGGAGATCAGCAATCATCAATTTCTCGAGATGCCTCAAACCCTTGATGCACATACCATGACCCGTTAGGAATATCGCTCAATCCGACTTTGGCAAGACACAAACACCCGGCTATGTGAATGGTGCCGAGTTACTCATCATCATGATTGACTTCTCCAAACCTATTTGTTTCTTTCTAAAACTTCAAGCCAACATCTCAACTTCACTTTCACTTGCCTTTTACTTGCTTCCAAATTCCCAAATAGGTAAAGGAAGGCAAATATGTATATGAGGGGCTAAAGCATGATCAAGAAGAAGAAGAAGAAGAGAAGAGAATGAATTGCCTTAATCATCCCAGGAAGAATGTGATAGAACTCATCATGTGGTGTCAACCTTCAAATTCAACATAATTTTGATAAAAACAAAGTATTAAACATGCCAAAATTTCAAACAAAGCAATTTGCAACTTAAACATATCATAAAACCTTTCAAGCATATAAAGATTTCAAAACCAATCTGCAAACAAAATCATCACTGAGGTCATATCCAGAAAAGAAGCACAAAACGTTTTGAACAATCTCTCAGTTAAACCGCATCGGTCGAGGTGTTCTAAGTCATCCGAGGTGCTTTACCTTTTTTGGTCAGAATCATCCCGGTCGAGGTCATAAAATTTTTTTAAACTAGTTTTTGACGTTTTTCTCAATCAAATAACCTGTATGCATGCATGTAATCTCAGATAATCACATATAGCATAAATAAGATCATAAACATCCAAATAAAGCCATACAAGCATACACAATGTCAAACCATACATCTAAATACCCCATACTAGGGACACATTGTCCCAATGGGTCAAAATAAGTCTAAAATAAGAGAACTCACCGGACATGTTGAATTGCATAATAAATAAAGAAAAGAAATCCATGCAAGCTCTAGTCCTGATCCGCTGGTGGTGGTGGTGGATATGGGATGAAGGGATGCTAAGATGTGTCCAACGGATAACCCATAGTGTGCTGAAACTGGATCCATCATCCTCTGCTGGTAGTGATGACTCTCTCTAACCTCCATCATCTCCAATGTCAAGGCTGCGTAAGATTCGATCATCTGGTCCGTCAGCTCATCAATCCATTGTTGAGCTACTGGATCTCTTTGTCTGCGGACTCTACACCGGGCAGGTCGTGATGGTGCAGCCGCCTCCTCCTTTGTCGCCTCATCATCCAGGTCCACAATCGGCACACTAGGACCAGCGGTATCTGTACCAGTCTCCATGGTAGCTCCGCCATCATCATACTCATCCTCCTCCTCTTCCGGTGCAGCATCTCTCGCATCCTGTATATATAGAAGCTATGCAAAAGACCAGTACTGCGGATCAAAAACTGTGAACTAAGCTGACCATAGAATACCCTGAGGAGCAGTTTGCTCCCACGGCATAGCTACATATGGTGTGGTAAGGCCACGAGGAACTAGAATCCTCCTCTTGATCATCTCCTGAAGTCCTAGTGGCTTTACAGCCGCCACCAATGTACAAGCAGTCAAGTCTAGACCCATAACTGTAGCGATATGGGTCACTAGCCCTCCACAACAAATATCTCCCTTTGCCTTGCCCTTGATCCGGTGCAGATCCTCAACTAGCATGCAATCTGATCCTCTTGCTTTTCTTTGCGAGATTGGAGTAGAAATCATAGAAAGCGAGCGAAAAACGAAGAAACGAGATGATTATGCGCCGCGGTCGAGAAGGGAGTTGGGAGGGAAGAGAGAGAAATATGTTCGCCTTTTATACCCTTCGCCGATTCTGATATCACCTCGGTCGAGGTGGTCCCGACCGGACCAAGGTGGCTGACTGAATTGTCAGACCTAGTCGCCTCGGTTGCCTCAAGAACATCTCGGTTGAGGCGCTGTGACAACAACCGAGATGTATCTCAGTCAAACTCCGTCTTCTCAATTTCTCGAACTTCTGTCCTTCCACTGTTGCTCCTGAGTTGTAATCCTTCCTTAAAGAGTACCTGGTTTCTGTTTAGGACGCCAAAAACAAAACAAAGCAAAAGCAAACTATCTAAAACTAAGCAAAAAAAGGGAAAAAGAAAGCAATACCTTGGGTTGTCTCCCAAGAAGCGCTTGATTTAAGGTCGCTAGCTGGACCGTACGGCATCCCTAAACGAGGTATAGTGGTGCAATCTCCTCAACATGGACTTCTTGTTGGTACTTCTTAAGCCTATGACCATTGGCCTTGAAGCTTCCGCTTGTTTCTCCCCAAATCTCAACTGCACCATAAGGAAAAACATGTTTCACAACGTAAGGTCCTATCCATCTAGATTTCAACTTACCTGGAAAGAGGCGAAGACGGGAGTTGAAGAGTTGAACTAAATCTCCTTCTTTGAATTCCTTAGGAATGATATGCTTGTCATGCCATATCTTCGTTCTTTCCTTGTAGATCTTGGAATTCTCATAAGCGTTTAAGCGCAACTCTTCCAACTCGTTGATGTCCAATAGCCTCTTCTCTCCGGCTTCCTTGATATCGAAAGTCAACCACTTGATTTCCCAATATGCCTTGTGCTCTAACTCAACGGGTAGATGGCAGGACTTCTCATATACCAAATTGTAAGGGGTGGTACCAATGGGAGTATTGAATGCGGTTCTATAAGCCCAAAGAGCGTCGTCCAACTTCATGGACCAATCCTTCCTCGTCCTAGAGACGGTCTTCTCCAAAATTGCCTTGATTTCTTTATTCGAGATCTCGACTTGTCCACTAGTTTGAGGGTGATAAGGGGTTGCTACCTTGTGGGTTACCCCATACTTCGATAGAAGTGCCTTAAACTTCCGGTTGATGAAATGCGTTCCTCTATCGCTGATGATGATGAGTGGTGTCCCAAAAGGTGGAAAGATAGTCCGATTGAAGAACTTCACAACCACCATGGCGTCATTAGTGGGAGAGGCAAGGGCTTCCACCCATCTAGAGACATAATCGACAACTAGGAGAATATAGAGGTTCGCTGCGGATGATGGGAAAGGTCCCATGAAATCAACCCCCATACATCAAAAATCTCAACCTCTTGAATATTGTTGAGTGGCATCTCGTTCCTTCTAGACAAGTTCCCTGTTCTTTGGCATGCATCACAAGAAACAACAAACGTTTGCACATCCCTAAATAATGTAGGCCAAAAGAAACCAGAACGCAATACCTTAGCGCACGTTTTGTGGGCGCTAGCATGTCCTCCGCAAGGAAGCGAGTGGCAATGCCGTATAAAACTAGTAACTTCATCTTCTGTAATGCATCGTCTAAGCATCCCATCCAGACCTCTCTTAAACAGTAGAGGTTCATCCCAATAGTAGTGGCGTACATCCTTGAAGAATTTCTTCCTTTGAGCGTACGTCAATCCGGGCGGTATTTTCTAGCAAACAAGATAATTAACAATACTAGCATACCAAGGTTCTTTTTTATCAGAAGCTTGGTGGAGCCAGTGCTCAACCAACTGTAAATGAGTCTAAGAAAAGGGTGTAGGAAGTTTGTTGTCCTAAGTCGACAACATCTCGCTTGCTGTCTCGGTCGGTGTCCGAGGTGGGTGACCGAGATGTTCTTCAAATAAGAACACCTCGCTTGGTCCAGAAAGTGCCTCGGTCGAGGTACTGGAACTAGGACCGAAACTCGAATTTCTCCTCTCCTAGATCAGTTTCTCAATCTTAGCTCCTGGATCTTCTTTTAGTGCCTTTAAGCTCCGTATATCTGCATCACAAGGAACATCTATACCTTCCTCCATTAACCTAAAACTAATAACTCTTTCAAGAGGGTCATTAATAAGGATAGAGCTCACCAATTCTCTTGATTCTTCTTTATCATAGTGGTTGAAGATATCATTCTCTAGCGGCTCTCCTTTCATTGCAGCAAGCAATGCAAACTCCACTTGATCACCGTCAATGTTGAATTTCAACTTGGCGTTCTTACAATCCACATTGCAACCCGAAGTTGCTAGAAATGGTCTTCCGAGGATGATAGGAACGGGATAATCTGCTGGTATGTCAAGTACAACAAAGTCTATAGGTAAATAGAAGTTACTTAACTTAACGGGAACGTCTTCCAAAATTCCCATGGGATGGGTAATGGAGCGATCCGCCATGTACAACCTTATCTTCACCGGCTTGAGCTTTCTAAGTCCGATCTTCACACATAGCTCCAGCGGGATGATACTCACGCTGGCTCCTAGATCATATAATGCCTCACAAGTAACATCCCCAACTTGAATGAGAATGCAAAATGAGCCGGGATCTCTCAACTTGGGTGGCATCTTCTCCTTCATGATTTGAATGAGCTCCGAGGATTTAGATGTCATCCTTACCTCTCCAAAGTCTTCCAGCTTCCTCTTCCTTGATAGAATTTCTCTTAAGAACTACCCGTAGGCGGGCATCCCTAGAATAGCATCAAGGAAAGGGATGTTAATGTGTAGTTTATTCATCAAGTCAAGGAACTTACCAAAATGCTTGTCTAGATGTGCTGTGGCCCTTGACTGAGGGAATGGAAGTGGTGGTTTATAAGCAGGAGGTGGAACATAAACTTCAGATTTGTCCTTCATTTTTTGGGACTCCACCTCGGGTGGCACCTCGACCGAAGTGTTCCTCGTCTGTACCTGGACCGAAGTGTCCTTCGCCTGCACTGACACCGACCGAGGTACTGGATCTGCAGTTTTTAGTCCACTTCTCATCGTTATTGCCATGATCTGTCCGTTGGGGTTGCTCTCTGTCCTTGCTGGGAACTTCCCTGGATGTCTTGGCGCTTCGTTCGCCTTATTAAAGAATTGTTGCTTTAAGGCTTTTTGTGCCTTCGAAAATGAAGTCATAGATGTCTCCATAGCGTTGAGCTTGATCAAGATGGCCTCCAGCACTGCATCTTTCTTCTCTAGCTGGGACGAACTTGATCCAGGCTCCTGGCTCTTCAATGGAGTAGAAGAAGAAGAAGAGGGGTTAATAGAATTATTAGAATTAGAATTAGAATAAGGGTTACCCGAATTTTGTTGATTAGATCTCCAATTGTTGCTGTTGGAGCCTCTATTATTGTTGTAATTGTTGTTCCTGGACCCTTGGTTGTTGTTCCTTGACCCTTGATATCCCCCATCTTTCTTCTTTGTGTGAGCCACCAAAAGGTCCTTCAATTGCTTCACATCGTTCTTAAGGGAGATGAGTTGGTTATCATTTGATGGAGTGTCCTGGAAATTAACTCTCTTAACTCCATTTTCGGCTCCTTGATGGGAGTATTTCTCCATATGCAAAGCCTGCTTCTCAATAAACTCCCGAGCTTCGTCTATTGGCATATCCATGAATGTACCAGCGGAAAGTGGTTGAAGATTGAATTGAGTAGCTCCATCCAATCCCTTGAAGTATATCTCCAACAACTCTATCTTTGGAATCCCATGATGTGGGCAATCCAATAGAACATCTTTGAATCTCTCCCATGACTTGGACAAACTCTCTTTGTCCTTCATGATGAATGCATTAATCTTCCCTCTTATTTCAACGGTCTTGGAGGGGGGAAAGAACTTTGTTAGAAACTCTGTCGTCATCTCTTCCCAAGTGTTGATCTTTCCGGGTGGAAGAGATTGATACCAAGTAAGCGCCCTGTCCTTCAAAGAAAGGTAGAAATGCCTTAGCTTGTAGTTGTTGTTTTCCAGCCTTGAGGGTCTCAAGGTCTCCATTAGGATCTCATAGTTTTGCAAATGTTGATGCGGAGACTCCCTCTCTAAAGCTCCAAATTGGCATTAGCGGATCATGGATAGAACTTGCGGTCAAAGCTCGTAATCATGCTCCGCTGGATCACCTAGGTTGACTCCTGGACGCCTCACTTGTTGATTAGGGTCCATCCTCTATCCTAGGGTTTGTGGAATTCCACCAAAAAGAACATCTTGGACAGGCATCCGAGGTGGATGTATCTCGGCCGCGGCAACTAGGATTGGGTCCTGCCTCGGTCGAGGATATGGGATCGGTCGATGTAGAATCCAGGCTCTTAGATCGGCCATATCTGCTTCAATCTCTGTAGTTCTGGTGCTAGTTTGCTCTCTTTCTCGCTCAAGTTCTTCCTTATTGAGGCGCAGCTGTTCCAGCGCCTCCTTCAATTCGGCCTCAAGATCGCGATTGTCTTGGTTGACCATCTTAGCTTCTTTCAATCATTGTTTGTATGTCTTTTCTGGTTCTGGATCGTAAGGAACGATTTCCTTCCCAACACGGGTTCTTTGCATAAACCTAAGAAAAAGATCATGCGAAAACACTCAAGTAGAGTGGTTAGTAGCAACAAGGGCAATTGCCCCGAAAGACAACCGCAACCGGCTCGGTCTAGACCAAGTCCCCGGCAACGGCGCCAAAAACTTGTTCGCTCCAAACGGTGTGTGCAAGCTTTAAATTTATAACCCAAGAAGTATGCTTAAAACAAGGATGCGTACCCGTAGTGTACGGATCAATTGTAATAAAAAGCAAGAACTTCAGGGGTCGATCTCAGGGACTTAGGTAAAACTAAGCAAGAATAGATTGTCAATGTAACTAATAACCACAAATGCAATTAAAGTAATCAAAGATGATAATAAGGTCAAATAAGGGGAAATGCGGATTTTAGGGATTAAAGCATCTAGTTGTGGTTCCGACTCAAGATCTCAAAGGATAACGCGGACAAAGCTGAGGTTTTGCAAAGGGAAGGTGTTTCTAAGATGGGAATAGATTACCGGGTAAGTCTCACTACTCACTATCCCAAACCAAAGTTCCTATTACCGGGTAAGTCTCAAGGTACTAAGGAAAGGAACTATAATCTCAAACCAACACACCACCTAAGGGAATAGAATCAACCTTTACCGGGTAAGTCTCAGGCTAACTCACAAAGATGGAATGAAGGCACACTCAAACCCCAATAAAGGATAAACCATTATTACCTACACTTATGATCATGGGTAAACAAACAAAGGAATCACCGGGTAAGTGTCATCCTAAGCTTGCATTAAACCAGGAAAGGTGTAATAAGAATAGGATTTGGCAAACTAAAACACTTAACTCTCAGTTTTGGATCAGAAAAAGTCACCTCGTTCAGTCAAGTTCCACCCCGGCCGAGATGTTCATCGACTGAGCGAGGTACTCTAGGGTTAAGGTTAAAGACTCGAGCTTTCAGGGTCCTGCTGGGATTAAGATCATTCTATCATTATCTTTCCCACAACTTTCAGCCAATCACCCTAGAATCGCACAAGAAATTTAGCCACTCATCATCATGAAAACAATAATCAAATATATGGTGAAGGAATGAATATTCGAACAAGTAAACCTTAAGAAAAAGGCCTCAATAACTAAATCGAATAAACAGCAAATCAACGTTACTCAAATCACAAATCGAACAAGACAATAAACCAAAGGGAATCTAAGAAAGTCTTACAAACTCCCTCAAAAGCTAACTCCAAACTATCAATCCTTCCTTGATTGATCTTCAATCTTCCTTCAAGCTTCTAGAAAATCTCCTAATTGTTGTGTACCCTCAGACTCCAAGCCTGCGGTGATGCGAAGATTATTGGATCCTAAATTGTGGAAAATCCAACCCTTTATATAGGAGAATTATCTTCCAAAGATAATAATATCTTAAAAAGATAATTTCCTAGAAAATATATCCATATCTCTAAAATAGATCTCCCTAAAATAAGATCTTCCTTCCAGAAATCTAGCCCAAAAATATAAGATATCTTCTTTCTATAATAAAAAAGTTCTCAGCCAAAAAATATGATCTCGCCGGCGGCAGGGTGTTCGCCTCGGTCGGGACGCTCCTCCAAATCACCTCGGTCGAGGTGACACTATAGCTGACCGAGGTGAGTCTCAACTGAATGTGAAATCTCTCAAATCTGGTTCAAAGTAAATCTTCTTCATTAATTCCATGCTTCCTGAGTTCTCTTTTAAGCTCCAGAATGTAGCTTCAATGACTCCTTAGTTCCATAGCTCCATTTTAGTCCATAACGTGCCATTTTACCTACGATTACAACGAAACTTGGTGTAGACCTCGATTCCCGTAAAGGTAGATGAAACAACAATATACTCAAATAATATACATCCATACAGGCAGATTATTGAAGATAAAACGTCTAAACAAGTCCCAAAATATAGACTGTAATACATGCTATCAATAATTTTTGTGCACTTGGTATGCAATTAGATAGATGACTACACAATATTAGTTTTTGTCCTTCACGATTAAATAAGACTATAACTTGTAGTTTTTGACTGATTTACAGCCTGAAAATATGCTTTGAGGATCTTTTGAATGCTCAATAAAAAGATGCAGCTCACTTGCTCACCCTTCAGTAGGTATTCGCTCGCTATTTGACTCTTCAACATGCTTTTAATCTATTGACTAATGAATATAATAGTTCTCAGCAATCAACATGATGTTGGCATAATTACTTACTCTATTAAACATTTAATATATGTTTGTCAAAATACTGATATTTGAATTGAAGCTACACACCCTTGGATATTTTTTTGTGTAGTAATCTACTAACTACAACTCTTGCAAAAGAAGATGAGGATGAAATTTCTTACAAACATTTATTAGGAGCTTATTTATTGAATATTGCGTTAAAAAACTCCAAAGACAAAAGACAAACAAATCGAGATTGGTAACTGAAAATAATCATAATGATAACAATGGTTCGGATACTGCAGATGCATCTAAGGTGAATGGGTTACTTCTTTCTATTTACTTGACAATCTAGGTTATAGTTGTTTTCAGGGTTGAATTGAATGAACATGATGTTTGTCTGCAGAATGCGGGTATAAATGTTAAATTAGGGATTGCTGCATCTGAAGATGCTAAACTTGATTCACTCTTTTCAACGGTAGAGAAGAAAATTATTTCAGGGGCCTTTGTTGAAAAGAATTTAATTGGATATTATGCCCCTTGTGAAAATTATGTAGAAATTTCAGTCTGATGCAAAAGGTAAGCACACTATAGTCTATTTCGGCTTGATTTGAGATTAATATTTTACTTGTAATTTCCCAAGGACTTTCTTATATTGTAATGTTACCCTTCCAATTTTTAGTACCCGGACCTTCAATCATCTGTTATGCTTGCTTTGTGCCGCTTTATGATAATTGATGCAGAACTCTGGTTAGTAAACATTCTTTGCTTCCCATATCCTTTCATTTATTCTAGATCTTTAGTAAAAGAATTCAATAAGATTTTATTTAAGTGTTCTTGAAAGGAATTTCAATCTTAAACCCTTATCCCTTTTCTCTAACTCAACTTCCATTACATATTTAAGAGAAAAATTGTGTGCTTTATGATCAAAATTGGTGTGAAATTGGTTCAATTTGGTTTATCAGTTTCTTGTTTGCTTCTTTCTTTTTTCCTCATGTAAGAAGGTATTTAAATATTTTTTGTTTTGTGGATTAATAAGTTGATTTTGTGATTGACAGGGCTTTCAAGGAACTCTAAAGCTACCCATAGACGAAGAAAAGAATAAACTTTCTTATTCTCCCTAAGAAATACCTACTATTTGAGTATTTCCGTACGTGCATATTTCAAGCGAGCAAATGATGAGTAATGGGAGCCAGAGGGTGCAAAGACCAAGAAGTAGGTTTGAAGTTGCAGCAAGACCATCAACTTTTGTAGTAAAAGATTGTTGTAGTTCTATTCATTGATTTCCCTTTGTTCATCTCATCAACCAATAGATTGATTCAAACATGGAAAAAAATGAGTGTTTTGTAAATTAAGCACCCAAACAAGAAAATAAATATCTTAATTAATTCAATATTGTTTATGAAATATATGTGTAATGAATTCATATTTTATTCCTTTGTATTGAATCACATATTTCAGTGCTTATTTGTTTCATAATCGCTCCTTAATTTAACCAGCAATATCAACTCACGAGGCCCTCACCGGGGCCCGTTCGGTAGATGGGTTGAATGGAAGTTGTGTATGAATGAGGAACTGAATGCTCACGCTCAACGTTCGGTAGACGAAATGAAGATTCAACCCATCGGTTGAATGTGTATGAATGAGGGAATGAATCGTCCATTTCGTTCTACCTGGGAACCCCAGTTGAATCGATTGAATGAGGGAATTATGACTTCTTTACCCCCGATGCCCCAATCCCTTAATTGTATCGCTAGGATTTTTACTCCTTTCCTCCATCCCTCACTTTCCTCACTCCCTCAAATCTTCTCCATCCCTCAGTTCCTTCATCGACAGGAAGAACGGCGACTTCTTCAAAATCATCCCCGTCGGTGAGCATGTATTTTTACCTCTATTATCCTTCCTTTTTAATCCCTAATTGATTTCTTCGTAAGCTCATTGGTCTCTTTGTTGGAACCCGTAGGACTCTGGCTTTGACATCCTCAACTGGAGGTAAGCTTTTCGATGCTTGTAGTATGGTTATGATCTCTTTCGAATATTGTATGCTTATAGGACCCTTGTTTGTAAAAGTTCTGATTGGATTTATTTTCTCTACTTTGAAAGTGAGAGGCTTGTTTGAATTTTTTCTGAATGAATTAACCTACTGTAAACATTTTCTGATTTTTATGTTATTGGTAGTTATGTCAAATTCTTTAGCACATCCTTCCTTCCCATCAGAGGCATCGTTCCCGTATGAGTTTGATCCAGATGTGTATGACTCCCCTACATAGCTTGGTTCCTACTACGCTTCAAGCAATCTTACAAACTCTTTCCCTAACAAAATTGGATGAAGAGATGTAAGAAACTTTTTGATTTTTTTTGTTTTCTATTGTTTTCAGTTGTTTCTTAACGAATTAGAAGAAGAGGTGTATGACAGTCCCATGGAACAATCTTCAGATGCGGTCAACCATATGCAGGAGGTAGCTCGTGGACTATGGAGTGACAATGACATACTAAGACAAGAGATAGAAGTAAGAGACCAAAATATCATCAACGTGTAGGCAGCCAACCAGGAGGTGTACGACCATATGGCAAATTTGGCTTCATCAAACATACAACTATTCCTAAGACTAGAGGAGGCCAACAAAAGAGCAAGGGAGAATGAAAGAAGGGCAGAAATATTTATGGTTGTTCTACTTGCAGTTGCAGTTTGGTGCATTGCTAAGTTATGCCAGAAGATAGGCATGTAACTGTTTTTAAGGAATATATGTGTTCTATTGTCTTGGGTATTTTAGGTGAATTTATGAATCGAATGTAAGCATGTCATTATCCGGGGCATCATTTTTGGGTGTAGTACATTTTGGGTACTTTGGGGGTAGTACCACATTTTGGGTAACTTATGTAAAAACAGTTGTATTAAAGTTACAATTAACTCAACGTTTAACAAAAATAGTTTACATTCAAGTAAGCTTCTGTCATTCCACAAAATAATTTAGCATAGTAATCCGTACATTCAACTAAGCTTACACACAAAAATTTTACTCTTCACCAACTAATGGTATAATTAACTTACATTCAATTTAGAAATTCAAGGTTATTTATTTAGCATATTACTCCTTTTGTCATTCCTTATTTGAGTTGCTATTGCATCACGTACGTCTTTCATCCCACCTTGTAGTTCATCTCCTCCATTCCCATCGTTTTCATCATTCTCATCGTCTTCCACCTCATGGTCAATAATTTGTTCCACTCTTTCTTCATCGAATGAATCGTCTTTTTCTCTGATGCATAAGGATATAGTTGTGCAGAGTGAAGCATGCAATGATGATATCGATCTACGTCTGAATACTGTAACCCGGTAACTGCTTAAGAATCCTCTATCAACCCTTATGTAACACCCCAAATTCTGAGAACTCGGGGAGCTACTGGTTAGGACCTCACAATGGGTCCCGACCTTAGTTTGACAACAATTTAACTTGGATCTTACAACAAGGCACAAAAGTATTTAAAACATTTGAAAACTTTAAACAATATATACATGAAGAATATGTATCAGCCTTACAAAGCAAAGGTACTAAAATGACACATAAGAAGAACAGAAGACATCCCGTCCCCAACTAAATATGTACGTGGACCCGGCTGACCATTCCCTTCGGATCTCTCTACAACTGTCGTAACCTACAAGACATCTACAAGCGGTATAAAACCGTTAGCTAACATTCTATGCAGAAGTATAAAGGTAAAAGCACAAACACACAACATACACAATCAACATGCAACACTCAATCCTTTTATTATCTTTAATTAGGTGATAGGTTATTACTAATGATACTTATTTTGTGACACGAGGGATTCCCAAACCTCGCCCCTGTCCCCGTTTACCAACGCGGAATGGTACTAATGCATTTGACCGTCTACCGGATTGGGTTGGTCGCAGGGAACCTCCTAGACTCTCGCAAGAGCTAGGCAGATGATGTCACGACCCATTATCATACACTTGAGTCAATTACGTAAATAATAAAGTCGGCCTAATCCGGTTTCGTTGTTTATCATAACTAACAAACACCACTCATACACATTACACTCATACAAGAAGCCAGCTAAGTAAGTCCGTGGACTTACCGAATTAAATCTCGTCTCTCTTAGCAACACTCAATCAGTAGCTGCAGGAACTCAGTTGCCTGTCAAAGGAGGCACGTGGGTCAACACTTTTCCTTGGATACTTAGAAGTCTAAAACTCCTAAGATGTACGATTCTATGTGCAGAAGTTATTACAGTGTTTATTTAAGGTAAATTGACTATTTTACCCTTGGTCCCGATACTTCCAAAAACCCGTAATATGTACTTAAATTCTTACTTGAGGCTAACTAATCATATTCTACTCCCTAGGATGATTTTAGGTAACAACTAGAAAAACTACCCATTTTCTATTTCCCGAAAAGTCACTAAAGTCCAACTATAGCGTCAAATATAAAATTCGAATAATCTTATAAAAATTTCGAAATAATTCCTTAGGTCCTCTATGATATCCCATCTACTCATAGGAGAAAGAATTTCTTAAAACTGTTAAAGCATCACTTCTACAAAAATTTCTAAAGTTGGTTAAAACACCTAACGAACAACACACTGTCTTAACTTTGCAAAATCATAACTCCTAAACTACTCGCTGGATTTATCCCAAATTTTGATATGTTCTAATAAAAAATCTTATCTATAATATATCCAAAATTCAGCTGCAAAGGAGATCAAAATCCTATTTAAAACTATCTCACAAAACCGAATTTCAGCACAACCGAAAAACTGCTTACGACTCAATCTTTGAAAAATCATAAATCCCAAACCACTCGCTGGATTCCTCTCAAATTTTAATATATTCTACAACAATATGTAAACTATATCATATCCAAAATTCAAGCCCAACGGAGATCAAGAGCTTATTCAAAACCATCTCACAAAACAGCATCACTTGCTGTTTTCCCCAACACTCAGCACATATATAAAAACGTCAACTTTGAAACATAATAACTCTCAAACCGTAACCCCGATTCTTCCCAAATTTTAGTATGATCTACTATATACTACTGACTACAACATATCCAAATTCAGCAAGAAATGAGGTGTCTAACATACCCTAATATGGACTCGAAAAATCCTGCTCGTCACTTCATGCCCAGTCAACAACCCGGAATCCTTCTCGCTACTGCTGTGTTTCTGTACAAGGTTTCCAAGTATCCTTCAGCCCTAGAATATATCGAGGAAGATAAGGAGAGGGAGGACCATCCTTACTGAATCACCTACTCGATTGTAGAGGAGAGCGGCACTTGTGCAGAGGGGAGAAGATCTGGTCCCAAACATCCAGCAGTCCCGGTGGTTGTGTACCAAGGCAAGCAGATCAGGACTCCCGCCTGAGCTGTGGCTGCGCAGAAGGCTCCAAGGTTGGGGAGAGGGAGTAGAAGCTCTATCCTGCTCTTTGATTGCACTCAGATGGAGTCCTAAACGCAGCCCAGGAGGCTATTCGTTTGCTGTGAGATGTTGCCTAAACGGTTGCTGCGTGAGAATTGTTTGAGCGGCTGATGTGTGAAGATACCGCTTCAGATGGCTGTTACGTATGCAGGAGGTAGAAGGGAAATGTGCAGGCTCAATTTAAGGAACCGTTACAGAACTCAACAGCTATTACGTGTGACGGAATTGGAGAGGAAGGGCCGGCTGTTACTCCTCCCTAGCTGAACGTGTAGCTGTCCATTACAAACGCAAGGTACTGGGCTGGGGAGGAGCTGTACGGGCTGCATGAAGGGCTGCTACTGGGCTCGTAAACAAGCTGGGTTGCTGTGCGAGGATGTGGGCTGGCTGGGCTCGAAGTGCCGCTGGGGTTGCTGTGGGTTGCGAAGACAGTTGGGCTGTTGTGGGCTGCGAAGACAGCTGGGCTGCTGTGGGCTGCGAAGAGAAGTTGTCCTGGCTTTGTCACAGCCTTGTCAAAAACGTGTCATGGCCTTGTCATGGTCTCGTCTCAGGCTTGTCATGATCTCGTCTCAGCCTTGTCAGATCTCGTCTAAAGTCATCGTTAAGAATTAATTATAAGAATTAGGGTTTGATATAGTTCTATCATTTTATGTGAATTAAATTCTACATAAAATGATAAATAATTATAAGAATTAGGATTTGATATAATTCTATCATTTTATGTGAATTAAATTCTACATAAAATGATAAATAATTATAGGAATTAGAGCTTGATATAATTTTATCATTTTATGTGAATTAGCTTCTACATAACATGATAAAATTTGTGAAGAAAGAATTGCTAGATAAAATGGAAAACCGTCAACGGCTCAAAGTCCGATTTGATTCGGAATTAAACGGAAATAAAAATTCCGGATATTACATCAGTACCTCCTTAAAATAAGTTTCGTCCTGAAACTTAGGACAAGGTACTTAATTAAACGATTATTATAAATAAACTGGTATGTCCTAGTCTCACTAAATTTTTTATTCGTTTCCTAAACTTCTCTAACCCTATCAAAGCGTAACGAAAAAAAACTGGTCGTTACATCAGGTCCCCCTCAGAATAAGTTTCGTCCCGAAACTTAGGGTAAGACAATCCTGATCGGCCTTTAAGGCACCAAATGGGTGTGTTTGATCACTACACAAAAGTCTCGTCGTTTCCCCATCTAAGTATCCCACACATCAAGGTTACCAAAAGAACACATCAGTGACTAAACACTCAATCATGAAATTAACAAGCAATCAAACAGTATCACACATACAAGGTCAAGCCCTAACTAGTCACTCCCGAGGTTACAACTATCGCTACGTAGGTCTTGGAAATGTTACGTCTCTTACTATCCCCCATATCTTAGGAAGCCTTATCGGCTTCTCATAAACCACTAAATCTTAAATATTTTCAGGTACTTAGATCACAAGCGCTTGCTACCACGTTCTAGAGTGGTTACCGGATATCTCACCGGTATCATCCGGCTCAACTGTCTGATCCTCTAATCTGATGACCTAACTCGTGTCTGGTAGGTATCTCTCCAACTGAAATTCTCAAACTCAGTTCCCAAACTTAGTCTCCGTGGAAAACTAAAGCTACCCTCTCCAATAGGGTGAGGGAACTAGACCATCAGTCACTTTTAAACCGCTTTAAAACTTCCAATGGTTTTCCTTACACAATTCACTTCTAGATCCTTTGATGACCTTACGGAAAAATTATCTATTCAACTTTCTTCCCTCTGTTATGATCACTTACTTCCGGCCTTCTGAAAATGTTCTGACTACACAATCAGGTCAATGGTCTTGGACATCCACCAACATTTACCAAGTGCTCAATGCTCTTCGTATCACGACCCACTTGGTCTTGTCTTTTAATATTACTCAGTCATCTTACTCCTCAAGTAAGGAATCGTCACCTTTACCCTTTTCAGGTCTAACACTCGAGACAACTAAAAATCGAATCTAGTGGTCATCCTCTTTATTCACTTGCATTATTATATTATTTACAGATCTCTCATATATCGTTTGCTCAAACTTAGGTTTATCACGCATTTTCCAAGATCTTAAGTGACCTAGAATACGTCCGGAATGACGGTATTATACACAAAGTGATCTCCTATCACCGTTATTTGATCATGACTACTCAATAACTCTTAACCTACCATCAGCAGTGCACTCTTTTCTCCACCATGGTTATCAGACCGATAATATCCCTCTGACTCAAAACGCAACTATGCTCTATTCCGATATAATATTACACATAAAATCTACTCCGAGATCATGCTTTCTTAAGCACAGTTACTAGGTTGCATGTATGCTCCTGTCGCTTCTCATTCTTATGTATCTTCGACTCAGGATGGTAGTTACTCCCTTTGAGCTTTCTAGTGCAGACCATGCACAATATTTTTATTACATCATTAATTCTTTCCTAATCCATCTTGAAAACTCACTCTAGAGTATTCTATTAGTACAGAATTCCACACTACTTGTCTGGCAACATGTAACAAAGCCATCACTCTTCACTCGGATCCATAATAGGGTAGCAGTCTTCTTCAATTACCTCTACATGCACATAAGTTTCCATACAATATTTTCAGTAACTCCACATAGGCTATCTCACGTTCCTTCCAACTAGAATACATTTCACCAACTATCACCATCTTAAACTCGACACGACATCCATCAGTACCCTTGAGCTTCTTGTTTGTGGGTTAGGATCCACCACACTTCCGCTGCGCTACTCTGATTCTCCTGTTGTCACTTATTAATCCTAAGGACCCTTTTCTGTAAGTACAAAATGATTGACCTCAAAACTCTTTCTCCCAATTACACCATGAGTCGTATACGGATGAAGTACCAAGTACCTTCTTTACTTGCCTTAAGAAAATAAAACAACGATTGAAAAACAACTTCTTCCGCTTACTTTCTTAATTCTTCTACCACGGATCCAAACTCTCTGAATTGACCGGAGTTTGATCTTAACTGGCCAAGAGGTAACCCTTAAAACGTTTCTCTTTATACCTTTAATTCATCCAAGAAGGTTGTAGTTGCCTACTTGAGGGAATCCTCTAAGGCGTCGGTAAAGCTACTCCATAGATCCACAGTCACAAATATCTCTTCTTAACGGCACATAACTCGTCAATATCCAACAATACTTGCACGTTCTTGGTTGACATCGGTCAGTCTATAATTGACTTATCTCAATCTCATATCTCTACTAGTATTAAACTTTTGGTGCACATCACCTACTAGATTAATACTTCTATCCTTCTTTAGTTCGTCTTATCTTTCACTCTTCTTCTTCCTTTGGGATAACTTTCTTTCTCAAGTCTCACTGTGCCATTCGACTGACGTTAAAAGTTGTTCCTAACACTCCACGATAGATGGTAAGCGTCTTGTAGTTCCGATGACTTTTAAGTAACTCCCAATTGTAGTCCCTTTACAGGGACCGTCTATGTTGATGACCTATGTTCTGTTATAAATGGGGTTACCTTGGACTCTTTAGTCCACCACACAATTCTCACAAGCACAGGTTCCTCAATCGGCGTTGTTTGTAATATTTCCTTCCAAATCTCTATTGACTATGTTACCGGGCTTTGATCCTTTCGATACTGGCGTTGTGATTCTTCTTAGAATTCTTATCTTGAAAGAAGACAAAACGTCTCCCGGCTTGTGAAGTCTATCTTTCGCTCTTACATTAAGTTGTAAGTCTCCGGTCCATGTTAATTATGATCTGTCAAAATTTCCGTAGCTAGTAGGTAAACAGTTGCTCACAATAATCCTTTTATACTTCTTTAGTTCGTTCTACCTTCCACCCTTCGGCTTCTTATAGCTAACTCCATTTCTCTAGTCCGATTGTGTCATTCATCTGGCATAAATAGTCGTTTCAAGTTTCCACGATAGCTTGCAACCGTCTTTGAAATTATTATGGCCAAAAATGATCATCCACTTGCAGACCTTTTGCATGGACCATCTGTGTTGGTGGCTTAGGTCCCGTGATAATTCGGGTTACCCTCGAGTCTAGCAAGGTCGTTCTCCCATACAAATTTCTTCACTAGTGTTGGTGGTAATATCGCCTTCATGAAACTCCGTTGACCCTGCTATAGGCTTCCATTCTTTGGATATTGGCGTCGCGGTTTCTTTCAAACTTCTTATATCTCTGAGGAGGTCAAAACCTCCCCACGCTGGTGGGGTCTGCCTTTTCGCTTTTACACTCAATTGTAGGTCTTCATTCCGTGCACCTTAGATTCTCATACCCGGATTGACACTCTGTCTCTTCTAGTTTCTTATGCCCATAATGGTCTATGGGGCATCCGTTCCGATTGTAATGTCCTTGATTCTACAATCTTGGTTGTACTCAATTCTACTTGGTACTTGCTTCAATATTGTTATCTCTAATCTGCACTCTTGTCGTCACTTTCATGGTTCTTCTAATTCATCTCTCAGCTTCATACAACCAAGTCCCTTGTATGACCTATTTCTTCTATCTGAGTTGACTCGGGAATTCTTCCTCATTTGATTGTACTTATGGTCAAAATTATCTCCACATCTTTACTTCTTCGCCTATTAGTTCTTTGGATGGTTAACAAGGGTTACTAGGACGCCCACCCGAGTATAATACTTGATCCAAGGTCCGAGTCCTTTGTCTCGTGTTGAAAACTCTTCAAGTCTGCTACCGATTTATCATGAGGCAATAATCGCTTCATGATATCATAACTAAAGGGTATAATATATCCTTTAGGATACTAACATACTACACTTATACATATATATAACATACATTAATACTCATCATAGTAAGTCTATATGCTAACTCATATCGATCTAAGTTGTAGAGATCCACGGAGAGCGATGGTGGTCCAACGTACTACTAACCCAACAACCCGACTATGCGCGCGTGTGAAAACATAAATCCGTTTTGAAAATTTTAGACCCCTTTCGGGTTCTAGTTATTTTATACATTTGGTCTTTCAGAAGATTTCAAGTGTCATTGTTGCCAACCCAGAGCTCTGATACCATATTGTAACACCCCAAATTCTGAGAACTCGGGGAGCTACTGGTTAGGACCTCACAATGGGTCCCGACCTTAGTTTGACAACAATTTAACTTGGATCTTACAACAAGGCACAAAAGTATTTAAAACATTTGAAAACTTTAAACAATATATACATGAAGAATATGTATCAGCCTTACAAAGCAAAGGTACTAAAATGACACATAAGAAGAACAGAAGACATCCCGTCCCCAACTAAATATGTACGTGGACCCGGCTGACCATTCCCTCCGGATCTCTCTACAACTGTCGTAACCTGTAAGACATCTACAAGCGGTATAAAACCGTTAGCTAACATTCTATGTAGAAGTATAAAGGTAAAAGCACAAACACACAACATACACAATCAACATGCAACACTCAATCCTTTTATTATCTTTAATTAGGAGATAGGTTATTACTAATGATACTTATTTTGTGACACGAGGGATTCCCAAACATCGCCCCTGTCCCCGTTTACCAACGCGGAATGGTACTAATGCATTTGACCGTCTACCGGACTGGGCTGGTCGCAGGGAACCTCCTAGACTCTCGCAAGAGCTAGGCAGATGATGTCACGACCCGTTATCATACACTTGGGTCAATTACGTAAATAATAAAGTCGGCCTAATCCGGTTTCGTTGTTTATCATAACTAACAAACACCACTCATACACATTACACTCATACAAGAAGCCAGCTAAGTAAGTCCGTGGACTTACCGAATTAAATCTCGTCTCTCTTAGCAACACTCAATCAGTAGCTGCAGGAACTCAGTTGCCTGTCAAAGGAGGCACGTGGGTCAACACTTTTCCTTGGATACTTAGAAGTCTAAAACTCCTAAGATGTACGATTCTATGTGCAGAAGTTATTACAGTGTTTATTTAAGGTAAATTGACTATTTTACCCTTGGTCTCGATACTTCCAAAAACCCGTAATATGTACTTAAATTCTTACTTGAGGCTAACTAATCATATTCTACTCCCTAGGATGATTTTAGGTAACAACTAGAAAAACTACCCATTTTCTATTTCCCGAAAAGTCACTAAAGTCCAACTATAGCGTCAAATATAAAATTCGAATAATCTTATAAAAATTTCGAAATAATTCCTTAGGTCCTCTATGATATCCCATCTACTCATAGGAGAAAGAATTTCTTAAAACTGTTAAAGCATCACTTCTACAAAAATTTCTAAAGTTGTTTCCAACACCTAACGAACAACACACTGTCTTAACTTTGAAAAATCATAACTCCTAAACTACTTGCTGGATTTATCCCAAATTTTGATATGTTCTAATAAAAAATCTTATCTATAATATATCCAAAATTCAGCTGCAAAGGATATCAAAATCCTATTTAAAACTATCTCACAAAACCGAATTTCAGCACAACCGAAAAACTGCTTACGACTCAATCTTTGAAAAATCATAAATCCCAAATCACTCGCTGGATTCCTCTCAAATTTTAATATGTTCTACAACAATATGTAAACTATATCATATCCAAAATTTAAGCCCAACAGAGATCAAGAGCTTATTCAAAACCATCTCACAAAACAGCATCACTTGCTGTTTTCCCTAACACTCCGCACATATATAAAAACGTCAACTTTGAAACATAATAACTCTCAAACCGTAACTCCGATTCTTCCCAAATTTTAGTATGATCTACTATATACTACTGACTACAACATATCCAAAATTCAGCAAGAAAGGAGGTGTTTAACATACCCTAATATGGACTCGAAAAAGCCTGCTCGTCACTTCATGCCCAGTCAACAACCCGGAATCCTTCTCGCTACTGCTGTGTTTCTGTACAAGGTTTCCAAGTATCCTTCAGCCCTAGAATATATCAAGGAAAATAAGGAGAGGGAGGACCATCCTTACTGAATCACCTACTCGATTGTAGAGGAGAGCGGCACTTGTGCAGAGGGGAGAAGATCTGGTCCCAAACATCCAGTAGTCCCGGTGGTTGTGTACCAAGGCAAGCAGATCAGGACTCCCGCCTGAGCTGTGGCTGCACAGAAGGCTCCAAGGTTGGGGAGAGGGAGTAGAAGCTCTAGCCTGCTCTTTGATTGCACTCAGATGGAGTCCTAAACGCAGCCCAGGAGGCTATTCGTTTGCTGTGAGATGTTGCCTAAACGGTTGCTGCGTGAGAATTGTTTGAGCGGCTGTTGTGTGAAGATACCGCTTCAGATGGCTGTTACGTATGCAGGAGGTAGAAGGGAAATGTGCAGGCTCAATTTAAGGAACCGTTACAGAACTCAGCAGCTATTACGTGTGACGGAATTGGAGAGGAAGGGCCGGCTGTTACTTCTCCCTGGCTGAACGTGTAGCTGTCCATTACAAACGCAAGGTACTGGGCTGGGGAGGAGCTGTGCGGGCTGCATGAAGGGCTGCTACTGGGCTCGTAAACAAGCTGGGTTGCTGTGCGAGGATGTGGGCTGGCTGGGCTCGAAGTGCCGCTGGGGTTGCTGTGGGCTGCGAAGACAGTTGGGCTGCTGTGGGCTGCGAAGACAGCTGGGCTGCTGTGGGCTGCGAAGAGAAGTTGTCCTGGCTTTGTCACAGCCTTGTCAAAAACGTGTCATGGCCTTGTCATGGTCTCGTCTCAGGCTTGTCATGATCTCGTCTCAGCCTTGTCAGATCTCGTCTAAAGTCATCGTTAAGAATTAATTATAAGAATTAGGGTTTGATATAGTTCTATCATTTTATGTGAATTAAATTCTACATAAAATGATAAATAATTATAAGAATTAGGATTTGATATAATTCTATCATTTTATGTGAATTAAATTCTACATAAAATGATAAATAATTATAGGAATTAGAGCTTGATATAATTTTATCATTTTATGTGAATTAGCTTCTACATAAAATGATAAAATTTGTGAAGAAAGAATTGCTAGATAAAATGGAAAACCGTCAACGGCTCAAAGTCCGATTTGATTCGGAATTAAACGGAAATAAAAATTCCGGATATTACACCTTACATATTCCAAACGTAGGTTTAATGTGACTACGTGTTGAAGAGTGAATGCGATTGAAACCTTCCTTATAATTTTTTGGTTTTTCTCTTCGATATTCATCCTGATGATATTTGACTTTTGAGCAGGGGACCATGTAACCTTGTTTATTAGGGTAACCCTTGTCCACTAGATAGTATTTTCCTATTAAAAACGATTGAGCTAAATTTTTCATGTGAAGCTACAATAAGGGAGTGTGAGATAAGTAACGGTTCCACTTATTATTTTGTTACTTGGTGGTGGATGTGGAAAATTTATACCTCTTGTATATAGAGCATGATAAAATGCCTTTGCATCATGTGCACTCCCTTCCCAACCAGCTGATATGAAAGTAAAATACATATCAAAGTCACAAACTGCCATGACATTGAAGGTTGTTCCGCCTTTACGTCCTCTATATGGCATTTGTTCTTCAACAGGGATAGTTGCATTTATGTGAGTCCTATTTATGCATCCGATCGCCCCCTGTGTACGAATTAATTTGTCTCATATTTAGCAAATGAAAATAGTTTAAGAGAATGAACCAATCAAAAATACCTTAAAGTATTTATATCTGCTATC
Organism: Fagopyrum homotropicum; assembly: GCA_033239125.1. Classification (NCBI taxonomy): domain Eukaryota; kingdom Viridiplantae; phylum Streptophyta; class Magnoliopsida; order Caryophyllales; family Polygonaceae; genus Fagopyrum; species Fagopyrum homotropicum. The sequence continues at coordinate 52,265,988 of BSWB01000003.1, read as the reverse complement.
CTTCAATATCTTATCTGGATGGTTGTAAACTGAGGGTCACGTGGTTTTAACAATTCACTTGCTAGTCCGGTGAAGTTGCTTCCGTGTCCTGTAATAGCTTCCAACACCTCATTGATTGTTTGGCTAACCGTGTCCCCTGATCTTTAAATTTTTCACCACTACCACGGTTTAAAACACCAACAACTAATGTGTACAATAAGATCTCAACCTTTTCAAGGACACACATATTTTTCGATGCTTGCAATCCATGTTTTTTTCTCAAATTCCTACATAATCTAAGTAGTACATGTTTTTTAACCCGAAGGGCATTCTTGCACCGCACATTGGAGGTTAAAGTAATTAACTGTTCCATCCACTTTGATCCCGTAAGATTAGAGGTATAGCAAGGAACCTTCTGTACATTTTTGTCGTATTGTGTGGATAACACTTTCAGACTCCGACCCATCCATAGTTGTGCAGCCAAGATATCCATTTCTGGCTTGCTCATTTTTTGAGGTGTCATCAATGTGAAAATAAAAGGGGCTCGGACAACCTACAGAGTAACCATTGCAAACTTTATTAAAAAAAGGTGATACTAAAACAATAGCAAAGTACAACACAAAGTTCATGAAAGTAAGTCACACCCAAGTTCATCAAACATATGCGAAGATTAAAAAAACACACTCATGTCCATATACATAAAAAAACACAACTTCAATATTTCTTCGGCATGGTGGAGAAACACCACTTCAATCATGACAATCATCCATCATCCGGTGGTAAGCCCATGAAAATGTTACGTGTGTCTTCTGCAATAAGCAAATCAACTACCACACACCACAACTCCTCTCCCTGCACTAGCAAACCATCATCCACCATCTGTGCAAGGACCTCTAAACTCTCATCAGATGTGAAATGCTTCTGCTTTAAACTTGAAGAGAAGCTACCAACTTTTCATTCCAGCAAGTTCAACATCCTCTCACTGATTCTGCCAATCAAGTCTATCCCTTGGCTGAGAGTTGTCGACCCCTTCGATGCCTTTCTCTTGAAACTTTTTTTACAGGGGAAACTCTAGTTCCATCGCTAGCCTTTGACTTGGTTGGTGGAAGATTGTTTTTCCTTGACGACTGACCTTGAGTTTGGGTTACATTCTTGTACACATCATGTAGTAAGTCCTCGTCTGAAACTTCAAGGTTGAGGTTGTATACAGAGTTTGTAAATCTGACCCATCCAACCCAACATCTCCCTCCATATCATCTTCATCATCCCCATCAAAATGAAAATCACGTGCAATATCTTCAGTCCCATCTACCGCCACATTGTCAGCCACCTTTTCACCCACATCTTTTGTCATACCGGGCACCACACAATGTCTTCCTGTGGCGACAGTGTTCGTGAAAAGCTGGTCGAACAAGTCATTCATGTCTTCTGGTATCCCTTTGTTACGAAATACATTGTGAACTTTATCTTCCTGTAACAAATAACAACAATTACACAACCACATCATCACAAACAAAGTTAGAAAAAATAGCATATGAAGCAAAGAGAGAAATAGATATTCGACCTCTAATTTTTTTCTCCCACCACGCATGACCTGCATCCGGCATTCAACTGAATCTCACCCTAGTCCCGTTTCAGTAGTCCTTATTTTGTACCAAAGATTCCAAACTTTTTTCATGTAATTCAGTTTTTTTCAAACAGATCACATCCGCTGATATTCCGGTCTTTTCTTCCAACTGTTGTATAATAACAGGCCAAGCAAAAGGTTGATCCTGGCCATGTTTTAGTTGGTACGCACGACAAATGGTAAGAAACTACATTGTTGATTCGTGAGTCCAACTAAAACGTTTGTCTTTCCGAGACGAAGCCTTCTTGGGAGGCATGACTAAATTTTAAATCAAAATTTTCAATTCACAATCATTGTAACAGTATGTAAGTAACACATTAAAGCTCAACATATACACTTCAATTCAAGGTTACAAGATTTCATCTTCACAAATGAGTCTTCACAAATGAGTCTTACCCTTGAAACATATGGTAAGAAACCTTCAATTCAAGCCTAGCAGAAATGTAAACATATACACTTCAAATCAAGGTTTCAATCTCAATCAAGCTTAGAAACACTAACATAAAAACACCATCACAAATTACACTGTCATATAGCTCAATTTACATCTCCTAAGTTAATTGTGAACACAAACACTTCAATTTAAGGTTTAAATCTCCTAAGACGAAGAAGATTCGGGTTAACAATGGACTACATTAGCTCAATTCAAGCAAAACAAAAATCAATCAACAAGCAAACACAACATTCAATATCCTAAGACGACGATGAAACTTCAATTCAAGGTTTCAATCTCCTAAGACGAAGAAGATTCGAATTTACAGTGCCCTACATTAGCTCAACTTAAACAAAAAAAATCTCAATCAAGCAAACACATCATACAACCTCAAGCAAGGTCTTAAACAACAATTCATATACTCAATCAAGCAAACACGGAAGTATGGCCGACGACTTTGGCGATTCATTAGCTCAATTTCAAACCCGTAACGAATTGTCATTCTAGAAAGATTTAGGGTTTACAGTAGGATTTGGCGATTCATTATCCGGGCAATGGGTTGATCCGTCAGTGGAAGTGGAGGAAGTACATCCGACGGCGACGTGGATGAATCACTTCGGTAGCGTCTGGCTTTGGCAATGGGGATCCTGGTTTTTCTCTCTTCGCTTAGGGTTGAAGACGGATGTATTCGGCTGTTGCGTTATTGCGGTTAGTTCACCAACCAAAATAGCCCCATTAACTCAACGTTTGTCAAATAATATAAAATATAAATAAAAATTGGTAAGGTTATTTACTAAGGGTATTTTGGTCATTTACTACCCATTCAACCCATTCATTCCTATCCTAAACGAACACAGAAACAAATTTATTCGATTCAGTTCCATTTAGTTTCAGTAACATTTTTCAGTTTCAGTTCCATTAAGTTTTAGTTTTAGTTTCATTCACTGTATACCGAACAAGCCCCTAGTACTTATAAGAGTAGCTATTGTATGAAACTTAAGTGTTGGGTTACTAGTCTTGTTTATTACATTTCGTGCTCTAAAAAATTGTCTTGGTTATTCGATTTAGAATGAATATTGTGTTCACCAAAGATTTTTGATTGATTTGTTATTGATATGGGACATTTAAATTTAATGAATTTTAAGGTAATTGAACTCAACTTGTACGTCCGGGTTATATGCTACTATTGCATGCAATACGAACAAGCATTCATCACGGACAGTTGAAGTCCGGATTTTAAACTCCTATTCTGTAAATATTCACCATACGATTCATTGTGAACCGGGTTAAAACGTGAATTTCCGTGCAATACGAACAAGCATTCATCACGGTTTTAACTTCTCATTATCATTTTCCTAGTTGGTTGAAAAAACGATATCTTTGAAACATAATAGCGAAAAGATTAGGAAGCGCCTACCGAGCGTTTTTTTGCGAAGGAATGACGGAAGTGAATCCACCGGATGCCGGTGGGAGCACTACCACGGTGGTGGAGGGTGTTGCTGCTACTGAAGATACTGTCATAATTGAATCTCCTCCTCAACAAGGAGAGAACGAAAACAAAGGTAATGAAACACAAATTGTTGAGGGTGGTGAAAATCATTCAGCAGCCACAAGTGTCATTAACACCCCACCTAACCTTGATAATGTGACTCATCAGACTGTTGGACCTACTTTTACTATGGAGAATAATACAACCTTTACAATTGGATCCTTTGATCCTCAAAGTGCACGGGAGGAGGATCCTAAGGTTGCACCTCCTGAAGGCACTGTTCAACCAGTAGTGAAGGCCCCTACTAGATCTTGGAGTGACGTTCTAGGAGGAGTAAAGACCAATTCTTTCAATAAAGATAAGATTACCAAGGAATCTCTCAATGGGAAAATCACAATGAGTTATCCTTTTGGCATTGAGGGAGATCTTGTCTTGGAAATTGATAAAAAAAAAGTTAACAAAGAACTGGAAGCAAGATGGCACAACTCCATAGTTTTCAAAGTTCTGGGGTATCCTGTTGCCTTCCCTGTCATGGAAAGAAAGGTCAAGGAGCTCTGGAAGTGTGGCGAAAATGTTCAGTTAATTGATCTTGATAATAGTTATTTCCTTGCAAGATTCAGAAGCGAGAATGAGCTTATGATGGTCCTTAATGGAGGACCATGGACAGTGTTTGGTCGATGCCTCATCATGAAATGATGGTCCCCAGATTTCGTTAAGTCCAACCCCATCAATTCGGCTCCAGTCTGGGTCCGAATCACGGGAGTACCAGTGTAGTGGTATCATGAAGCAATTATCTGGAACATGGCAAAGGGAGTAGGACTGCCTATCACAATTGATCCAAAGAGTCTACACTTCAACAGGGGGAGATTCATCAGATTTTGTGTTGAAATTGATTTAAACCGTCCACTTAAAAAGCAATCTTCATCAATAATAAAAGGTGCCCAATAGAGTATGAGGGACTTGATGTGATATGCTTTAAGTGTGGTAGATACGGGCATTATGCCTCGCATTGTGAGCATAAAGATGCAGAAACGAGCCAAACTACAAAGCCAATCCCACAGGTTGAGAGCACACAGCCAGAGAGAGAGTCGAACGAGATTGTGGAAGATAATAACACATCGGGCCACATTCCGGCCACTGCTGACATGGATTCCGGATACGGTCCTTGGATGTTGGTTGCACGAAGAAACAAATTTGAGAAAGGAAAGAATCATTAAGAGAGATCGGGTTCTGGGAATGGATATGTTAGGAATCATCCCCCGAATAATCAGGCCAAGAATATTCAACAGAAAGGAAAGATTGCTCATTCGGTGCACAAAAATAAAGGAGCTGAAGAAGGAAAGCAAACGGTTACCCAAAACACAACAGGCCACCGGCCCATGGCTACTGGAGCTTCATCAAGTGGAACAAAAGGCATCGAAGGCTCAAAAAATCTCTCGGGCCACAAGACTGAGGAAGCAGGAATCCTGCAACAAGAGCAACATCAACCAAACCCAAGCCCAGCAAGCACTCCGACAACACAAGTAGTCTTCTCTTCGCCTACAATTGCTAAACAAGATAGCAATGGCAGTGACGAGAGAAAGAAGTTACGTAATAAAATTCGTAATTTATCCCAGAGAGTACCGTGGAGAGCAAAGAAGATTGAGGATAACAACGCAAATCAAGTCTCGCTTAAAAGACAAAGGAGAGCTGATGAAGAACCGTCAAATGAGTTGCAAAAAGAAGACAAACCGGTCGAAATAAATAAAGAGGTCATTAATCAGTTGGGTAATCCTGTCAATATAGCGACACCCGGCGAGAACCCTAACACTATGATTGTTTCTAGTATGGATGATAGTGCAGTTCCAGAACCCATATTACGGGAGCAGGGCTACTCAATTAACCTGGAAACTGCCAGTAACAACACTCCAGCAGAAGTAATCAACATTGAAGATGATGACGTGATGGTAGAAAACTCAGAGGTGCATGAAGCCGGGAGCTTTGAGAAATCACGTATGTAATTTTATCTCTACTCTCTCCCCTCATCATGTGATCATGAATTGCCTCTTATGGAACGTTTTCGGAGCCTGTAAGAACGGGTTCCGACGAGCAGTTAAATACATGTGTAGACATCACAACATAGATATCTTTGTATATTTGAACCAAGGACTTCAGTGTAACACCCCGAATCCGCGGGACTCGGGATGTCACATTGGGCTAGGATCTCACAATGGATCCTGACCCTAGCCTGACAACAAGTTCACTGGACCTTACAACATGGCACTGACAGATATAAAACAAATACATAAAACAGTATAAACTGTACGACCCAAAGTAAACAACAACATAGCCGAGTATATAAAACTACATCCTCACATAGGAGGTACAAAAGATCATCCTCACGCAGGAGGGGAAACACAACAACCCCAAACCAACCACCTAATGTACGAGAGTCCTCGGTCTGTCACCCTGCCAGATCACCCAGTAGCGCCTAACCTGTAAACATCTACAACACGGTATGAAACCGTTAGCTAACCATACATATATGAGATAATGCATAAGCACAAGCACAATCATGAAAGATAAACACATCAGCATGCTATCACACATTTACCCATTTATTATCTTTATATAATAACCATTCACTCAAAAACCGTATATATATAGATAGATGAAAGTATGTGACACGAGGACCGATACATCCCCGCCTCTGAGTACAATGTCCAGCTGTACGAGTATCGATCACACAATCCGTGTACCCTATGGGAGTGGATTGCGCCCTTCCTGTAAACCAGTCTAGCCCGACATCAGAGAACCTCCCAGACTCCACGGCGGGATGAAAGGGAAAGGTTATCACAGCCACGCAGTGGGGCAGTCAATAGAACATAGGTCGATAAAAACGACAACTCATGATATCATAGCAAACATATAAAGCACACACCACTCATGCAAACACCCAATATAGGGATGGTAGCTAAGTATGTCCTACGGACTTACCTCAACTTCGTACAAAATCAACCACGATCACCTCTACACTGGAGGGACAACACGGCCTATAAAAAGGCATAAAGAGATATATCAACCTCTATTCATCAAAGGGGTCACACCTAGACCCAAAGGGATCCATAAGGATCATACTCAATCTATGAGCCTCACAACCAACTAAACCTCAATATCTCAACATAGCTCACAATTCCTCAAATCTCAAGGTAGTATCTAATCAACATTCCTCAATCTCAATTTTAATCCTAATTTAATTAATTAACCTTTAATTAATTAATTAGATTTCGCCAGAATAACGTTTTGCCCGCAGACAATTTCTAAACCCCCTGTCATCAGATTTCATCAAACAAGAACCCATAATCACCAGAATAATATAACGACCATAATGGAATTTCTAATTGTCCTATTTGACAAGCCTAAAGTCAATTTAGGCCAAATCGCAGTACGGAAAACGAATAAATTCATAACTTATTCGTTACTAACCCGATTGACGATCTGAAAGAAGATTCGGAATCACAACGACGCAGGCTACGCATGGACAACATCAAATTCATCGGAATCTGAGCGACGGAACCGTCCTGGTGGCATATATGCTCGACCAGGCCTCCATATACTCGGAAATGCAGAAACTCGGTACCGTTATGAAGAGAATGAAGAGAGGAATCCAGAAACTCAAACGGAATTGAAATCGGATTAGAAACGGAGAGTAGATCTGAGTTTGAAGGTTGAGAGAAATCAGAGCTTTTACGAGAAAACGTGAAAGGAAATGAATTAATAAAGGATTTTCCGCTATTTATAGTGAAGACGATAATTATCCTTTAGTAAAGTCGATAATTATCCATTAACCGATCAAAAGGCGGGTTGAACCTCTTTCTCCAAACTTCTCGAGTTTGGAACATTAAATCTGGAATATTGTAGGGATAATTATTTCACAAGTGCCTCGGAAAACGTGTATTCCTAAGCCGTCTTTTTAGCCGTTAAGAAACGAAATAGCGACTCTTTTGGCCGTTTTGCCTCTCCATGTTATTTCATATCTAGAACATATCCGATGTCCTGATCATTTCTCTCAACTGCATTTTTATTAATTGGAGCTCCCAAATGCTCCAAATAACACCGGAGGGTAAAAATAATTACCCGGGGGAAAAAGTAAAAAATTTCCCCAAACGTCCAAAATTACGCCAGGAACATAACGGTGGGACTCTTACTCATCACTTGCGAAATCTTCGCAAGTTATATGTCAATTACTATCAACGATTAAGTTAATCAACATTAATTAGAATTCGGAAATCCTAGCTATTACATTCAGGGTTTAGAGCTCAATCCTTCTGTGACAAACTCAACTTCTCTGGCTGTTTTCGTGTAGAGGCAGTAGGCTTCGAGGGAGGTCTATGGCTTTTTTGGAAGAAGGACAGGGTGAACATCATAGTTATTGGTACTCACAGATGCTTCATTCATGCTGAAATCTCCGATAATACAAGCTCTTATAACATTATTGTTGTGTATGCTTCCCCGGATTATGCTAGACGCAAAGAGTTCTGCGAAGCCCTAGACAACGAGCTCGCCCTTATTTCCGCGCCTCTCTTCATCGGAGGTGACTTTAATTGTATACGTTTTCTCCATGAAAGCAAGGGGGCTCCGGAAAGCTTCATAGAGATTCTAACGTGTTCAATGATGTTATCGTGAAACATGGCCTTGTTGACTTAGGCTATACGGGAGCAGACTTCACTTGGGATGATGGCAAGACGACTAGAAGAAATATCCTTAAAAGAGTTGACAGAGTCCTTATGAATCAAGAGGGTTGTTTGAAATGGTCCAATGCTCAAGTCCTCCACTTAGCCCGGTTCTCGTCGGACCATTCACCCCTCCTTCTTACCCTAAATCCGTTGATTACTAGTAGAAGAGAAAGAAGACCGTTCTGCTTCGAGGTAGCATGGATGACTCATGCTGATTTTCAGCCCATGGTGGAAATGTGTTGGTTCAACAACTCAGAGGTAAGTAAAGCTCTCCCTATTCTCAAAAGTTCTCTTATTAATTGGAATAGGTTTGTGTTTGGTAATGTGTTTCCTAGGAAACAAGAAGCCCTTGATAAGCTTGCCAAAATCCAAGCCAAGATTTCCAACAGAAGCTCCATCAGATTAGTCCAAGAGGAGCAAAGTCTCAAGGAGGAGGTGGAAGGTATCCTAGAGCAAGAAGAGTTTATATGGTTCCAAAAATCACGGGAGTTGTGGTTGGAGCATGGAGACCGTAACACTTCCTTTTTCCACACCTCTAATATTATAAGACGGAACCGGAATAGAGTGGTGGGACTAAAGATGGATGTGGATGAATGGGTAGAAGACCAAGCTAGATTGGAAGAACATGCCTTGGGATTTTTCAAGTCACTCTATAGCTTAGCCGATGCACACCCGCTCTATCCAAGTCTTCTTGAAACTTTAGATTTTCCCACTGTAGACGAGTCTGATTGGGCTATGATACAAAGACCAGTGGAGATGGATGAAGTCTGGAGAGCCACTAAGAGTGTGGGAGCCTGTAAAGCTCCTGGGGTTGACGGCTTCCAGCCTATTTTCTATCAAAGATGCTGGAATATTGTTGGAAGATCTATCCAAGAAGAGGTAATCCGATTCTTTGCTACTCAACAGCTTTATCAGGGAAGCAATGATACCCTTATCTCTCTTATTGCCAAGGTAGGAAAACTGGAGATGATAATTCAGTTCCGACCTATTGCTCTCTGCAATATGAGTTACAAGATTATCTCTAAGGTTATGGTGCAACGCCTTCAGGGAATTGTGGGGAAGCTTGTGGGACCCACACAAAGCAGTTTTATTCCGGGCCGTCTTAATCAAGACAACATCGTTCTCATGCAAGAAGTTGTACATTCAATGAGGAAAAAGAAGATGGGCAAACAATGGATGTTACTCAAGCTAGATCTCGAAAAAACTTATGACAGAGTTAGATGGGACTTCATTGATAATACCATTCGAGACGCGGTATTTCCACCGGAATGGGGAAAGATGATTCAGGACTGTATAAGTTATGTTAGAATGCAGGTTCTTTGGAATGGTGAGCTAACAAATCAATTCTCTCCGGAGCGAGGGATTAGACAAGGGGATCCTCTCTCCCCTTATTTGTTCGTACTTTGTATTGAGAAATTAAGCCACCTCCTTCTAGAGTCAGTTGAGAAAGGAGATTGGAAACCCATCAGCCTCTCTAGAGGAGGTCCACGCCTCTCACATTTGTTCTTTGTAGATGATATCACCCTATTTGTGGAAGCCTCTACTTCGCAGCTAAGAGTCATCATGCATTGTATTGATGTTTTCTGTAGATCCTCCGGTCTCAAGGTTAGTATTCAAAAGTCTAAGATTTTTCTGACACCTAATGTATCGAGGGAGTTATGTGAAAGCATAGGTAATCTGAGTGGAGTGGAAGTTACAAAAAATCTAGGCAACTATCTTGGAGTACCCTTTCTCTGGAAACGGGTCACGAAGGATACGTTCTCGGTGCTTTTGGATAAAATCAATACCAAACTCAATGGATGGAAAAGTAAGAGCCTCAGCTTTGCAGGACGGATTACGCTTACTAAAGCAGTGCTCACCTCTTTGCCATATACACCATGTCAGTAATGAAGCTCCCCATTAGCACTTGTAACAACATTGATAAGCTCTGCCGGAACTTCATTTGGGGTCACACGGATGGTCAACGCAAGATGCACACGGTCAACTGGAAGATCCTATGTTTACCTAAAAAAAAGGAGGTCTTGGCATAAGAAAGAGGTACAAAACCAACCTTTCGTCACTAGGAAAATTGGGATGGAGATTTTTGAAAGATACGTACAGTTTATGGGGCCGAGTTTTACGTAGCAAATATGTCAGAAATGGTAGGCATATCGTTACTAGGGGCTCACACATCTTGAATGGTATTAATGTGGGGTTGTAGTAGGTTGTTCTTAAGGGCACTAGATGGATCATGGGTGATGGCAACACTATACTTTTCTGGACTGATAGATGGCTCATCACTGAACCACTTTGTAGCTTTATAGATCAGACCCTTATTAGTGGCGAAGAGTCGAACATTGTAAGAAGCTACTAGTGCAGTAACGCAGGTTGGGAATGGCAAGCCCTAGGAGGGAAACTCCCTATGGAGCTTATCCTCATATTAGCAGCTTCAAAACCGTTCCACGATGAGCACAACATGCAGCTCCAGGTTCACGATGATATTGCCAAAGATGAACTTAGTTGGAGTGCCTCTCAAGATGGAAATTACTCTATGTCATCAGCCTACAAATTCATCTCCAACTCTGACAGTGTGCAGTTGAGTGAGGGTGATGTTTATAAAATCGTTTGGAAGCTTCGTATTCAAGAAAGAACTAAATGTTTCATCTGGAAATTGATTAGTGGAGGGTCCTATGTAATGAAGAGCGGAAGCATCGACACATCAGCCCTGTGGACACCTGCTCATGCTGCAAAGCCGGCCCAGAGTCCCTTATCCATTTGTTTAGAGAATGCCCCAGAGTCCCTTATAAGTTATCTCGACGGTCATTTTATTTATGGAAGCTCTTAAATAGTTCCAAATAACAACAATAGTGCACAAAATATTTATAATTAGACTGGGGGAGGGGAAAGTTGTTGATGTGATTCTAGTGCAATAGGGCGATTGACAGAAACAAAGAGGAATTCATCACCAAATTGCTTAATCTCAGCGGCAAACAAGTGTCTAAAATGGAAGAATTATTCCTTGTTAAAATTTTGATATTTCCATGACAAATGCGTGTAATTGTATCCAATCTTTAAACGATGTATTTGGTTGTGATGTGTTGTCGACTTATTAAATTGTTTTCAGCAAAATAAAGAATCCTTATCGTCATGCAGTATGTCACTTGACCTTCATTAACTCCAACAATTAAAACCTCATGCATATGTAGTAGTATTAGTGTAAGTTAAAAGTCAATTGATGCTACACATGCCCGTACACTAACCGACCCTCAATCTTAACAAGGTTTATGGTTGACTTAGTTAGTTACACAATGAGGAACCAGGGGCATACGTACCGGCCCGGTCGGAACTAAATACTTGTTTTTTATTCATAATTATCATTTGACCTCCATAACATATCATCTATATAAAATTTGGCCGACTAATCTCCCAACCCAACCCAACCCAAATTGCAAATGGAGGATTTGCATCTCTACACTGTCATCTTCATAATCGCTTCCCTCGCCACCAAACACTTCATTTCCAAATTTCGGAATCTCCCGCCCAGTCCTTTCCCCGCCATCCCTCTCCTCGGTCACCTCTACCTTATCCGTGAGCCAATCCACCGGAGTCTCCTCCAGATCTCCGCCCGCCACGGCCCCATCCTCCTCCTCCGTCTCGGCTGCCGCAGAGTACTCCTAGTATCCTCCCCTGCCGGAGCCCAGGAATGCCTCCACACAAACGACGTCGTCTTCTCCAACCGTCCTCGCTTTATCTCCGGTGATATTTTCGGTTACAACTCCACGGCTCTTTCCTGGGCTCCCTACGGCGACCACTGGAGCAAACTCCGCCGGATCTCCAACACTGAGATCCTCTCTGCTCATCGCCTCCAGATGCTCGCCGGCATCCGCTCCGAGGAGGTTAGATTATTTCTCAGGCGGATCTATCCCACCCAAGGATCTGATTACCGGACAGTGGATTTGAAATCGTCGCTTTTGGAGATGACAGCGAACGTGATGACGAGGATGTTAGCAGGGAAGAGGTATTACGGAGAGGGGGAGGACCTATCCGAAGAAGGAAAGAGGTTTATGTGTATGATGAGAGAAATTTCCGGCCCTGGGGGGCTGACGTCCATCGGAGACTTCTTCCCCGTTTTGAGGAAGCTCGGGATAAAAGGATCGGAGAAGAGGATTGAGGCTCTGTTTCACAAGTTTGATGGGTTTATACATGATATTGTGGATTATTACAGGAGCAAATTGGTTGTAAGCGAAGGAGAATCCAAGAACAGAACCATGATTGAGGTTTTGCTCTCTTTGCATATGTCAGATCCTGGATTTTACACAGAAGAGATCATCAAAGGACTTATTCTTGTAAGTTACAGTTATTTGGTATGATCACCATCAAATTCCTACAAAAACTGATTCATCTATACAATTTGTTATTATTGTTAGGTGATGCTACTCGGAGGAACAGAGACCACTAGCGGCACATTAGAGTGGGCCCTCTCGTTTCTCCTGAACAATCCAGAAGCAATGAAGAAGGCGAAAGCCGAGATCGATGGACACGTAGGACGTAGCCGCCTGATCGAAGAATCCGATCTGAGCGGGCTTCCTTATCTCCACTGCATTATACTCGAAACGCTGCGTATCCGGCCGACGGCGCCAATACTGGTGCGCGAATCTTCGGAGGAATGCAGCGTTGGAGGGTATCGGGTTCCAGGTGGCACCATCCTGATGGTGAACATGTGGGCCCTGAGCCATGACTCAAACCTCTGGGAGGAGCCGGAGAAGTTCAACCCGGAGAGGTTTGAGGGGATTCAGGGGAACCGGGTGGGGTTCAAATTGATGCCGTTTGGGTCGGGCAGGAGGGTTTGTCCGGGAGATGGGCTTTCGATGCGGATGGTGGGTTTGGTGCTGGCCTCCATTATACAGTGTTTCGAGTGGAAGAGGGTTGGAGAAGAGTTGGTTGATTTGCAAGAAAATATAGGATTTACTTCCCCTAAAATCATGCCCTTGGTGGCCAAGTGTTGCCCAAGGAAGGATATCTTCCACCTCATTTCTTAGTTTTCTTCATATTTCCTTTTATTTTTTAAATTAAAAAAAAAGTGTTACTCAGTAAAAAAAAACTTGTGATTTCATTGGAGTGTCTTCACCCCACAAGTTGGACAAATATAAATGTTCAACTTGGATAAAATATAGAGAGATGTTGGTAGATGGCATAATCTTCGTTAGGAGGTCAAGGACTTGCTCCGTGGTTAGTGTTCGCTCTAAAAGTGTGTGCAAGCTTTAAATTTATATCCCAAGAAATATGCTTAAAACAAGGATGCGAACCCGCAGTGTACGGATCAATTATAGTAAACAGCAAGAATTTCGGGTGTCAATCTCATGGACTTATAATCTAAAAGTGTGTGCAAGCTTTAAATTTATATCCCAAGAAATTTATGTTGTCAATGCAACTAATAACCACAAAATCAATTAAAGCAATCAAAAGATGATAATAAGGTCAAATAAGGGAAAATGCGGATTCTAGGGATTAAAGCATCTAGTTGTGGTTCCAACTCAAGATCTCTACAGATAACGCGGACAAAGCTGAGATTTTGCAAAGGGAAGGTGTTTCTAAAGTGGGAATAGATTACCGGGTAAGTCTCACTACTCACTATCCCAAACCAAAGTTTCTACTACCGGGTAAGTCTCAAGGTACTAAGGAAAGGAACTATAATCTCAAACCAACACACCACCTAAGGGAATAGAATCAATATTTACCGGGTAAGTCTCAGACTAACTCACAAAGATGGGATGAAGGCACACTCAAACCCCAATAAAGGATAAACCTTTATTACCTACACTTATGATCATGGGTAAGCAAACTAAGGAATCACCGGGTAAGTCTCATCCTAGGCTTGCATTGAACCAGGAAAGGTGTAATAAGAATAGGATTTGGCAAACTAGAACACTTAACTCTCAGTTTCGGATCAGAAAAGGTCACCTCGTTCAGTCAAGTTCCACCCCGGCCGAGATGTTCATCGACTGAGCGAGATGTTCCAGGGTTAAGGTTAAAGACTCGAGCTTTCAGGGTCCTACTGGGATTTGATCATTCCATCATCGTCTTTCCCACAACTTTCAGCCAATCACCCTAGAATCGCACAAGGAATTTAGCCGCTCATCATCATGATAACAATAATCAAATGAAAGGTGAAGGGATGAATATTTGAACACAAAAACCTTAAGAACAAGGCTTCAATAACTGAATCAAATAATTCACAAATTAGCGTTCCTTAAATCACAAATCAAACAAGACAATAAACCAAAGGGAATCTAAGAAAATCTTACAAACTCCTTCAAAAGCTATCTCAAAACTATGAAACTTCCTTCCTTCAATCTTGAAAGCTTCTTTCATCCTCCAGAAAATCTTCTAACTATTGTGTGGAAAATATTGCTGATCAAAAGATGGCTGAATTGTTGAAAATCCAACCCTTTATATAGGACAATTATCTTTCAAAGATAATAATATCTTAAAAAGATAATTTCCTATAATATATATTATATCTCTAAAATAGATCTCCCAAATATAAGATCTTCCTTCTAGAAATCCAGCCCAAAAAATATAAGATATCTTCTTTCCAAAAATAAAAGATCTCAACCAAATGATATGATCTCGCCGGCGCCAGGGTGTTCGCCTCGGTCGGGACGCTCCTCAAGATCATCTCGGTCGAGGTGATACTGTAGCTGACCGAGGTGAAGCTCAACTGAATGTGAAATCTCTCAAATCTGGTCCAAAGTAAATCTTCTTCATTAATTCCATGCTTCCTGAGTTCTTCTTTGAGCTCCAAAATACAGCTCCTATGACTCCTTAGCTCCTTAGCTCCATTTTAGTCCAAAACGTGCCATTTTACCTACGATTACAACGAAACTTGGTGTAGACCTCGATTCCCGTAAAGGTAGATGAAACAATAATATAATCACATAATATACATCCATACATGCAATTTATTGAAGATAAAAAGTCCAAACAAGTCCCAAAATATAGACTATAATACATGCTATCAGTTAGAAGGTGAACTAAATGAAGATAGCCTCAAGCACCTTTCCTCGAGTAAGATGACATTCATTGCACTTTGTTCCTCTTAGAAAACAAGATTTATTGACAATATGTGTAGATGAGATGTTGTCGTTGTACAAGGTGATAGGTTGGAGATGTCAGAATCCTATTTCTTCTGATACTCGTACTACCCAAGTGACTTTTGCATAAGCAAGGGCCACTGACATGTATTCAGTATCAACCTAGTTTCAAGAAATGGTAGATTGTTTCTTAGACTTCCATGTAATAAGAGAGGCACCGAAGAAAATTACAAAACTAGTCAGCGTCGAGAGATATGAGGAGTTAGAGTATAAGTCTAGTTAATTGGACCTTATATTGAACTTATTTTTTATTTGTTAGTTTATTATTTTTCCTTTTTATATTTGTCTATATTAAAAATACTTGATCAATAAAATAGCAAACTTTCGGTTCACAAATCTAATACCGGAACACTTTCCTTTATCCTATACTTCCGACCAAACTAAAATTCCGTGAAAAGTAAATTGAATAACAATAGTCATCAAGTCAAAGCGAATTTTACAGGACTCGTAGTTAAATCCCCATTTTAAATCACATAGGGTCAAGGAATAAAAATATACCATCCTCGGAGGAAAGATCAAAACCGTCAAGACCATAGGAAGATCTATCCATTATTTTCTCTATATTGTACCCACAAAAAGTTCATTAACCACCCAGATGAAAATTTGTGTCACAATTGACTAAAACTAAGATGATTTTATGATCCAATATGTTGTTAACAACAAGTTGGATAACAATAATCATCAAGTGAAAGCCGATTTTACGAGAATTGTAGTAAAATCCCTATTTAGAAACCATAAGGTCAAAGAATGAAAATATGTGCACACCAAGTTTATATTATCTTTTTACTATCAGTCTTTTAGTTCATCTCGGGAAGATAATAACATAGTGACGTTGTGTTACGGTCAGATCTGACTTGGAGACGGTGTAACCTGTTTTCACGAACAAGGCCTCATTATGAAAAAAATGGTATTAGTATCAATATATTAAGGATTTTACTATTCGCACCCCTTAATAGTAGCTATCGATGAATAGTACCAGCTTTTTGATTTTTTGTCTTTTATCCCTACTTTTTGCCAAATTACAGATGTCAACCCCAACTTTATATATTGCACAATACCAACCAAACAAACACACTTGATTAAATTTATGGACTTTATGTGGTACTTGCTACCATAATCTACTAACTATATTATGAATAATAAATTTTATATGATCACATGCCCACCATGCTCTGTATTTAAGAAATTTTAATGAGAGAGTTTTGACCGATACTTGGACGTAGTATCACTGTACCACCGGCGTTCTTGTAGCTTCCGGCTTTCTAGGGGTGGCTAATCCTAAACCAAGACTACCTTAGCCCAAGCACAACACATATCTATTTCTTTCCTACCTCAGACCGTAGTCTCTAACTCAAATCTCTCTTTTATGAGGATGAAGGGAATGTAATCAAGAAAATAGATTATTCAAAACATAGCTTTCAATTAAGTAGCTTTCCCTTACTTAAAAACAAACTTTTATTGAATTTGAAAGAGGATTACAAGCACTCAAACACACTGAAAAGACTCAACTCACTTCAAACACTTCAAACTAGAAAGATCCATCGAAGTGTTTTGATCTTAGAGAGAGGATGATCCACTACTCTGTAAGCTCAAAATCGATTCTCTTTCTCTTTCTAGTTTTTGGTGTTTCTCACTCTTAGACTCTATGGCTTTCGATACCTTACAATGACTCACAAGGGTTCCATTTATAGAGTTGGAGAGACATTGGATGCCCTTGCTCTATTACCATTTTACCCTCGATATTATTACGGACTCTGACACTCTTCACATGGCCAACAAAGCCAACGTTCAATAATTCAAAAAGCTAAAGAAAAAGTTAAAAGAAAGTGACAGACTCTGACACCGCACTCACGAGATTCCTTCAGGCTAGTGATGATGATGTTTTTGACTAATCCATGCAATGATTGATGTTGGACATCCCCTCTTCTCCAATATTATCTTCATAATCTTCATCAACATCCTCATTAAGGGCTTCATAAATGTTTTTTGCATATTCATCATCCCAACTTAAGAGGGTGTCATTGAAAAAATCTTGGCACTTCGAAGACATGAATTTTCCCAGTTCTAAGTCTCTTATGTAGTCGGAAATTGAATCTGAGAACTCGATAGCTTTTGAGAAATATGGTTTTAAGATTTCAGGGATTACGACCGTAGTGAATACAACCTTGAAGATAATACTGTTCTTGTCCTTCTGATATTGCTTAATATATTCATAAATGTAGAAAAAATCCATTTGCTCTGGCCTGGATATGATTCTGGATGCTGGGCTGTTTTACTGTAATTGGATCTTGGGAGAACTGATCTGTTATTGTTCGAAATATGATTAAATAATGTGGCGCTCTAGATCTTCCTACTTCAACCTCCATATTTGCTGGATGAATATAGTACAATAGGTTCTCAACTCCTTCCCACTTCTTGACCTTGTTAAATACATAATTTTGAAACTTCGTGAAATGCTTCCTGATCGGACTCCATAATGTTGGACGACCTCCGAATAGCCCTTGACACAATCCATAATCCCATGCATATAAAAGGTCACATTCTTCAAATGGGTTTGCTGGTAAACTCACTGCCTTCAATCCAGATTTGTTGAATCGGTTCACCAAGGGACTCCATTCATGATAGATATCATAATATGAACACTTTATTCCACTCATCACATATGAATACCAATTAGGAAACTCTTTGTACTTCCAGTAGCCTTTCATCTTCTCTTCGACATCAAAAGGAAGGCAAAACATAAACTGAACTAGCTCCAACTCCAGAATTCTTCGAGTCATTATGTCGCAGGATAGGATTAAACCATTTCTTGATCTTTTTTTCTGAAAATTTTTGCAAAAGATTAACATAGTAGTAACTTAGAGGTGTTACCCATCTTAGATGATATTCGGTTTCTTCTTTATATTTTTGTTTGTCTGCCTCCTCTACTTGCATGTAGAGGGCAGACTGCACCATCTCGTCTAACTCTTCTTTCTCTTCCGTCATCATTGAGGAGTGATATAGTTTTCCTATTGATTTTTTCAGTTTTGGTCTACTGGAAGATGCCATCGATAGCTTGGGAATGCTCGTACGCAAGCTCTCGAGTTAGGCTATCTGCTAGAGAGTTTTTTTATCCCTGCACATGTTCAATATCAAAAGAATATTGATTTAGAGTGATTTGCCAACGCAGGAGCCTCCCTTGCGCTTTCATGTTACTCAAATTATTTCGAACAAAGCCTAATATTCCTTTGCAATCAGGTCTAATAGTGAAATGTTTTGGAGCAAGAAAAATTATAAATTTATCTATCCCTTTTAGGATAGCAAGTATTTCTTTCTCCATAGTAGTGTAATTGCATTCGGCTTTATTGAAACTTCCACTACTATACCTGCAAAGCTTATTATCTTTTTTAATTTTTAAAATAGCTCCCCAATGGTAGTTACTTGCATCTGTTTCAAGTACTAGATCATCATCCACATTTGGTAAAGTTAAGACTAGTAACTTTATGCAACGTTTCTTAAGATCTTGAACTATCTGAGTATCCAGATTGTTCCAAGTCCAAGTTTGTTCCTTCTTCAGCTTAACTTGTAAAGGCTTTCTAAGCTTAGCTAAATCCTTAATAAAATCTAATGCATATGTGAGACATCCTAGAAACCTTTCTAGTTGCTTTCTATCCTCTATTTTATTTGGAAAATTTTCTATTTTTTCTAAGACATGCTTTTGCAATACAATTTCTCCAGCTTTTATTTTTAATCCAAGAAACTATATTTCTTGTTCTGCATAGATGCATTTCTTCTGTCCTAAGATGATGCCATGATTTATGCATTTTTGTGTTACAACTTTAAGATCATGCATATGTTGTTCTAGGGTTTTTGAGAAGATTAAGATATCATCAATGTAAACTAGACAACAATGTTTCAAGTTTTCAAATATCTTATCCATTCTTCTTTGAAATATCTGAGGTGCATTTATTAATCCAAATGGCATAACTAACCATTCGTAATGTCCTTGTGGTACACTAAAAGTTGTTAACGGAATACTATCTTTATCCATCTTAACTTGCCAATATCCACTTTTGCAGTCCATTTTAGAGAACCAAGTGGCTCCTTGGATTCTCACTAGTACAAATACCCCCCTAGACCCCGGTTATTTTGTACATGGGAACCCGGTTAAGGAAGCGTGGTTAACGGGAGCGAGGTCCGACAATTCGCACCCCGGTAAATGTCACCGAGTTAATATTTTCGGACCCCGGTTTTTTAATAACCGGGGTAAAAGTCAGACCCCGGTTTTTTAAAATAATCGGGGTAAAAGTCGGACCCCGGTTATTTTAAAATAACCGGGGTAAAAGTCTGACCCCGGTTATTTTAAAATAACCGGGGTAAAAGTCTGACCCCGGTTATTTTAAAATAACCGGGGTAAAAGTCGGAAAAAATTGATAATTTGTGGACCTCTGTTTTAGTATAATAACCGGGTTATTTTTTTACCAATTTTTTAAATTTTATTTCCCCAGTTTCTGCATAAAACCGTGGTAATTTTTAAACGTAATTTTTTATATTTAATATGAAAATAGCTATTTTGGCACCTGCTTAAATTACACGAATTGTACTTAACCGAAATTATGTATCAGTAAAGAAATAATATTAAGCTAAAATACTTGAGCAAACTTATCATTTAATTAATATTCCAATCATATAATCCGAAAGTAACATAAAATAACAAACCAAGTTTCTACCGTTCTTCGTTATGAAAGTAGATTATATATCTTAACAAAAGATAACAAACACTTTTTACCGATGGTATCTACATGGAAAACTAAGCTAGGCAAGTCAATCAATGACGTGCACAAGACCTTTAATTTAGAGATGTTCTTCATCATCTTAGCCTTCTGATCCGTGGCCATACGGATCCCCACCTGAACCGAACACTTCCAGCTGCAAAAACCAATTTACACAAATCAACAATTTCAAAGCAAAATCATCGCCTCTTTAACAGTTCATCTGTTTCAAAACAAAATCACAACCCTTAGTAATGGGTAAAGAGGGTGCGTATGCAAAACTAGATTCAATTAAATGTTATTTTCCAAGTTGAGATTGAGCAACATCTTAAACTTACCACAAAGTATTGTGAGCACACGGCACATTCATGAGGCTTGTCTTTCTCCAGCCAAAACCAAACAACATCATGCTCATCCTCTGGAAATGAAAGGATCACAAACATTTACTATATTTCCCAAAGGACGTGTGAATTCAATCCAAGAGTATTCAAAGAGGTGAAAAAACAAAGGCAATAAACTTCGACACACATAATTTCACAATTAGTATCAATCTGCAATCAGAAGGCTTTACAATTCTTGAGGATTCCGTCGCATATCTTTCTGATCTCAGTCTCAATCTTGCTTCTACAATTCTTGAGTATTGCGACATGGTCCTCATTTCCTCTTTCCTCTTCCTTCTGCTCAATAGAAGAGATGTTAATGATTTAGGTTGGTAAATATATCCAAAGTAATCCTCATAATGCATCTCTCACAAAATGTTGTGAGAAATTAAACATTACAAAACAATGAAACTAGAGTTTTTAAGGAACCTCAAACAATAACAATATTATTCTTATATGCATTATAACAATGCTGTTTCGTCCAATAGTTCCTAGACATATCATGTTTCTTGTGTTTAAAGTGAAACTTGATAGTTTAGCACAACAATAAGCATTTTGAATTTGTTCAGAAGTTGGCATTAGCTCTTCTGTTTGAACTTTAACCTTTGACAACATAATTTCACAATTAGTATCAATCTGCAATCAGAAGGCTTTACTTTAACTTCCACAATATCATAGACTATTATGTAGATTCAGTTTACAAAAAACAATGAAGCACTCAGATCAAACTAGACATATCATGTTCCAATCTCACCCTCCTAAAAGCAGCCACTAAGAGATCACAATTACCAGTTTATCACAGCTAGCTACTCTTCTGTTATCAAACAAAACTGAAGAGAGTTTTGTCACACATTTTTATTTCATAATAAACTATAACCAACAAACATATAATCAGCAAGGTTACTAATGTCAGTTAAGGCTTTGAGGTGTTCCTTGACAAGTTTTGCACACAATTAATTTCTTATCTGTAAACTCTCAAGTACACTATGTAAAAAAAATTTATTTGGTTATTTCTTTGTGTTTTTGTAGTATGCTGAGAGTTTTGTGTTTTTGTTTCACAACTTGGAAATCAATAGGCATGTTTCTATGATCTTAATAACCCTCTTTCATGAGAATAGTAGAAACGGACAGCATAACAGTGCAAGTGTTTTCCTCATAAATTATACTTCAATTCATCCAAGTATGTCATATTAATAAAAACATAAAATGTCATTCACAACTCTATTATTATCGGTTTCTCATTCAGCGATGCACTTGGTACTTACCCTATCGGATTCATTGAAATTTATTTCAGTTTCTATCAAAATAGGACGACCAAAATCCAACACACACCAATGAAAAATGACACATGACCCATCAATAACCCTATGAAAAATGACACATGACCATCAAAACAGGACAATCAAAATCCAACACACGCCAATCAAACAGTTCAAGGGAGGAATGACATCATCATCGTCAAACTCTAATTACAAACCTCAATTGAAATCAAATCCATTTCCACTATCTCGAGTTCTAAACTTGTAGACAATAAGTAAGCAATAAGTTGACATTGTTCAACCTTGTAGGGTAGATATGTCATCAAAACCGCAGACTTAAAACATAACAAAATAAGGATCATTAGAAAAGCTAACCAAAACACATATAAGTCAGCAAACTTCTTGATTCAATCATTTTCTTTGTCATGATAACAGAATTATGTTAGTCTTCTAGTCAAGCATTTCATCTACTACTTTGACATTCAGTATATATATATATCTGCAGAAACTCATATAAATAATATATTTATGCAATACCATGAGGTTTGAAAGACATTATATTCTTGTCGGAATACAAATTTCTCCATTGCAGGCACTCATATAAATAATATATTTATTCAATCATTTCCTTCTAAATATAACTTGAAGACAACTCTCTTCAAGTTACTATGTTATCTTATATGTCTATGAGCATAATTTGCATAGTATTTGAGCAGGATGTATGATTTATCTTGCAGGTCGAAGGTTGAAGGCAAGGTTGAGGAAGGTCTCCTAGTTAATGGCAGCTTAACATTTGTTGATGTTTCTAGTATGAAAGATGTAAACCATGGCCATGTTCATGTGTTTTGTAAAAGGTTTGAAAGATTGGCATTCTCTTCTGCAGATTGGTTTTGCAGGTTTATAAAGTAAGATGAGTTGCAGCAATGAAGATGGTTGGTGATGGGTTTGAGGGTAAGGCAAAGGATAAGCAAATTCATAAGTGACATAATCTAGACAGGAGAATGTTAGCACAAACTAATTACAGTATTTTTTAATAAAAACATCAGTAAAAGGTTGTAAGAGAAGTGGTTCAGGACAGCAGGAACCTATAGACTTTATTATCCAAGTTGATTTTTCATAAATTCTTATGATGTTTCAAAATGAGGTGAAACTCGTCTTCAGTTCCCAAATGAGTTAAGTAGATTTCCCCTTCCCTTATTAACCAAGTCTCGTAAGGTAACACCATTTCACTATACTGTCATATAAACAACCAAGTCTCAAAGAGGAGAATGGAATCAACACATTAAAAATAGTGTTGTTTGAGACAATGCTAAGCAGGAAAGCTACACATCAGACTACCAAAAACAATGGAATCAAACCATTAAAAATAATCAGAAAAAAAATCTAGTTGAATAAACATTGGCAAGTGCGGATTCATAACCCTACTACAGAATGAGAAATAACATAGATAGGAAATCTCACGAAGAATTCATACCGTACGCGTTCAGTGTGCTTCAATTCACAACAACTCGCAGTCGCCGGTCATCTGTAGGAGAGTCGGGGTCGAGGTGGAGAATCGCCTGCCGCAGTCGTCACCAGTCGTCGGATTGTTGGGATCGATAGGTTAGGGTAAGGTAACTGGAATCAAGGTGGAGAATGGCCACCAGTCGCCGGATGGTTGAACACGAAGGAGGATGTCGATAGGTTAGGGCAAGCAAAGAGGGAGGCGTGCTTCTTTTCCTAATTATTCTCAAAACGACGTTGTTTATTCAGGCTTTTTTACCACGGTTATTTAAAAACCGGGGTCCGGTTCATTATTTTAACACGGTTAATATAATAATCGGAGTCCGAGCCTTTAATACCCCGGTTAAATCAAATAACCGGGGTCCAAAAATTTTTTTTAAAAAATAAAAAACATTTGACCGCGGTTATACATATAACCGTAATCCGAAAATACTTTTAATCACGGTTCTTTCAAACCGCTCCAACATAAGCGAGGTTTAGAGGGGGTTTTTGTACTAGTGTCTATTAAATAAGACTGTTTTATTAGGGATATAATAGTCATCAAAGACAGTATTATCGTTTAGCTTTTTATAGTTAATCACCATTCTAACTTTACCTCTTTTTTCTTCAGCATGATTTCTAACCATAAATGCAGGACTAGAATGAAGACTCTTACTTTCTCTAATTAAATTCTTTTTAAGTAACTCATCTATCTGTTCCTTGAATTCTTGTTGATCTTTATAAGTGTAAACCATCTGCTTAACTCTAATAACCAATTTAGGTTCTTTTAGCTCTATTGTAGCAAATGATTTATCCTTATCCCAAAATTTTAATGGGTTTTCAGAATATAACTCTTTGCTCAACTCTTTTTGTTGATCTATTATTTGTTTCTTGAGAGTTACTTCATTTATAGCAAGTGCAAATTATTTTTGAGTAGGAACAATATATTCCTCACCACGCTTAATGTGCGTAAATTCAATAGTTTGATGAGTGTATGCTTCTTTCATCTTTTTTACCAAAACTTTTTCCCATTTATAGTGAATATCATTTCACCTAGACTTTGTGTACATGGAGAATATAATCTTTGGAAGTTATTTCCTATTATCATGTCATGTGATGTTTGCTCGGTAGCCCAAAGTATAGGAATTATGCATGGATAACCTCCTAACATGATGGGTAAATCGTGAATGACCTTAGAATGTGTGATGATGCTATTATCAGCTATCCTAACCTGAATTAGTTTAGATGCAGTTTTCCACATGAATGCAGGAAATAAAATTTTCTTTCCAAAGCAAACAAAACAACCGCTATCAACGAATGCACATAAATCATAATTATTAAAACCTTCGATGCATATGGTGATAGGAATGTAAATGCTATTTGGATTAGTAATTCTTAAGCATACTTCAATTTGCAAATTAAGTTCTTCATCATCTTCAAACACAGGTTGGCTAATTGTTTTTGTTTTATACCCTATTAATTTTTTAGAATTTGAGGCTTCTCCTTGTATTTGTGATGTATTTATTAGATTACTAGGTCCTGGACCTTCTAGATGTGGTCTATAGCCAGATCCGGTGCTTCATAGATCTATACTATGTCTAGCAGGTTCCCTAATATTTTTTCCCAAGTTATTGGCCTCTAATTTTCTGTTTAGGGCTGCTAATAAGCTGGCAATTTCATCATCTACTTTAAAGGAAGGTTCTTCTCTACGATTTCTAGTTGGAAAACTTGCTTGATTTTGTGGAGGCAAGTTGAAATGAGGATTAACCCTATAACTTTGACTCCTGGAAAGACTTCTATTTATTGGAGGTGGATGAGAAATCGTGTGAATTCTCCCTTCTTCATCAACGGTTAAAATTCTTCCTTGGTTGGGACTAGAAGGATTTTCGAAGGCATTTATCCACACTGTCTTTAAACTTATTTGGTCAGGCCTTACTTTGACTGGTACAACTTTTTGTCCTGGTCCAACTACTTCATATTTATCAACTTCTACCACTTGAGTTCTAGCAGGTGGATTAGTGGTATTTTCTAGTTTATATATGACCTTCCATTTCAACTATAAAGGGCAAGTCCCTTTGTGCATACTAATTCCTTCAGTTAGCATTTTTAATGCTAGGAATTTATGCGCAAATTGATCTTCTAAACTTACATAATAATTTGGTCTACATACCCATGATACTGGTCCTTGACTTAGATTGCATATTACTCCACTGATCGTTTGATCACTAAATTTCTTGTGCCTAGTGTCACAGACAAAATTAATGCAATGCACATTCTTACCAAAGTCTTGTAATGGAGTAATGATGACTTGAATTGCACAAACATAAATGTACTTATATATTTTGTCTTTATTGTGCTTTTGGATATTTTTCCAATTAATCAGGTTTATCTTAGTAGCTTGATTTTCATTATTTTTTACTACGATATCTCTAGCCATTTCTTCACATACGAACTTTGAGAATATTGGAATGAACGTTCTTTTAAAGAACTGTTCTTTAGCAATGATCGGGAACTCGGCCCCTGATCTATGCATTTTTTCCAATTGTTCTTCGTCGATGGAAGTATCAACTTCTTGCAATTGGGCTAGAGTAGTTGTTTCTTCTGAAGAAAACATTTCTTCCATTTTTCTTTGAGCTTCACTATCCTCTCCGTGCATCATTTCACATACTTCCTCATAATCTGAATTTTCAGATTCTTCTTCTTCCTCTACTACTTCTACAATTCCTTTATTATTATTTAAGGCTAGGTCAAGAGCTTCTTCTTCTGTTATTTCAATATAATCTAAGCTCCCTAAAGCTTCAGCAAGTTTATTATTCTTTCTATTTTTGCATTCATTAGCATAATGATATATTTCCCCGCATGCCCAGCATTTGTAACTCTTTTTCTTCTCGGGACAATAAGAGGCTTTTCTAAAAAATCTTCTTTTCTTAACAAAGGGTTTTCGATAATATTTTTTCTGATATTTTTCCCCTCTTTGTGTATTAAAAATTTTCTTCCTATAATACTTTCTTCCATAACTATTTTTCTGATTATCTTTTCTGTTACATCCCCATTCACCAGGAAGATCCCAACAATTTAGAAATTGTCTTTTCATTTGTTGTGTTCCCTTAACTTCTCGACATTTTTTCTCTACAAATTTTCTAATAAACCTTAATCTATTTCCTAGGGTATCTCTTGAATTGAATTTTTTTATCCATTCTTGGTACCCTTCACTAATTTCTTCATTTATGGGTTTAGGAAGTTTATTGAATAGCATTTGAAGGTTTATCCCGTTTTCTCCCACCTTATAGTAATAATACTAAAATTCTGAAAGATAATTTTCCAAATATCTCATATTACAGATTTCAAGATTATTTAATTTTCTTTGCCATTCGATTATTTTTTTTTATCTTTATCATCTTTGTCTCCAATAAACTCACATTCTAATGCTTTGCATATGTAACGCCCCGTTCATTCGGGTGCGTTCCGACTTTGCTTTTCTTCCTTCCATCGATTCGTTATACCTCGAGTTCTTATTTAAAGTATATTTTTATAGATTTAAAAATAACTTTTCCGGGTATTATATTATTTTGGGATACATTTATGTGTTCCCGTATTTTATTAACTTAATTTTGTCGGAAATCGGGATTTACCGATTCGGAAAATCTCGTTCCGAATGTTAAGCGAGTTGGTTATTTTTAAACAGCCCTCGTCTTTTACTCTTTTATTTAATTTTTCCTTATATTTATTCTCTTCTCTCTTTTCTTTTTTTTCTTCTTATTTCATTTTTCTCCTTGCGCTGCTTCCTGCGTGTGGCGCCTCAACAGAGAAAGGCCAGAGGCCGACCTCTCCACAGCCGGCCCCTCGACCTCCGGCCCTAGCCTGCAGCCTACACTAGCTGCGTCCGACCCCTTGAGCCCCGCCTCCCTGTGATGACTCCCAGCAGTCCACCTTCTCTCACTCACCCTCACTCCTTCTCTCAGTCTCTTCCTTACGCTACTCTCATTCCCCTCTCTTTGCTAACCTCCCAACTCACCCCTGTCCACCGGATCTATGCAAGGGTTGCTCGACGCCGCCAAGGGACTCGCAAGAACGAGCCGCAGCCGCCGTCCTCCGCCCGAGCTACCTTTGCCGCCGGATATCGGAGCCTGCGCAACCCTCAATCTCCGCTTGTGCAGCCCTCAACCGCCTACTGTGCAACCAAGACTTACCCGATGTTGTTTTCCCTCGCATGCCCTAGAGCCGAAGTCTGCAGCCGCCTCGAATAGCCTCGCAGCTCCGCCGCCTCGCCTCGCGTTGCCCTAGCCGGAGGAGCCCTGCCTCGTCGCGAGCAGCTCCATGTCTTCTCCTCCGTCGCCTCAAATGGGTTTTGAAACCCTTTCTCTGTTTTCAATCGGGGCTTCCTCATTTTGGATGTAATTACATAAAGTACCTTGTATTTAATATTACAGATTTGACCCATGTTTTAGAGATTTGAAAATATGATCCCTGCATGATTAATTACAGATTTGGCCCAAATTTTTAATTTACAGAATATATTCCAAGTTTATGAAACTTCATGAGTTGCTCGGAAAATGTTTTTACGGACTTCCAACTAAAGTTTTATAATGGATTTTATTCTTATTGTTATATTTGTTATATATTATGAATCGTGCGTATATAATTGTATAATTGTCCCGGAAAGTATTTAAACGGTTTTAACTTGGGTTTTAAAAGTGGGATTTTCCTTAGATTTATATATGTTAATTATTCCATTCAAATTTAGCGTATAAGCTAAATTTGTATAGTTTTGGTTTTAGGTTTAGAAGCGTCCCGATAAAGACCTAACAAGTCCAAGTCGTCATCCGTTGATCGATTTCCGTCTTTTGACGTCGTGTGAGTATCCTTTCCCTCGATCTAGTTATCTTTAGTAGTATCATGCTAGGATGGATCTAGCATAACTTAGAGTGAATGCCAAGTAGTGGCTTTGGACCTTAGGTGAGTTTTGAGGATTTATGATCGTTATAAGGCTTGAGGTGTTGATGTTATCTTGTGAGGATTGTAGGGCGTTGAGTGTTTGGGTTGATCTTGTGCGCTTATGAGGATTGAGATTATGGTTATATGTTTGTTGAGGCTGTGGACTAGAAAGAGAGTATCCTAGAGGTGTTGTGAGTTATGATCTTGCAAGATCCGAAGGTGTAGAAGTCTTAGGACTTCTAGCTTCTGTTGAGTGTGATGTGAGCATGAGGGATTCTAGGATGCGGTCCTAGAATTGAGAGCCAAATGGTCTTGCGTAGATCATTTGTATAGAAGTCTAAGACTTCTATTGTGAGTGGGTTGTTGTTGATATAGTTATCTTCTTGTGAGCAGGTTATGGGATTCCTCTCCGAAGGAAGCGAGAGTGTTGTGAGTTGAGTGTGGTAACGAGGTAAGTCTCCGGACTTACTTAGCTCGTATTCTATGTATTAGATTCGATGCGTGTTTGGTGGTGTGTGTTTCATTGCTTTCATTATAACTTATAAAACCGGAATAGGATTACCGACCTTTATATATTATTTGGCCCAAGTGTATGATAACGGGCGGTGACAACTTGTCTAGCTCTTGCGTAGAGTAAGGAGGTTCTTGGCGACTAGCCCGTGTGGTTAGACGGTCGGATGCATCCGTACCGTTCCATGCGGTAAGTGGGGACCGAGGCGAGTTTCGGGAGATTCTTGTGTCACAAAAGAAGTTGAATTAGAATGGGATATGACCTAATAATAAAAAGATAATAACCGGACTTGTGTGTTTTGAGCATGTTATGTGTTATGTTGATGTATGTGTGTATGTGCCTTCACCTTGCTTCTAATGCTGCGAATTTTAGCTAACGGTTTTATACCGATTGTTGTAGATTGCCTTGCAGATTAGGAAAGCGACCGAGAGACCCGGAAGAGTGGGCAGCCGGGGTTCCGTACATTTTAGGAGTGGGTTTTGATTGGAGTCGGATTGTGTTTATTCTTCGTTTATTGTGTTTGTATACCGCGTGTATGGCGTTTGGTCTATGTAGTTGTTTTTGGCTGATGTCCTTGTTTGTTTTCTTTCGGGTTTTCTTACATTGCATACAAATGTATTTCGGTTTTGGCCTATATTTGTTCCTTGTTGCAAGATCCGGGGTCAAGCTAAGGGTCGGGACCCATTGTGAGGTCCCAATCCCGTAGCGCCCCGAGTCCCGCGGATTCAAGGTGTTACAAAAGTGGTATCAGAGCCCTAGGTTGACAACAATGGCACTCGCAATCTTCTAAAAGCTGAATAAGGAATAAACAAAACCCCGCAGGTTCTGAGTTTTTGTTTTCAAAATCACATGCATGAATCGGGGTAGAATGTACGGGCCACCACTCCTTCCGTGGATCTCGGCAGCATAGTTTATTGGATTTTTAGTATATATATGTATATATATGTATATATGTAGATATGTATCGTGGACTTAGGACGTTTTTGGACTATTATTGTATGTGGATTGTAGTTGTATGATGGACATGATTTATGTGTATAGTGGTATATGTGAAGGATTATATGTTTTGGACCTTGTATTGTTGTAATGGAATGCGGAATGCGTGATA
The DNA here is from genome assembly GCA_033239125.1 of Fagopyrum homotropicum. Lineage (NCBI taxonomy): Eukaryota > Viridiplantae > Streptophyta > Magnoliopsida > Caryophyllales > Polygonaceae > Fagopyrum > Fagopyrum homotropicum. Next base: position 52,236,186 of record BSWB01000003.1, on the reverse strand, counting down.
TTAGTAGTAACATGGACTTAGGACTTATATAGTTATGGATACGTATTCTTATTATATATAGTAGTAGCATAGGGAGTATTGGGACCAGATAAAAAGATGATTGTATGTATCATCGCCCTTGGACGACGTTGTTTCACATAGGATAGTGTACATACGAGGATGAATATGCTCAAGTATCGAGTTGAGAGCTACATTCGGGCGAACATCTTGGAGTTCTTGTATTCCTTTAAGAGGATGTTGTTAGCATGAAATATTGTGAAATTTTAGGCACGTTTTCTAAGTGTATTTGATTCATATTCATAGTCTTTGATTTAGCAATGTTGCATTTGTGAGCTAGTTTGCCTATATTGTCGATATGGATGTCTACACTAGCTTTATGTTGATTATAGGTGATTGGGAGTCATTTCCGAACGGAATCGAGCAAAGAAGAGTTGATTGAGTATGTCCATGGATTAAGGGCATTCTTAGGAGTAAATTGGAGTTTAACTTGAGGAATGCACGAGGCTAGGGAAGAATCACGTTCTTGCCCTAAACCACGCTCTAAAATACGGCCGTACTACAAACCACGTTTAGTTCCACGGCCGTGGAACCTTGTAAAGAGAGGCGTGATGCATTCCAGTAACTATTACGGTCGTGGAAATCATGGTTCAAACCGTGACACTTTCCACGCTCTAAATTACGGTCGTGGAACCTTCCACGACCGTGATCTTGGCGATCCTTTTCGCCACATCTTGAAGCCACGATCTTTTGAAGATTGGGCCGGGCCGATATTTTATCTTGCCCTATAAAAGGAAGGACGAAGCAAGATTCCGTCATCATCGCTTGGCGGCATTTATCGACGCATATCCCCGCTTACGCCCGTTTAACCCTCGCGGAGAAGCATTTACATCTCGTTGGAGATCGAAGTTCGTTTTGGAGGATTTGCCCTAATCTCGCACTTTTGGTGGAGATTGCTGTTGGGATTTTCGGATTGGCGGAAGATCGAAGCTTTTGGAAGATTGTTGCAAGAAGACTTCTCTTCTTGTTTAGGTTTGATTTAGAAGACGGATTGACATCCCGTTCTTCCTTCTTTCCTAAGATTGTGTTTGTTTGGCTTACTCTGAATCCATTGACAGGATTCGTTATTGATTGTGACTTTGAGATTGATTTGAAGTTTATTGGAAGTTTTCGGAAGTTTTCATCTTTCAATCTTTTAATCTTTGAATTTGATATCAACATGACTGTTATTGGCTAAAAACCCTTAACAATTCTAAGGTGAAGGGTTGATAGTTGTGGCTTAGATGATGATAGATCGATCGTAAACAGATTAGACCCTGAGAGTTAGAGAGAATCGTCGATGAACCCTAAATTACGGTTTGTTCTTGAGTTCCACGGCCGTGGAGTCTCAAGATCTACCTGTAATTTCCCTTAAGTTTACGAACTTGCTTTTACTTTAATCCAAAGTTAAAGATTTGCTTTAACTTAGTTTAGGCTTGCCTTTCCTAAGTGGTAGTGAAGCCTCAACAACCTCTACCTCAATTGCGAGTGTCATAACCGTAATCGGCTAAGTTAGTCTTGATCCTTGGATTACAAGTTTGGGTATTTGACATTAATTCTTGCCTTTAGAACCTTTCTATATTGAAGCCTCAACAACCTGTATAGAGAGTGTCTTGTAGGTTAGTCATATAAGGTTTTTGGAACTTCACCGTACGATTACCTTACATTAGTATACCTTTGCATATCTCAACTCTGTCTTTATATCATTAGTATATATCTTGAATCGATTGCCACAGCTTGATACTTGGATCTTTAGGATTGTTGTTTTCCCAATATTTGCAAAACTCTCATATTTACTCGCTTGATAATCTGCAATTGAATTTGTTCCCACCCAAATCCCTGTGTTCGATACTCTGGAATTCTTGCTAATCTACGTCGATCCGTACACTGCGGGTTCGCTTGCTTGATTCTAGTTTTATAAATTTAAAGCTTATTTGTACACACCTCTAGGGGCGAACAAGTTTTTGGCGCCGTTGCCGGGGATTTGGTTTCGGCCGAATTCGGTAGCCGGTTGTCAAGCTTGGGAGCTTGCTCTCGTTATTTGATATTACTTTGAGTGCATGCGCAGGTCTAGGAACACCGAAGATCTCTTACCTCTTGATCAAGAGCTAGAGAAAACTTTAAGGCAAAAGCGCAAGGAAAAGAAGATGGCTGAAGGACACGAACGTGATCTTCAAGCGGAGTTGGCGGAGAAGGAAGCTCAACTCCAATGGAATGAGACCCTCCGCTAGGATGAGATGGATCGTCATCAATCTCAAGTTAACAATCTACAAGACATGATCTTCCAGATGAGGATAGAGATGAGCGACTTAAGAATAAGGGAAGTAAGAAATCCTCAAGGAAAGCATCAAGGTCTAGAAGAAAAAGTCGCTCATCCACTGATGATAGCGATTCTTCCATGCCACCGTTAGAGGAGATTGATCCCACGATCAATGTGAATCCTTTCCATCCACGGGGAGCTGCCAATCGTCGTGTTCCACCTAGGAATGCGAGGATCGAACGTGTAGATGAAGAGCCAAGAACTCTTGGCCAGCGGATGGATCCAACACAACAACCACGCCGTTTGGGCGTGAACTTTGATGCTGATGATGTGCAAGGGTTTAGCTTCAACCCTCAAGTCATTACTCTTGTTCGCCAAAACCAATTTGGCGGGACAAGTGCTGAATCTCCACACCAACACTTGCAGAACTTTGAGTGTATGATGGAGACGATGAGACCAAAGAGCGCTACTACCAACAGCTATAAGCTCAAGCCTTTCTTCTTCTCCTTGAAGGGGAAAGCGTTATCTTGGTATCAAGCTCTTCCTAGTGGGAAACTAGATACGTGGGAAGACCTTTCCGCAGAATTCCTCACCAAATTCTTTCCGCCATCCAAAACGGCGGAACTTAGAGATAAGATTAATGCTTTTTCCATGAGATCTAACGAAAGTTTGTTTCAATCTTGGGAAAGGTTTCAGAATTTGCTCTTGGATTGCCCTCATCATGGCATATCCAAACTTGCCTTGCTGGAAATTTACTACAAGGGGTTAGATGCGGGAACGCAATTCAACCTCCAATCCCTCTCATGTGGAACATTCATGGACATGAGAGAAGATGACGCTTGGGACTTCATTGAGAAGCAAGCAAGAGTCATAGAGAAGTATTCCCACCGGAAAGTGGAGGGAAATCGTGTGGAGCAAGGAGCAAAGCTCACACATGAAGCTCAAAATCAGATTTTCTCCCTCAACAATGAGATCAAAAAGTTGAAGGAGGCTATCAAGACCAACTTCCCAAAGCAACAAGGGAAGGATGTTGGTTATCTGGGCAACAACAATGGCGGCGATAACAATAACCGGAACAACAACCGGAATAACAATTGGAATGGAAACAACAACAACCGGAACAACAATTGGAACAACAATAGGAGTTCAAACAACAACAATTGGCGCTCCAATCAACAAAATTCCGGTAACTCTTATCCTTCCAACTCTAATTCACTAACTCCACCTTCTTCTTCCTCTACTCCTTTGAAAAGCCAGGGGCAATCATCTAATGGAGGAAACACTTCGGGAAAGAAGAAGCCCGATCCCATGTTGGAAACGATTTTGGGAAAGCTTCAAGGGTTGGAGAACCGCTTCATTAAGGTTGATGATCAAATTTCCAAGGTTGACAAAGCTCAAAAGGTTTTGGAAAACCAAATGTTCAACCATGCGAGGAAGTTCCTAGGAATCAAGGGAAACTTCCAGGAAAGACGGAGGACAACCCTAAGGGAAGGGTTATGGCAATCACAACTAGGAGCGGAGTGACTACCACCGATCCGCAGCCTAAGTTCGTTGAAGTCTCCGTAGAGAAGGACAAGGAGAAGGAGAAGGGGAAGGAGAAGGAAGATGTCTACGTTCCTCCTTCAGCTTATAAACCTCCCCTACCATTCCCTCAATCTAGAGCGAGAGCGCGCCTAGATAAACAATTTGGTAAGTTCATAGAACTCATGAGCAAGCTGCATATTAATATACCATTTAGTGATGCTATTGTAGGTATGCCGGCTTATGGCAAGTTCTTAAAGGAGCTCCTCTCTAACAAGAGGAAGCTAGAAGACTTCGGAGAGGTTAAGATGAGTTCGGATTCTTCGGATCTCATCAAAACCATGAAGGAGAAAATGCCCCCAAAGCTAAAGGATCCGGGGTCATTTTGCATTCCCATAGGAGTGGGAGATGTCACGTACGATGCGTTATGTGACTTAGGAGCAAGTGTGAGCATTATAACACTTGCATTGTGCAGGAAGATCGGTTTAGGCGACCCTAAACCGGTGAAGATGACGTTGTACATGGCGGATCGATCCATCACTCGCCCCGTCGGTATTGTAGAAGACGTCCCGGTCAAGCTAGGAAAATTCTTTGTCCCCATTGATTTTGTCGTGCTTGACATTCCTGCAGATAGTCCGGTCCCGATCATACTCGGAAGACCGTTTCTTGCAACTTCCGGCTGCATAGTCGATTGCAAGAATGGTAGACTCGCTTTTGACATAGGAGAAGAGAAAGTAGAGTTCGTTCTTTCCACTCTAGTGAAGGAGCCAATCTTTGATGATGATATTTTCAATATCCAAGATGAAGAAGGTTTGTCTAGAGAGGAGGTAAGTGCGATTCTCTTTAACGATCCTTTACAAAAGGTTATCACTATGAGTCTAACCAATGTAGGGGAAGAAGAAGAGTGCAATGAGGCAATTGAAGCCTTAGAGGCACAAGAAGAGATAGGTGAAGTGGAGTTTGAAAAACTCCACGATGAGGCAGAAAACGTGAGAATCCACTGTTATACCCTGTATTCCACGGCCGTGGATTTCACAACCAAAATCGTGCCTCACTCCAGGGAGTTATACGGTCGTGGAGAAGATGTGACAACCGTATTTCCCTTCCACGCCCTAAACCACGGTCGTGGAGGACAAGATCCACCCGTAATTTTGGCCGTGGAAGAGAGTGGTCGAGACACTTCTTCAACTTCTTCTGATTCTTCTCCCACACACTCATCACCCTTAGAAACTTCTAAGGAGACATCGGATGCTTCTCAAGGATCATTGGAAGCACCGAAAGCAATGGAACTCAAACCACTTCCTACTCATCTAAGGTACGCTTTTCTAGGATCTAATTCTACCTTTCCGGTTATTGTTAGTTCCGATTTAAGCATAGATGAACATAATCAGCTCATGATTGTCCTTAGGAAACATAGGAAAGCTATAGGCTATACTATTGAGGACTTAGTAGGAATTAAACCCTCCCTATGCATGCATAAGATACTAATGGAGGAAGATTTTAGAACTTCAAGACAACCTCAAAGGCGGTTGAATCCGACCATGAAGGAGGTTGTCAAGAAGGAAATTCTTAAGCTTCTTGATGCAGGTATCATCTACCCTATCTCCGATAGTAAATGGGTGAGTCCGGTTCAAGTAGTTCCGAAGAAGGGAGGAATGACGGTCATCACCAACAAAAACAACGAACTCATTCCTACCCGAACCGTGACTGGATGGCGGATGTGCATAGACTACCGCAAGCTCAACAATGCAACGCGGAAGGATCATTTTCCATTGCCATTCATTGATCAAATGCTTGAAAGGTTAGCACAACATTCACATTTTTGCTACCTTGACGGTTATAGTGGTTTCTTTCAGATTCCGATACACCCGGATGATCAAGAGAAGACCACATTCACGTGCCCATGGGGTACGTTTGCTTATAGGAGAATTCCGTTCGGGCTTTGCAACGCCCCAGCCACCTTTCAACGGTGCATGATGGCCATCTTCTCCGAGTACGTAGAGGAAATCATGGAAGTCTTTATGGACGACTTCTCCGTATACGGTTCCTCTTTTAACGATTGCCTTTCTAACCTTTCTCTTGTTTTGCAAAGGTGTGAAGACACTAACCTAGTTCTTAATTGGGAGAAGTGTCAATTTATGGTTAAGGAAGGAATTGTATTAGGCCACTTAGTCTCTAGTAGAGGGATAGAGGTGGACAAGGCTAAGATAGAGACCATAGAGAAGCTTCCTCCCCCAATTTCGGTGAAAGGGATAAGAAGTTTCCTAGGACATGCTGGATTTTATAGACGTTTCATTAAAGACTTTTCTAAGATATCAAAACCTCTCACTAATCTATTGATGAAGGATGCGGTTTTTGAGTTTTCGCAGGAATGTTTGGATGCGTTTAACACCATTCGGCAAGCTCTAATTTCAGCACCTATTATCCAACCCCCGGATTGGACTCTTCCCTTTGAGATTATGTGCGATGCTAGTGACGTAGCTATTGGAGCTGTTCTTGGACAACGAAAGGAAGGGGCAACCCATGCCATATACTATGCTAGCAAGACACTAGATGAAGCGCAACTCAACTACGCCACTACCGAAAAAGAGTTTCTAGCCATTGTCTATGCTATTGACAAGTTTCGCTCTTATCTTGTAGGTGCGAAGGTGATTGTCTACACGGATCATGCTGCGATCCGGTACCTCCTTGCGAAGAAAGATGCGAAGCCAAGGCTAATTAGATGGATTCTTCTCCTACAAGAATTCGATCTTGAGATCCGCGACAAGAAAGGTTCAGAAAATTCTGTTGCGGATCATTTGAGTCGCCTAACACATCTAGAGGACGACCATTTACCCATCGACGACTCCTTCCCGGACGAACACCTACACCTTATTGAGGAGTGTATCGATGTGATCTCCAAAGGTAACGAACCATGGTTTGCTGCTTTTGTTAACTATTTGGTTTGTCAGGAGATACCACCCGGACTATCCTACGCACAAAGGAAGAAGTTCTTCAAAGACGTCCGGGAGTACTATTGGAACGAGCCTCTCCTCTTCAAGAGAGGTCCGGATGGCATCATTCGGCGATGTGTGCCGGAAGATGAGATGCAAAGTGTCATCCGTCATTGTCATTCACTACCTTGTGGAGGACACGCTAGTTCGAACAAGACTAGCGCAAAGGTATTGCAATCTGGATTCTTTTGGCCTACTTTGTTTAGAGATGTGCAATCCTTTGTTTCTTGCTGCGATGCTTGTCAAAAAACAGGCAATATCTCTCGGAGGAATGAGATGCCCCTCAACAACATCCAAGAGGTGGAAATTTTCGACGTTTGGGGAGTCGATTTCATGGGACCGTTCCCATCCTCTTGTGGAAACCAATATATACTATTGGCGGTGGATTACGTTTCTAGATGGGTGGAAGCAATTGCCTCTCCCACCAATGATGCCATGGTGGTGGTTAAGTTCTTCAACAAGACCATTTTCCCGCGATTTGGGACACCAAGGACGATCATTAGTGATGGAGGTTCTCACTTCATTGCCCGGCGCTTTGAAGCTCTTCTAGCTAAGTATGGGGTTACCCACAAGATCGCTACCCCTTACCATCCACAAACAAGTGGACAAGTTGAGATCTCAAATAGGGAGATCAAAGGAATTCTAGAGAAGACGGTTTCAAGGACTAGGAAGGATTGGTCTTTGAAGCTTGACGATGCATTGTGGGCATACCGGACTGCATACAAGACTCCCATAGGAACCACACCATACAACCTTGTGTATGGGAAGTCTTGTCACTTGCCGGTAGAGTTGGAGAACAAAGCGTTTTGGGCTATCAAGTGGTTAAATTTCAGCATGAAGGAAGCAGGAGAGAAGCGTCTCCTAGACATCAATGAGCTGGATGAACTCTGCTTGAATGCTTATGAAAACGCTAAGATCTATAAGGAGAGAGCAAAGCGTTGTCATGATAAGCATATCATTCCAAAGGACTTCAAAGAAGGAGATCAAGTTCTCCTCTTCAATTCAAGGCTTCGTCTCTTTCCAGGTAAGCTTAAATCTCGTTGGACCGGACCTTTTCTAATTAAGCGTATTTTCCCCCATGGTGCAGTTGAAGTATGGGGTGAAGCGAGCGGAACTTTTAAGGTGAACGGCCAACGACTCAAGAAGTATACGCCGGAACTCCAAGCTGAGGAGTTCGCGCCTACCGCACTCGAATAAGTGCGAGATTGGTCTAGCTACGGACCTTAAACAAAGCGCTTCTTGGGAGGCAACCCAAGGTATTGCATTTTTGTTTTTGTTTTCGATTCATAGGTTAGCTTAGTATAGACGTTTTTGCTTTGTTTTTGCCTCGATTTCTTCCGGTATGTTCGTGTTTTTGGATGTATGAACGATGGAAAAGGGAAAGGAGAGGATAATGTTGAAGAAAAGTGACGAAAATTGGACTTTGGAGCTTTACAGAGGGTTCCATGGCCTAAACCACGGTCGTGACAGCTACAGTACCCGTAATTTCAAAAAGCCTTTGAAAAATCACCAAAACCACGGTTCCGTACACTTCCACGGCCGTGGAACACCCCGATAGACCGTGATTTTCAAAATTTTGCCTGCGACTATATAAGCCACATTCTTCACAAAATTCATCCCAAAAACCCCTCTTTCCACGACCTAATTGCCGAAAATCCACGACCATCTCTCAATCACTCGTTTCCTAATCGTTTTCAACGATTCTTCTTCCTAAACTGAAGCAAATCCAACCACAAACAAGATCCAAGCGACGAATCGAGCGGAAATCCATCAACGAACGCGCAATTCGGATTTTTCAATCCGAAAAATAGGTTTTTTTTCTCTCTTCTTGATTCTTGCCGGTTTGGTTGTTTTTGTTAGAGATTTTTAGGAAGAACTGATTGAGATTGGAGGAAATTAGACTAGGACTGCCTGTTGTAGAGATTGATTGCTGATTTGCTGAGATTCGTGAACTTCTGAGACGAATCACGGTCTCTGGGGAAATTACGGCCGTGGTTTTCATAAGAACAGACCGTAATTTTGAGCAGAATGGATTTTGTGAGAAGAGTTTCGGGGAGGATAAAAGAGAAGAAGAATGATCAGAATAAGAAGAGAAAGGGTAATCCCTCCTCCTCCTCATCCTCTAGGGCACCACCACCCTCTTCCCCTTCACCTCCATCCTCACCTTCACCTCCATCCTCACCCCCTCACCCTAGAATCCCGACCATACACGATGATCATCTCGATGCACTCGAGAGGATCAAGGAGAGGCCAGTGATTGGCCCTAGGTACTTGTTGTTGGAGGATCTAGCTCCTCTCAACATAGTTGATGACCTTACTTGGCTCTTGGATAGAGCCGGACTTATTGTCTTTTCGGCTATCCGAGAAGACGCCTATGAGGAGATTACACGGGAGGTTGTGACATCCTTTGAGCACAACCATGTAGACAGGACCGTCTCTTTCCGTCTCATGGAAAGGGACTACCATTTGAGCATCCGTGAGTTTGGGACCATTTTTGGGTTTCATGAGACCTTTAATGGTCGATTTCCTAGTGGCGTTTACGCCAAGGACTTTTGGGAGGAGGTGGCGATGATTTACGCTAGCGAGGACCGCTGGCAGCCCGCTGACACCAAGGCTAGATTGATATACCATCTAGCCTTGAAGATATCTCACCGCGTTCTTTCGGAGTGTCTCTTTCCTAGGACGGAGACGCCCCAAAAGATCAAGACGGATGAGCTGTTCTTGCTTTACTCCATGCTTTATGGACGCCGTGCTGATTGTGCCACTCTCTTGGCTGCTACTATGAGCAAGCTCAAGAATAAGAAGAAGGGCAACATAGGATATGGTGGGATAGTTACCCACATTGCTAGGAGCTTTGGTGTTGACTTTTCTGCTTGCACCCGCATACCGGCCGTACCTTTAGGGCTACATGCTTTCATGGTTAGGGGTCTCATTTTCCCCACACATAGAGGTCCGCCTTATGCGGGCATGCCTTGGGAGAGTAGGACGGGTAGGGGTATAGAGTGGCTACCGGAGTACTCCATTATGGCAGGACGCCATAATTGGAAGGAGACGTTCGCTGCTATGCATGCGAACAGGATAACAGCTCCCCCTTATGTCCCACCACCGGTTGTTGAGGAGGAGGATATGGGAGATCAGTTTGAGAGTGGAGGAGGAGCCGAGCAGGAGTTTGGCACGTTTCCGGATCAGCCGGAGGCGGCCCCAGATGTACCTAGACGCTCTCCACGTCCAGCTAGAGCCTCAGGCTCGTCTTCTCGCCGTGCTAGCGTGAGTGAGAGGCCTACGTGGATGACCACACCTCCCACATGGTATGGCGTTCCCCCTCCTTGGTCCACAGAGCAGCCAGCAGCACCTCCACCAGCACCAGCACTATCCGACGCTCCAACATGGTACAGTCAGGCCCCGGGATGGTACAAGCAGATGCTGGATTGGGCTACCGGACTTTCGGAGAGAGTAGGAGCATTGGAGATCCGAGCCGATGCTAGAGACGGACGCTTAGACGACCTTGACCACATGATGAGGGACGTCTACCGCCAACAGTTTGGGCGGTTCTATGATCCCAGCTTCTCTCCATTTCCGCCTCCACCAGCACCGCAGTGATGAGTTTGATGATTGACCGTTCGCTTTAGACATTCCGCCACCACTTTGTGAGTTTCTTTTTCTTTTCTTCTTTTCTTTCTTTCTTTTGAACATTAGGGACAATGTTCGTCCTAAGTATGGGGTGGGATGTACTAAAAGTTTGTAATAACTCTTACTCACTATGCTTGCTTCTATTCGAGACTATTTGCATGTTCATTATATTGTTGCACGTTTCATTATCGCATTGCATGAAAAAGAACTTGAAAAACCTATAAAAATTGAAAAATTTTGAAAATTTTGTGCTTCTAATGAATTGAGATGATTTCTATGATAATCACTACTTGTGAATTGAGTTTGATGACAATTGCATGCTTAAAAGAATAGTGAATTGAAAAGAATTTGAATGAATGAATTTTACCTCTTTTGCAAGTTTCATAATGTGATGAATGTTACCTAAATCATGTTGAGAAATTGAAGTTGAAATCACACTATAAGTTCTTATACTTCTTGTTGAGATGATTAAGGCAATTCGATTTTTCTTTCTTCTTTCTTTGATCATTTTAGCTCCTCATTGAAATACTAGCCTCCTTTACCTATCCGGGAATTTGGAGAAGTGAATGAAAAAGGCATGTTTGATGTGGGAGGGCCATGAAAGCAATTATTTGCAATCAAAAGAATAGAAAGAAATTCTAGGTTTGGGGAAGTCAATCATGATGATGAGTAACTCGGCACCATTCATATAGCCGGGTGTTTGTGTCTTGCCAAAGTCGGATTGAGCGATATTCCTAGCGGATTATGGTATGTGCGCTAAGGGTTTGAGGCATCTCATAAAAATTGAGAAACGCCAATCTCCTAGGCTTCGGTTTTTGTGCACCTCTGTCCATAACTCCAAAAGTAAAGTCGAAAAATGAAAAGAAGAGAGCGAAGCTCTAAGTTGAAGTGTTACGGAAACCGCAAAAGAAGAAGAAGGGTAGTTGTCCACTTTCCCGGATTTATGCACCACATTCCTTAAAGTTTCTTTCCCCTTCCACATTCTAGACCTTTTCTTTGAAAGTCCTTAAGATCAAAAGAATGTTATATGACTTAGTGGTCTAAATTGAAGTTTCTTATGATTGATTTTGATAATGTTTGAAGGTTATGATGCTTGTTTAGAAGTTAAATTGATTCATGAGTTTTCTTTGCTTTTTACTCTTTGGATAAGTGTATGAAAGTCTTATAAACAATTGAAGCAAGGTTTGAGAATGATCTATTCTTTAGAAGGCACATTCCTCCAAAAGAAGTATTGCTTTGAGAAGGTACACATATTTCATCCTAACTCTTGTTTAAAGCTTTTTGAAAGACCTTGCTTAGGGACAAGCAAGTGTTAAGTATGGGGTTATTTGTTAGCATGAAATATTGTGATATTTTAGGCACGTTTTCTAAGTGTATTTGATTCATATTCATAGTCTTTGATTTAACAATGTTGCATTTGTGAGCTAGTTTGCCTATTGTCGATATGGATGTCTACACTAGCTTTATGTTGATTATAGGTGATTGAGAGTCATTTCCAAACGGAATCGAGCAAAGAAGAGTTGATTGAGTATGTCCATGGATTAAGGGCATTCTTAGGAGCAAATTGGAGTTTAACTTGAGGAATGCACGAGGCTAGGGAAGAATCACGTTCTTGCCCTAAACCACGCTCTAAAATACGGCCATACTACAAACCACGTTTAGTTCCACGGCCGTGGAACCTTGCAAAGAGAGGCGTGATGCATTCCAGTAACTATTACGGTCGTGGAAATCATGGTTCAAACCGTGACACTTTCCACGCTCTAAATTACGGTCGTGGAACCTTCCACGACCGTGATCTTGGCGATCCTTTTCGCCACATCTTGAAGCCACGATCTTTTGAAGATTGTGCCGGACCGATATTTTATCTTGCCCTATAAAAGGACGGACGAAGCAAGATTCCGTCATCATCGCTTGGCGGTATTTATCGACGCATATCCCCGCTTATGCCCGTTTAACCCTCGCGGAGAAGCATTTACATCTCGTTGGAGATCGAAGTTCGTTTTGGGGGATTTGCCCTAATCTCGCACTTTTGGTGGAGATTGCTGTTGGGATTTTCGGATTGGCGGAAGATCGAAGCTTTTGGAAGATTGTTGCAAGAAGACTTCTCTTCTTCTTTAGGTTTGATTTAGAAGACGGATTGACATCCCGTTCTTCCTTCTTTCCTAAGATTGTGTTTGTTTGGCTTACTTTGAATCCATTGACAGGATTCGTTATTGATTGTGACTTTGAGATTGATTTGAAGTTTATTGGAAGTTTTCGGAAGTTTTCATCTTTCAATCTTTTAATCTTTGAATTTGATATCAACATGACTGTTATTGGCTAAAAACCCTTAACAATTCTAAGGTGAAGGGTTGATAGTTGTGGCTTAGATGATGATAGATCGATCGTAAACAGATTAGACCCTGAGAGTTAGAGAGAATCGTCGACGAACCCTAAATTACGGTTTGTTCTTGAGTTCCACGGCCGTGGAGTCTCAAGATCTACCCGTAATTTCCCTTAAGTTTACGAACTTGCTTTTACTTTAATCCAAAGTTAAAGATTTTCTTTAACTTAGTTTAGGCTTGCCTTTCCTAAGTGGTAGTGAAGCCTCAACAACCTCTACCTCGATTGCGAGTGTCATAACCGTAATCGGCTAAGTTAGTCTTGATCCTTGGATTACAAGTTTGGGTATTTGACATTAATTCTTGCCTTTAGAACCTTTCTATATTGAAGCCTCAACAACCTGTATAGAGTGTCTTGTAGGTTAGTCATATAAGGTTTTTGGAACTTCACCGTACGATTACCTTACATTAGTATACCTTTGCATATCTCAACTCTGTCTTTATATCATTAGTATATCTTGAATCGATTGCCACAGCTTGATACTTGGATCTTTAGGATTGTTGTTTTCCCAATATTTGCAAAACTCTCATATTTACTCGCTTGATAATCTGCAATTGAATTTGTTCCCACCCAAATCCCTGTGTTCGATACTCTGGAATTCTTGCTAATCTACGTCGATCCGTACACTGCGGGTTCGCTTGCTTGATTCTAGTTTTATAAATTTAAAGCTTATTTGCACACACCTCTAGGGGCGAACAGATGTCGAAGAGGAGGATTAGAGATGACGTAAACGAAGGACAACCAAGTGAAAGAAAACTCGGGACAACTTAAGAGAAATTGAGATGGGGAACATACAAGAAAAGGGAGTAGCCCAAAGGTGTGAAAGTGTTTACAAAGAAATCACGAGTAGAAAGACAATGAGACCAATAGGGATAACAAACATAAGTTCTTCAAGAAGACGCGTGGACAACTAAAGATGCGAATCACGGAGGAGAGGGATACATTCTAACAAGGTTAAATGTGATATTCCATTAAGATGTGAAGTTTTCTTTAGGAGCTCCTAAGCATTTGATTCAAGACGAGAAGAGTGATCGAACCATTTTCTAAAGATTTAAGATACCGTAAGTTAAGCTTACGAGGTACTAAAACGTAAAGTTTCAACATTACTAGAGTCATGAGAAGAAGGACATGGTGGGAACTCATGTGGAGTTGACTGATTTCCCTTATGATGATGAGACTACGAGACGCCAAGAAGGAGAAAGTGTATATAAATGATGAACCCAAGAAGATGAAAGACGAAACGAAGAGCTTTGATCGAGAGGCTTAAGATACCAACCAAGAGGAACGCGAGTGGATGCTAGCTAGGGCTATAATATTTGGGAAGGTGCACCCGAAAAACATCAAGGAAGAATGGTTAAGCCTATGAAAGGGAGTTATATGAAACAACAAGGCAAAGAAGATATAATTACCTTATAAAGGAGAGGAAGCATGGAATAAAGAAGGAACTAACGGAGTTTAAGGTAGAGTACCTCGAGGAGGGTAGCTTTCATAAGAATGATAACATGGAGCATAATGGTAAGCCATTGACATTGGAGAAGGTCAATTATAAGCTAATTCGTGACGGCCAAGAACGCGCATGTGCGGGTTGTCTATTGGTGAGTGTAGAAGGGGATGAGTAAACAAGATTATGGGCATACAAAGGGATTTGGATGACCTTATGCGACCTTTGTAGGTCATGGAATTGGCATATGGGAGAATGACACGAATTAGAAGTTTTAAAGTATGACCACGGTAAAGGGGAAGTAGTGAATCAAGAAGAAGGTAAGGTGTCATGGAGGTGGTACATAAACGGGAGTATATTGTTCGCCACTTAGTGTGCGTGCAAATAAGCTTTAAATTTATAAAACTAGAATCAAACAAGCGAACCCGCAGTGTACGGATCGGCGTAGTAAAGCAAGAATTCCAGAGTGTCGAACTCACGGATTTGGGGGGAACAAATTCAGTTTGCAAATCGTCAAGCAAGTAAATGTAATAAGCTTTGCTAATATTGGGAAAACAGCAACCCTAAAGATCCAGGTATCTAATTGTGGCAATCGATTCAAGATATACTAAAGAACTAAGGACAGAGTTAAGAGTCGCAGAGGTATGCTAAGGTAAAGCAATGTACGGTGAAGTTCCAAGACTTTATATGACTTATCTAAAGACACTCTCTATAAAGGTTGTTGAGGCTTCAATATAGAAAGGATCTATGGATAAGAATTAATCTCAAATACCCAAACTTGTAACCCAAGGATCAAAACTAACTAAAACGATTAAGGTTGTGACACTCGAAATCGAAATAGAGGGTGATGAGTCTCACTACTACCTAGAAAAGGGCAAGTTAAGACTAGATTAAAGCTAATCTTTAACCTTTGATCAAAGTAAAAGCAAAGTTCGTAAACTAGGGTAAATCACGGGTAGTTCTTGAGTTCCACGGCCGTGGAAGTTCAAGAACATACCGTGATCTTGGTTCGTCGACGAGATGTTTCTAACTCTCAGGGTCCAATCAATTTACGATCGATCTATCATCATCTAAGCCACAACTATCAACCCTTCACCTTAGAATTGGTAAAGGGTTTTAGCCAATAACCATTGTTATGATATCCAAAATCAATTTAAGAAGGATGAAAGATGAAAACCTTCGAAAACTCAATTATAACTCAAAGTCAATCTCAAATCCAAGACACAAATTGGAATATTCAATGGATTCAAAATATAACACAAAACCTCACAGATCTAAGGCAAGTATGAAGAACGGGATGTCAATTCATCTTCAATAACAAAACCTAGAAAAAGGGCGCAACTTCCGCCACACACGATCTTCCGGAATCCAAAATTGCCGGCGCTTTCGCCACATTCCTTGCGAAACCCTAAAGTTAACTTTCTCCAAGAGAGGTTGTACAAAGCCTTATCAAATCCTCCCAAAGCAATCATACCGAAAACTCTCTCCTCCCGCCCTTTTATAAGACGGGGAAAAATAATCGTACCGGCCCTCTGCGTAAATGATGTGACAATAATTGGTTCGTCAAAAGATCGCCTAAATCACGGTCTCAAGGGATTCCACGACCGTGGTTTAGGGCGTGGAATTGGGTTACGATCTCATATAACTTCCACGACCGTACTTTAGGCCGTGTAACTCTCTGGAATGCTCCACACTCATGATGCCAAGATCCACGGCCGTGATTTAGGGCGTGGACTCTTCTACGGCCGTATTTTAGGACGTGGAAGTGTAAATTGCTTGTGGTTTCCTTTGTGTCGTGTCATTCTTCATCCTAGCATCTCCTTTGGCTTCCTTGATGTATTCCTAATCCTTGGATGTGCTCAAATCCTCTCCTATCTCTCTCAAATGATCCGGTTTCAACTCTTATTCACCTATAATCAACACAAAGCTAATGTAGACCTCCATATCGAAAATATTGATGAACAAGTTAACAAATGCTTCAATACCTTATTCATGAACACTATAATGAATGAAAAACAACTAGAATAAGTGCTTAGAATATCGCAATATTTCATGCTAACAAAATACCCCATACTTGCCACTTGCTTGTCCCCAAGCAAGGTCTTTTGAAAGCATAGAACATAAGTTAGGATGAAATATGCATAATGTGCTTCTAGTCAATAGATCATTCTCAAACCTTGCTTCATTCACTCTTGAAACACTTATATACATAATCAAGGAATGTAAAGGAAAGAAACATCATGAATTGGTTAAACTTCAATGTAAACATCATAACCTTCAAGCATTATCAAAATCAAGTATAAGAAACTTCAATTTAGATCACCAAGTCAAATAACATTCTTTTGATCCTAAGGACTTTCAAGTAAGGTCTAGAATACGGAAAGGAGGGAAACTTATAAAGGATGTGGTGCATGAATCCGGGAAAATGGACAACTAACTCTTTTTCTTTTTATTCCGAATTGCACATCATCAACTTTGAGCTTTGCTCTCTTCTTCTTCACATTAGTTTTTCGACTTTACTTTTGGAGTTATGGACAGCGGTGCACAAAAACCGAAGCCTAGGAGATTGGCGTTTCTCAATTTCGAGATGCCTCAAACCTTTGATGCACATACAATAATCCGCTAGGAATATTGCTCAATCCGACTTTGGCAAGACACAAACACCCGGCTATGTGAATGGTGCCGAGTTACTCATTGTCATGATTGACTTCCCCAAACCTATTATTTCTATTCTTTGAATGCAAACAATTGCTTTCATGGCCCTCCCACATCAAACATGCCAAAATACAACTCCTCCAAATTCCCGGATAGGTAAGAGAGGCAATTATTTCATTGAGGGGCTAAATGAACAAAGAAAGGAGAAAGAAAGGTCGAATTGCCTGAATCATTTCATAAAGAAGTATAAGAACTTATCATGTGATTTCAACCTCGATTTCTAAATATGATTTAGGTAAAACTCTTCACATTATGAATTTTTCAAGAAAGGATAATCACACATTCAATTCCTTTTTAATTCATTATTCGTTTAGGCATACAATTGTCAACAAAAGTTCAATCTACAAGTGGTAATTATCATAGAAATCATCTCAACTCTTAGAAGCACAAAACCTTTTAGAAATTTTCAAAATTTTTCACATTTTTATGGATATTTCAAAAGCTTTTTCATGCAATGCAATAATGAAACGTGTGACAATGAAATGAAACATGCAAAGTGTCATCGAATCAAGGCAAGAAAAGTGAGTAGAGTTATTACAAACGATAGTCACACCCCACCCCATACTTGAGACAAACATTGTCCCTAATGTTCAAAAAGAAATAAGGAAAACTAAGAAAAGAAAAATGAACTCACTTGAAGGCGGTGGAGCGGATGAAGCTGTCAATCATAAAACCTCGTCACTGCGGTGGAGGCGGTGGTGGAAACGGTAAGAAGCTGGAGTCGAAGTTCCGCCCAAACTGCTAGCGGTAAATGTCCCTCATCATCCTATCGTGCTCATCAACTCGTAAGTCCCTAGCATCCTGCGGATCTCCAAATTACCGACCCTCTTGGAAAGGTCGGTAGCCCACTTTGGTAGCTGCTCATACCATGCCGGTGCCTCGTTGTACCATGCAGGTGCGT